>JAZKJV010001611.1:1200000-1898052 GCA_037367405.1 Ottelia alismoides
TGTAAGCTTGCAGCGGATGACTTGGCTACACTAGTCATGCATCCAAGGATAGGTAGCTATACTGGTTACCGTCTATTCTTTTCTTCATCTTCTCTTCTTGAGTTGGTTGTACTTGAACTTAGAAGGGAATATCCCCGCTCCTCGAGGAAAGAGTTGCTAGATCGGGAGACTAGAGTTACCTTATTTAGGGAGGATGTTTCTTTGCTACTTTTGAGATGGGGAGCTATACTTCACTTATACCGTACAAGTAAAGATTTATAGTCATAAAATTTTGTGTATGTAGACTTGTTCTAATCTGACTGTTGAGGAGACCTAAATAGGAGTCTTATGGAACTTAGAGGCTGTTAGGTTTTAAATTCATTTCTCATTAAGGTTCCGCAAAACAAATAATCCAAAGGTCTGACAGAACTCCATAATACAATTTTATGAATATAAGTTTAATATTCAATGTTGTCCTAATTTCTTCATTTTTCCTTTCCTTTTCTTTTTCTTTTTATTAACTTATTCTTTCAAATAAGTGTTTGCTAAGAGACTAGCAAAGGTAAAGCATAGGGGGATGATGAATCTGCATTTCATCATCTTTATTCATTTATTTTAGCTTAAAACCCTTATGTAGAATTGTATGCGTGCATTTCATCATCTTTCAAATAAGTGTTTGCTAAGTGATTTTCTTTCTTACTACTCTCCAGCATGTATTATACAGCTTGGTATTTCGAATGTAGAATTGTATGTCGTGGATGTGTATTGTTGAGTATCTGGACACTGGGGGCGTCACGCCCCACAAAAATATCAATTGGAAAATAAAAAAAAGTATCATTGATTTGTTGTATCTTGCACCATCTTCAATCATGCTGTCCCATTTTTTCTATCTTATTATCATCATAAGACATGGCTCTTGCTAAGCATGGGACTGCATTGCATTTCATGCATGTCATCTTTATTTTATCACTTTTAAAAAAAATACATTTAATTTCATGAAGTCCATTTGTTTTAAAAAAAACCAAAAATATTTTTCATTTTATTGCATTTTTTTGAAACTCAGCAAAGGGGGACACATTCGTTGATGTTCACCCCAATTTATTCAAAACGGCGTAAAGAGGTTTTACAAACGCACAAGCACAAAATTCCAAGCCAGGATGAAAAGTAAGGCACCCACGATAACGGCCGCGAGGCATGGTACCCCGACTCCACCGCGCAAACATAGAGCCGTCCTACCCAGGAGACCAATCGTTCACAAACCGCGTAGCTTGTATCGCGATATTTTCTTTATAAAAACGATGTCTCGCGAATAGGGCCTCGTTCCTCCCCAACCAAATGCTCCACAAACGCGCAAGCGGGACCAACAGATCCCTCCTAGCCCTGCCAGTGGAAGAAGCCAAGCTGTCGCAGAAGGCCGTGCAAGAGGCAGTGCATAGCCAATCCAAATCAGTCCAAAGATCACGAACGAAGCCGCAGTGAAGGAATAGATGGTCACTGGTTTCACGCTTTGTGCCACACAGGCCGCAAATGGGCCCAATATTAGTAAAGAGAGAGGCACAACGATCACGAGTGAGAAGTCTCCCCCTGCGAAGGAGCCAGAGAAAGACGCCAATGCGCTCAGGTAACTTGAGTCCCCAGAAGAACTTGCAATCGCGCACAAGAGGTGCATCAGCCACGAGCGAAGGAGGAACAAGAGCCAAATACGCCTTCCGTGTAGAGAAGGACCCATCCCTCCATTGACAGTGATCCCTACCGTGAGAAGGCTTGCTGGCATCCGCGAGCATTACATTTTATTCCGTGTAGAGAAGGACCCATCCCTACCATTCCGTGTAGAGAAGGACCCATCCCTCCATTTTATTGCATTTGTATTCAAAAAAAATCAAACTTTGCATTATAGTGCATGTTTTACAAAAATACCAAAAACATTTGCATATACACAAAATCCAACAAAATTTGCAAAAATTCCCCCAAAAAATTGTTTTAAAAAATTTATCATTTTTTTCAAAAATCCAAAATTATTTTCCCAATTTTCTCCTCAATTTTTGGGATTTTTAGTCTCGTTTTTTCAAGTTTCAGATTTAGACTAAGAAAACCTTAATCTACCTAATTTCAGAGGATTTCTTTAGGCTTGAGTATTCATGTTCTTCATGTCTATTTTAAACTTAATTCCTTGAGTTCTCCTATTTTTATGGATGACCAAAATATGTGCCAAAATATATAGCTAAGAGCTAATGTGATACCTCCTCAACTGAGGTAGCAGACTATATGAGGTTTCGGAACACGCATCCCATTTGTCGATGCAGAAGAGGAGTAGGACCTCCATTACTACTCTCCGCCGATGACGAGGTCAAATCGGTCCAATAAGCCCCCTCGAATCTCTACTTAGAAGCGAAGCCAGCAGATGTCCACCCCTTGGGTCATAGAACCATCAGGGAGTCGATCCCCTTCTGCTACTATTGGTTCGTACAAGGACTAGCTAGACTGAAGGTAGCACTCAACGGAGTTAGACTGAAGGCTCAATCTGGAAGGCTAAGGGACATCCTGCACTGACGCGACTGCCCGAATGTGTAAAGCCTTGAACTTGGCCGTCTCTCAGATCCTATATCATAAGATCCGGCTTGTTAAGAGGAAACCAACGGAATTTGTTTCGTGTGAATCGGACTTCGTTTCGAATTGTTATGATTTTCGGAAGAAAGAGAAGTAAGGAGGTTTAAGACGTCATTAACTCTTAATGACAGTCCTTAAGACTAGTTAAATATGATTAAAGAAACTAATGATGAATTGAGGATTGTTAATGACCATTAGCGAACACTAACCAATGGTTAGCAAAAGTTAAGCATAAGTTGCGAAGGTTAAATCACGATTAGTAAAAGTTAATCACGATTAGCGCTAATTAAGTGACATTAGCGAATCGAGAGTCTTCAAGATAGTTTTAACTTAAGCCCTAAGCTTCGGATAAGTTTTGGCAAAACCATAGGCCGAAACCATAGGCTGATAATCGCAGTTAAGATCTAAACTATGATTTTCTAACCATGGTTAGCGGTTTTCTGGAGCCTATAAATAGCCCCCCTACCCATTCATTCTCTACGATTTCCGTTACCACCACCACCCCAAGAGTTAGGGTCGAGAGGTCGGGAGGAGGAGTGGGAAACGAGGAATGAGCGCTAGCAAAGCGCTGCCGGGGGAACAAGGAGGAAGGTACGATCCTCTCTTAGTTTGCTTCGTGGACTAGGTTTTTTATTCATGTTCAGTGTTCTTCTTGTTTTCCTTTCGATGATTTTATATAGGAAACTCTTTCTGTTTTTCTTTTAAAATATGTCCCGATATAAAGGGGAAATTCTGCCGAAATTTTTATTGAAATATATCCCAATATAAGGGGAAACTCTGCCAAAATTTTCCAAGAAATATCACCCTGTATAAGGGGAAGCTCTACTGAAATTTCAAGAGAAAATATATTCATCATGTTCTTCGTGTGTTCTTGGCGTTCTTCATTTTCTTCGTTCGTTCTTTGCGTTCTTGACACGTTCTGAACGTTTTTGATACAAAAATGAAATTCAATCGTTTCAGGAGTTATAAATCATCCTTTTGAAAAAGAATCACGATAAAGCATTGCATACGAGAGAGAGAGAGATTACGCAACGTAATCCATCCTTTTGTTGTTGGGTTTTCATGTAAGATCGTTGAGATTTCTATATTTATGCTCCTTGCTACGAAGAACCCTAATTTGGTTATTTTTGAGAAAGTATGAAAAGTTGCTTTGTGATTTCAACTAAAATAATGTCTAAGCATCGAATGGATGAAGTGGTTTAGAAAGTTAGGATTTGGAAGTTAAAATAAGCATAAATATGAGTATATAAATATATGAATTAATATATGCGTAAGTCTATACTCAGTATTTATGTTTATACAAATATAAGGCTTAAAGGAGGGATTACATCAAGAGAATTGATGTGTTTTGAGTTGGATCCTGAAAATGATTGTCTTACGTTAAGAATGACTGAGAGTAGAACTACAGGTCGGACAAGCAACCTGTAGGTTTGTCGGATGGAACTCGTATTGGCGCCGCCCAACCTAGGTGGTACATGCTTGCCTGTTATGATAAGTGCGCACGAAGTGAATGATTTGCAACGCATGGTACCGAGAGCCAATATATTCGGGTTGAACGACAGAAGATGTGGTCATGTCATATGGAGGCACGGGCAGTCAATAGTGGTTGGGTTACGATAACATGTATTTAAAGCTGTTAGATTATGTGATTAAAGGTTAGCCTGAGGTTTTAAGCAACCGGATCCTCGAGGACGCTGTGCTCCTTTGTTTGCCAAGCTGAGGATTTGAGACCCTGATTAATAAAAGAAAAGGAATCTATCAGGGTAATATTGGAGGATTGGTTGAGGCGACGTGCGACGGCGTAAGCTTACAAAATCAACGCAATCTCCAATCCCGAAGTATCCACAGCTTCGGAGTCCATATAGTGATGAGGTAATTCCCTGAACTAATCTCTGACGTAGAATAGAAAGGAATAGGACTTAAATTAATAAAAACTGATGAAACTTTTTGTAATAACAAGTTTTGAACAATTACACCATTTATTTGATTTTCTCTCTTCTTCATTACTTAGCATTCGCTAATTGTTATCCTATGATTTATGGAAAATCCAACAGGTGTCGGTGAACCATCACAAAGACTTAGTAATTCAGCCAGCTAACATAATAGCCATGCAGCCAGTCGTAGTAGCTTTAATCTATAAGGTAGTTAGTAATCTTTTTTTGTATTTCCTTTCGAGCTGATGTGCATGTAAATGGTTATAGTGGGACAATGTATCATGCGAACTTTATATTGTGAATGAAAAAGTGTCGAAATACTTCCTTCTGAGTATTTTTAATTGCAGTATGTTTATAAATGGTAGTTGTAATTGCTGAATAAATTATTACTGAGTAACCAGATCCGGATATGGGAGGATCTGATGATCCGAAATCGTGGTCGTGATAGATTGGTATCAGAGCCCGGTTACTCCAGTAATTTACTCAGTAATTTATTACTATCAGCGGTATTCAGAAATTAAGGTGATCTCAAAATCCTTTGATTTTAATAAGTGATTGCAACACTTATTAAGATCGTCTTAAGATCCTTTGATCTTAATTACTCCAGTAATTACTCAGTAATTTATTACTATGAGCGGTATTCTGAAATTAAGATGGTCTTGAGATCCTTTGATCTTAATAAGTGACTGCAACACCATTCACAAGTCAATGTCCCTAGGTTATGTGATTAACATGTATTTATAGCCACTAGGTTATGTGATTAAAGGTTAGCCTAAGGTTTTAAGCAATCAGATCCTCGAGGACGTACGCTCCTTTATTTGCCAGGCTGAGGGTTTGAGACCCTGATTAATAAAAGAAAAGGAAACTGTCAGGGTAGTATTGGTCCTATTGTAGGATTGGTTGAGACAACGTGTGGCGGCATAAGCTTACAAGATCAACGCAATCTCCAATTACGAAGTGTCCACAGCTTCGGAGTCCATATAGTGGTGAGGTAATTCCCTAGACTAATCCCTGACGTGGAATAGAAAGGAATATGACTTAAATTAATAAGGGATGAAACTTTATGTAATAACAAATTTTGAAAAATAATACCATTTGTTTGATTTTCTCTCTTCTTCGTTACTTAGCATCTGCTAATTATTATCCTATGATTTATGGAAACCCAACAGGTGTCGGTGAGACATCGCAAGGACTTTAGTAATCTAGGCAGCTAACATAGTAACCATCCAGCCAGCCGTAGTAGTTTTACTCTATAAGGTAGTTGGTAATCTTTTTGTGTATTTCCTTTCGAGCTGATGTATATGTAAATGGTTATAATAGGACAATGTATCATGTAACTTTATTGTGAATGAAAAAGTGTTGAATTACTTCCTTCTGAGTATTTTTAGTTGCAGTCTGTTTCCGAATGGTAGTTGTAATTGCTGAATAAATTATTGCTGAGTAACCAGATCCGGATATGGGAGGATCCGACGATCCGGAATCGGGGTTGTGACAGAGCGGACCCTCCTCATGCCGATTTCCTGAGACCTTCGTCGACTTGCCAGCTAAAGACCTCCGCGTCTTGACGCGTCCGTGAAAGGACTTAGCGATGAATGAGGAGAGTCAAGACGAGACTAGGCTAGGAAGGTGTTGAGGCTAGCAGAGGCGGCAGGGAGAAGCCCAGACATGAAGAGAAGACAAAACCCTCATACCCTACCACAGAACCACACCATTGCACGACCATTGTTTGTATCCAATGTTCATGCATCAAAAACACCAAATCAGGCCATTGTCATTGTGAAGAAGAGAGATGAATGAGATGTCTATTCCATAGGGTTAGGGTCTCTTACATAGAGAGAAAATCCTAGAGAGTACAAAAGGAAAAATACATAAATACCTCTGAGGGGTTACAGAACCCGAAAGGTTAAGGGTTACGGAACCCAAAAGGTTACGAACATAAATGTAAGTATAATAACTCTAACACTCCCCCTAAGGTTGGAGCATATCTGTCGATCATGCCTAACTTGGATACTAAATACATGACGCGCTGGCTTCAAAACAAAGTACATGATGCGCTTCCTTGGAAGAGCCTTTATGAGGATGTCTGCAGGTTAGAGTTTAGTAGAGAAGTGTGGAGTGTTGATTCATCCTCCTTGTACTGCATCACGAATGAAATGGCAATCAACTTCGATGTGTTTTCTCCGTTCATGGAAAACTGTAGGTGGCGATGTACGTGGCAGACTTGTTGTCGCGGTATAAGGGTACAGGAGTGGCGACTGACATGCAAAGTTATGTTAGGAAAGAGACAAGCCATGTGATCTCACAGGTGGCCTGAGCCCTTGCCCTGTATTCTGCTTCCGTACTGGATCTGGAGACCACTGTCTACATCTTGCTTCACCAAGTGACAAGGTTATCCCCAACAAACATGGTGTATCATGTAGTGGATCGACGGTCCTCAAGAGGGCTGGCATAATCAGAATCTGTATAGGCGGAGATATTACTGTGCCCATTCACTCCATAGAAGAGTCCACATCAGGGAGATTCCTTTAAATATCGAAGGATCAAAAGAACATCATGTCAGTGACTGTAAAGAGGCTTCTCCATATGTTGACTGGCTCTGCTCACAGCATATGATATATCTGGCCTAGTAACAGTGACATAAAGTAATTTTCCCATTAAGCTTTTATACCGTGTAGCATCCTCAAAAGCTGAATCAGTAAATGTTGAATATTTTCTCACTTCTGCAGGGATGCCAGATGGCTTGCATCCAAGTAGTCATGCTTCAGTCAGAATATCGAGGCAATACTTCCTTTGTAAAAGATAGAGCCCCTTTGTATTACATATTACCTCAATGTCTAGAAAATAACGAAGTCAGTTGACATCCTTCGTGACAAAGATCTTCTGGAGGAAGGTATTGGTCTCATGAAGACCATCTAAATCATCTCCTATGACAATCATATCATCAACATAGACAGCAAGAATGATTGTGCCAGTAGACCGTCGTCTAACAAAGACAGAGTAGTCAGATGTTGTCCTCTCAAACCCAATTGTGTTGATCTCCATATTAAGCATGTCAAATCATGTCCTGGGACTCTGCTTCAGTCCATAAATGGCCTTGCGTAGTCGACATACATGCCCCCCCTCGACTACATACCCCGGTGGTTGCATCATGTAGACCTCCTCCTCGAGATCACAATAAAGAAAGGCGTTCTCCACATCAAGTCGATAAATTGTCCAAGCCTTGTTGGCAGCAACAGAGAAAATGGTATGTATCGACCTCATTCTGGCAACGGAAGAGGTCTCAAAATAATCAACTCCAAAAGTTTATGTGAAACCTTTGGCAACAAGTCTGGCTTTCAACCTGTCAATAGAACCATTAAACGATTGTTTGGTCGTGAAGACCCGTCGACAAGCCACAGGGCGAACTCCCGGGGGGCACGGCACAAGATCCCACGTGTCCCGGGAAGTAAGTGCATCCATCTCCTCATCCATGGTATGTCGCCAACCATAATCCTGCATTGCACTGAAATGATCTCGTAGAACAGAAATAGCATTCAGAGCATCTGCAAATCTCTTATCACGGCTAAATAAACCATTTGTAGAAGTAAAATGTGAAATGGGGTGATATGTACATTGCCTTTTTTGCTTGCGTAGAGCTATAGGAAGCTTCTAAGGTACATTCGATGCAGCAATGGTGGGAGCACTCGAGGTGATCATATCATCCTGCATAAAAGGGACATGCAAAGGTACAGACACTGGTGTAGAATGTATGGAGGTACGTTGGCGAGTATAAACGATTGGTGGAGGAGGGAGGTCCAGAGGAATGCCACTCACAGCCAGCGTGAAATAACTTGTTTGCTCAAAGAAGGTAACATCAACAGACACATAGTACCGATGCCTAACAAGATTATAGCAGCGATAGCTTTTCTATGTACGAGAGTACCCAAGAAGATGCATTTGATGGTACGAGAGGATAATTTGTCAGCTGCATGAAAGTTATGAACAAGGGCAATACATCCAAAATTTCATAGAGGTATGAGAAAAGAAGAATCGGTAGGGTAAAGTAAGAAAAATGGAGTTGCCCCTTCTAGAACATACGAAGGAACACGGTTGATGATATAAATTGCAGTAAGGATAGCATCTCGCCAATGATGTTTAGGAATACTCATTTGACTAAGAAGAGATCTGGCAACAATTACCAAGTGTCGGAGTTTCCTCTCAGTTATACCATTCTGTTGTGAAGTATATGGACATGATGTTCGGTGAACAGTCTCCAAGAACGTAAAGAAAGAGGTCAAGTCCTATTGGGTTAACTCAGGAGCATTGTCAGTACGAATGATCTTAACAATGCTAGAAAAGAAAGTTTTAACATATTTAAGGAAATTTCTGACAATTTGATTAATCTTTAAAAGCTCCTTTAATAGATATACCCAAGAAGAACAATTATAATCATGAGAACTATAAAATAGTAATGACCACTTAATATGCGGATCGGACAAGGTCTCCAAACATCACAATAAACAAGATGAAAAGCAACAATGCTATGAGACTCGGAATGAATAGGAAACGAATCTCGATGGTGTTTCTCGAACCCACAACTTCGCACCGAAAGGGCTTCAGAGTAGAGAGTTCAGGAAACATCGTGGACATGGCATTGGCAAAGGGATGCCCAAGGCGTAAATGCCATAGGAGCGGATCTTTGGAGATGGACGCAGCACCAACAAAATTGGAATCCAAGGGTATGTCAAGATAATATAGGTCGTTCTTCTCGTGACCCCCACCAAAAATCTACCTCGTCCGAATGTCCTGAAAATAACAAGACTCATCAAATATCACACGGCAATGAAGCTCAACACAAAGTTTGTGAACTGACAGCAAGCTAAGAGGAAAATCAGGAGCACAGTGAACCCCAGAAAGTCGGAGCTTGGAAGAGAATTCCATAGTTCCGACAGTAGTAATCGGTGATTGAGTCCCATTAGTGACTCGAGTTGACTTCACAGAGGTAGATGGTACGGAAGAGGTGAGCAGACTACCTTCTCCAGTGAGATGAGTAGAGGTACCGGAATCAATAATCCAAGCTGGAGCAAGAGTGACAACAGAGTTGGCTATTGTACCTGAAGGAGTAGCCAGAGCAGTTGTGGTAGTGTTACTAATGGTAGTAGGCCCTGGAGTCTGAAGGATCTGCATCAGGTGGGAGTAATTTGCGTCATTAAGATGAACAGTCTTGCCACTGGAGGTTGCTATAGGTGATGCCTCTTCTGGTGTGATAAGAAGGTACGCCAAACTTCTTCCAGCATCATTCAGTCGGGTGATTACACCCTCATCGAGTACTACATGCATCTCTCCAACCTATATGAGGAGCTTGCAATATTCCAGCCCTCATGTTGCACTAAACAGATACAAGAGCATTCTGACTGGCAAGTATACCACTTTCTTGATGGCCTGCATTCTAGATACCATGCAGCAAAGAAGCAATTTCTTATGTCAGACACACTGCCACCAATGAAGGGCCGACTTGAGGAACTCAAGACATCGGTTGCCCGACCTCCCGTCTTATGTTTAACCATAATCACGTCATAATCAGCCATCATGTGTATAGTGACCCTCGAATCACACTTAAAACAAGTCATTATGTTTAACCATCGAAAACTACCCCCCACCCCTTGGCACTAGAAGCATGTCATCATTGCTAAGTGTGAACCTTCATTCAACCACCTTGTCACCACCATCTCTCATCCCACATTGTTACTCCTCCCCCACATCTCTCCGCCACTCTATGTCCTTACTCAAAAAATATCCTCACATTTATGATATAAAGATCTTTTTTTAGTTAAGACAATATAGAAGCAATTGTTGACAATGATTTGATTTTGACTATAAATAAGAAAAAGTTGGGGTTTCATCATCGTGTTACTAATCAGGAGATAATTCTAGCTACCTACTAATTGACACTAGATTCTTAATGTTCTACCTTTCATTCATTTCCTCCAACATACAGATTAGAAGCAGTGTTGCAGAAGTCGGTATTTGATATTCAGTCGGAGGGGTCACTGAATAGAGAATAATCAGTATTCATGGGACTATTTGGAATTATTCGATTTTGTATTTTTTAATTATTTTAATATAAAAATGTTTTTAATACATATATTCTTATATATTTATACATATATTGTCATCAACCAACAAGAAACCAACGTAAAAGTATCCATTAACAACATACATATACAAAGCTTTGACATTTTTGGTAATATCATGACAAATGGTAAATCTTGAGAATAAAAAAATAACAATAAAAAAATTCCAGCATTTAACAACCAATCGGTCGAATAATCGGCCAGTCGGCTGAATAATCAGACAGACTATTCAGTTAGGCCGACTATTGGCCAACTAGAGCTTATTCAATCAGGTACCCCCCAAACCTCATAGTCGGACCGAATAGTCGGCCTAATCGGCCGACTATTGCAACACAGATTAGAAGTATGGATAGCTTATATAAAACGTGCTATGAATGGTCTGATGATTTAAAACTTATTCATTAAAACATTTTTCCGATGGTCTTGGATATCTCTTGTGCGAAGGATTGAAGAGTCAATCTTATTTTATTTTATCTACTCGTATGGAGCTTGTTAAGTACATTCAATTTTACGTATCCAGATTTCCACAATCTTTAAAAATAAAATAATATTAAATTTGAATTAGGCGTTCATTAGAATTATTAAATTCTCAGTATCTTTAAATTTTGTTGATTTTGAATCACTTCAACATGGAGATTTGATGGCATGAACCCCGGCATGCCCCTTTTCAAACTTCGTGCAAAGTCATTAGCACTTAAAACCATGGTAGAGATGTCGAACCACAATTCACAATTGTTGCGCTAAACCAATATCACATGGAATGATAACTCCATGCGCATTAAATAAAATGCTCTCAGGTTAGAGTGCTTTTGAACATAAATAATGTCTAAAGAGTTGTTAATAATAGAATATTTTTGAACATAAATATTTTTTTTTGAGTTAAAAAAATAATAGAATATTTTCTGCACACAAAAAACATGAAAATGCACTGAATATAACTACAGCTAACATAAAAATGGAATATTCTCTGCACAAAAATAAAATTGAAAAAACTCTGACAAAACAGTGGCGAACGAGAAATAATGGATGCTCCAACGAAAACATTGGCAAAAGAGAAAATGTAGAGGCAGTTCATCATGTCTACATGTTTCCTTCCAGTTCCAGCTAAGCAAGCAACTAGGGAAAACGCCAATAAATAATCACATTTGTGCACAACAAAACATACGCCAATTAAGAAGCATAAGGTCTACAATGTAGTATGTATGTTTGTACATATGTATGTACATATGTATGTGCATATGGACATATATAAACAAGGGTACGTAGGTACACATTTTCTTCAAGCTAAGTAAACAAATAAGGAACAATGGAGATTTACAGAGCTAAAAGGAAGAACCTTCATATGATCTTTATTGATTTGGAGAAAGCTTATGACTCTTTCCCACGAGAGATATTGTGGAGAGTTTTGGAGAAGAGACAGGTGCATGTCATATACATTAACCTCATAAAGTACATGTATGATAGGGCTTTATCTTGTGTAAGGACCCCGTATGGGAAGACTGACTATTTTGACATCAACATTGGTTTACATCAAGGTTCAGCTTTGAGTCCATTTCTTTTTACTTTGATTATGGATGAGTTGACAAGTCACATTCAGGATGAGTTACCTTGGTGTATGTTATTTGCTGATGATATTGTGTTGATTGACGAGACTAGAGATGGAGTAAATGAGAAACTTGAGGTCTGGAGACATGCATTGGAGACTAAAGGATTTCGTATAAGTAGGGCTAAGACGGAATATATGGAGTGCACCTTTGATGGAAGCAATGGTAAAGGAATTGAGGTGAAGATTGGTGACAATAACATTCGGAAGAGAGATTCTTTTAGATATTTGGGATCTATTTTGCAATAGGATGGGGAAATTGATGGAGATGTTACTAATAAAATAAATGCAGGATGGCTAAAGTGGAGAGGAGCCTTTGTTGTTCTATGTGATAAGAAATTCCTTTAAAAATTAAAGGAAAGTTTTACAAAGCAGCCGTGAGACCTGTTATGCTCTATGGATCTGAATGTTGGCCTATGAATCATAGACATGTGCAGAGAATGGTTGTAGCAAAAATGAAAATTCTAAGGTGGATGTGTGGACACACGTAAAGATCGGATTCGAAATGATGCAATCGGAAAGAAAGTTGGTGTAGCTCCGATCGAGGATAAGATGCCAGAAAACCGCTTAAGATGGTTTGGCCATTTGCAAAGAAGATCAACGGATGTACCAGTTAGGAGATGCGAGTGTTGGGAAGTTGAGCCGGCTAAGAAAGGATAAGGAAGGCACAAGAAGTGTTGGAAAGAGATTATACGAAGGGATCTTAGTTTTTTGGATATAAGCCCGAGATTGACCCAAGATAGATCTGAATGGAGGCGAAGAATCCATGTAGCCGACCCTACTTAATTGTGGGAAAAGGCTTTGTTGTTTGTTGTTGTTGTAAGTAAACAAATAAGGAAAACGTCAATAAAGAATCACATATGTGCTCAATGAAACATACACAAGGGAAGAAGGTTGAATAGGTAAGAACAAATATATGTATGTGTGTATGCATGTATTTTGGTAGCATTTTGTCTTATAAAGGAAAACGTATAAGCCTGTTAGTGGAAACTATACTAACCTGATCAGCTACCACTTCCACAAGCTCAAGCTCATGAACATGCCATTTTCTAGCACTGTCAGGTGGAAGCATTAAAACCATCACTGCATAACTCTTGGCAGAAAGCTCAGGCCAGTCATTTATTTGGAAGTTTGAGAGATGCAATAAGGGCACCCGCACTGCAACAACCTCAGGCGGCACATATCGTCCAACAATAGAACGAATTCTAGCTAATGGAGAAGTGTGAGGGATCCTTATTGCCCGATTGCTACTAAAGACTTGATTGACAACTGGAAGATTAATAAGAACTGAAGTCCCGACAGGTATTTGATGGCGTAGAGTATGAGAAAGTTGAAGAGTCAACCCTGCACGAGATGGCATCCATAGCGCACATTCCTCCAAACCAAGGATTCTCCCAAGCTCAACTAAAGTAGTCCTCAATATAGTGTGTCTATCCAGTGTGCTTCTGATTTCATGTGTTAGCATTTTAACATGTCTACCTGTTTCTTCTTGGGTACGAATAAGTCCCATCTCTCTATCAAGTTCTTCAGCTTTGTTCCTCAGGAAGAGTTCCCTTGTTTTCACACTTAACAGGTCCGGGATAATGTGAACAAGCATTAAGGCAGTTGCACAAGAGACGGCTGCAGTTGAAATCTTTGCAATACTCATAACAATTGCTAATGTTTTTGAATGCATCGAGAATGTCCACAGGTTTATAAGGTGGGTGGCTCCACAGAGAACGATGAAAGCCCCAAACTGTATAAGCACCCATCTATATGGGAAGAATGATGACTTTTTTACAAAATAAATTAGCTCAAGTGGAATGGAAAAATAAGCAAGTGCTATAAAGAAGTCTGAAATATATTGATATTTCACCAAGAGCTCGTCAGCTGGCCACTGTGGTTCAATGCAATCGCATGGATCCATTTTCCCTTATCTGAAAATTCCACGATGAAAAATAATAATGATAACCATTGCAAACTATAGAATATAATTTAAGATGTCTCTAGTAAAGCATAATTGAAAAACGGAGGCAAAGTCTGATCGATGCAGCTAAATTTCCCAATCAATAATATTCAGAGATAGAATAAAAAACAAGATGTTATCACAGATTTCCAAAAGAAGAAACAAGATGTTACAGCAGAGTTTTAAACAGGGCATTTTAACGTTTTGAATACAAATTGTTTTCAGAAAAAAAAATCAAGAATAAAACCATAACGTTTTCCCAACACAAGCATGATGTTTTCACACTAACAGCGAATACTGAGTCCTTATGGTAAGTTGGTTGAATCAATCATAGTAAAGCATGCACACGCAGCACATTTCTGGGTCTCTAACACACGGCACCGTTATTGAAAAGTGGAAAGACATAACATTTCTTAAAGTGACGATATTCTCGTCAGTACACTATGTGGTATGTACTTTAACTCTGCCTTGGCAGAGCAAACAACTGTTATTTAAGCTGGATCTACGATTCATCGTCAATCATTCCACTTTAGCAAAAGTACGCCATCAGCAGAAACGACCAGTAACCAATCACAAAGAGAAATTTGCAATTTGTGAAGATTTAAATGCAACCTACCAATCTTACCGTTCCCCCACTCAAACAAAAAAGCTCCCCCGTTATGTATGTGGTATGAAAACATTCATTTGTATATGGGTATAGACGGTATTTCATTATTCTTCGTGATATTGACCACATTTCTGATCTCTATTTGCATTTTAGTGGGTTGGTCTGGTATTCGAAGTTATGGGAAAGAGTATATTATAGCATTTCTCATGTGTGAATTTCTAATGATCGAGTACAGCGACAGCAATCAAATAAACAGGAACACGGCACAATGAACAAAAGGACTAATCTAAATCGAGCACCGAGATCGACGAATAACAGACTAAGAAAGCTTACAGCCGGACAGGCTGATCATAGCCATAGAGGAGGCATGTGTGAAGACCGCCCTCCTCCCTTTGAGGCCTTGTCACGCTAGACTTCGCGAAAGGGGCACAAGATTGACACAGATGGAGAACTATCAGTCACGAAAGTGAGGCGGCATCTCATGCCCAAACTCGAAGGGCGGCGCCGCCGCGCCGCTTTGAGAGAGAGATTGCGCGCGCGTGCGACGGAAGGGAAGAGCGTAGGAGTGTTGCGTGGCACGCGCAGCAGTAAAGAAGAGGAGGGAAGAGGGGAGGGGAGCTCGATTGCTGAAGTACGACCCATGCTTTAGGCCTCTCACGTGATGGAGGCTGTAGAGTATGACACCTTCCTACGGCGTCAGGGAAACGGGGGGGACGAGGATTTGCCCTTGCCGCTGGGGACTGCACGATCGTCAACAAGGCTCCACAATAGAGTTCGGGTTCGATTGAGCTTATTTTAACATGATTTTTATCACTTGGTGCTCTTATTAGTCTCTATAATATCATTTGTCTCTCTCTTACCTTCTTGTAATTTTATCAATTATGCTTCTTTTATTTGTCGTTGTCTCACACTGATATTTAACTTTTGATATACAAGGGTAATTATATTGAATAGAAATGGTAGATATGTCTTTTTTCTTCTTCTCTTCCTCCTCTGTAAACTTTCTTCTTTCTCCTCCGACCCCTTCCTCTGTTGCCTTCCACATCCTCCACCCCCAGCACCCCCATCCCATCGCCCCAAATCTTATCCCCTACCCTCGTCCATCCCTCTCTAATATTTCATTTTCTTCCTCCATCTCTCTTATATTCATTCCCTCTTAGTTCTACTACATCTCCTTCTGTTGTATTCAATGTTAATGTAATTAGGTTTTAATTTGATAAACATATGAAATTACATTTGACTTTAATTTGGTTTCAATTGGGAAATGAAATGGCTTTAGAGGGAAAGATGGGAATTCTCAAATTTGAAACAAGATGGAGTTTGGGTGAAGTTTAGTATCACATCTAGTTTTTTAAAACTTTTTGTTGGACTTATATATGAGTTCACAACCCAAGCTCTTGTAGCAATAGTAGAGTGAAGGAATGGAGGACCATATGCGCGCATGCTCCGCTCCGTCTCCGGCTCCGGCACCTGCTCAAGCTCGAGCTCGGAAGAGTCATCTCGAATATCGATACTTTGTTGCAAGTTTAATTAGCGGTCGAATGAATTAATTGTATGAGTTAATTATTATTCAATCGCATTAAGGGAATTTGATTCGACTCCAACGGTCTGATCTAGGTGTCGTTTCAAAATCCGAAGAGGCGCATGCTGGAGAGCGTTTTCGGAATGAAAAGTCACACCCTAGGTCTTCATATACCCTTCCCTTGGACGTCATTTTCTTCACTCGTAAGAAAATCTCTCATGTTGTCGCTTGTGCTCTCTTTTTTCCCACCACATCCGCGATCAGCGTTTCTTCCTCTTCCCAACTACAAATTATCTGAGGTACTCTTGAGGACGATCTTGTCGGTGTGCGTGGACGCAGATCGTATCGTCGTATCTTGGGAGCGGATCGTCGGTACCCTTCGCATCGGTATTGTGGGGCGATATCTTTTCTAAGTTCAGTCTATTTCATGGATGCTTCAGTGATCTCTTATCTAATTTATTTAATGTTTTGTTTGTCGTAATTTAGTTATTACATTGCCTTTTCTAGATCTCACCCTCAAATGTTGTTAAAATGATTTGAGTGCATCTTGTAATTATTATATGAATCAGATATACTTGGTTATAATTTTTTTAATCCGTAATGCATTGATTCGTATTAATCTTGGTAATTGCTATTTAATGTACATGATAATGTACATGTTAATAACAAACTTAGAAAAGAGATGTGGAATCAGATTTATAATCATGTCGGAAATAATGTTTAAATAAAGGGTGGACATGACCGGAATGCCTGAAAAATCGGCGGTCATAATTTTAAGGGTTGGCAACATCGCATGAAAATCTGATTGATCACCATAGGGTTAATCTCAATGCTTGAAACCGAATGCCCTGCGGTAGAAAAGAAAAACCCATCACCCGATAGCTAGAAGGTGTAATCTGCATGGAATGAGCGTGATCGTATATATCACAGTTGCATCTTGTTGGCTTTGTCTACCTCATTGTTTGACGTATATTGTTCGTTTACGCAGATTGCGAAGGGGCTGCAGGAAGAATTAGACCGGAAGTATAACTCGATATTGAGAAATACTCCCTTGCTAAATTCTTAAAGTTTTCCATGACCGAAGGAAAGTCGATTTCTAAACAGGCACACGAGTTTTTACTCCTGCTCCATGGTCTAAAAGATGTTGAGATGAAGCTTCCTAAGAAGTTCCAGGTCATGTGCATCATAGAAAAATTCTTCAAGTCTTAGAAAAACTTCGGTATTGACCCTGAAACACAAAAATAGGAAATTTTCTATGAATGACTAGATGATGATAATTTTCATAGAGGAGGAACACCGGAAACAAAAGCTAGCGGTACATGTTGATATTCAGGCTAAGGTCAATTCATGAACTCAAAGGGCGGTTATAAAAAGAGAAAGGGAAGTAACAACAATAAAATGAAAGTAAATGTCAAGATCCAGAAAAAAGACAAAGAATAAACCTTGTTGACACTGTAATCAGGTTGGTCATTGGAAGGATTGTATGTCATTAAAGGCTCAACCTAAAACTGCAGATGGGAGTTCGTAAGTGAATATGATCACTACGGGATTTGGGGCTAGCGAGGGGTACGTCTCTGTAAAACTTGAACTATACCACATCAATGATCCAAATGAGTGGCTCGTGGATATGGGAGCTAACGTACATATCTGTTTTGACCGAACTTTATTTTCTTCTTATCAGACCTACAGTGGAGGGACTGTGAAGATGCAGAACGATTCTGCGGCCAAAGTGCTGGGGCCATGACAAGTCAACTTGAGGTTCTCCTTTAGACATGTATGTACTTTGCACAGGGGGCTGCATGTCCCTAACGTGAAGAAATTGTTTTATCTGGCTCCATGTTAGTTAGAAATGGTTTTGAATTGAACTTTCAATGTAATAAAGTTGTCATTCTGAGATATGGCATTTTTTCTAGAAAAGTCTATTTAGCAGATTTTGATTTGTTGTTTAGAATTAGATGCAATTTAGTAAACACTGATTCAGTGAATGTTTTAAGTTCTGAATGTTCTAATTCTATGTCTCATGTTACTAATAATTTAGAATGTGATCTATGGTATGGTAGAGTGGGATATGTGAACTTAAAGTCAATAAAAAGAATGATGGATTTAGAGTTGATCAGAGTTGTCCCTAAATACACTATTGATAAAACTCAAAAATGTGAAATTTGTGTGCTAAGCAAAGACATATAGGAAGTCTTTTCAGTTTGTCTCTAGAGATAGTGAGATATTGGATCTAGTGCACACGGATATTTGTGAGTTTAATGTGTTGACTAGATAAAATAAGAAATACTTTATTACCTTTATAGATGATGGCATCAGATATTATTATGTATATCTAATGAAAACCAAGGACGGAGCCTTGGAGAAATTTCTTATATTTAAGAATGAGGCTGAGACACAAACATGAAAATTGCTTAAACGTCATAGGTCAGATAGAGGGGGTGAATATACTTCTAACTTGTTTGATGAATAATGAATGATATTTAGAATAGTTCATGAAGTTACCGTCCCATATTCACCACAATTATTTGGGATAGCAGACAGAAAAATAAAACCTTAACTTACATTATCAATGCACTCCTACAGAATTCTGGACTTCCAACCTATATATGGGGAGAAGCCTAACGGCTTGCCATATTCTAAATAGGGTTCCTCCAAGACACATGGAAAAGTGTCCTTATGAATTTTATAGAAATAGGAAATCAAGCTTAAGATATCTCAAAATTTGGGGATGTCTTGCTAAGGTTTTAGTCCCATAATACAAGAGAAAGAAGCTAGGTCCTAAAATTGTTGATGTGGTCTTCTTAGGTTACTTGGAAAATAGCTATGCATACAAGTTTGTGATAATTCAGTCCGAGATATCATGCATAGATATCAACACTATTTTTTCACTCTGTGTACTCTCTTTGAGGATGTCTTCCCTATGAAGATTGGGAACCCTCAGCTGACCATTGATGTTGCCTCCACATCCAGATCTATTCCATATCAAGTGGAAAGGATCACAAATGTGGGGGTTGAGACTCAACTTGAACCCAATGACCATTCAGAAGAAATTGAGTGGAGGAGGAGTAAACAACCATGGAAAGCCAAGGATCTGGGTAATGAGTTTGTTCTCTACCAGACCGAGGGTGATCCACCGAGTTACAAGGAAGCTACGACAATGGAAGAAAGCCGTCAAATATGAGGTGGATTCCATTATGTCTAATGGGACTTGGGAACCAGTTGATTTACCCAAAGGGTTCTCTACTATTGGGTGTAAGTGAGGGTCTAAGAGAAAGCTTAGGCATGACGGATCAATTGAAAAGTATAAAGTCAGATTAGTTGCTAAGGGCTTTAGGCAAAAGCACGGTACCGATTATTTTGATACATATTCTCCTGTGACTAGGATGACTACAATCCGAATGCTCATAGCATTGTCATCTGTATATGATCTCTCTATCCACCAGATGGATGTGAAGATTGCCTTCTTGTATGACGTTCTTGAAGAGGAGTTCTATATGGATCAACCTGATGGGCTTGTAACTCCTGGGAATGAGGGAAAGGTTTGCAAGCTTGTTAAATCCTTATATGGACTAAAACAAGCACCAAAGCAGTGGCATGAAAAAAAATGGCAAAGCCATTTGTTATGTGGCTCTAAGGTTCATGAATCCGATAAGTGGTCTATTTTAAGGTGAAAGGTGATGAATGTATTGTTTTGTGTCAGTATGTTGATGACATACTATTATTTGGATCACATGTGAAGACTCTTAATGAGACTAAAGCATTCTTAAGTAGCAAGTTTGAGATGAAGGACATGGGTGTTGTTGATGCGATCTTGGGTCTCAAACTGACAAGGGCGGTTGATGGAATTGTAGTTTCTCAATTTCACTACATTGAAAAAGTACTTGAGAAGTTTGGATATCAAGATTGCAAAGTTGTAAGCACTCCTTTTAATTAATCCAAAACACTATTTTTAGAACAAAAGTGGAGTACTTGTAGCTCAGCTAAGTCAAAAGTGATAGGAAGCTTAATGTATCTTGTAAATTGTACGAGACCAGATATTCATTCTCGGTTGCAAAGCTAGATATACTGGTTGTCCTGACCGTACTCACTGGGAGGCTCTGGATCGAGTACCGAAGTACTTGAAGGGAACTATTTTTCTTAGTTTGCATTATGGTAGACATCCTTCTATACTATAAGGATACAATGATGGAAGCTGGATAGGGAATATAGAGGAGTATGTGAGTAATGGTGTTACTAGGTATGACTTTACCCTTGGAGGCAGTGCAGTCTCCTAGAGGTCGTGAAGCATATAACTCTAGCTCGATCTGCATTTGAGGCTAAGCTGTGTGCTTTAGACACCATTGGAATTGAGGCTGAATGGTTAAGGGAACTTCTTTCTGAAATTCCCATGGGTAGGCCAGCCAATTCCTGTGATTCCAGTACATGGTGATAACATGACCACAGTTGCCAAGATCAAGAGTTCAAAGTTCAATCAGAAAACAAGGAGACACATACAAATTAGACTTAAGACGTTAAGAGATTTGGTGTCTTGAGGAGTATTGGTTGTGGATTTTGTTGGATCCAAAGACAACATGGCAGATCTGTTGACTAAGAGACTTGATAGATCTTCAGTCCTAAAGTCTAAGCTTGGGATGAGACTGAGATCCATTGAGAGTTCCTCTACAGTAGTAACTCAACCTATCTGAGTGGAGATCCCTCAAAGTAGGTTCAATGTGGTAATAACAAGTTGTTTGGAGAACTGGTTGGCACTCTTGTTTTAATGCTTATGCATGAGTGTTTTATCCCTAGAAGTCTGAGTGCAATTTAAGCTGCAAGTTTAGGAAGAGCATATGCTCTGAATGGATTCAAGCCTTTGGGCAGGATGTCAGCAGTGCATCTTTGGCAAATGCAACCTATGTGAGTGTTACTGTGGGTCACAGTTAAAGGAAGAGGGTCTTTCTTGAATACACTCATGAAACATGATACATGTGCATGACCTTTAAGAGCACCAACCCTAAAGATCGTACCAAGAATGACACTTTGTTGTTTCTACTGTATACTTTAACACTAAGGTCTAAAGTTCAAGATGTAGTTTACTTCATTCCTGTTAAAGTGAAATTAGTAAACTCAGGTAGAGATTCAAACCGGAAGGTACCTTTACTGAAAGCAAAGTATGGCAGCCGAAATATGTCTTTTGACTCTATTTGAATCACTTTTTAAAATTGATGAATTCTTAGAGGATTGTTGTATTTAATGTTAATGTAATTAGGATTTAATTTGGGAAACCTATGCAATTACAATTGGCATTAATTTGGTTTCAATTGGAAAACAGAATGGCTTTGGAGGGAAAGATGGGAATTCCCAAATTTGAAAGAAGATGGAGTTTGGATGGAAGTTTAGTACCATATCTAGTGTTTCTAAAATTTTGGTGGGCTTATATATGAGTTCACAACACAAGCTTTTGAAGCAATAGTAGAGAGGAGGAATGGAGAACCACACATGTACGCGTGCTCCGCTCTACTCTATCTCCGGCTCCGACACTAGCTCAGGCTCGAGAGAGTCATCTCGGATCTTGATACTTTTATTGCAGGTTTCATTAATGAGCTTAATGAATTAATTATATGAATTAATTATGATTCAGCCGCATTAAGGGAATTTGATTTGACTCCAATGGTTTGATCTGGGTGCCGTTTCAAAATCCAAAGAGGCGCCCGTTGGAGGGTGTTTTCAGAAAGTGAAAATTCATGCCCTAGGTCTTTATTTACCCTTCCCCTAGATGTTGTTTTCTTCACTTTCAAGAAAAATTTTACGCCGCCACTTTTGCTCTCTGTTTTCCCATCGCATCTGTGAGCAACATTTCTTCTTCTTCTCGGCTGCAAGTTCTCTGAGGTACTCTCGAGGATGATCTCGTCGGTGTACACGGATGCATATCTATCCCGTCGTATCCTGGGAGCGGATCGTCAATACCCTTCGCACCAGTATTATGGGAGCGATATCTTCTCTAACGATAATCCAATTCATGGACGCTTCAGTGATCTTTTATCTAATTTAGTTAATGTTTCGTTTGTTGCAATTTGTTTATTGCATTGCCTTTTCTGGATCTTGCCCTAAAATATTGTTTAAATGGTTTGAATGGTTCTTGTGTGCATCTTGTAATTACTATATGAATTAGATATGTTTGGTTATAATTTTATTAATCCATAATGCATTGATTCATATTAATCTTGGTAATTGTTGTTTAATGTACACGTTTAATGTTCATGTTAACAATACCTTCTCCAATCCCCATCCAAGACCCAACCCCATCGACATAATCAACAAGCCATCCCATCTCTCCCCTTCCATTTCCCGTCTACCCCCCAAATCTACCATCTCCAATATGGTTCAGCAAGAGCTTAGATCCTTCTCCACCCTTAAGAGGAGTCTGCTCACCCTCTCTCGTATGCCATACTACAACTAAGCTTAGGCTTGAGCTTCACCATGCCCACTTGCGGATACATCGCCTTTCCCTGGATCCCCTCTCTCCCTTCTTGGTGAACCCACCTCGCGGATCCAACCTCGCGGGCTTTTAGACGAACCCAAGGGTCCCCTCCTGAATGGAACCCATGATGCTTCTCCTAGCGATGAATGGTGGTGCAGCTACTCGGATCTAGGTGGAGGGGAGTTTTGTCTATTCTTCCTCTCTTAATCATAACTTGGTATGAAAGAAATCATGGTTTAGTTCAACTCATTTACGATCAAACTAATAGAAGGGCACAAGTGATGATTGTGGAAGAAGGTAGGGGAACAACTACTATTCCAAAAAAAGGAGGGTATAACTGATATTGTAAAAGTTAAGAAGGGCACACGTGACAAATCCCCTTGTTTACGTCGACTAAATTATACATGTTAAAAAGTTTGAGATTCTAAATAATCTTACTTGTCAATGCTTAACCATTTTTTTGGTTTGTTTACTTTGTGTCTCTTTGATATTCTGCAATATAATTATGTCTCTAGTTTTTTTATAAATTTTACTTGTGCCCCTATATTCCCACACCATTACAGGTGTACACCTTAGTTCGTTTGGCAGATTATTACAATTGTGTCCCTCCCTTTTTATGTAAGGCTTCATTCGGTTCATCACTACAACAAAGCTCCTCAGGATGCCTACTATGTGGTGCAATGTGGGCATGGGGCATGCAAATTACGCTTGCGAGGCAGGGCTTTGGAGCGAGCACATCACCCCTTCACTGTTAATGTTTGGGATTACCGTCATGTGGTTCATGAGGTGCCTAAAGCTCTACAGGCCACCTTTATTGTGGAACATGCAACTTTTCCCACCAAAATATGAACAATCAATTAGCAAAAAGATCAACCGTTGTTAAAATATCAAGTCAAGATTAACCCATTATAATTCATAGAATTAAATTTTTGTTGTCTTCTTTTATGATGGCTGTCAACATCAACCTTTAGGAGAATTTTCGAGCCTATCACCAACTAAATTTTTTGGAGGTATGTGTCATGATTATTTGTAGTTGGATCACAAAGTTAATAAATTATTTCTTTGCCGTTGAGACCTCTAATTCTGTATCATAGGTCCACGGTCTCTAAATTCTTCTTTGTTCTCTTCTACTTAGTGTTCTTGGGTTCTTCTTCATCATTTGACCACCACTGGTGAAGGTGATTGGAATAGGAATCAACAATGATTCATCATCGGAAACGATGTTCTTGATGAGATCTGAAAGAACTGTCTGGTCTTGCAAAGTGTGGGAGGGGTTCTCTAATTTGTATCAAACGAGGATGATGTCGGATAGTTGGGCAAAGGGCATGGGCAACATCAAGGACAAGGAGGAGGAGACAGAGCCAGTCGAGGAGTGGTATATGGTGGGAGAAGAAGAGGGTGTCATGGAGGGATCCATTGGGAGATGCTCGAGGAGGATGTGGTGGTAAGATGTGAGACCTTTAAGTATCATACTATACTATTTTGATTTTTTTGACCTAATACACTATTTAAATCAGATATATGATGACTCTTTTCTGTAATACTCGTGGAGATCTTTTCAACAAGTTCAAGAATGTCAAAATCTAAGTTCGAAAGGTCAAAATACAGATATTTTAAGATCATGGGCCAGTATATGGATCTGTATCCGAATTAGATCAGCATCTGGGTCCAATTAAACCTATATAAGGCCAAGGTGGTTAGCCCAATGGGTTAACCGTACTATCTTGGATTGAGCTTTCCCGATCTTTGTCACCAAAGAGGATTTCCGACATCCATTCGTCGATGTGAAGATGCCATCATGGAAAAAAGCATGAGGTCGCCATTGTGTGTGCACATTTTTTATGAAGTATCTTGAAAATGTGATTCTCTAGGTATGGATTTTAGCCCCTTCTCTTGTTGTTACACAACCTTCTACATCACATATATGAGTTTTTAGATCCAAATTAGACAGATTTTGATACATGCGAGACGGTTTTCCAAAAGTCATTGTGTCAATTTTCTATCATTTCTGAGAGAGTCTTTTATCAAAAAAATACAAAAGTATGTCATTGTGGCAAGCAGGGAAAGAGTAATGCACATATATACCATTTTTGGAATATGGGACTTTTTTGGGATTAGGTAAAATGATTGAATGATCATATTGATCAATCAGGTCAAGTGACTAGTCGATCATGTTGATGGATTAGGCCGATTGACTGATCGATCACTCCAATTGACTAATCGATTAAGGCTGATCGATCATCTGAAATATATGATCTGTCAATCTTGATCTGTTGGACCCAAATCATGAATAATAGGATTTTTGAAATCTAAAAATGATAACATGCATAGGGTTTATGAGATGCAATAAGTAATTGTAATTATTTATCTATTGGATTGAGATACTAGAAAATGGGTCAAACATGTAAATAAACAAAATTTTACAACGGTATGAGCCTCATGAAAGAAAGCATCGTAATACATGCATGAAACCATCACACTCTAAATCTAACATCTGTGGTTTGTAATATGGTTAGCATTTATAGCCTATGGATGATCCACGAGGTCTTTGCCTTTCATGCGGATGTGTTTCCTGTGGTGTATGGGTAGTAAAGCTAGTGAGGCAAGGGATGGGTATGTAACCTCGTGTCCTTGGGTAGAAGCCTAGATGGTTTCAACCCCATCTACGTTGACTGGGTGATACGTAATACTTAGTGCTCGAGGTAACATTTCGTAGTCTACTCAATGAAGTTGATGCCAAGTTGCGTGGTTGGTAGTCTAGATTTCACTTTCATATATAGAGTTATTACATGAGGTTGATTAGTGTTGATAACACTAATTTGTCTCCTAGTGTTAGACCTATGAGGGATGTTTCGAGATGTAGTTAGCGAAGGAGGAGATAAACAGAGGTAGTCGTAGGTTCTTTCGACTACTTGGAGTTTATTGGTAGATCTCATCATTGTGTATGATCTTATGTCCTGACTTATGCCATATTCTATCGTAGATCCTTACCGATGGATAGTGGACTTGAGAATTTCGTGGTACTCTATGCGAGGATTGTTGTTGTTTACTTTCACCCATCAGAATTAGACTACTGAGATGATACATATACATATGCACACACACATATACACTTAATTAAATATCATTAGAAATGTTCCACCTGTCAAAGTAGTGTCCATTTGATGAATATGTGATTCATTAATATTTCTATCGTATTTTATCTTAAAACCCTTAACAAATACATGTAAATATGAATTACTTTTCATTTTTTAAATCAAAAATACATCCATGAATAAAAACTCATTTTTATGCATTTAGAAGACATAAATAACAATAAAAATAAAGAAAACCAGCCATAATGTAAATATGTATATATTTTATAGTATAGCTTAGAAAATATAAATATAGCTATAAGCTATATTTATATAGCATAACCCCTGAGACCAAGTCAGCATAAATTGGTCTACAAACAATAAAGTACGGGGGATAAGGTAAAAAAATCAGAAAATAACTGACCATGTAACTCACTAAATTATATTTATTATATGCACAATCTTCACATAATTTTATCTGACTCATATGTACATATTTTTCATCAAACTCTTCACCATTATGTAGATATATATACATATATTTATATATAATTATAACATATATATGCCAAGAAATTAGAACTTCAAATTGTCAATTTCCCAAGCTCAGACTCTCATAATTTCGCCATACGAACTCCAATTTCACTCTACTAACTTTAAAATTCAAGATATTGCATTCCCTAATTAGTGAAGGTGTTTCATAGAAAACAAAGTCCGTTTACAAAAAGTCAGTTTTGTCCTAATGACAACGAGGTTTTTGGGCTATTTAATTTATTTCGTAAAAATATTTTTTAGTACAACCAATTTATTAATTTTTTTATTATTTTCTTGATATTGTAGTTCATATATAAAATAAAATTCAAAATTAAATCATTATTTAATATTTTAACTAAATAAAAAACTCCTAAAATAGTTAAAAATGAATTACACCGTATATATGTGTATTTATTCATCTATGTAAAGTAAAAATTCACAAAAATTAATACAAGCCTTGTTTATTATTATTATATAAATTAATAAAATATAAAAATAGTACCATATTTATTAAAATATTCAATTGAAAAAAATATAAATGCTATTTATAAAACATATTATTTGTATATTTATTGATATTTTATTTATATATAATAAAATATACATTATTTATTTATAACATACCATAATTTAGATAATTTAAATTATCTACATTTTTATTTTTTTAAATTTTTTTACGAAATAATCATAATTTAGATAATTTAATTATCTACATTATTATTTTTTTCAAAATAACCTTATTTAATATTTATTATATAATTTATAAAACATTTTGGCTCTTGGAATTTTGTGATGCTGACATGTGTGAGCACCACATTCATCTTATCTAAGAAGCCATTCTGTTTTAGTGTGTAGACGACTCTTCAACAATTTCTATAATTGTTGATTAGCAACAAATCTAAAACCTAATCTGTAGATTTTGCACATTTATTAATCCTAATCCATGCCACTCATTCAGATTTACCTAACTAACTTCCATTTATCCTATATAAGCTATCTAAGTTGGCAAAAAATAAACAACTTCTCCACCTTCAGTTCCAACTGATTAATATTCCAACGTCCAGAGCCTACAACTTCCTTCTCGAGTGATAGACGAGGAAGATCTTCTTCTCACGAGGAAGAGGGGTGATCAAAAAAGAAGTTCCAATGTCTTATATAGCCTTGAATCACGACCATGTTCGCCGTGTGGATCTCCAAGAAACCACTGTACGTTGAGCGAAGACTGAAGGTCTGACACCTTCAAATCCCAAATGAGATTCATACACAAAATTTGATCCTTTTAATCTGATTTTAGGTCACAAAAGCAGTAATGAATCCATGATTCATTAGCATTTATGTCGTATTTTGTCTTAACACCCATAACAAATACATATAAATATGCATTAATATTCACTTTTTATCAAAAGCACGCTCAAGCATAAAAAGCCATTTTTATGCATCAAAAGACATAAATAAAAAATAAAACAAATAAAAGAAAGTAAGGCAGATTGTACATTATGACTCATACAATATAAATATATCTGAAAGATATAACCCCTGAGACCAAGTTAGCATGTCTTGGTCGACAAACAATAAAAGGGTGGGGGGGGGGGTAAGGAAGAAAACTCAAAAAGAACTAACACTATTTATAAAATATTAATTCCATTTATTTATTGTATATACACAATCTTCACCTATTTTTATTTAATTCATATATACATATTTTTAACCAAACTCTTCACCGTAGTGTAGTTAAAAAATTGTATAAAAATATAAAAATAAGTAAAAAAATTTTAACATGTATATATGCTAGGAAATCAAGATTGCAATTTGCCAATTTCCTAATTTTTGATCCTCATAACTTCATCATACGAACTCTATTTTCACTCTACTCACCTTTAAAGTTCAAGATAAAAAATTATCTAATTAATGAAAGTGGTTTCATAAAAAATGGAGTATGTTTGCAAAAAGTTGATTTTTGGACCAAATACCAACTGGGTTTCAGGACTAATTAATTTATTCTATACATTCTATTTATGTATAACTGATTTATCAATTTTTAATTATTCTCTTGATCTTGTAGTTTATCTACAAAATAAAATTAAAATTATTATTTAATTTTTAAATAAATTAAAAACCACTAAATATGTAAAAATGAACTGCACTATATATACATGTATTTATTAATCTATGTAAAATAAATTATTAAAATCCATGAAAATTCATACAAGTCTTATTTATTATTATATAAATTAATAAATATAAAAGTAGTTCATTACTAATTAAAATACCCAATTAAAAATATAAATGTTATTTATAAAGTATATTATCTATATTGATATTTTATTTATATATCATAAAATATATATTATATATATGTATAATATACCGTAATTTAGATAATTTAATTATTTGTATTTTTATTTTTACATATTATTAAAATAACATTCTTTAATAAATATATTATAATTTATAACATATTTTGGGTCTTGGAATATTGTGGTGTTGACATGTGTCGGCACCACATGCTTCTTCCCCGAGAACCCAAGCCGTTTAGCTTGTTTTAATGACCAAACTTTACTAATTTTTACATCCTTCAATTCTTCACCTAACTCCAATCTCTTCAAGCCTGATCGTCACCCATCCTCATCCATCATTCAAATCCTCCTAATGATCTTCCCTCTTCCCTATTTAAGTCCCCAAAGTTGGCATAATTAAACTAGCATTCTCCATTTTTCAATTCCAAATGATTGAGACCCCACTTTCCAAGCTTTGGATCTTCCTCCTCAGGTGATATACAAGGGTGCTTGACCTTCAGCGGGGAAGATGAGTGAACGGGGAGGAGTTCCAAGGTGATTTCTTCATCTTGCATCGTGTGGATTCACGCATAGAGCTGAACCTTCACCGGGTTCTGGAGCAAATACCTTGAAGGTCATACACCTTCAAACTTCCTATGTGACTTTCATTCACAAAATCCAACTTTTTTCTGTAGTTTTTAGTCCACTTAGTTACCCTCTTAGTCAAACTAATTATCCATTATTTCCAAAATCCCTTTCCAGTTTGGTTTGATTCATTAGTAAAGTCAAGTGGAATTCCAGATTGTGAACCTTCTGTTACGCAAGAACACACCTCCATTTGTAAGTCCATTTCAATAGAACGAACCATCTTCTTTCTTGCAAGTGGTTCTCAAAGCATGAGGCTGTTCCTCATGAGCATCTTCATCGCTTGACTTGGACCAATAATCTTTAATGTGGGGATCAGCTTTGCCTGAACAGAGCAAACCCCACTTCACACCTGGAAACCCTAAAGAACCATTACCTCATCTTCTTTGACTTCTTTTACAACAGGGGAGCTTGAAGGGGGAAGGCGTCCCCCTTCTGGCCCTGCCATCTCCTTTTTAGCCATCTATTACGCCACCGCTTCCCCCCATATTCAAGGAAGAACACGAAGAACTCCAGGAGGTGCATGTTCGCGATGCATGGACGTCACCAACGACCAAGATTGCGCCTAGTCGCCTAATTACTGTCGTTCAAACCGAACTGAAGGAACAATTATGCAGTAAGCCCAACCGATTTTTAGAAATTCATCCATACCTCAAACATTTTCAGGAATTACATTTAGGTCCCTGCACAGGGATCTAAATGCAAGAAACCATTTGTTTTCCAGAACTTTTATTACAGATATACCATTGTACCATGTGAGACTTTTGGAGGCTCTAGGAACTTTATTTTTCTTTGATTTTTCTTGGGTAGTTACACAACTACCCTATCTAGATTTTGATATATTTTTGATTTTCATAATCATTTTCTTTGTTGTGTTTTGATTTTACGAATTTCATCTTGATTTTGATTCTTCACGTGATTTTTCGATCATGTTACTTGGTTTCTTTTCTCATTTTTACCTCTATAGTATCATATGCACATATTATCCACTATATACTATATAGTAGATCACTTTGAAATATATTTTTCATTTCTTTTGAAAATAAAAAAATCAACTTCATTTCTTTTGTCATTTTAATCACTACATTAGAATAGTAGATTGTATTATATTCCATTTACTATATTGTATCCCTTTTTTTCCAAATTAATCATTTTTGAAAATCAAATAAAAAATTAAAAAAATATAAAATAAAATTTTTCAAAATTAAAATAATAAAAACTAAAAAAACCACGAAAAGAGTTCGTAAAGAAGAAAATTCAATCACAAAAACCGATCTCAAAATGAAAGTATACTTCCTGCCTCTTTGTGTTCGACCCGGGGAAGCTTAAATGGTAAATATAAAATGAAAAATAGAGAAATTTTACTCCCTTATACTCATTCATTCTATACACACTCTCTCTTTTATTATTTTTGCTTGATACACACTTCTCTTCGCAGATTGCTACAATCCGACAATTCAAAAAAGCCATGAGGGGAGGCACACCTATCAAAATGGCGTTGTTATCGGGGAGGTGCTAGCTATATTGTGATTTTTCTTCCTCTTGTTTTCTCATTTTTCGTCTTATGATTTTATCGATTTTCTTTCATTTTTTCGGTTTTCTATTCGAGATTTGATTTCTCTCTTTCTCAATTTTTTGTTATGATGTCTTTTGTGCTAATAAATAGTGTAGGGCCTGAAGATCAACTGACTTCCTAGGAAGTTGAGTCAATTGAGATTGTAGAGGTCAGCTTCTTCATTACGAGCTGGTTGTAAAGGAGCAGTACGAGTTGGTAGATTTTTTTTACATTTTCTATTTTCATTTTGAGAGAGTTTAGGGTACTTGCCCATTTTTCTATTTTCTTGGTGAGAGAGGAAGGGTCACTTGCCCGTTTTTCAGTTTGTAGGAGGGGTCTCTCAAGGACATCCTGACATGTACACAGACATTAGACTCTTTTCTTCGGGGGTCTGTTTCGTCGGTCGGTGCTAGGGGATCCTCATCACAGTTTTCGATTTTCTCGATCATTTTCTTTGTTTATCGTGGTTTCATGGATCCTAGGGGTTCATGCTTGTTTGATTAGATGATAATATAGAACCTACTATCCGAATCCACACTTAGGCATAAAATCAGATGATTTTGAAAAATCAATCAATTCTTACGCTAGAACTATCCGTTAAAGGTTACAGCTTTATCATTTTTTACATGCATTAGAATTATGTTTTAAATTTTGTGCGGATTACTTGCATGTAGAGTGCTGGAGCCAGGTTTGATTTCTATCTTTATAGATCATTATTTATTGTATAAGTATTGTATAAAATATTGTATTTAAAGCCAAAAATAAAAGAATAAAGAAAAGAAGGAAAATGAAATAAAATACCAAAGATATTTTATGACTCTAAACCCCGAGATCTAGGTGTCATGATGATTGGATCAACACAGAATAAAGTAGGGGGAGATAAGGGTCAATAATACCATAAAAATTCCAAGTTATTTTACCAAATAATTTATTTTTAAGACCTATTTTATTCCTTATTATTTATACCTCAAATCAATAAACTTTGTACATGAAAGTTGTAGATAAAAATACGTAAAAAAATTTATTTCACACAAAAATAATACAAATTGTACATCTTATACTAAGAATAAAAAGCCAAAACCCAAACTTCCCAAACCCATATCTTATCTAGATGAACTCAAAATGCATCAAAATATCCTTTAATTGTATATATCTTTTAATTAGGTATTTAATTAAGGTGGTTTCATTTGATTTGGAGAAGCTACAAAAGTTAGGCTTTAGATCCCTATTATACCAAATATCTAAATAAAATATCCATTTTATTTACTCTTTATATTTTCACTATTTTACATTTTTATAATTTTATAAATATTCTTCATAATATATATATTTAGAATAAAATAAAACTACTAAAAATAAACTAAATTAAATAAGTGTATAAAATATATTGAAGAACTACCTATACTTATACCTATATAATAAATATATCTATTTATTTAAGTGTACAAATAACATCAGAAAAATACAATAAAAATATATTTGTTTACATCTAAATAAGTTATAAATATATAAATTAAGTGTATAAAATAATAAAATATAAAATACAAAATAAAAATAAAATACACATTATATAGGTAAATATATCTGTGATTTTACTTGTAAATAATAACTATTAATATATAACCATATAAAAATAAATAAAAATAGGTCTCAAATACTACAAAAAATTATAAATATTTTTTATTTGATAACTAAAATTTATTAAAATAATTTATTATTTATTATTCATTTTATAAAGCATTCTTTCCTTGGAGTTTTTTGGTTGGTCCACGTGGACCAACTAGAAAGGTTCATTTGTTGACCCAAGTCAACTTGCCCTTTGGCGTCTTGACTTCTGTCAGAACCTCGAGCCTCTCGCTTTACTTCATTTTACCTAACGATCTAATGATCAAATCGCCATGAGCCATGAACAAAAATTGCCAATGGGATCTCCATAATTCACACCTGATACTCAAACCACATCGACATTCTCTTTATCGTCCTTAAATTGATTCGCATGATCTGACCTTTTTTTGCCTATAAATATTTCCTTCCAGTCACCATCCCAAATTTGGCCCCTTTTCTATCCCCAAACCACTCTACCCTCGGTCAAGAGAGTCACCTGGTAATAGCAAGCATTCCCCTACGGTGTTGGAGCGGAGAAAGGAGGAGAGGAGTCCGACGTCGTCCTACTCCTTGGCATTAAACCCAAGTTCAAGTTGCACACTTTCAATTTCTAGGTAAATCTAGTCATACCCTTTTCATTCTGCATGTTAATTTGCATTTTAATTTTCGTTTTCTCTTATGTTAGATCGATCACCTTCATCAGAGCTCTAGAGCTCCGTTTCTCTGTCTACACCCTGTTCCGAGCCAGATAATCACCTCACTACCTAGCCCTGTCGCTTCTCTATATACTCGATCCATATGAACTCCTAGATCGATCGTCGATCTAGAAATCGAGGTCCAAGTCTATCATGTTCACCGGACCTCTACGCCTCCACTCCAATTTGCTTCCATTCCACGCTTAATCAGGTCGAGGCAATTTGCCCTCGACCCGTGGTTTTCTCTATATAGGTCTCGAGCTGAACGGAGCCCTGTAAGGGCAAATTAACTCAAGGTTGAACCTTTAGATGTCCCAAATTCCACCGACTCACCATGACCCTACCGTTGGGTCCTGGAGTTCTAAGCACCACCAATTGTTGTGGAAGGCATGCATGAGTTTTTTCCCATTATCAATACTAGAGGAGGAGATCAGAGGTGTGAGATATTGCAGATCCATGCTACCTGGAGCCGAGTTCTTCGTGTATTCATCCAAGACCCTCTAGAGCCGTCCGATGGGGCCTTTGCCCCCGTTTGTTCAATTGTCGTCTGATCTTGGCCCCTCTACACCATCAGATCCAGGGCCAGATCTAACCTGGAACAATCATCGTTGAAGGGGTATGGTGGCGTCTGGGTCGCACCATCTAGATAAGTGACCAGAATCCCATCAACCAACGGTGCGCATCTTTTGGGTAAATTTTATATATCCCCCCATTTTTTGGTTATTTTTATTCGATCTTGTGAAATTTTTAAATAGTTATATATTTTTTGTAATAATTGTAAGGATGCCCCAGACTTATTGTATTTTGCATTTGGGTCCATGCCAACTCACCTCACGTGCCCCCCACGTGAGGTGGGTAATTTTAGGGGTACACCCCTGGTTTTTATATTTGTAGTTTAATATGTAAAAGCTAAATAGTAGTTGTAAACTTTTAGGAATTTTGCCTTATAACCCATAAATTTTATTTTATTTGCAAAAATGCCCCTACTAGCTTATTCATTTTTGTGCATGTTTGTTTAATTTATATAAAAATCATCCATGCTCCAAAAATTATGGAAAATAGATTAAGGTACATGGATAAATGCTCTTTCATGCTCTATAATTAGTTTTTCATTTATCCACTTTTCCTATTTATTAAAAATAAAAAAGAGAGCATTTTATCCCTATATGCATTTAAAAATAAAAAATAATATAAAATATTATTTAAAAATTCAAAAAAAAACATTAGTAGTTTATTATAATATTTTATGCCTCCAGACCAAAAATCTCTAAAAATAGAAAAAGAAAATCACAAAATTTAAAAAGCTCCAAAAATCCTTATAAAGTTTATAAAATTCTTCTAAAAATCCAAAAAGATTTATTTATGTCTCTGAATTTTCTTTATATTAAATATTATATATTATATATTATATATTAAAATTAGTTTGAGTATTTTTGCACTTATTTAGTAATTTTAGATCTCACAATAATCTGACATATTTATTTAGTCCTTGATTTTGTATATTATGGATTTTAAAATTACATAAAAATAGAAAAAATACATGAAAAATTGCAGTAACAGCAGAAAATATACAAAAACAAAAACATTTTATTTTATAAAATTTGATTATTTCTAGCTATTTTTATAATTATAATATCAAATATTGTATGACATATCTATATATCCCTATATATAGTTTATATTGCTATTAACTATTATAATTACTATTTTTAACTCCTTTAAAAAAAGGATTGTACCTTAGGGTATTTTTATGATTTTTTTATATTTATTATATATATAAACCTTATATCATATATACATTATCTTATATATTCATATACTCTTATATACGTATTTATATAATATTATATAATATTAAAATTAAAAAGAAATTAAAAATCAAAAAATTTGAAAAATTAATATATAAGTTAAAATAAAATAAAAAATGTAAAACCAAAAACCCACACAAAAAGACTAAATAGGCACTTGTGTACTTAATTAAATTTTATTAGGAATAATCATCAGGCTACAATGTTTTCTCTCAGTTGTTCGACCTCTACATGCTTACACATTATACACTTTTGTTTGTAGAGTAAAATAAATTGTACTTCACATTTTTGTCATTTATTAAACATTCATATGTTGTGGGTACTTGTTGATCGACCTCGGATCTTGTGAGCGGTCGCCTCAACAACAATATATTCTTGCACTCTGTCAGTATACATTAGACCCTCGTAGGATCCCTATCATCAAATGGCACCGTTGTCGGGGAGCAATGTGTTGTAACCTAATTTGTACATAGTTGCCTTTTCTTTTATTTTCTTGTACATATTTTCCACCTTTTTCTGACTTGTACATCTTTTTGCTCTTATTCTGTGAATACATTATTTGATTATTTGTGCTAATACATCTCTTTGTTGTGTTTGATGTGAGGGCCCACCATGCAAGGGCGATGTTTTAGGAGGTCGATGCAACCTAGCTTCTTGGAGATTGTGGAGGATATGGGAAGATCCTTAAGCGCATCAAGGAAGCATGAGGATCGCATCACATGCGATCGGGAGCGACTAGTCAAACTAGTCGCTCGGGGCAGCGGAATTTAAAATTTTTAATGCGTTGAAACCACATTATCCAGGAACACTTCTTGGATCATTTCATCTAAACCACAAACAAGTATTATGTTTACCTCTTGAATAATGGTTGCGATCGAGTCTCTAAACAAATAGACCTCCCGTCTCAAGTCCGATCCAATGGAGGAGATGCTTGCGAGCGCGTTGATGAAATGCGCGCTTCTCGCAATCCATGTTGATAATCCAAGTGGTGAATCTCCTTATTAAGTCACACGATATCCAACATCTTCTTCACGAGCAAGGCACACCAAAGGAGATGGAGATCCACGAGCAAACAATCTGGCAACATAATGACGATGTTGCGGCAATGACGACTCTCTCTAGGGCTCCATGGTGGACGACAACAATGAGAGAGAGAGAGAATGTGTAGAGTACGAGAGAGAGAGAGAGCATATGTTATAATTGTTGTCACTTGAAGAGCAATGGGTGCCTCTTCTTATATAGTATTTTGGGAGTCTATGGATCTTAATCCATGGAGTACACAAAATCAATGGAAGAGATTGATTTGTGATTATTTAAGTGGCCAAGATTTTGTTGTAAAAACACAACAATAATTATTTAATTTAGATTAAATATATATTGAGAAATCAATACAAATCAATCCCAAATTAAATCATAGAGTTTCATGGAATGGAGATTGCCTCCTTCCATAAGGGGGGGCACCCTTTCCTAATGGGAGTTGGTGGCCGCCTACCCTCCCAAGTAGGAAGGTGGCTATCTCATGTAATCTCATGAGATCACATTATTCCATGAAAATATCCAATATTTACAACAACACTTGTTGTAAATTATTCTACAAAAATAACTCATAATTATTTTGTGAATATTGCAATCATGCCATTGAAAAATTGTGAATCACAATCACAACCAATATAAAATGTGATTTATATTTTCAATTAATTATCTAATGTGAATCCAATTCACATCAATAATTAATCAACAAATATTAATCATACTAGGCTTTCTCAAATACATTATAAATCACAGTTATAATATATATGAATAATTTGGATAATGATATCCACATTATTTATATCCATAATAATTTAAATCACATTTAATCATCTTGGATCTCTATTCTCATGTGCCCAAATAATATGAATCACATTCAAATTATTTACATATTTGATAATTAAATCACATTTAGCTATCTTAGATAACTCTCCTCATAATATGAATCAAATTCATATTATTCATGATAATTAAATCACATTTAATTATCAATTTTCTCAGTGCTTGGATACATATATCAACAATGAAATTATCCTTGAACTCTTTCATGGATAATGCTTGTTCTCTGCGGCTTCTTGGATATAAGAACATGGCGATTATATAGTTTCACGTATAGTGATTTGGATATAGAGATCAAATCTCAAATCCAGATCTTAGGGACCTCTCACAGATGCTTGATTAAATCAAGGTCGTAGATCTAATCTTCTCATTACATCGGAATCACATTCAGATCACTGTACAACATTTGGACCAAGATCAGATTACTTCTCTACTGAGAGGAGTCACTAAAATCCAAGCCTATTTCATTACTCCATAGAAATGGAGGCGTCATGGTTATACAATCATTTATGATCACATCACCCTCAGGTATTCCTAATATGTGTACATCCTGCATACTCGAAGACCAAGAGTAAACCCGAAGTTTTAGATCTCTTTTAGACTGTCTCCTTCAGGGTTTTATCAATAAGATTCTCATTTTATCATTGGGAGTCGATATTGACCATATACTTTCCAAAAGCATATATCATACCTAGGTCTTGATCATATACTTTCCAAAAGTATATATCAAACCTACAAATTTAGTCAAGCTTCCAAAGCAAGATGACCGTGCACAAAATTTGATTCTTCCCAATATATCATGAGTGAGATCATGTCTTCTGGTCCAATAAATGAAACTGTATGATCCCTTTTAGAGATCGTATTACTCATATGCCCTTGTATGCACACCAGCACGCCGGTGTATAGACCTTGATTAGGTCATCACCCTATTGGTCTGCCAAATGTACATACTCAGACATATGGTAACACATCTATCTCTGGTCAGTGGATGTGTGCCTATGTCATGACAACATACGACATAAGTATTCGGTTATCTCGTTCTCGTTATGTCAACTCTTTGACCTAACTTATCTAACACCTCCGAATCTCTTTTCCTATGCAAAGGACCTGCATCAAGAGGTCAGTTAGATATTAGACTTTTAAGAAAGGATTGCCATCTCCTTCTCAATCTGGAGATCCTCTCTTAACAATCATTTGATGGTGCTTTATGAATCCTCAATCTAACTCTTTAGATATTCATCCAAGCACTAGCCTCTATGATTCAACAATTGAATCAACAACTGTATGATTATTAATATGGCCATGGTACATAACCCTACCTATTATGCAAATTAATTATTCTTCATTTCAGATCAGGGAATAATATTTGCAATAACATTTATTGCATAATGGCTCGTTGTGGGCTCACATGTCCAACAATCTCCCACTAGCCCAAAGAGCCATTAACGGGCTAATCTTTAAACCCGCACTCATGTGACAATCATAAGCTATTTACAAAACATCTAGGGAAGCTGATCAGTCACTCTGTTCCCAAGAGACTACGCGAAGTCCTTTTACGACACTTACATATCTCCTAGTAACAGTACTTGCATCCATTACGAATGGTGCATCCTATGCAACTAATACTCAATCTTGTTCATTATAGTGTCTTTAACACTACAATTCAATAATCATTATAACCAGTATGTAATTTCCATTATCCTCATCAGAATATCCTTATTCTTGGAGATCTTTATCTCATAAGGTGTCCACAATTAAGACCATTTAGATCTCTATCTATAAAGTCTTAAGATCTTTGAAGATAAGACTTTGAGATCACTATCTCAAAAAGTCTTGTCATCTTTGAAGATATTATTATTATTATTATTATTGCAATCAAGTATTTTATCTCCATAGTAGGATTAGTAACATTTTACTACTCCCACTACATGGAAGACATCTAGCTTTTGTACACATCTAGCATACACTCGGCTTCTCGTAACTGAAGCACAAGGGCAAGCACTTTTAGTATTCACTTCCTCAACTCTTTGAGGTGTCATCTTTTCAGATAGGTTAGCACCATATCTTAATGGAAAGAGGCCTTACTTGGAGTTTTCTCAAAAATGGATTATGTCCAAGGTGTACCACTAATGTGACTGTCCTAATACCCTCTTCTCTATGCTTATGAACATCTTCAGAACTAAGATCTAAGAGGTATCCTTGGGATCATATCTCAGGATATGGAATAGCCAGATTATAAAACACTTATTATCATCATTATATCATTCCAAACAATTAGGATATCATCTACCTTTAGCATGATGAACACAATGGCACTCCCACTAAACTTCACATGGTTCATCAAGATTCTATCTGAAATCATAACCTTTATAATTTCATTAAATCCGATGTTGAAACTATAAGAAGCTTATTTGAGTCCATAGATGGAGTTCCTTAAGCTTGCACACCTTGCATTCTTCATCCATGAAGCCATGGGGCTACTTCATATGAATATCCTCGGAGATGTATTCATAGAGGAATGCAATTTTGACTTCCATCTTGAAGATGTCATAGTCAAGTTGTGTAACAATAGTTAGCAATAATATGATGAGTTAAGCATGGTCACTAGAAAGCAAGTCTCATCGCAAGCGATGTCTTCTTTCTGTGTGTATCTTGAGGATAGGAGATGTTTGAAAGTCCCTACCTTCTCATCAGGTTCTCTTGAAGATCCATTTACATCTAACATGTCTTACCCTTATAGGTGGATCCTCGAGGGTCCATATACAACACTTGTATATGAAGTCTACTTTAGACTTTATTGCTAACATCCATCTTTCCATGTCATGATCTTCAGAAGCTTCATCACATGAAGTATGATTATCGTCAGACTTAACTGATACATGGAATCCAAGCGGTATGAGTGTTTCATCTTTAATTGTCCTTTTAGTTTCTAATTTCAAGAGACTCATTATATTCTCAAGATTAAATGAGTTCCTTCATTTCATTTTCATCTTGATTCTCAAGAGTCTCATCTTCTAAGAATCATATCCTTAGAGATGAAATTGCTTAAGAATCTCAAGGTCATAAAGTTGGTATCCAATACCATCCTTTATTTTCCTAATGAAGTAGCACTATCTGGTGCTAGATTCCAGCTTACTTGTATCCATGACAAAGTTATGGACCAAGCAACTCTAAATCCTCAAGTGTCCAATGCTCGGCTAGGTTCCAAACCATAACTTATGTGGGTTTTCGGGTTTATTGTAGTCTCTACTACATATATACATGGAAACTAAGAGGTACATATGCTAATATTATTCATTGATCAAATCATGTCACACATGATCCAATTGCATCTCCCTACAACTCCATTGAGTTTAGGTGTATCGAGAGGAGTGAGATAGGACATATCTCCATAAGGTATTCCTTTAATTCATATAATAGGTACTTGCTACCTAGGTTAGATCAATCCGTTTCATCTTCCTTCAAACTTTGGTTCTAAACCAAAATTGTGAAATCTTTGAATATTTCAAAGGTTTCTAAGGTGAGGGGAAGAAATCTCATATCACAAAATCATGAATTGATACCGCATATCATTAATGTTTTTCATGATATAGATGATCCGCATACATCAATATGTATGAGATCTTGAATACCTTGGCATCTAACACCATTCCCAAAGAAGGGTTGTATTGGACATTTTTACCTTTCAACACAATATTCACAAGTATGTAAGATTTGAAAATTTGGACAATCTAAGTTTTATCTCTTGCTAGACTATTGATCTCATCAATAGGCAAATGTCCAAGGCTTGATGCCAGATTGTTGTCAAATGATCTTCATCCTCCTATTGGTCTTTAAAGGTCTAATTTTTAGTATTAGAAATGTTAATGAACCATTCATTAACTTTCTAATTTGGTAGAGTCCAATAGATGTTAGATTACTGTCTGAAATATATCCATCATAACTCTTTATGATAGGTCTATTCCAGAATACATGTTCATTTCTAACATTTAGAAATAAACAAAGAGCGTATTCTAATATCCAGGTCATAGAGACATTCTCTAAGACTAAGGGTTGTCCCACTGAAAATATGAAGTCTATCTATCCTATAGAAATTGTTGCAATAATTGCATCAATATACATGTGGATGACTATTAAATCTCAAGTTCAAAATTTTCTAGTCTTCTAAAACATATGCAACCAATTGCAAGTGTTATTAGAAGAATGAGATATAATTATCAGACTTTGATCTTATCCACTAAGTAAGTCAATTTCAATGATGATATGTAGATATAGATTATTTTGATGCACTATCTAGGTCCTTCTTTAAGTATCTAAGATAGTCTAGATTCACACTATCAAGTACATAGGCTTATTGCGGTATTGGCATTTATCCAATTCTTTGAATGTCACATGTATGGAAGTCACAGAAGTATAGTCAACTCCTTGACTTTCCTTCTTACTTGGGTCAGACCCATGCTTCCACTACACTCCCTTCATCTATAAACAACCATTGCTTAAGACAAAAGATCTCTTATGTTGAAACTCAAAAGACTTCAATATAAGAGTATTTCAACATTTATACATTCTTCATTCAATTCATATATGAATCTTCATGAATGACTTGAGTATAGATAATAGAATGATGACACTCATCATATCTACATATATCTTAACTCATAAAGACTTAGGTTCAGGTAGGTACTCAAACATTTTGAATACATCATCTCTTATGGAGCCACCATTCTGCACAATGTCGTGAACCATGTCATTCATGACTAAATGTCGTGAGCACATATGTATGCCAGAAATATCTTCTTAGATTTTATAATGATTATTTGACAATTACGATCATCATCGACATGATACTTCCAAAGAGCACTCGATGAGAGATCAAGACTATAGAGATACACATACCCTAGGTTGTTGTTCTATTGTCTATTTAGTTGTCATTCCTCATTATTATGAGGGAACTTGCATATTGCAACCACATACATTATGTGTCCAGCCATAAGTGCATTATCTTGATCATGGATCCAATCCATGATATTTTACTGGTTATTATTGAATATAGTATAGAGTGGGTTTAATGAGGATTATCTGAAATAAGAAATCTGCATAAATATATATTACCTTAATTTAGGAATTTTTATATTAAATTTGTCTTGCCTTGTCAACTATGAAAGTTCATTCCCTTATTCACTTTCAATGTAAGAGATATACTTACCATTATATCTCAAGCAAGATCTGGGATCTCCTTTCTTATCTTTGTTATATCCCAATAATTTGAGAACATGTAACTCTGATAAAAAGAAGCGGGAACCCATTCTGCCTTCCAAGTCCCAATTCGGCCTTTAACACCCATGCCCGCCAAGGTGATGTTGACATTAATTGAACCAACCATCAACATGATTAGAATTCGCTATGCGCAATCCAATATCGTCCCAATAATATGAGGACCAGATATTGGGGTCACTAAGCATACAGTCTTACTCTTTCGAGAAGCAAAGAGTCTGATCCAGTTGCGCTTGTATGCCAGAGCTATTATGGACATGCGTCTCCTACATACATTCCCTGCCAACGGAACCCTTCGCCTTGACAGGAGACCATGGATGTCACTTATGTGATCCTTCATATCATGTTCAAATTCTAATTAGTCATTATGAATCATATTCATTATGATTAATTCTTCTAAGGGAATTACAACTCTAATCATACTAGTGTGTTTTAATTTTAATTTGATTCCAATTATCTAATCACACTAAATCAATGATCCAATTAGTATCCAACAAACATTCTTTTTTGTTACTTGAAATATGGTATTATCTCAAATATGTATTATCCGAATTTTAACAACTAGAAAAATACATCATGATCCCTTCAAACATTATCCCTTCCTTATATGCTATCATGGCCAGTTCCGATGGGAAGGACAGACTGCTCACGGAGCAACCTGCTACCCCAACGCTCCCTAACTAGACACAATATCCACCCTAGGTCAGGATAATGCCAATTGATTACTTTGTACTTGAGATTATAATTGGTCTTTAAACCGAAGTTATACCATATAATATTTATCAAAATATTTTTTTATTAATATTATAAGGAGATTTGCTAAACAAATCCCCAATCCTATTCAAGCAACTTTGTTTGTTGGAAAGAAGATCATGTAACCAATTATGATCTAGATCATATCTAATAAATTTTGGTTAAAGCGACAACATTTAATGAAATAATAATCATAAAATATTTCACAAAATATTCATAAATAATTATTTCAGGAAATTTACCATTAATTTTACTAATTGATTAAATGACAATCACAAGGTTCTTGATTGGGAAAATAATTTTCAGCAGTGACCCTAGCTTACCAAAATTAGCATATCTCAATCAATACAAATCCAAATCATGCAAATTAAGTTTTCATTGTTTGATAATTTAATTTACAACAGAGCCTAAGTAGTTTGCACTCATTTCTAGCATTTCAAAACCTTAATTAACTCTTTAATTATGTCAAGATTCACCATCCTCGTAACAGTGGATACATGTTCATTAAAATGATCATAACTTGAGCAATTATATTCCAAATATCACAAACTAACCCATAGTTTCCTTATTTAATGGGAAACATAATGCAAATGATAATTTCGAATTTAAACAATTTAAACAAGGCGAAAATATCATATAAAACGTGGCTGCGTGAACAAAATTCGATAAAATTTCACAAACCCTAATGAGCCCAAGTCGTCCTAGGCTTATGGATCGTATCCGAAACCTCTGACCTATGGCTCTGATACCACTTTAAGGATATGATAAGATCTTTAAGCACATCATGGAAGCGTGAGGATCACATCACATGCGATCAGGAGCGACTAGTCGAACTAGTTGCTCGGGGCAGTGGAATTTAAAATTTTTAGTGCGACGAAACCACATGATCTAAGAAAACTTCTTGGATTGTTTCACCTAAACCACAAACAAGTATTAGGTTTACCTCTTGAAGTGTGGTTGCAATCGAGTCTCTAAATGAAGAGACCTCATGTCTCAAGTCCGATCCAACAGAGGAGACGCTTGCGCACGCATTGATGAAATGCATGCTTCTCGTAATCAATGTTGATAATCCAAGTGACGAATTTCCTGATCTCGTCGCACGATATCCGACGTCTTCTTCACAAGATAGGCACATCAAAGTAGAAGGAGATCCACTAGCAAACAATCTGGCAGCATATTGACGATGCTGCGACGATGGCGACTCTTTCTAGTGCTCCATGGTGGACAGCCACAATGAGAGAGAGAGAGCATATGTTATAATTGTTGTTACTTGAAGAGCAAGGGGTGCCTCTTCTTATATTTCATTTTGGGAGTCCATGGATCTCAATCCATGGACTACACAAAATCAGTGGATAAGATTGATTTGTGCTTCTTTCAATAGCCAAGATTTTGTTGTAAAAACATAACCATAATTAATTTAATTTAGATTAAATATACATTGAGAAATCAATATAAATCAATCCCAAATTAAATCAATCAAGCATGGAGATTCGTGGAATGGAGATTTCCTCCTTCCATGGTGGGGGATCGACACCTTTTCCTAAAGGGAGTTGGTGGGCGTCCACCCTCCCAAGTAGGAAGGTGGCTATCTTATGTAATCTCATGAGATTACATTATTCTACGAAAATCTCCAATATTTACAACAACACTTGTTGTAAATTATTCTACAAAAATAATTAATAATTATTTTGTGAATATTGCAATCATGCCATTGGAAAATTGCGAATCACATTCACAACCCAAAATAAAATGTGATTTACATTTTCAATTAATTATCCAATGCGAATCCAATTCATATTAATAATTAATCAACAAATATAAATCATAATAGGCTCTCTCTAATATATTATAAATCATATTTATAATATATATGAATAATTCGGATAGTGCTATCCACATTATTCATATCCATGATAATTTAAATCATATTTAATCGTCTTAGATCTCTATTCTCATGTGACCAAATAATATGAATCACATTCACATTATTTACATCTTTAATAACTAAATCATATTTAATTATCTTTGATAACTCTCCTCATAATATGAATCAAATTCATATTATTCATGATAACTAAATCACATTTAATTATCAAATTCCTCAATGCTTGGATACATATATCAACAATGAAATTATCCTTGAACTCTTTCAAGGATATTGTGCTTTCTCTGCAGATACTTGGAGATAATAACATGGTGATTGTATTGTTCCACGTGTAGTGACTTGGATATTGAGATCAAATCTTAAATCCAGATCTCAGGGACCTCCCATAGATGCTTGATTAAATTAAGGCCATAGATCCAATCTTCTCATTGCATCTGAATCACATTCAGATCACTGTCCAACATTTGGATCAAGATCAGATTACTTCTCTACTGAGAGGAGTAACAAAAATCCAGAACCATTTCATCACTCCTTAGGAATGGAAGCATCATAGTTATACAATCGCTTATGATCACATCACCCTCAAGTATTCCTACTACCTGTACATCCTACATACTGGAAGACCTGTACATCCTACATACTGGAAGACCGAGATTAAACCCGATGTTTTAGATGTCTTTTAGACTGTCTCCTTCAGGGTTTTACCATTAAGATTCTCATTTTATCATTGGGAGTCGGTATCGACCATATACTTTCCAAAAGCATATATCATATCTAGGTCTTGATCATATACTTTCCAAAAGCATATATCAAACCTACAAATTTAGTCAAGCTTCTGAAGCGAGACGACCGTGTACGGAATTTGATTACTCCCAATATCTCATGAGTGAGCTCAAGTCTTTTGGTTCAGTAAATGAACCTGTATGATCCCTTTGAGAGATCCTATTACTCATATGACCTTGTATGCACACCAGCACGCCGATGTAGAGACCTTGATTTGGTTATCAACCTATTGGTCTGCCAAATGTACATACTCATACATATAGTAACACGTCTGTCTCTGGTCAGAGGTTGCATACCTATATCGTGAAAGCATATGATATAGGTCTTCGGTTATCTCGATCTCGTTAAGTCAACTCTTTGACCTAACTTATATAACACCTCTAAATCTCTATTCCTATGCAAAGGACCTGCATCAAGAGGTCAGTTAGATATTAGACTTTTAAGAAAGGATTGCCATATCCTTCTCAAGCTGGAGATCCTCTCTTAACAATCATTTGATGGTGCTTTATGAATCCTCAATCTAACTCTTTAGATATTCATCCAAGCACCAGCCTCTATGATTCAATAATTGAATCAACGACTATATGATTATTAAGATGGCCATGGCACCTAACCTTAATTGTACTAAGGGACCAATTATGCAAATTAATTATTCTTCATTTCAGATCATGGAATGATATTTGCAATAACATATATTGCATAATGGCTCGCCATGGGCTTGCATGTCCAACATATTGATCTTCTTGCCTTTGCCTGTAGGAGAGGCAACAAGCACAACAAACAGAATACTTAGCATAGATCTTACTTTAGGATTTTATTTTTTTTAATAATATAGGGACTTGGACATTTGATAACTAGGGTTTTACAAGCGATAAAAATGTAAATGTCGATGTACTCGAGATAAAACCCTAGTTGATCAAACAAAAATCAATAAAATACCAGAGAGAGAGAGAGAGAAAATGATGTGAAGCGACTCTCTCCTAATTTATCTACGCTATTTTATTTATCCAGGTAAGTGTCCCTAGGTCGAACACAAGGAGGCAGAATAGCTATACTAGGGTTTTTTTATGAAAAGAATATTTTTGTGATTTTTTATTCTTCTTGAAGAAAGCGAGAAAATATTTTTAATCAATTTTAGTTTTGAATTTTTTATTTGATTTTTAATTTTCCAAGGTTTATTTAGTTTTCAAAGTGATATTTTTTAAAAACAACAGAGATCTACAATATAGTAATATATGGTAGAATTATATAAAATGATACTATATAGTAGATCCACGAAAGGCTCGAGCAACGAGCTCGAAGAAAACAAACTCAACAAAATACAAAATGAGTGCAGAGTTCGAGAAATCAAAACAACTAAAAAAATATGATGAAAAATCTTGAAAACATAACAAAACCTTGCTAGGGTAGTTGTGTAACTACCCTAGAAAAAATAAAAAATGATATAAAAAAGTGTCCAAATGGTCTACATAGTTCAGGGGTAGAATTGTAATGAAAACAAGATAAAAGTCTTGTAGTTTGGCCCCTGATAGGGACTAAATGTAACGAAAATAAGTTTTATTACATTTATGTTCCTGCATGGGGACCTAAATGTATTATCTGGAAACTTGATATTGAAATCTCTTCTGGTCTCTTTTGCAATTCTTCCACCATTTCACATATAGACGACATGGATTAGAAGGTCTCACGTGATCTTGATCGTTCGTGTATGCCACATGTCGGCTAACTGGAATGTGATTTCTTGGGGATGTTCTTCCCCAATCTGGAGGTCGGTGGCAGCGAATTCATCCAATACTCCTTCTCTGGTGGTCAGGTCGAAGGCTGCAGCTGTTGAAATACTCTAGAGATGATCGGAGGTAGAACCAGAAGAGGGGAACCTCTCCCTTCATGTTGTCCTATTGAGAGAGGACGGATGGAGATAAGGATGGTGGAGGATGTGAATGTAGACTAGGGTTTGAAGACCTGTACGATGCTCTGCTGTTCAGTTGATCGATTGGTGATGACGAATATCTCTAGGAGATTGATTGATGCTCCATAAGCTCGGAGAACCTACAAATGAAGATTAATTTGCTTGATTTGTAGTGAATCGACCAAGAATGGGAGATAAATTTGCAGTTCCCATTATGGTTTCAAAAAGGGTTATAAGAGAGGAAGTTGAATGCAATTAGAGAGTTATTTGACAAATGATTTGTGTGCAAATGAAGAAGATGATTAGGGTACTCTAATTATGTGATTAATCAGACTAATCAAGGAAGATGATGTAGGATCCTCCTGGTCACTGCTCGATGGGGTGGTTTTATCATAGCTCTATGCACGTGAGGCATCGATGCAAGGCGATGAAGAGCCTTGGAATGCTCCTCCGATCTACTAGCTTCCATGTATGCCGATGAACCTGTGCTATCACCACGAGGGTTGGCTGGAATGAGGTAGAGAAGGGAGCAGATCTGCTGAGTGGTTCTGGTAACAGGAGGAGTTAGTTGGTTCGGGCCAACTTTAGGTTGATTTATAGGTGAATCGAGAAGGGATTAGGGTGGAATCAAGAGTAGGCGTGGATATAGGTTGTTAGCTCCAGGGAATGGATGGTTTGGATTTTGGGTGAATGAGAATGCGAGAATAAATGGGAGAAAAGAGGGAATTGGAACAAAGCTCAATAGATTGTTCTTGAGGAAGAAGAACAAGATGCTGACATGTGTCAATACTTGGTAAGCCAAAATATAATTAATCTTAAAAAATCATTAAAAAATAATAAATAACGTTATTTAAATTAGGTATAATAAATAGAAAATGTAAATATTTTATTTATCTAAATTATAGAATAATTTATTTTGATAAATAATGAATACTTAACGAAATATAAATATTATATTAATAAATATGTATATAGTATACTTATTAAATTGGTATTGTATTTTTAATTTAATAATTTAATACAAAACATATCATTTTTATATTTTATTAATTAATAGGATAATAAATAAGGTATATGTGAATTTTTACAAATTTTAATGAATTGTTTTAAATATATTAATAAATACATGTAAGTCATTTGTAATTCAATTTCATCTGTAAAATAGGGTATTTGATTTATTTAAGTGTTAAATAGTATCAAAAAATTATGAAATAAATCATAGTTAAAATACAAGATCAAGAAAATAATAAAAAATTATAAAACCATTAAAACTATAAATAACGTGTTCTAATAAAATAAGTAGCCAAGAAGCCCGATTGTCATTAGGTCCCAAAACCTACTTTTTTGCAAATGTGACTCCGATTTTACTGAAATCACCCTCCATTAATTAGAGAATATTATTGTATGAACTTTAAAGGTTAGTAGAGTGAAATGGGAGTTGGTAAGAGAAAGTTATGATGTTTGGAATTTGAGAATTTGACAATTTTAAAGTTGGATTTCTTGGCATATGAACAAGATAATATTTTTAACTTATTTTTATATTTTTCTACATTTTTTAGAAATAATTAGGAAAATAATTTAGTGAAAATTTATGCAAATTAATTAAGTAAAAATCAACGAAGATTTGATAATTATTTGATAAATAATGAAGAATGTGTGGTGTATAATCAATTCCTTTTATTATTTTCTTTCCTTATCTCCCCCTACTTATTTGTTTGTCGACCAATGCATGCTGACTTAGTCTCGGGGGTTAGGTTATATAAATATATCTTTCAGCTATATTTATATTTTTTAAGTCATATTGTACATATATACATATATACAATTTGCCTTTTTTATTTTCTTTATTTTTATTCTTTTATTTATTTACATGATTTTGATGCATAAAAATGCATTCTTATTCGTGAATGAGGTTTTGATAAAAGATGAAAATTAATTGATATTTACATATATTTGTTAAAGGTTTTAAGATAAAATGTAGACAGAATGTTAATGAATTATGGATTCATCAACCCCTTTACTTAAACTTTGCTAATCCCTTAGCAAACACTTATTTGAAAAATAAGAGAAAAAGAAAGAAAGTTAGAATGATTTTTTCCTAAACCAATTCATGAGAATAGACAGAGGACAGAGCTTGGCCGGGCCTAAACCAATTCAAGTTCCACAAATCCTTATTTAGGTTCACCTTAACAACCAGTTCAGATGCACTCATCCATATCGCTAACTCTTTCAATCCTTGAATTCAATCTGTATTGTATGTGAACTGTGTTAGCTCTTCCTACTTAAAGAAGCGAAGAAACCACCCATCTTAATAATACACTCCCATTGGCTCCTCATCGGACTACTCTTTCCTCGAGGAGGGGGTATTCCCTTCTAAGGTCAGGTCATGTTGTGTCCACAATCGAATAGAGTGAGAAAGTAGAAGAATGAGAAGAGAAATGGAGTGTGACTAGTGTAGTCACATCTCCTTGTGAAGCGTAGCCAGTGTAGCTAAGTCTCCACTAAGATGTGCAGGCTTTTTGGTGGAAGCTTGGAGCATTGTGGTCATATTTGTATTTTGGTGGCTTCTTCTTGGATTGGCTTTGTAATGTTGCTTGCACTGCATCAATCTTTTTGTACCTCGTCGGATATAGCATCTTTTCATTCCGTCCATTTTTGAGTTCTTGGAAAAAGTATGCCAGTAGATCCTTCCCTCATCCGAAGCATTATTTCAACCCCACAACTCCCATCTTTATATGTCCGCACCACTAGACAAGAATGCAAATGCACCACTAAAATGGACTGCCCTTCGCCACCCCATGCAAGTTGAGCTAAGTACAAAGTGAATGTGTCCAAAATTGGTTCACCGATGAAGAGCTAAACGGATGACACCAAGTGTTCTACTTAGGCAAGTTTAAGTTGACTTACCGATCTCATGAAACCCAAAGATTTAAGTCAAAGACCCGAAGAGTAAATTCCAGTTCCTAACTAGGCACCTTATAATGAAAGTTAAAGGCCATATCAAGCTCCATCCTTTAGGCTATTCCCAATCTTTCGTTCTAGAAATCAAACTTATTCTGAAAAATGCTAATGCAAATACAACATGTTCTTATGAAATATGTTTTCTGAATTTTACTCATTTTTGTGGGTTTTAAAAATTTTGTATTATGAATTTTAGGACTTTACATTTTTTATAGATTCTTTAAGTTTTATAAACAAGTCTATGTACAAGAATTATACAAAATAAATTAAATATTTTATTGGATCAAATAACTAATGTATTTTACAAATTTTATGTACAAAGAAATTTACGAGGATTAACTGAATTTTACACATATTTTAATGAATAGAATTTTAAATAAGTATTATACATATTAAATACATATATTATATACATATTTTAAACTAAGAATTTTAAATAAGGATTTTAGACATATTTTACTTATTTACAAGGATTTTTTAAATAAGAAAGAAAGAAAGAAATAGATGGATTCTAAATCAACCCTCACCCACTTTTTATGGATTTTATAGAAATAGAAAATACATAAAAGTACGAGTTATGGACGCAAGTATATATACAATATATTCGCACCCCCTATACTTAGCTTGTGCTATGTCCTCATAGCGTCAAAAGAGAAAAAGGAGGACATCACCCGTGCTAAGTAAAAGTGGGTGAAAAAGAATAAAAGAATAGAAGTCAGTCGACCCCCTATATGAAGTATAGTGAAAGATAAAAATGAGGTGACTGAAGAAAAGGAATATACAAACGAAGAAACAAAAGGAAAAAGGAAAAGGAAATCAACGAAATCACTCGATTCCCCCTATACTTAGGATAAGACATCCTAAGTATAGAAAACAATGTGGACAAAAATTATGGACCAGTAATTAGTGTAGAAGAAAGGAAAACAAATGAAAAGTAAAAAGAACAAAATCGAAAGGCATAAATCATCGAGCAATAAGTCCCCCCTATACTTAGGATTTGGTATCCAAAGCATATAGGACGAGCAAAAAATGGGGACGATTGTGGACAACTAAGAATGCACAAGAGTAATCAACAGATCAGCTCGTCCCCCTATACTTAGGGTAAGTATCCTTAAGTTTGGAAAATAATATCAGAAAATGAGGGACAAGCTAAAGAATAGAAGAAACTAAGATGAAAACAATATTGAGGTGCCTCTTAACAAGCACTAGAGTTTACGGCCCTAGCTGGACACAAAGGCTAAGACAAAGTAGTATCAAAGTTTAGGACGACATCTGTAAGGTGAATGCAGTATTGTCGCTGTCATCTCGATGTGAGAACAACAACGAAGTCAACAATGAAAATGAGCACACCCGAAGAAACAATCAGGTGGGTGTCTACTTGACGAGCCACGGAAATCCTACATTAATTTGCATGAATTATTGTTTAAATTTGTCGTTTCGTTGTAGGTGGTAATTCAGAATCGATCAAGAAACAACCACAATAATTTATTCAATTTTTAATCGACGTGGATTTATGTTTATTTTACTTGTGCAAGTCCAAAGGTCAAACTCAAGGAGGCAAAGGAACAACCTAGAATTATGTCTGTCAAAGTTCATGCATGGTTTTCGAGGTGGTATTTTATGGTATTTTTAATGCAATTTTGGAATGCAAATTGTGGCCAGTTTTAGGGATTAATATGCAATTTCAATCAAACGATGTCCACAAATTACGAAACATGGCTGAGATGTAAAATATGGTGAGATGAACACGTTGTAATTGTTTTGGAATTTTTGGATGCAAAATGAATAAATAATAAATTTATGAATGCACACGAAGTGAATTTCAATAATTAATTATAATAAATGTTAAACCTATTGATTTTCCAGGAATAAAATTATCCAAGATTTATCACTAGGTGATTTATCTTAGAAAAGTCCTAAACCTTAAAAATACAAAATTTAACCTTCTAAAAATTAAAGATTGAAATCCATACAATGATTTTTATTGAGCAAACCATGCATGCAAATGCAATTATTTTTGGCACATTGTGAAATACAATTAATTATGTGATTAGTGAATTTTTAGCAATTGTTAGAGCTATGGTTAATTACCTATGAATTTTGAAGCACAAGATGGGAAAAATATGCAATTTTACGCAAGAATATTAATTGTTAAATAACCACAACATAGAAAAATCCAATAATTATACCATATTGTAGAGAATTAATTGAAGAACACAATGCTATTTTTGAATAATAAAAATAATGTCATGTAGAGGTCTAATATTAAGGGGAAACACAAAGGTAGAGTTGAAATAAAATAAAAAATGTAGAGAGAGGGACTTTATTGGAATTACCAAGACCTTGCAGGGTCAACTTGCAAAATTCCCTTAAGGTCACGTGCGAAGCACGTGCCCTAGGGTGGCTGGACCTGGATGGAATTAAGGGGACCTTCAGGGGTTTTACCGCAAAATGTCCATTGGTCACGTGCGTCGTACGTGATCTTGGGCTGGTGGACTTGGTGTAAATTAGCTTAAGCTCTAGGGGCATCTTTGCAATTTCTTCAAACCTCACGTATGGAGCACGTGAGGGTCTTGATTTCAATATGCAGCAGAGAGGGGCATGGGGGCTTGCTGGAGATGGAGCACAGACGGAGGGGGAAGAAACAACTCTGAGGGCGAAGTAGCGTCTCCTGGCATGGAGGGGAGCAGGTGTTGCGATGAAGGTAGAGGCCGACATACGGTCGGTGAGCATCGACTGGTGGCAGGGCTCAACAACAGGATGCTTGAATCCATTGAAGCATGTCTGATGGAGCATGTTGGGGCCAAGGTCGAACTGCGGTGATGGAGAGTCAAAGGGGGAGTAGCTCAGTGGCGTGAAGAGGTTAGAGCGGGCAGAGGTGGTGGAGCATTGCTCTGCAATGAGGTGCCAGTCTCGGATCTTGCCCAGAGAAGAAGGGCGGCGCTGTCACCGCCAACCTGGGTCTTCTCTCGATGAAACAACATATGGGAAGCAGCGGAGGCGACGATGGTACTTAAATAGGGTTATGGATGGCCAATTAGGAAGGAATGGGGGACGAAGGTGAGTCGCGACAACCAAAGATGGTAGGAGGGAGTGGAGGATGAATTTGGAAACGAGGCATTGGCAGCAACCAAATGAGGAAGGAGAAATGATTGGGGATATGAGAGATTGAGGGGGGATCTGGGACGAGGCGGAGCAATCTGAGAAGAGGAGTGGTAGCGCGTGATAGGTGATCGATCAAATAGGGAAGGTGGCAGTGGCCGAGAATCGCGGGCGGGGTGGCGACGCCCAAAAGGGAAAGTGGGGGAGGAGACGGCGGAGGAAGAAGAGGAACCTCGATCGTCTGATTGGTCGAGATCAAATGTCTGAGATGACGCCACGTGGCATCCTTTTTATTTTTATTTTTATTTTTAATTAATTAATTTATTTTTTAATTAGTTATTTTTTATAAAATTAAATGAAAATAGAGGCCCAAAATGGGTGACACATGGCGGCTCCAGGAGCTACCACGTGTTAGCCCAGACAAATCGAAAAAAAGGAAACAAAAATAAAAAAGAAATAGCAAATGACCTCGGATCAAAAAATTTTCTTCACAAAAGTTTCTCTTCTCGATGAGATCTAGAACTTTTATGAAGAGACTAAAACCAAAATCGGTCATTTGGACAAAGTGATATTTTTGGGGTATCCCATGTACATAGAATACATTGATTTTTGGGATTAATAATTTTTTTATTATTTTTAAATCAGAGAAAAATCCAGAAAAAATATTATAAAATAAAAGATAAATAGTTTACATATTAATATTTTTTTTTGGATTTTTATAAGTAAGAAAAATAAGAAATAAAATATGAAAATGAGAACTTTTGTACAAACTATTAGTGAAGACTCAGACTCAGTTAATTTCTTTGATTTCAAGCTCATTTTGGATTTGGATTTTTATGTATTTTAATAAAACTTTCATCAAAGAAAATAAATGAAAGATAAATAAAATAAAATGAGTTAATTATGTGCATAAAATCATAGGTCAAAATCAGGTAAAATACACAATGTACAAAATAGGCCCAAAATCCAACTTTCACATATGAGCTCCAATTCACTTGAACTTAGTCTTGTTTTGAAGGTAATTAAATGTGCATTAGTTCAAAAGTGACTAGGATCAAATCAGACACTGCATGAGGAAGATATCAACATTTTAGTCTGGATATCCTAGAATTAGGTTTTGAGTTTCTGGTCCACTTATTTATGTTAGTAATTTTTTTGTATTTTTTATTTATTCTTATTAGTAATATGTACATAATGGAGTGGCATCAGGTCATTTGGGGTTAGCATGAATTAGTTAAAAATTAGGGAAATTAGACCATTTTACAGGTTAATTGGACTGTGATTTTTGGCTCCTTATTTTATGTGAAAATGAGTGCTAAAATGCAATTATTATTTATACATGCATGAATGCTAATTATGCAGAATAATGGATAGAATGTAGATGCTTTTTAAGAATTTGAGCTTAATTAATTCCTTTTAAAGTGATGAATCTGAGATTCATCATCCTCGTATACTTAAACCATGCTCGTCCCTGAGCATCTAAAGAAATGCAATGAGGTGAAATGAGATTGGGTTCCATACCTAGACCATGAGTAGAAAGTGAGAATGAGACTAGACCCGACCTTTGGATTATTTGTTTGGCGGAACTTCTACGAGACTTAGGGTTTTAAAATCAACAGCCTTCTAGTTCTACACATCATTGTCACAATTTCGGCTTAGAAATCATCTTAGATCAATCCTCCTCCGAAAGCATACCCCATGAACATTGAATAATTGACTGCTATCTGTGAAAGGTTTTAGCTCTTCCCATCAAGAATGCTGGACTACTATGCAAACCTGTCCTCCAATAATTCATCCTCGAGGAGTCAAGTTTTCCTTCTAAGGTCTAGTGTGCTATGTTCACAATCGAAAAGGGGGAGAAATTCGAAGAAGTAGAAAAAGAACTGTAGAGTGACCAATGTAGTCACCTCTCCTTGTGAAGCCGGCCAGTTTAGCTAAATCTTCACCAATATCTGTAGGTTTTCTTGAAGCTTGGACCTTTTTTGGTCAAATGTTTATTTGGTAGTAGTCTTCTTTGTATTTGGATTTTTGGAAGCTCTTCTTGGATCTTATTGTGCCCTAATGATATGAAATTATTTTTCTGTACATGTTTTGGGGTCTTAGAAAAAATTGTGCCAAGCCGTCCATCCCTTTTCTGAAGCTTTATTTCAACTCGTACTCCGATCTTTAGATGTCCACGCTACCCGAAAAGAAACTCACACAATCTTCCAACACCCCGTCTGAGTTGGTGAAAGTGCATAGTGCGAGAGTACAAATTAATTCGCTATTCCAGATTCGTACTCAGAATGAAGAGACCAAGTTTGACACTAAGAGTTAAAGGTTGCACATTATCATGCTGGACTCAAAGAATTAAGTCATAGACCTGAAGCTTCGAAAATCTTTTTTCTCGGTGAAGTTCCTCTGAAAATTAGGTGGATTAAGATCAAGTCCTAACCACTCTCGGTTTCTGCTCATAACTCGATTCAGAACCCAAGGGCTTTTCACAAATGCAAATGCATGTAATGCTGAATGAAGTGCAAGTGCGTGAAATGCAGACACCTTTTTTGCTTTTGTGATTTTTTTATTGAGATATTTATTTTTTAATGCAAAGTTTGTTTTGAGATTTGTTATTTGCAAAAATGAATAAGATGCCATTTTTCAAAATTTTTGGTTGGACACAGTCAGTGTTAGTAGCAAAACTTCCTCTTTTTTAGAATTATTTTAAGTTAGTTATCCACCTATAAATAAATAAATAAATATATATATATAGACTTACACGAAGGTACGAGCTATGGGTAAAATATATACACAGTATATATACACACCCTCTATACTAAGCGAGTGCTGTGTCCTCAGAGCACAAGAAGTGTAAAGAAGACATACCTCAGGCTAAGCGTAAGAGAGTGAAAAATAAACAAATAGTAGAAGTTGGCCCACCCCCTATACTTAGAATGTGAACAGTCTAAGTATAGAAGAATAGAGAAACTGAGGTGGCCAGGAGATGTGAACGAGGAGAGTATATATAAATGGGCATCAATTCCCCTTATACTTAGGTTCTGGTCAGCCTAAGTACGGAAGAAGGGTGAAAATGAGCTGATTGTGAAAAGGAGTTGATGAGGAGAATGGTATATACAGATGGCATCGGTCCCCCCTATACTTAGGCCTTGGCCTAAGTGGAGGAAGAAGATGTACAAGGAGACCGATGGGGTCGGGAGGGAGGGAGGGTAGCCGATGATTAAGGCAATTTTCGGCCAATCTTTTTTTGTGCATGAGGTGGGAGATCGTAATGATAAGAAGAAGATGAAGCATATGAGTCCCAACCATCATCATTATTATTTTGAGGAAAATAATGCTGGAGATTAGATGAAGCATATGAATCAGATGATATCTAGTCATCGTCGGAGCTATCCTCAGAAGAATAATAATTGAAGGTGGAAGTACTCCAGATATTCTTGTTCTTTAGTTGCTTCAGTTGTTTTCTCAGAATTTGATCCTTCTTGGGATTAAGTGATTCGTCTTAAGATGATGAATACTCTGAAGCACCAGTCTCAGTCAACTGATAAGAAATTATTCCAGTATATTTAGTGAGACCAGGAGAATCGGCTTTGGATGAATAATAGTGAGGAACAGGAGTCGTCCAACGAGAAATCAGTGTTTGGATCCTTGTGTAGATAGGGTTTTAGAACTGCCGAAAAGACCTCACTCATGTAGATTACCTTGTCCGGACCTGATGAGGAATCATAAGATGATTCCTCTTCCGGAAGGTTGAAGGTGACTTTCTTTTTAGATGAAGGAGCAACCATTTTGTTTTGTGTTGTTTGTGAAGGTGTTGGTCCTGGGAGTGAGGTGTTGATAGTAGAGTCTCTAGATGAATAACCATTAAAAAATTTCTCCCTGGTCTGTGTATGTCCCACGTATTTGTTCTTAGTTGTCTTAATGTTAGTATACTCTTGAGTCTGATCAATTTGGTCAAGGTGTTCAGATATGATCATGTATGACTCAGGGTGAGACCAAACACATGTTTCATGGTAATAGAAGAAGTCATATATTCGATTTTCCATTGTGAGAGCAACGGGAAATGGAACAGTGGGTAGAATCCCCGAACTAATGGTTAGTGTATGTTCCTTATATTTGTTCTCAATTGACTTGATGTTCGTGCATTCCTTTGTCAGGTTGATTTGATCAAAATGGTCAAAGGAAATTTCAGCCGACTCAGGATGCACCCATGCATGTCTTAGGATCATATAAGAAGTCATTTCCCATGGTGAGAGTAGCGGGAAATGGAACAATGGGATGAGTCTCTAAACCAATCGTCTCCTCAGCAATCGTTATCTCAAGTGTAGCAGCGGGGTAGGGCTCGTCTACCGCTTGGTGGTTATAGCTGTCGACGGCTTCGTGGGTTGCCTCAGAAAATCGTGGTTACTCAAAGATTGGTTGAGATCGAAGTGCTCCCAATGATGTAAAATTGTTTTCCCGAGTCTTGCACTCAATAATTGCCTTAGTCAATGCCAAGAATGGCTTTCCGAGAATGATCAGGGACTGGGTGAATTCTCCTTGATGCTCAATATTAATGATCTTGAAGTCCAATTGGAGCAGAGTACCTTGGAATGTAACGATGGCTGAAATGGTTCCTCTCGGCCACTTTATGGATCGATTAGCCAGTTGAACGATTTCTCTTATCTTCCTACTAGGTCCGAGTTTGAGATTGTCAAATACAGATGTCGGGAGGACATTGATTGGTGAGCCATCATCGATTCGAGCATGGGTAAATATTGTGTCTTTGATTCCACGGTCAAATATGGGCAAACGCTTCACTATGCAACTCTTGGTTTTGCTCCTCAACACCAATGAGGTGGCCACTGACAAGAGATGTCTTTCAATCTTTGTTCTTGTCCTGTCCGACTTTTTCATCATTAATTTGCTCATTACAAATCCTTTAAGGTTAGAGAAGTGTTCAATGGCATGTATCAAGGGAAGGTCAAAAATTAATATTTTCTCCAATGCTTCCCGTAGAGCAGGATCCAAATTCTTTAAATCTTCTTCAGTTTCAATTTTTATGAATTTGTCTGGTTTTTCGATTTTTTGAGTGTTTCGAATATTTCAATTTTTTGGTGTTTTTGGTGTGGTATGTAGATGTGGTGTTTTCCGTAGATGAGGAGGTGTTTTGATTAGCCGAGTAAGAGTCTGAATCAAAGTCATCCCTAGGGGAGTAATATGCAGAAGTGTCGCTGTCAGAGTTGTCCCTAGGGTGGACATGGTCTATGGGTTTTTGAATATCCTCGGAGCTTTCAAAAGAGATCCAATATTTTCGTTTTCCATTTTTATATCCGAGTTACCATAGAATGAAATTAGTTGGTCAGTGAACTTTCAAAATTTATACTCCATTAATTCATATCTCTTAGTAATAATTAAAATGTCATCTTCCAAGAACTTTTCATGATCAATCATGGGAGCAGTCTGTGTGGGTTCTCGTTTTTGAATTTGAGGTCCAATCATTGCTTATTCCATTTTCATGTATGAGCTGGGAGAAGATCCTCTTGGACTATCCATTATATGATTGTTATCTTCTGAAAATTTCTCCTCAAAAATCATGGAAGGAGTCTGCTCGATATGGTAGACACCATATGTCTCAAATTCAATGTGGTGTGATTCAGGTATGTATAGTTGGTTTGGCTAGAGTCCATTCCTTTGGTCATGATTGGTCGGACCTTTATACTGTGGAGTCAACATACATGGTTTATCAATCTAGTCCTCTGTAGGAGTGTCATATCTGAAGATGGGATTATCATGGTTAATCCAAGATGGAAGATTATCAGGTGCAAGCCAATCCTCTTGATCTGTTCGGATTTTCATTTTATTCCCAATGGTGAAATCGAATTGAAGATTTGTGATTGACATGTTCCAACAATATGGTGAGGAGAGATTGAAGTCAGATGGAGTTTTTGTCTCGGCCGATCATTCGTCTCAAAAGTTATTTGATCATTAAATGGTTCATGATTTCCGACGAGAAATGGGTCAATCAAAGATGGTAGTTGCTCATTTTTGGTCAAGGGTGGGGGAGGTGGAAGATGTGAAGAAGTGTTAAATTCGATCGGATTCATCCTATGGTTAAAGTCTCCCACGAATGAAGGATAGTCATTTACATAGTATGAAGGATTGATTATATGATCATAATATAGAGGGTTAACATACTAAGAAGTGGAGACCTCAGTCGACTGTTTGTTTGTATGATCCGAAAATAAAGGATTGTCATTCATAGAGTAGATCAGATTTGTAGAGAGGGTTGGATGTATTTGTGGGTGAGAGTTTACTGTGAAAGTTGGATGACACCTGTTAGAAGAGGTTTTAGATAATTTTGGTTTGACCGAGACGAATTCATTTTCATAGTATAGATCTGACAGGTACTCGGACAAATGTCTCATCATCTTCGAAGAAGGTGGATGAGTTGTCATGATAGATCTTGGTTGAAAAATATTCAAATACACAGAATACTCAATAGTAGAAACCCTAAATTTTCCCTAAATTTTTAAATCAAGGAGGGAGATGGCACAAGTTTGCGGTTTTTGATATTCGAGATTGATCAACACACACCAATGCAAACACAAATCAAACCCCAAGTTCGCCAACTCACACAATGAAGCTGCAAGAGTTCGACAATTTATCTTTTCAATTTTAGTTGGTGATAAAACCAATCTTGGAAAAGAATTAGCGAGCTGTTAGGTGCCAAAATTTTTCTTAAAAACTGGCCTGAATTCTTATGACTAGTTGCACCTACTTTTAGCTAGTATGGGTGTAAGTACAGACCATAAAATGACTACCTGTTACTTAAGGACGGAGCCTTATATAATGTCCTTTAAACTACCCACTCTGCTAAGGAAATCCAGACCGTTTACCAGCTACCTGTATTTCCTCACTGAGAAGTAGCTAATCATTTTTATAGTTACAGTAGTCTGAGCGAAGATTCTAGAATTGGGCCCTAGCCTTAAGCGTCGTCTCTCGCTCACTCAAGAAAATAAATGAATCCAAGGTCGGGGTTGCTCTCCCACAAAAATTCTTGATTTTATGAGTTAATTAATGTCGGCCTTGTTTAGTAGTCCCAATTTTAATTAGGTGATCACTAAAACATTATGTGAGCAGAAATGCATGTCTAATGCAAACAAAAATCAAACCCCAGGTTCACCAACTCACACAATGAAGCCGCAAGAGTTCGACAATTTATCTTTTCATTTTTAATTGGTGATAAAATCAATCTTGGAAAGGAATTAGCGAGCTGTTAGGTGCCAGAAATATTCTTAAAAACTAGCCCGAATTTTTACGACTAGTTGCACCTATTTCAGCTAGTATGGGTGTAAGTACGGACCGTAAAATGGCTACTCGTTACTTAAGAACAGACCTTATACAGTATCCTTTAAACTACCCACTCTGCTAAGGAAATCCAGACAGTTCATCAGCTACCTGTATTTCCTCATTGAGAAGTAGCTAATCATTTTTATAGAATCAGTAGTCTGAGCAAGATTCTAGAATTGGGCTCTAACCTTAAGTGTCGTTTCTTGCTCACTCAGGAAAATAAATGAATCCAAGGTCGGGGTTGCTCTCCCGCAAAAATTCTTGATTTATGAGTTAATTAAAGTCAGCCTTATTTAGCAGTCCCAATTTTAATTTGGTGATCATTGAAAAATTATGTGAGCAGAAATTCGTTTAAAGATTTTTGTGACAAATCACGAGGGATAAAATTTGGGAAAAACTGATGCACATGAAACAATGATGTATGCTCAGATAGAAGACTTATAGTGATTCCTCGCGATCTCCATGTGGGATGAAATATAAGAATTAAAATTATTTTACATGAATGCAAGTCGATAAAAACCGCACATAGGAGATAGTTCTATTAACTGGGAAAAAATGAGTTAAAATTTTGACTAAGTTGAACGATCTAATGTACGTCTCGATTAATGGTTCTAGATTCTACAAGCACAATCCGAAAATCCTAGAAGATCTAATAGCTGTATGTGCAGGTCTAACCTACGAGGCACTCTAGTCGGACCCCACACTCATCGGAGAGTGAAACAAGCCACGACACACCACAAAGAAATTTCAGGTCTTGTTACACACACGAGAGTCCAAACGGACACCGTTGTGAATGAGCAATTAATTACAAAAATTAAAATTGTAGAAAATAATATCCTAAGCTCTATGCTCTCTCACGACCCGACTCGATCTTAAATTTAGGCAGCTTTTCGGAAGTTGGTGAAGATGCATCGGTTTCCGAAAATTGCTCCATGTACAATGGGTATCTTGCACAAAAAATAAGAGAAAGTGTAAGAGAGTAACACAAAGATTAATAAAAAATAAAACAAGAGAATAAATGCTGAAAAGAAAATAAGATATAAATAGATGCAGAAAAAATATGGACAATATACAGTGAAGATTCGGGGGTCAGACTACCCGAATAAGGAAAATCGAACACTGATTTTATAGATAAAATCTAAGCCGTTTACCTCCCCAGCAACGACGCCATTTGACGAGCCGTGAAAACCCTATGTTAATTTGCGTGAATTTTTGCTTAAACTTGTTTCATTGTAGGCGGGAATTCAGAATCAATCAAGAAATAACCACAATAATTTATTCAATTTTTAATCGACGTGGATTTATGTTTATTCTACGTGGGCAAGTCCCAAGGTCGAACTCAAGAAGGCAAAGGAACAACCTAGAGTTATGGCTGTCAAAGTTCGTGCGTGGTTTTTGAAGTAGTATTTTTAATGAAAATTTGGAATGCAAAATGCAAAATGTGGCCAGTTTTAGGTTCTAAAATGAAATTTCAATCAAACGATGTTCAAAAATTATGAAACATGGCCGAGATGTAAAATATGGTGAGATGAACACATTGTAATTTTTTTAGAATTTTTGGATGCAAGATGAATAAATAATAAATTTATGAATGCACATGAAGTGAATCTCAATAATTAATTATAATAAATATTAAACCTATTGATTTTCGAGGAATAAAATTATCCACGATCTATCACAAGGTGATTTATTTAGAAAAATCCTAAACCTTAAAAATACGAGATTTAGCCTACTAAAAATTAAAGATTGAAATCAACAAAATGATTTTTATTGAGCAAACCATGCATGCAAATGCAATTCTTTTTGGCACATTGTGAAATACAATTAATTCTGTGATTAGTGAATTTTTAGCAAATTTTTGGAGCTATGGTTAATTACTTTTGAATTTTGAAGCACAAGATGGACAAAATATGCAATTTTATGCAAGAATTAATTATTAACTAAGCACAACTTAGAAAAAGACAAAACTTTTGCCATAATGTAGAGAACTAATTGAATAACATAATGCTATTTTTGAATAATAAAAATAATGTCATGTAGAGGTCCAATATAAAGGCGTAACACCAAGGTAGAATTGCAATAAAATAAAATAAAAAAATTTAGTAAGAGGGACTTTATTGGAATTACCAAGACTTCGCAGGGTTAAATTGCAAATTTTTTTGGAGGTCACGTACAAAGCACGTGCGCCAGGGTGGTTGGACCTGGATGGAATTAAGGGGACCTTCAAGGGTTTTATCGTAAAATATCCAGTGATCACGTGCGTCGCACGTGACCCTGTGATGACCGAAAAATCACTACCGGGCTAAGGTAAGAATAATCAGGGTCGTTGCGACCCAAATAGCGAGGCTCAGTCAACAAGAAAATATAAGACCACTAAAATAGAATAATCAATTAAACGTCGAATAGCGGCCTCGCTATTTATTTAACCTGGTATAGCGACCATGGTCGAACACAGGGAGCACGGATTGGCCAAAAAGGCCTACAAAGTAGTCAGAAAATAAAATAAAATAAAGAAAATATTTTTGGTGGATTTTATGGATTTTTAATTTTTTTGTATTTTCAATTATGAAGAAAATATGTAAAAAGCTAGAAAAAGGCGCAAACAACTAATTATTTAATGCCACAAAAAAATGTCAGAAAATTACAATAAAAATGTTTTTGGATTTTATAATTTTTTAGGTGTTTTTGGTGATTTTCTCAGATTTTTTATATTTTTTTGTTAATTTTATACAAATCAAATAAGGAAGAAAACTGAAATCAATGTGCAACCAGATTTGAAAGGCTATTCAAAAATATGAAATAGCTCAAAAAACCTGGAGACAACTTTTATGAAAAACTAAAAATAAAAACTAAGCTACATGAAGAGAAGTTGTTTTTTTTGATTTTTTTGGAATTTTTAATAATTTTTATAAGGTTTTTAGGTTTTGTAATTTTTAGGTGTTTTATAAATCCAAATCAAGCAAAAATTGGACTGAAGCAAGAAGACAACAAAACTAACAGTAGCTGTTTTTTTTGGAATTTTTGGAGGGTTTTTTTATTTTTAATTGATTTTATAATTCAAACAATGGCTGAAATAGGTGTTTTTGAATTTTTAAAAATATAAAAACAACTTAAAAATGTTCCAAAAAATTATTGAAATTTTTACATAGTGGCAGGAGCCACGTGCCCAAATTTCAGAAGATTCTGAGTTAATTTGATATTTTATTCAACCAATCAAAGCCTGACAGTGCACGAGGACCTAAATGTAAAGAAACTAAGTTCCAGGGGCCAAAAATTAACATGCTCAAAAAGCTCAGGGCCCCTATTGCAAAAATCCCACGACAGCACGAGCGCATCACGTTATTCGGGCATAGAGGGGTATAAGTGTCATTCTAATTAATAAACATTCAAACATTAACACCTATAAAGTTCAGGGGGAAATGTATAAATGACCAACAGAACACGTGCCAACCCACATGAGCTACATTCATAGGGACTAAAATGCAAATAACATAAACATGAGGTCCTAAATGCAAAATGTCCAAATTAAAAACAACTACTAAAAATTTTTACATGACTAAACTGAAATAAGGAAAGTGCGAACGACCTAAGTGCAAATTACCCTTATTATTAAAATCCAACGGCTGAAAGGAGTCCACGTGATCTAACGACTGTGGATGGGGGATGCCCCTTCGGCGATGGACGCTCTACATGAGCTCCTCAGATGATCGGACGGCTGCTAGCTCTCCTTAGATGATCGGCTTGGATGGACCTGGAGGAGGAGGCTCAATCGGACGACTCTGGAGGTTCCTCGAAGAACAGCTAGCCGGCGACTTTCGCTGGGCCAATGCACGCGCCTGAGGGCTCCTCTGGGGCTGCTGAGATGGGGAAAAGAAGGGCCTCGAACATCCGCAGCTGGTGGATAGCTCCGATAAGGCCGGGAGGTCCTTGAGGACCCCGACGACGATGAAGACTTGGAGCACCTGTGCTCTGAAATCCGAACCTCCAGATGAGGTTCTGGGGCACTCTGACCTGCACAGGAGAAATGCTGGGTCGAGGGAAAACTTCCTCGACCCGTTAGTGGGCGAAGGAGGTGACCGTGTGGGGCGGAGCAGCGCCCTCCGGTGGGGCGACGACGGAGGAGGGCGCTGATCCTATTCCTGGGCGAACTAGGGTGAGCGAATGGGCGGAGAAGATGGACAGGGGTCTCGCAAAGGTGGAGGTGCTATCAAAAGGGTAAATGGGTGGCTGGGTGAAGCTAGGTGGTCCGATGAACGACGACGGTCGGAAAAGTAAAATCGAATTCTACAGCTACCTACTGAAAATCTAAGCTACCCGGCGGTCGAAGGCGTCTGGGCTGGAGGTGTTGGACCTCCTGGGGTCATGTCCTCAATGGAGCGATGCCTCCAGAGGCTGAGATCACCTTGCGGCGGAGCACGACGGTGGAAATCACCGGATCAGAGGTTCCTGACTGCTCGTCCCTCACTGCGACTCTTACACGGCTGTTACTCAAGTGAAGGAGAGGAGTTCATCGGAGGCGAGGGGGAAGGCCAAAGATGGGTGCGGCTCCAGCAAGTTATATATGATGATGGGTCCGATAAGATGGACGTGAAGCGCACATTCCAAGGAGCGAATCCCTAAGAGGATAGGCAAGCGTGGATCGCAGATCACTCTTGGACAATCGGAGCCCTGGGTTTGAGAAGATGGAGGTTGGACCGATCTGGTTAAATTTGGAGAAATTGGGTAGGAACCGGATCCGGGTGCAAAGTGGTCCAGGAGGGAGAGTTGACCGGTGGTCAACGATTTTATTTTAAAATATTTTTAGAATAAAAAAGATTTAATTTATTTTTAAAGTATTTTTTAATGATATTTATTTATTTTTTGAAAAATAAATTATGTATATACATAATATAATAATATATATAGGTATAAAATACCTATGTATTTTAAACTTTTATTTTTATTATTTTATTTTGTACAAATACTCTAATTTTATATTTTATTTATTTGCAGCATAAAATATAGAGTATAAAATAATTTTTATTGATTTTTATTATTTATATACAATGGTAAAATAAACAGGTCTTTTATTCTTATATACTAGGTATATGTGCACCGGGGAGAGAGAAATTATTTATTTTGTTTTTATTTTATTTTTCTCATTTTTATTTTATTTTTATAAATATATACAAATAAATAAAACCCATTTTTATTTTTGTTTTTTAATAAAATAAAATATATACACGGAGGAGTATATACATGGTGAATGACCCTATCTCTCTCTACTTGGTTTCTTTTGCGGTCAGGCCAATGCTTGGCCCTCCCTTGGGTTCGGATCACTTGATATTTATTCTAAATATCTCCTTCTTTTTCTTTGTTTCTTATTCTTTTATTTTTGCACAAAAACATGCTAATTATTGCTATTTACACAATGCATGCTTTTTGACAATTTATTATATTTACAAACATATACATGGTGTTTTGCAAAGATTTTTAGCTAAAATAAAAGAATAAAGAGTGATGAATGAGGATTCATCACCCCCTATACTTTACTTTTGCTAGTCCCTTAGCAAATACTTATTTGAAAAAGAAGTGAAAAAGAAAAGAAAAAGAAAAAGAGAGGAAAAATGAATGAATCAATGCTGATTATTAAACTTGTCTTCATTAAATTGAAGTATGGAGCTTAGTCAGATCTTTGGATTATTAATGTGTCAGAACCTTATTTGGACTTAGGTTTAAAACTTAACAGCCTCTAAGTTCCACTAATCTATAGTCAAGACTCCTCAACAATCCAGATCAGAACAAGTCTACACACACAAACCCTGAAGACCACGAATCTTTTCCTGTACTGTGTAAGTGAGGTATAGTTCTCCACCTCAGAAGCAGCAAAATGACAACCCTCTCCAACAAGGTAACTCTAATACCTTAGTCTGGCAACTCTTTCCTCGAGGAGCGGGGTATTCCCTTCTAAGTTCAAGTTCAACCGGCTCAAGAAGAGGGGGAAGAAGAGAATGGACCATGGCCAGTGTAGCCATGTATCCCTGGGAGCTCAACCAGTGTAGCTAAGTCTCCCTGCTTCAAGCTTCATAAGATGGAACATGGATAACAAGCTTTGCTTTATTGAACTATATACACTCCGGTGGTATTATCATTTTCTCTCAGACCCACCATTTTTTGGAGTTATTTTCTTTTTTTGCATTTTTTGTGCATATTTACAACATATCTACAAAGTGCAACATATATGCATAATGAGTTTTTCCTCTTGAGCCAGTAGACGATCCCTCTTTTGAAGCATTATTGCAACCCACAACTCCTGTCATTAGACCTCACGACGACCAGACCAAGTTGAGACACACTTCCTTCACTATAAGAAGAAGAGAGGTTCCGCCTAGAATTACTACCCTCATATGCTACCCCAAGTCAAAGAAGACTGCCTCCTTACCACCTCATCCGTAGAGAGCTCGGTGTAAAGTGCTAGTCCAAGTAAAGCCATTGTCCGTAAGAGTCATGTGCATGTTGTTAAGTGCTCTACTTAGGCTCATCAAGATGACATATGATCATAGCCTAGTGGACTCAAAGAATTAAGTCACCATGGACCTGAAAAGTCTCAACCCTAAGCCCTATAAGGTTCCTCTTAGAATTAGGTGGATTAAGATCTTAACCAAGCTCCATTTTTCAATTTAATTCGAGGCTACTTTAAATGTCAACTATGATTCAAGAAAAACTATACAATATTTACAAAGATGCAACTTACAAAATTTTACAAATGTGCAAAATTTTTGAAAAATGTTTTGAAAACATGGATGTATGCATGAATGCAAGTTTTGCAAAATATTTACACACATTTACACAAGGTTTTTGCAAACTTTTGATTTTCAAAACATTTTACAAAAAATTTGTACTATATACATAATTTTGATATAAAATTATTTACAAATTATTTACACAAAAGATTTTTACAAACATTTTTACAAAAATAATTTTGTACATAGCTATGTATGTGCAATAAAAGATTTTTATTTACAAGAAAATTTGTAATTTTTATGGATTTTTAAGGGTTTTTATCCATTTTTATTTATTAACACACTTACACAAAGTACGAGTTATGGCTAAAGTATATATGAAATATATACGACATCCCCTATACTTAGCTCGAACGATGTCCTCAGAGTGAATCAAGAGCGATGAAGAAGAAATAACTCGTGCTTAGTATAGGGAAGTGAAAAGGAAGGCTATATATAAAGATGAATGAAAGAATAGAAATGAAGAAGAAACTCGAGGTTTCCCCCTATACTTAGGATCAAGTAATCCTAAGTATAGCAGGCTGTACACAAAGGGAAATCCGAGGGATAATGTACATGGTCTACCTCCCCTATACTTAGGGTAAAATATCCCTAAGTATAGGCAGCAAAACAGAGGCAGAAAGAGACGAAGAAAACGAATATATACAAGATGGAAGGGCATCACTCCCCCTATACTTAAGGTGAAAAATCCTTAAGTATAGGCAACAACATGGGTAATGAAACAGAATGAAAGGAATAACTCGGTGTTTCCACCCCCTATACTTAGGATGAGGTATATCCTAAGTATAACAAAGATAATCCTAAGCGAGACCTGGGGTGAAAACAAACATGGAAGAAAGAAGGAACAACTCATGACAAAACACGTATATACAAAAGGGTACAATGTTGAGGTGCCTCTCAACAAGCGCTAGATTTTACGCCCGTAGCTGGGTGCAAAGGCTAGGACAAAGCCGTGTCAAGGTTCAGGACGACATCTGTAAGGCGAATGCCGTACTGTCGTCGCAGTCTTGGTATGAGAACAACGACGAAATCAACATTGTAAAGAATGACACCCAGGTATGAAATCAAGCGGGCGTCTGCTATTGGACAAGGATATGGGAATAAGGACTCGGGATCCAGTAGCACAAAGGAAATCCTCAGCTGAGGATCAGACTAGAGTTGAAGTGTAGAGCCGAAGAAATCAAACGTGGAGAAGGATGGATCAATCATGGAATCCTCCACATCAATCTGTCTCTCAAAAAGGTGTGGAAAGTCAAGATCAAGAGACTCTCTAAGAAAACTGATATCCATTGCATATAATGGAGAAAAATCAGACAGATCATCGAATATCTCAAGGATCGGCTCATCTTCGCGAGGGTCGTCGAGGTGAGACAACTCAGAATCAGAAAGATCGGAAGACTCGGTTTCGTGATCCGCCAGATCAGATACACTCTCAGAAGGTGAAACCGAGTACACATCGTGTGGGGCATTCTCCCGCAGATAACCCTTAGGGAGAAATGCAAGATCATTGGTGAAAAATAGAGGATCAGGATCTATAAGGGCATCTGCACTGCTGTCAAGCACCCACTCTGTGCACCAGGATGTATCATCATCTGAAGTCTGTCTCTGTTCAATCTAGAAGAAGGAGAAGGTACTGGTCAACATCGCAGAGGCTGGCAATGTGGCTGAAACTGATCCCCACGCTGCGGCGATGCTGGCTGTCATCTGGTCCTCAGAAAATGTATCTGCCTCATCAAAATGGAGGACACCAGGCTCGAATACGGGACTCTCTATATCAGTCATCCCAAAGTGTAGTCCTGTATCAAGCTGTGGCTGCTGGAATGAGTCACGAGATCTGTCTGAATCCGAGAAGTATCTCTGCAGAATAGAAGCTGAATCATCCAGGACTGGACTCTGAAATGGCTGGATCGATGGCTGTAGTAGCGGGGACTCCTCTATCTCCAGGAATATCAAAAGCTTTGATATCCAAGACTCATCAACTGAAAACTCCGGGGCTGACTCGAACTCTAGTTGGAAGACCAACGGGAACTCGAGTAGACTCTGGGTCAGAACCTCCACTGTGATAGTCATCTCCTCTGTCATCTGTGCTGTGACAGGATCCAAGTCCTCGATCAAGTGTGTAGAAGCTGTATCCTCATGTAGTACGGCACACCCAACTAGTACTGCATCATCCTTGTGTGTTGTCCTGACTACGGCATCCCGTGAAGATGGTCTCTATGAAAGTAATCTCGAGATGGCATCCAGTAACTCAATGTCGGAGCTGCGATGTGAACCGCCACACGAGGTAATCACCAGTGCTATCTGATTCCGAGGTCATCCCCCCCATGGAGATCTCAATAAGGTCTGTCGGTGAAAGTCCATGATCAGGAAATCTCCTCAAGAGGTCAAGAAACCTTAGCCATGCCTCAAGCACTGGCTCCTGGGGGTCTACTGAATAATCCATGATCAAAGACCGCATCATATCTGCTCTACGCTGGGAAAGGTATCTCTGTAGAAACTCGAACCGTAACTCTCCCTACGTAGCAAATATCCTTCCCAATCGTCTGTGCCATCTCATGGCTCTATCATGAAGTGTGAATGGGAAGGTCTTCAGCATCAGCTCCTCTGCAGTGATATCTGAATAAATCTGTGTCCTGCATAACTCCTTGAACTCGGCCAGATGAATATACGGCTCCTCATGTACCTCTCCTGAGAATGTCGGCAGTCGCTGAATAAATTCCAAATCCAGAATGAAACGACTAACTGTAGAAGCTGACTGAGCTCCCTGGTCCGTATGCTCATAGGTCATCCTGTCGTCGGAGTCGTCTAAAACTCGCATTTGCTCTCTGTGATCGTGTATGAAGTGCACTCTCAATCCAGCAATGTCATCGTCTGGGTCTTGCATCTGCTCAGTCTGATCTCCATGGATGTGTAGCGCAGCATGCCTAGAAGAATGAAAGGGAGGGGAGGGAGGGAACGGGAGGTTGGTCGGAGATCCGACCTCCCTCGAGGGTGGACTGGACTGCTGGGAAGAAGGTGAAGAAGCCGTAAGACTCGGCAATAAGTGAGGGAATCCATCATCCAGAGGTAAAGAAGAGGAAGAAGTAGAAGGAGACTGAAGGGAGGGTGGGAGGGAGAAAGATATATGGGAAGGTGGAAGGGATCTGGAAACACAAGATGATAAAACAAACCCTCGATTCACCTACTCAACACTGAGCTGAAGACTGTAAAGGTTCGGTCAATTATCTTGCCAATTTTATTTAGGTGATCAAGTTAGTCTTTCAGAGCGATTAAGCGAGCTGATGGGAATCCAATACTCCCAACAAACTGTCCCGTATAAAATGCCAGTAGTTTGATAGGAAATCGGATATGGCTCTAGCCTAGTGTGCGGGTCACTCTCTCGCTCATCCAAACCAAATAAGGAGGGGGTTACTCTCCCGAAGACAGATTTTTAAATAAGATGTCTTTTAGGGTCAAGTTTGTTTTAACAGTCCCGATTTTATTGTTTTTCTTTTTAGGTATTTTTCAAGCAAACCCTAACGAATTTTTCGATTTCCTTTTTATTCCTAAGTCCAGAAAAATAGGGGGAGGAAAACGGAAAAGCTGATGCGTGATGAAATCAATGATGCATGCACGAGATAGAAGGCGTACCTTGCTCCAGCAATCTACATGCAATTATGATCCGCGCATAAATTAAAACTAATCTATATGGATGCAAAGGCGAGAACCGTCCTAAACAGAAATTTCTATTATCGTGAAGCACCGATTTATTTGTCTAGATCCAAGCGCGTTCTATGGGAACATATATTCTATTAGGGCTTTGGACCTAATGCTACCTGGCTCAAAAAAATAAAAACCTAAGTCTAGGGGCTCAAGCATAGAAATCCACGTGAAACAAAAAGAAAATAAAAGCGACAAAAACCAAAATGACGGTGGGGTCCCCCGAGCACACCGACGCTCGGTGAAACAGACCCCGACAAGTCAAGTATCTCTGAAAGTCCTGGTCCCTGTATTATTAGAATAATAAAGCTGTAAATAAAAACTAACTACTCTACTCTAAGTCTATAGCTAAAACTCCCACGCACTCCTGCCTGACTCCTATCGCGCTCTCCTGCGGCTCCGTGCAGAAGGGAGCCGCCTCCGATCTCCGCGGTTGCATCAGCTTTTCGAAGAGAGCCGCCTCGGTTGTCGGGCCCTCGCAAGAAAAATAGGCAGAAAATACGTCAGTCCACAGTTATTATAATAAAAAGGAAAATAAAAGAAAAAGCAAAAAAAAAAACAAATAAAATAAAAACAAATAAAAGTAAAATAAAATAAAAAAAATCAAAAATCAAAGAAAACAAAATAAAAATAAAAAGCTGTGAAAGAAACGAAAAGCCATGGAAAAAGCCGCGAAACTAAAAACCAAACAAAAACGACTACTAAGCCGTGCTCCCCGACAACAGCACCATTCTGATGACTGAAAAATCACTACTAGGCTAAGGTAAGAATAATCAAGGTCGTTGCGACCCGAATAGCGAGGCTCATTCAACAAGAAAATATAAGACCACCAAAATAGAATAATCAATCAAACGTCGAATAGCAGTCTCGCTATTTATTTAACATGGTATAGTGACCAGGGTCAAACACAAGGAGCACGAATTGGCCAAAAAGGCCTACGAAGTAGTCAGAAAATAAATTAAAATAAAGAAAATATTTTTGGTGGAATTTATGGATTTTTAATTTTTTTGTATTTTCAATTATGAAGAAAATATGTAAAAAGCTAGAAAAAGGTGCAACCAACTAATTATTTAGTGCCACAAAAAATGTTCGAAAATTGGAATAAAAATGTTTTTGGATTTTATAATTATTAAGTGTTTTTGGTGATTTTCTCAGATTTTTATATTTTTTTGTTAATTTTGTAAAAATGAAATAAGGAAGAAAACTAAAATCAATGTGCAACCAGATTTGAAAGGCTATTCAAAAATATGGAATAGCCTCTAAACATCTGGAGACAAATTTTTTTTTATAAAAAACTAAAATTAAAAACTAAGCTACAAGAAGAGAAATTGCATTTTTTTGATTTTTTTAGGATTTTTAATAATTTTTATAAGTTTTTTTAGGTTTTGTAATTTTTAGGTGTTTTATAAATCCAAATCAAGCAAAAATTGGAATGAAGCAAGACGACAATAAAACTAATAGTAGCTAATTTTTTTTGGAATTTTTGGAGGGTATTTTTTATTTTTAATTGATTTTATAATTCAAACAGTGGCTAAAATATGTGTTTTTGATTTTTTTAAAAAATAAAAACAACTAAAAATGTTCCAAAAAAATACTGAAATTTTTACACAGTGGCAGGAGCCATGTGCCCAAATTTCAGAAGATTTGGAGTTAATTTGATATTTTATTCAACCAATCAAAGCCTGATAGTGCACGAAGACCTAAATGTAAAGAAACTAATTTCTTGGGGCCAAAAATTAACAAGCCCAAAAAGCTCAGGGGCCTTATTACAAAAATCCCACGACAGCACGAGCGCAACACGTGATTCAGGCATAGAGGGGTATAAGTGTCATTCTAATTAATAAACATTCAAACATTAACACCTATAAAGTTCAGGGGGAAATGTATAAATGACCCATAAAACACGTGCCAATCCACGTGAGCTACATTCACAGGGACTAAAATGCAAATAACATAAACACGAGGTCCTAAATGAAAATGTCCAAATTAAAAACAACTACTAAAAATTTTTACAGGACTAAACTGAAATAAGGAAAGTACGAAGGGCCTAAGTGCAAATTACCCTTATTATTAAAATCCAACGGTTGAAAGGAGTCCACGTGTGATCTAACTGCTGTGGATGGGGGATGCCCCTTCGACGATGGACGCTCTGGATGAGCTCCTCAGATGATCGGATGGCTGCTAGCTCTCCTTAGATGATCGGCTTGGATGGACCTGGAGGAGGAGGCTCAATCGGACGGCTCTGGAGGTTCCTCGAAGAACAGCTAGCCGGCGACTTTCGCCTGGCCAATGTACGTGCCTGAGGGCTCCTCTGGGGCAGCAGAGATGGGGAAAAGAAGGGCCTCGAATGTCCGCTGCTGGTGGATAGCTCCGATGAGGCCGGGAGGTCCTTGAGGACCCTGGCGACGATGAAGACCTGGAGCACCTGTGCTCTGAAATCCGAACCTCCAGATGAGGTTCTGGGGCGCTCTGACCTGTACAGGAGAAATGCTGGGTCGAGGGCAAACTGCCTCGACCCATTAATGGGCGAAGGAGGAGACCGTGTGGGGCGGAGCGGCGCCCTTCGGCGGGGCGACAATGGAGGAGGGCGTTGATCCTGTTCCTGGGCAAACTAGGGTGAGCGAATGGGCGGAGAAGATGGACAGATGTCTCGCGAAGGTGGAGGTGTTATCGGAAGGGTGAATGGGTGGCTGGGTGAATCTAGGTGGTCCGATGAACGGCGGTGGTCGGAAAAGTAAAAATCGAATTCTACAGCTACCTATTGAAAATCTAAGCTACCTGGCAGTCGAAGGCGTCTGGGCTGGAGGTGCTGGACCTCCTGGGGTCATGGCCTCTATGGAGCGACACCTCCAGAGACTGAGATCACCTCGCGGCGGAGCACGCCGATGGAAATCGCTGGATCAGAGGTTCCCGACTGCTCATCGCTCACTGCGACTCTCTCTCACACGACTGTCACTCAGGTGAAGGAGAGGAGTACATCGGAGGCAAGGGGAAGGCCAAAGATGGGAAGAAAAGGTGCGGCTCCGACAAGTTATATATGATGAAGGGTCCGATAAGATGGACGTGAAGCACGCATTCCAAGGAGCGGATCCCTAAGAGGATAGGCATGCGTGGATCGCGGATCACTCCTGGACAATCGGAGCCCTGGGTTTGAGAAGATGAAGGTTGGATCGATCCGGGAAAATTTGGAGAAATCGGGTAGGAACCGAATCCGAGTGCAAAGTGGTCCGTGGGGGAGAGTTGACCGGGGGTCAACAATCCCCCGTGGACCAATGAGAAAATTCCGATCCAAAATTATTGGTAAATTCATTTTAAAATACCAAATAATTTTATTTTAAAATATTTTCAAAATAAAAAAGGTTTATTTACTTTCAAAGTATTTTTTATTGATTTTTATTTATTTTTTTGAAAAACATTATGTATATACATAATATAATAAGGGGCTGGGGATGCTGCACCCGGGGGTGTAGCTAACTAGCTGAACCCATCCCTTTTTTTCATTGGTTTTTTGCGTTTTTGAAATGAAACCTAGGGGGGTTTAAATCACTATATATCACCATGATATCATGCCAATTTCAACTAAATTTGACACTTCTATCATCTCCATCAAGATTATCACATTTTAACGGTTTCAGAATTATTGAAATTGACCCTATCTAGATGGACATGTTAGGAAAGTTTGTTTTGCTTGAATTTTATAACACATATTCCACTCAATAAACTAAGTAAATGGCCATAGGTTTCCTTCAAAAAAAATTAAAAACCAATGAGAAAAATGCAGGGTGTAGCTAGTTGGCTGCATCACCCGGTGTAGCTTCCCTTTTCCCATATAATAATATATATAGGTATAAAATACCTATGTATTTTAAACTTTTATTTTTATTATTTTATTTTTGTAAAAATACTCTAATTTTATATTTTATTTATTTGCATCATAAAATATAGAGTATAAAATATTTTTTTATTGATTTTTATTATTTATTAACGATGGTAAAATAAATAGGTCTTTTATTCTTATATACATGGTATATGTACACCGGGGAGAGAGAAATTATTTATTTTTGTTTTTTTATTTTTCTCATTTTTATTTTATTTTTATAAATATATACAAATTAATAAAAAACCATTTTTATTTTTTGTTTTTTTAATAAAATAAAATATATACACGAAGGAGTATATACATGGTGAATGACCCTAGCTCTCTCTACTTGGTTTCCTTTGCGGTCAGGCCAATGCTTGGCCCTCCCTTTGGTTCAGGTCACTCGATATTTATTCTAAATATCTCCTTCCTTTTCTTTGTTTCTTATTCTTTTATTTTTGCACAAAACATGCTAATTATTGCTATTTACACAATGCATGCTTTTTGACAATTTATTATATTTACAAACATATACATGGTGTTTTGGAAAGATTTTTAGCTAAAAATAAAAGAATAAAGAGTGATGAATGAGGATTCATCACCCTGTCCTAGTGGACTTGGTGTGAATTGGCTTAAGCTTCAAGGGCATCTTCGCAATTTCTTCAAAACTCACGTCTGAAGCACGTGAGAGTCTTGATTTGGATGTGCGGTAGAGATGGGCGTAGGGCTTGCTGGAGGCGGAGCATAGACGGAGGGGGAAGCATTAGCTTTGAGGGCGGAGAAACGTCTCCTGGCATGGAGGAGAGTAGGCGTGGCGGCGAAGGTATAGGCCGACACACGACCGACATGCATCGATGAAGAGGGTCGTTCGATGATGGCGATGAAGCGACTGGTAGCGGGGCTCAATATCAGGATGCTGGAACCGGTTAAAGCATGCCCGATGGAGCACGTTAGGGCCAAGGTCGAACTACGGTGATGAAGAGTCGAAGGGGGAGTAGCTTGACGGTACGAAGACGCCGGAGCAAGCAGAGGTGGTGGAGCATTGCTCTACAACGAGTTCTTTGCCTTATATCTCGCCCGGAGAAGAAGGGTGGCGATGTCACCACCTACGTGGGACTTTCTCGATGAAATGGTGGATGGGAAGTAGCGTAGGTGGCGATCGTACTTAAATAGGGTGATGGATGGCTGATTAGGAAGGCAGTGGGGAGACGAGGGTGAGTCACGACAGCCAAAGATGACTGGAGGGATCGAAGGATGAATCTGGAAATGAGGCGTTGGCGGCAACCAAATGAGGAAGGAGAAGTGATGGGAGATTGAGGGAGATCTGGGACGGGGCAGAGCGATCTAAGAAGAGGAGTGGTAACACATGATGGGTGGTTGGCCGAATAGGGAAGGCTGCAGTGGATAAGAATTGCTGGAGGTGGCGACAACCAAAAAGGAAAGTGGGGGAGGAGACGACGGAGGAAGAAGAGGAACCTCGACTGCCTAATCGGTCGAGATCAGACGGTTGAGAAGAGGCCACGTGACATCTTTTTATTTTTATTTTTATTTTTTTATTTTTTTTATTTTTATTAAATATTTTTTTATAAAAATAAATGAAAATAGAGGGCAAAAATGAGTGACACGTGGTGGCTCCAAGAGCTGTCACGTGTTAGCCCTAGAAAATTGAAAAATAAAAAGAGGAAAGAAAAATAAAAAGAAATAGCAAACAACCTCGGATCGAAAAATTTCCTTCACAAAATTGCTTGTCTCGATGAGATCTACAAACTTTTATGAAGGGTCTAAAACCAAAATTGGTCATTTGCACAAAGTGATATTTTTGGGGTATCCCATGTACATAGAATACCTTGATTTTTGGGTTTAATAATTTTTTGTTATTTTTAAACCAGATAAATATCTAGAAAAATATGATAAAATCAAAGATAAATATTTACACAGTAATCTATTTTTTGGATTTTTATTAAGTAAGAAAAAGAAGAAATAAAATAAAATATGAAAACAACAACTTTTGTACAGACTGTTAGTGAAGACTCGGACTAGGTTAATTTCTTTGATTTCAAGCTCATTTTGGATTTGGATTTTATGCATATTAATAAAAATTTCATTTAAGAAAACAAATGAAATAGACATAAAATAAAATGAGTTAATTATGTGCATACAAAATCAGGTAAAATACACAATGTACAAAAGAGGCCCAAAATAACTTTCACATATGAGCTCCGATTCACTTGAACTTAGTCTTGTTTTGACGGTAATTAAATGTACATTAGTTCAAAAGTGAGTAGGATCAAATCGGACACTGTATGGGAAGATATCATCAATTTTGTCCAGAAATCCTAGAATTACGTTTTGAGTTTCTGGTCCACTTATTTATGTTAGTGATTTTTTTGTATTTTTTGTTAGTAATATGTACAAAATGGAGGTGGTTTTAGGTTATTTGGAGTTTGCATGAATTAATTAAAAATCAGGAAAGTTAGGCTATTTTATAGGTCAATTGCGTTGTGATTTTTGGCTCCTTATTTTGTGCAAAAATGAGTGATAAAATGGTATTATTATTTATATATGCATGAATGCTAATTATGCAGAATAATGGATAGAATGCAGATGATTTTTTGGGATTTGAGCTTAATTAATGTCTTTTGAAGTGATGAATATGAGATTCATCACTACTACTAGGTAAATAGATGAGAAAATAATGTCAGGAATCAGTAGTACAAAAGGTATCATCGGTTCAAGATCAAAATGGAGTGAATAATAGAGCTGAGAAACTCAAATGTGGAGAAAGAAGGATCTGTCAATGATTCCTCTACATCAATTACCGTCTCAAACAAGTAAAGCAAGTCAAGATCAAGTGACTCCCTAAGAAAACTGATATCTGATGCATATGATATAAAGAAATCAGAGAACACATCGAATATATCTAAAGATGACTCATCCTTACGAGGGTCGTCAAAGAAGACGACTCAGACTCAGAATCAGAAGACTCGGGCTCATGATCCGACAGATCGGATACACACTCAGGGAGTGAAACCGAGTGCACAGAACATGGTGTTTCCTCCCGCAGATAACCCTCGAGGAAGAAATCAAACTCATAAGATAAGATAACTAATAAAAGTCTATCTGGGCATCTGTATCGCTGTCGATCATCCATTCCTCGCTCCAAAGTGTCACATTAGCCGAAGAATGCTTCTGAACAGTCTGAAAACAAGAAATAGTACTATTCCCACCATGCGGCCGCTGAATAAATGTCTGAAATCGATCCTTGAGCTGTGGTACTGCTGGTAAATGTTTGATCCTCAACAAATGTATCAATCTCGTCAAATAGGAGGACAAGCTTCTAAAAAATGGGACTATAAGTGTCTATCATGTTAAAATAGTGTCCCTCATCTACCTCAGACTGGTCATGATGAGAAACTTAGAAATCTAAAAGGATGATTGAGACATCGTGAGCTCGTCCTCCATTTCTTAGAATACCGAAATAGTTGGTATCCAAGAATCCTAAACTGTGAAATGAGGTACTGATTCAAATTCTGGCAAAAAACCAATGAAAACTCGGTTAGTGTCTGAAGAGGTAGACTCATGGTGATTGTCTCATCATTTAATGTATGTATTGCTATAGTCAATGGGCTCCAAGTAGAAACTGACTGCGCTTCCGAGTCTCGCTGCTCATCCATGTCTCCAAAAGAACGCATCGTTATTCTAGCATGTATTCTGCCTGTTTTTGCATCTACTCAAAATCATCTCTAAGGCCCTCAACTCCTTTCTCAGTATGCTTGATAAAACTCTGAAATATAATGAAAGGGAATACAGAGGGTGAGAATGGGGAAGAGAAAGAAGAGACGTAGACAGAGACGAGAGGTCTGTTAGGGTTCCAACCTTAAGACACGATAAACGAGGATGCTGGGGCTATAAAGAAGAAGCTGCAATATCGGATGAAAACGAATACCAACCCATCATTACGACTCAAGAAAACAAAAGGAATGATGAAAGAAGAAAGCTAACAAAGATTCAGACAAGAGTGAGAGAGATGTAAAACGAAAAGAAAAAGTCACCGGACTCAACAAGTCACAAAGCAAAACCCAAATTCACCTACTCAGACCGTGATGACCGTAAGAGTTCGGTCGTTAATATTTTCAATTTTAAAATTAGGTGATCAAGCTGTTGTTTTAATCAAGCTCAAAGGTGTAGTCTCCTAGAGTAGCTCACGTTCGAGTAGGTAATCCAAACCTACTTTACACAAAACTACTTCTTCTAACGTCCAAGGCAAGTGCTTGCAGCAAGTAACAGGACCTGAGAGTGAGTCCAAGCACTTAGGGCACAAGTGCAGGGATTTGGGCTCTATTCCTTATGTGTACGTGCATCACTCTATCTGAAGAGTACCTGCAAACAATGAGGGAATTACTCTCCCAATATAATTAAGTCCAGGTCTTGTTTTGTCAAGTTTTTATTATTTTTATTATTTTTATAGTTTTCACCTTTTTGGATATTTTCAACAATATCTAACAAGATGTCGGTTCTTTTTAATTTTTCAAAATGTGTCCCACGGAGGGAGAATCATGGAATGCAACAGAAAATGATGATGCATGCAGAGATAGAGATCATACATGACGCCAATAGTCTACATGCAAGTGATCCACATAGAAATTTAAAACCTTGGCTAATGCATGCAAAAACGATGAAAACTGATTCCTAAACCATCAGCTTTAGTGTAAGAATGAATTAATTTTTCAAATATGTGAATTACACCTAAGTGTGGATTAGGGAGATATGTTTTACTTTAATTGTCTAATCAAACTTGCATGCAGTCCTAAGCTCCACAAAATCGCGTGAAACAAAGAAAATCGGTAGAAAACCAAAACCCGTAGTAAGGTCACCCAAGTGCACCGGCACCTGGAGAAACAGACCCCGAAAAATAGTGTAAAATCCGATCTACAAGTCGGGATGTCCTTAATGGACCCCTTCTAGAAAAATAAAAAAGGCAAGTGCCTTTCCTCTCTCCCAAAAGAAAACAAAAATGATACAAAAACAAAATTCTACGGCTGCTCTCTTTGCCTCTCCAAGCGACTCGTAAAGAAGAAGCCAATATCTGCGCTCCTAACTAAGTCGGTTTCCTAAGAAACCAGCTAATCCTGTAGTCCCTGCAAAAATCATTAGCAACCACAAACAAAAATCGAAAAAATCATAAAAACTGAGAAAAATCAAAGAAATCAAGAAAGCTGATAAAATTCAAAAATCGTAAACTTCAATAAAACCAAAGAAATCAAGAAAATTGAGAAAAAAAAATCAAGAAATCTGATAAAACTCGAAAAATTCGTAAAAGTACTAAAAAAATGAGAAAAAATATGAAATAAAATCATAAAAATACGATAGCAAACAGAATTATGCTAACGCCTCCCCGGCATCGACGTTATTTTGATAACTAGGGTTTTACGAGCGATAAAAATGTAAGTGTCAGTGTAGAAAAATCGCTCAAGACAAAATCCTAGTTGATCAAACAAAAATCAATAAAATAGGAGAGAGAGAGAGGGAGAGAAAATGATGTGAAACAGCTCTGTCCTATTTTATTCACACTATAATATTTATCCAGGTAAATGTCCTTGGGTCGAACGCAAGGAGGTTAGAATAGCTAGACTAGGGTTTTTGATGAAAAGAATATTTTTGTGATTTTTTATTGTTCTTGAAGAAAGCGAGAAAATCTTTTTAATTGATTTTAATTTTGAAATTTTATTTGATTTTTAATGTTCCAAATTTTATTTAGTTTTCAAAGTGGTAATTTTCGTAAATAACAAAGATATATAATATAGTAATATATGATAGATTTATATAAAATGATACTATATAGTAGATCCACGAAAGGCTCGAGTAATAGGCTTGAAGAAAAAGAATTCAACAAAATGCAAAACGGGTGCGAAGTTGGAGAAATCAAAACAACTAAAAAAACGTGATGACAAATCTTGAAAACGTAACTAAACCTCGCTAGGGTAGTTTTGTAACTAACCTAGAAAAATAGAAAAAATGATTTCAAAGGTGTCAAAATGGTCTACATAGTTTAGGGGTAGAATTGTAACGAAAACAAGATAAAAGTCTTGCAGTTTAGCCACTGACATGGACTAAAATGTAACGAAAAGAAGTTTTATTACATTTAGGTCCCTACATGGGGACCTAAATGTAATATCTGGAAGCTTGATATACACGCCTGAATTTTGAAATCTCTTCTGGTCTCTTTTACAATTCTTTCACCATTTCACAGATATACGACCTGGATTAGAAGGACTTGTGTGATCTTAACCGTCCGTGTACGCAACGTATCGGTGATGAATCCATGATTCATTAACATCCTTTCTGCATTTTGTCTTAAAACCTTTAACAAATACATGTAAATATTCATTAATTTCTATCTTTTAACAAAACCATATTCATGAATAAAAATGCACTTTTATGCATCAAAATCATGTAAATAAATAAAAGAATAAAAATAAAGAAAACATAAAGAAGGCAGATTGTAGATATGTATATATGTACAATACGACTCATAAAATTTAAATATAGTCGAAATATATATTTATAACCTAACCCCCTGAGATCCAGTCGGCATGGATTGGTCGACAAACAAATAAGTAAGGGGAGATATGGAAAGAGAACAACAAAAAAATAATTAATTATACACTCTATACATCCTTCACTATTTATCCAATAATTATCAAATCTTCATTGATTTTTATTTAATTCATACGAACATATTTTCCACCAAACCCCTTTCTAAATTATTTCTAAAAACGTATAAAAGCATATAAAAACAAGTTAAAAATATTATCTTGTACATATGCCTCAATTTCTGAACTTCCGAACATCATAACTTTCTCATACAAACTCTAATTTCACTCCACTCACTTTAAAACTCATAAAATAATATTCTCTAATTAATGAAGGTGATTTCACTAAAATCGGAGTCCGTTTGCAAAAAGTTGGTTTTGGGACCTAATGACAACTGGCTTTCTGGGCTCTTTATTTTATCTAGAACACATTATTCACAGTTTTAATGATTTTATAATTTTTAATTATTTTCTTGATCTTGTATTTTAAGCGTGATTTATTTCAGAATTTTCTGACATCATTTATTTTTTAAATAAATGAAAAATCCTATTTTATAAATGAAATTGAATTGTGTAACTTATACTTGTATTTATTTATATACTTAAATTAATTCATTAAAATCCATAAAAATTTACATATATTTTATTTATTATTCTAGAAATTTATAAAACATATAAATATTATATTAGTTATTAATTTATTAAGTTAAAAATAAAATACATATTTATAAAGTATTATTTATACCTATTTATTAATATAATATTTATATTTCATAAATCTATTATTTATAAAAACTGATTATATCATAATTTAATTAAATTAATTATTTACATTTTTTATTTTTATACCTATTTGAAATAACATGAATTTATTATTTATTATCTAATTTATATCATAATTAACACACATGGCCAACCAGGTGCTGACACGTGTCAGCACTTTTTGAAGACTGTTCCAACGCCTCGACTTCACACAATTTTAACCACTTCATCCTATCCTCTTCACTCAATCTAACCCCTCCATTCTACCCTTCTAACATTCTCCTTCTACGCCTACCATTGATCTTCACCTAATTCCCCGTAGATCTTTTTATAAATCATCTCAAAGTTGCCTCGTTGCAACCAACTTTCCCAACCTCTAGTATAACTGACCGAGTAGCCCCCTTCTCAATCAACTTCGACCACCTCTGGTGGTAACAGAGATTGGTGGCTGCTCCGCATGGAAGAAGTTTCTTCAGAGGGGAGTTCCAGGGTGGCCAACCACCTTGAATCGTCGTTGTGCGCGATGTAGAGCTTCGACCACCGATCGTAGAGCGAAGACCAGTAGAGTTATGTACTCTGGAATTCCCAGGTATTCCTCCACCTTCATCTCTGATTTTCGTCGTGAATTGTGTCCTATTAGCTGAGTTAATAACATTTTTAATTCATCTTAATCATCATATTTGGTTCCTTATTAGAATCCAATTCGATTTGATGCCAAAATTCTTCGATTTCCATCTAACAGTCTTTATTCCTGGACACCTTATTTGAACTGCAAAGAAAAATATAAATTCTTGGCCGATTCTAATTGAATCGAGCGAATTCCATCTTCTTACAGGTCTCCTAGGACATCTGGAGCATCATCATCAGTTATCATTCACATCTCACCATCATTTGGAGCCTCGAAGATCTTCATCTTCATCAATTAGCAGCAGACCGTCTAGAGTGTTCAAGCCGTAGAACCTCACAGATCCAGCCACCTCCATCTCCATTCTCTCTTACCATAGGAGAGCTCGGAGGGAGAAGGAGACTCCCTCCTGGCTCTGCTGGAGCCTCGCGTTCACCCTCTCATCGTCGGAGATCGTCTAAAGGAACGGAAATCGCTGCCGCTTGCGCACAGATTGGGGAAGAACAGGAGTAGGAACACGCGCTACAGGCATGTGACACGTGTCCAGAGCCAACGGTTGAGATTGCACGGAGATCATTTAATCTCATCCACTGCCAATCGGTGGGTATTTGTACCATAGGCCCAGTGACATTCCAGAATTCAGATGTACCCCAGACGTTTTCCATATTTGCATTTAGGTCCCCGCACGAGGACCTTAAGTGAAAGTCTCTAGATTCTTTTCTTAGAATAGGTCCCTGCCCAGGGACCCATTTGAAAGAAAGCCTTTATTTATCATTGTATTTTCTTTTGTATTGTTACACTAGACATTGGACTACATATTTGGACCTTGGACATTAATACATCGAGTATTTTCTACATTTTATTTTATTTCGATTTTTGGAGGATTTTATCGCGTGCTTTCATCGAGATTTAATTATCTGACTTTCAACTCTATTTTGAGCGTGTTCTTGAGTCTTTCTAGATCCTGTTGCTCGAGTGTTTTTATCTACTATATAGTATAACCTATCTACTATATTTTTCACATACTATATTTTAGATAAATTTGTTTTGAAAAATATCATTTTGAAAACTAAATAAAAATTAGAAAAGATAAAAATAAAAAACTTCAAAATCAAAATCTGATCAAAAGATTGTCCTAATTTTCTCATCTTTTTCAAAGAAGATATGAAAAATCACAAAAATAGCATTTTTGCTCAAAAAAATAAAATTATCGATATTCTACTTCCTTGTGTCCGACCTAGGGAAACTTACCTGGATAAATAAATAGTTTATGATAAAATAGGAGAGGGAATCTATTTCTTTACTTCACTTTCTCTCTCTTCTATTTTATTGATGTTTTGTTTTATCAATCAGGTTTTGATTCAGAGTGATTTCTCTACACTGACTCTTACACTTTTTATCGCTCGCAAAACCTCAGTTATCAAAATGGCACCATTGTCGGGGAGGCGTTTGCCTTATTTTGGTTTTTGGACCTTTTTTTGTGATTTTTCTTTCTTCTTGTTTTTACGTTTTTATCGAGTTTTCTCGATTTTCTTTCGAGTTGTTTTACGGGGTTTTACAGCTTTTTAAGGTTCTTTGGCTTTCTTGATTTCTCGTAAATTTTCTAGATATTTTCTTTGATTTTCTCGATTTTTACGGTTTTGGATTTTCATCGGTTTTCTTGATTTTTTTTGATTTTACGATTTTTGTGTGTTTGCTAACAAGTTTTGTAGGGTCTGCAGGATCAACCGGCTTCTTTGGAAGCCAAACTAGTTGAGAGTGTAGGGATCGACTCCTTCTCTACGAGTCGGTTGCAGAGGAGCAGAGCTAGTTGGCATAAGTTTTTTTACGTTCATTTTTTTTTGTATTTTGTGAGAGAGGAAGGGGTACTTTACCGTTTTGACTTTTTATAGAAGGGGTCCACTAAGGACATCTCTACTTGTACCCGAACTTTGAGACTTTCTTTTGAGGTCTGTTCGACAGGTGCCAGCATACTTGGGGGAACTCATTGCGGGTTTTTGGTTTTTAACGATTTTTATTTATTTCACGTGATTTCGTGGAGTCTAGGGGTGCATGCTTGATTGATTAGACGAGTAAAGTAAAATCCATATTCCTAATCCACACTTAGGTATAATTTGCAGTTTTGAAAAATAAATCATTCTTACGCTAGAGCTATTGATTTAGGATACGATTTTTACTTCTTTTTGCAAGCATTAGCTTAGGTTTAAATTTCTGCGTGAATCACTTGCTTGTAGACTACTGGAGTCAGGTATGATCTCTATCTCTGCATGCATCATGGTTTTCCGCCGCATTCCATGATTCTCCCTCCGTGAGACACATTTTATAAAAATTAAAAAAGAACCGACTTCTTGTTAGATATTGTTGAAAATGTCCAAAAAGCGAAAATTTTAAAAATAAAAAATTAAGCAAAACTTGACCAAAAATAAAAAAAGATCTGGACTCAAAAAATTGTATTAGGAGAGCAATCCCCTCTTTGTTTGCAGGTACTCTCCAGATAGAGCGAGGCACACACACTTAAGAAATAGAGCCCAAATCCTTGGACTTGTTCCCTAAGCGCTTGGGCTCACTCTCGGGTCCTGTTACTTGCTGTAAGCACTTGCCTCAGACAATAGTAGAAGTATTCTTGTTTAGGTCGGTGTGCACTGTCGGCTTAAACACGAACTACCCGAGGAGACTACACCTGTGAGCTTGTTCAATAACTGCTTTGTCACCTAACTTTAAAATTGAAAAGATAAAAGATCAAACTTTTTATGGTCATCATTGTGTGAAGTTTGTGAACTTGGGGTTGCATTATGTTTGTATGCGAGGTGTGCATTATACCGCGTCTCATACGCCTTCACACTTGTGTTTTTGACTTGACTTCGTGCTCTCTCCCGTATATCCTTTTGACATTGAAGATGACGACAAGACGGATTTAGCGCTCAGACTCCATGAGCTTTTGACGATCCACCATCCGTTGTATGTCTTCATAGACTCAGATGACCCCCTTCCCAAGTTGATCCCATCTAGTCACGAGGAGAGTCAGACCCAGACTCCCTCACCTCCCATCCCTTCTGTTGAGGCAAACCCACACCTCAAATTTTTATCTATTTCTCCTACACACTTTTCACTGAGTTCTTATGAGACTTTTTCCTTCCTAGAGGATTCGAAGATCATTGCTAGAAGGAAGGGACCAGTTGAGGATAGAGCCGTTGAGGACAGACCGACCGGGAAGAGACACATAGATAGGGGTGTAAACGGATCGAACCTGAGCGAACCTATATTTTTTAGGTTTGGTTCGTTTATTTAATCGAGCCTAAACTTGTGTTCAGGTTTGGTTCATTTATTTTCGAACCGAATCCGAATCGAACCTCTTTTTAAACGAATCAAACCTAAGCGAATATCGAACTTAAGAATTCTCTAATAAGAGGGAATGAAAAGAAGAGAAATGGAAATATATATGTGTGTCTACAATTAGAATAAATATTCATTTAGTTTTTTTCTTTATCTAACTCATCTTCATCTTTTGAAAAAAATAGATTAATAAGGATTCATCTCTTTAAAAAAGTATAATTATAATATATTTTACATCTATTCAGATGGGGATAAGGAATAAGAATAATACGGAGATATTCGATAAGTAATGTTTGTACTTGTTCTATTGATTTGAAGATAAGAAGGGAAAAGTACTAGACACATAGATGATAGATGTTGTAAACACGATGTGACTATTTATTTGCGTATAGTTTATACTGAGATAAAACCTACTTATCTCATAAATATCTAGTTATCTCTAGACAAAATTCACTTACCATGGGATAAAAACCACTCATCTCAAAATAAGTCCACTTCTACGGATAAGGATTTGTAAATATGTATATGTGTATGTTTATCGATCTTTTAACGAATCGAACCTGAGCGAACCTATGATTTTTAGGTTCGGTTCGTTTATTTAATCGAGTCTAAACATGTGTTCAGGTTCGGTTCGTTTATTTTCGAACCGAATCTGAATCGAACTTTTAGCGAGCCGAACCTGAGTGAATATCGAACTTGAGAATTTTCTTACACCCCTACACACAGATGAGAGACCCGATCCAGCATCAGATATTACTACGGGGATTCTAGACACATTACAACAGATGAGCCTACAAATCAGAGATCAATGTAGAGTCTAGGATGAGTTGAGAGCTGAGATCTCTGCACTGAGAGCAGGAACCGAGAACCCACCACCACCTGCCGCGGTTCCCTCTACTTTGAGAGATCAGTATGACCCTGGAGCCAGGATGTTATACCATTGGATTCAGTTACCACCGAATCAAGGTTCATATGAGCTGAGATCGTCCTTCATTTATTTGCTTCCCAAGTACTACAAGAATGCTACATAGGAGCAGTTTACCTTTTTAAAGCAGTTCGAGATGATTTGTAGTACAAATAGTTTCCCAGGAGTTACGTAGGAGGCTGTTCGCCTCAAGGCATTCTCTTTCACCTTAGCAGATAAGGCGCTTTACTGGTTGAGTCTTTTGGGGAGGGAGATTTCTACATGGGATGATCTGAAGTCCATATTCCTGCATAAATATTTTCCTCTAGATGGACGAACATGATGAGGAGCCAGATATCCAACTTTACACAACTACTGCATGAAACATTCCATGAGGCATGGGATCGATTCACGGATCTTACAGAGAGATGCCCACATCATGAGATACCTTTGATAATGCTTGTACAGAATTAATTTGGAGGACTCCAGCCGGATGTACTGGGCCTAGTGAGCACCACATGTGGTGGCAACTATCTGAATAGGGATGTCGAGTCAGTTTGGTCCACCTTTGTGGGGATGGCGGAGAATTCACACGTCACTGATTCCACTTGGACATTCCAGAAAGGCCCACAACCACCATACCATAGAGAACATCAGAAGGTGGCACATGTTTCTAAGTTTGAGTCACAGTCTGACATGGGATTTATTAGTGAGAAGATGACATTAGTCGATGTGATTCAGAAGCAAGTTCAGGATTTACAACCACTGTGAGAGTTGGAGAAACTCTCATCACTTGCCCAATAGTGGAGCGATCTGACGAAGAAGGTGACCGATTTGCAGCTTCAGTGCCAGCAGTCGCGCACTCCTTATTCTACTTCTCAGCCTGTTCGGAGATCTTTACTTGCTCCTCCCACCCCTTAGTTACACTTTGTTCAGAGCGAGTCGATACAACCTATTGAGACTCCGCAGATTGATTGGCATGAGGATCCGTCCAATGTTGATGTGAGCCATATCACTAGACTTGGAGATGTTGATGTTGATTCTTAGACCACTCTTGAGATCAATGGGATATGGTACACTCTCGTTCAGCCTTCACCACACTTTACTCCTCAGAGCATACACTGGCAATAGAAGTACAATCATTCCCAGCATGGATGTCAACATTTTCAGCAATGCCAGCACTACTTGCAGCAACAATCTCACCAACGTGCATATCAGAGAACACATCCTTTTCAGTACTCTTCTACACATTCACAACCACATCACTTCCGACAGCAGTAGCGGTCTTTTACACCGCAGAGATCTCCTCAACTGTATGCACCACAACAACACACTCCTAGGCAGGAGAGAGTAGATAGCCATGGTCACCACACTGAGTCTGAGATGACTTCACAGGCCCTGGCACTGAACAAGATCATGGACATGTTGACCACACTTTAGACATCACACATGACAAAGATGGAGAGGGTTAACCATCATTTGGATGAGTTAACTGTGCCCAAGACCACTCTCCCAACCTAACCTCAAAAGAACCCGAACAACAAGAGGAGGCACTCAAATAAGGTTGACACCACTACATGTACAATCGCTTTTCCTAAATTTTTATCTAACTTCATCCGTCTTAGGAGCGGTAGATCACCACAAGCACTTGATCGAGAGGAGAAGAGGCACATGATGAGGAGCGAGAGTTGATCCATGATGATTAAACACATCTTGATGCTGAGGCGGAGGACCAACATGATGATGAGGATCAACATGATATCCATGCTGATGATCAGAGAGAGGGGAGCGATGCCGAGATAGTAGACATGGAAATAGGTGACTCAGACGATAATACCATGCCAGATCATGCAGACACTCTCAATGTAGATTTTTCTTCTCCTGTTTTAGAGAGTTTTGTCCATATTTCCGAGACTTTCGATGTACATGCTGATTCTGATTTGAATAAAGATGTTGATTTTGTTGTTCCTGAGTTTGCTCCTTTTCTCGATGCTTTGTATGGAAATGGAAAGAAAAATACCAAAAAGAATTATGTTATTCTAGAGATTGAGTGATTATTGAAAGAACACATTTTTCTGAAGATTCCACTCCACGATGCCTTGGACCACTTCCCTACGCTCAAGCAATAGGTGAAGAATAGGTGTACCACACGTTGAAAGAAGAGATTACGTACAGAGAAACATGTTTTGACCAAGGACACATCCCACGCTATTCAGAACAAATTACCTAAAAGAAGAAGGATTCATGAGCATATTACGTTAGATGTGAGATTTCCCATGCATCATTCGATTGTACTCTATAAGATAATGGTTCCTCCATCAATTTATTACCATCTTGTTTACTCTAAGAGCTCATGTTAGGTCCTATATACAAATCCCGCGCGATCCTTCAGTTTGCTGATAGATATGTAAAGAGACCTAGGAGCATTTTGAGGAACATTATCGTGATCGTGCATGGCCTGCAGTTCCCAGTGGACTTTACTATCCTGGACATGGATTTCCCTACACAGTTGCACCTTACGCTGATCATTCTTGGGAGGCCTTTCTTCGAGACTGCAAAGTCCCTCTTCGATTATGATACTGGGAAGGTATCTTTTCGCACTGAGGGCGAGAAGGTACATTAATATATATAGATATATATGGTGAGAGAATTTCACACATATAGTACCACATCTACAACTAATTCAGATGCCTTGAGTTCTTTAGCCACATGTGACTACATGGATGAGGTTTTCCTTGACGACCTTCAGAGGTATCGAGTAGAGACCCATGATATCCTAGAAGAGGACGGGTCCGAGACTACAGTTGACCGTTCTTCTGATGGCACACTATATTTTAGCATGAATGATGATGAGCACATGGAGAAAATACCTGATGATTTTAATGCTGACATTTCAGATTCAGAGATTTCACATGATTCCTCCACTTCAGATGATGTAGAACTGAGTTTTATTTTCCTCTAGTCATTCTTAGGATGAGCAAGGTAGCGAGTCGGATGATGTTTTAGACATCTTATGTAGTTCCACTCTGGAGCAGATCGAGATGGTAGATAACCATATTGTAGACACGTCTTCCACCAACACAGATCCCATTACACATACAGATGAGGTTACGGTAGAGCCAGATCCTACCTTGCTAGAACTGAAGACTTTGTCACTGAATATGAAGTATGCTTTCCTTGCGGGTCTACATCGATAGTTTCTGATCATTATCAGCTCATATTTGACTGAAGAGCAAGAATCTCATCTGATGGAGATTCTTGAAAGAAACCACAAGGCCATTGGATGAACTGTATCAGATCTCTGCAGGATAAATCTCAATTTGTGTTCTCACCATATCTATCTTGATAATGACAACAGACCTTCTAGAGAGTTTCAGCGTAGGACGAATCCTATTTTACGAGATGTTGTCAAGAAAGAGATTACGAAATGGTGTGACGCAGGGTTTATTTATCCCATCTCCAACTCTGAATGGGTTAACCCATTACATGTTGTCTCAAAGAAGTCAGGAATTCAGATGGTTAAGAATGAGAGTAGAGAGGAGATTCCAAAGAGAGTAACCACGTCGTGGTGGGTGTGCGTTGATTACAGGAAATTGAACACCACGATGAAGAAGGACCACTTCCCTTTGCCTTTTATAAATCAGGTCATAGAGAGGTTGGCATGGAAGGACTACTTCTGTTTCCTTGACAATTACTCTGGGTACAACTAGGTTACTGTTTCTCCTTAAGATCAGGAGAATACCACTTTCACATGTCCTTTCGGCGCGTATGCTTTTAGACGGATGCTCTTTGGATTGTGCAATGCCACTCTAAATTCCAAAGGTGCATGCTTGTCATTTTTGCTGACATGATTGGTGATTTTCTCGAGGTCTTTATGGATGATTTTTCGGTCTATGGTGAGTCCTTTGACGATTGTTTAGTGCACCTAGACCAGGTTCTTCAGAAATGCTATGAGGTAGATCTCGTTTTATCTTGGGAAAAGAGCCTTTTTATTATTAAAAATGAGATTGTGTAGGGGCATGCCATCTCCAAGCGAGGCATGGAGGTTTACCCTGCCAAGGTGGGTGTCATCAAGTGTCTCGAGACACCATCCAACATCAAGCAGTTACAGTCTTTTCTTGGGCATGTTGGATTTTACAGACGATTCATCCAGAATACTTCTAAGATTGCCTGACCGCTAACTGAATTATTAGGCAAAGACATTGAGTTTTGTTAGATGACAAATGTCTTAGTACCTTCCTCACATTGAAAGAGATGATTATAAATGCTCCTATCATACAACCGCCTGATTTATCTCTTCCCTTTGAGATCAGGACATATGCTTCAGATTTTGCGGTCGGGCCTGTATTAGGATAGAGGAGGAATGGACTTCCTGTTCCTATCCACTATGCCAGCCGGACTTTAGATGATGCTCAATGAAATTATACAATGACAAAGAAAGAGATGTTGGCAATGGTATTTGCATTGGATAAATTCATATCATATCTTCTTGGCTCAAAGATTTCAGTTTTCACAGATCATTCAACTATCAGATATTTGATGGAGAAGAAGGATGCCAAGGCACGCCTTCTTAGATGGATTCTCTTACTTCATAAGTTTGATTTGGACATTAGGGATAAACTTGGGGTAAAGAACATGGTAGCTGATCTCCTCTCTCGATTACAGATAGAGCAACCTTCAAATGAGTACACGCTAGAGAATGCAGAGAGATTTCTAGACGAGAGTATCTTTGCAGTTACAGAGCTTCGATGGTATGCAGATATAGTGAACTTTCTGGTTACACAGAAGAGTCCACAAGGTTGGACAAAAGACCAAGTTGGCAGGCTAGTTTCCGAGGCACGATACTACCATTGGGAGGATCCGATTCTTTTTCGTGAGGGACCAGATCGTGTTTACAAGATATGTATTCCTCATGAGGAATACAATAGTGTCATCACTCTGTGCCATTCCTTAGAGGCAGGGGGTACATCATTCAAAGAAGAGGACATCACAGAAGGTACTTCAGAGCAAATTTTGGTGGCCAACTCTTACTAGAGATGCTTGCACATTCGTGAAGAGTTGCCTGGATCATCAGAGAGTAGTAGGGACAGTCAGTACTAGAGATGCGATGCCTATGTGCCCTATTATTATTTGCGATATCTTTGATGCATGGGGCATTGATTTTATGTGACCGTTTCCTCATAGAAGTGGCTTTGAGTACATTCTTCTCACTGTAGATTATGTTACTAGATGGGTGGAAGCTATACCTGCACGGGTCGCTGATAGCAGGACAATGTGCAAGTTCTTGAGGGAACATATTATTTCATGGTTTGGTATTCCATACATTCTTATTTCAGATAGGGGTAGCCATTTCATTAATAAGAAGTTGAAAAAGCTATCGAAGAATTATGGCATTGATCACAGAGTAGCTTCTCCTTACCACCCACAGACGAACGACATGGCTGAAGTTTCAAATAGGGAGATGAAATCCATTCTTCAGAAATTAGTATGATCGGATAGGAAGAACTGGTCACAGCTTCTAGATCAGGTTCTTTGGGCATATCATACTGCATATAAGACCCCCATAGGTACTTCACCCTTCAGACTGGTTTATGGGAAGCCATGCCATTTGTCCGTAGTGATCATGCACAAATCTTAATGGGCTATTAGAGAGATTTCACTTGAGATATAGAAAGAGGGATCCAAGAGGAAAATGTATCTCAATGATCTAGTAGAGATTCGAAATCAAGCATAAAAGAACACCCTCATTTATGAGGACAAAGTGAAGAGATGGTATGATAGACATATTCGACACAAGATCTTTGTTCATGGTCAGAAGGTATGGTTGTTCAATGCACGATTGAGAATTTGTCCTGGCAAACTGAAGAGCAAGTGGGAAGGATCGTACATATTTAGAATGGTGCACGACAATGGAAGCATTGCTATATGAGGTGTGTCACCTGGTGCAGGGCCATTCGTGGTGAATGGGCAGATGCTGAAGCACTTCATGGAGACTACTGATCATCTGTCCCATGTTGAGGTGATCTACTTTGTACATGATGCATGATTACTCATCCACTTCATTTCATCCTGTAGAGAGACCTGTGAGTATTTCGGTTTTTCTGGAGTACATCACCTGTATATTCTTCGTAGTCCACAATTGTCCCCATTTTTTGCTCGTCTTATATGCTTAGGATACCAGATTCTAAGTATAGGGTGGACCGGTTGCCTGTTTATTTGCATCTTTTGATTTTTGTTCTTTTTACTTTTCCTTTATTTCTTTTTTTTTACACTAATCACTGGTCTCTAACTTTTGACCAAATTCTTTTCTATACTTAGGATGCCTTATCCTAAGTATAAGGGGGGGGGGGGCTGAGTGATTTCGTTGATTTCATTTTTCTTTATTTCTTTTATTCCTTTGTTTTTATATTCCTTTTCCCTCAGTCACCTCATTTTTGTCTTCCACTATACTTACAATGACCTGATCGTAAGTATAGGGGGGTCGACTGACTTCTATTCTTTTATTTATTTTTACCCACTTTTACTTAGCACAAGTTATGCCCTCCTTTTCTCTTTTGATGCTATGAGGACATAGAACAAGCTAAGTATAGGGGGTTTGTATATATTTTATATATACTTGCATCCATAACTCGTACTTTTATGTATTTTCTATATCTATAAAATCCATAAAAATTGAGTGAGGGTTAATTTAAAATCCATTTATTGACTTATTATTTAAGAAATCCATGTAAATAAGTAAAATATGTCTAAAATCCTTATTTAAAATTCATAATCTAAAACATGTATTTAAAATATGTATAATATATTTTAAATCCTATCTATTAAAATATGTGTAAAATTCATTTTATCTTTGTAAAATTCTTTATATATAAAATTTCTAAAATACATTAGTTATTTAATCCAAATAAAATATTGGTAGTGTATCTTGTAAAATTCTTGTACATTAACTTATTTATAAAAAAGTGAAAAATCCATAAAAATACAAACTCCTAAAATTCATAAAAGATACAAAATCCTTAAAATCCACAAAATGAGTAAAACTCAGAAAATATACTTCACAAAAACATGATTGCATTTGCATTAGCATTTTTTAGAATAAGTTTTATTTGTAGAACAAAAGATTGGGAATAGTCTAAAGGATGGAGCTTGATTATGGCCTTTAACTCTCATTGTAAGGAGCCTAGTTAGGAACTGGAATTTAGACGCTTCAAGTCTTTGACTTAAATCTTCGAGTTCCATGAGACCATATTTGGGAAGTCAACTTAAATGTGCCTAAGTAGAACACTTGGTGTTATCTGTTCAACTCTTCATCAATGAACCAATTTTGGACACATGCACTTTGCACTTAGCTCGACTTGCATGGGGTTGTGAAGAGCATTCCATTTTAGTGGTGTATTTTCATCCTTGTATAGTGGTGCGGACGTCTAAAGACGGGAGAGATTGGAGTTGAAATATTGCTTTGGATGAGGGAAGGATCTGCTGGCACAATTTTTCCAAGACCTTAAAAAAATGGACGGAATGAAAAGATGCTATATCCGTCGAGGCACAAAAAGATTGATGCAGTGCAAGCAACATTACAAAGACAATTCAAAGAAGAAGCCACCAAATACAAATATGACCACAATGGTCCAAGCTTCCACCAAAAAGCATGCACTTCTTAGTGGAGACTTAGCTATACTGGCGAGGCTTCACAAGGAGATGCGTCTACACTGGTCGCACTCCAGTTCTATTCTCATTCTTCTACTTTCTCTCTCTATTCGATTGTGGACACAACACAACTTGACCTTAGAAGGGAATACCCCTTCCTCGAGGAAGGAGTAGCTGATGAGGGCCCAATGGGAGTGTACTATTAGGATGGCTGATTTCTTCGCTTCTTTAAGCAAGAAGAGCTAACACAATTCACACACGGTACCGATTGAGTTCAAAGTTGATAGAGTTAATGATATGGAGGAGTGGATCTGAGTTGGCTGTTGATGTGAACCTAAATAAGGATTTGTGGAACTTGAGGACTGTTGAGATTAAATTCCTAATCCTAATTATGGCTCTAACAAAATGCTTATTTTCGGCTCGACCGAGCTCTGTCCTTTGTCTGCTTTCATGAATTGGTTTGGGCAAAACAAATTCATTCCAACTTTCTTTCTCTTTCCCTTATTTTTCAAATAAGTGTTTGCTAAGGGACTAGCAAAATTTAAGTATAGGGGGTTGTGATGAATCCATGATTCATTAACATTCTTTCTGCATTTTGTCTTAAAACCCTAAACAAATACATGTAAATATTCATTAATTCCATCTTTTAACAAAATCATATTCATGAATAAAAATGCACTTTTATGCATCAAAATCATGTAAATAAATAAAAGAATAAAAATAAAGAAAACAAAAAGAAGGCAAATTGTAGATATGTATATATGTACGACATGACTCATAAAATATAAATATAGCTAAAAGATATATTTATAACCTAACCTCTAAGACCAAGTCAACATGGATTAGTTGACAAACAAATACGTAGGGGGAGATAAGGAATGAGAGCAACAAAAAAAATCAATTATACACTATATACATCCTTCACTCTTTATCCAATAATTATTAAAACTTCATTGATTTTTAATTAATTCATATGAATATTTTCCACCAAACTCTTTTTCCTAATTAATTCTAAAAATGTATAGAAAAATATAAAAATAAATAAAAATATTATCGTGCACATATGCCAAGAAATCCAACTTTTAAATTGTCAATTTCTCAACTTCCGAACATCATAACTTTCTCATACGAACTCCAATTTCATTCTACTCACCTTTAAAGTACATAAAATAATATTATCTAATTAATAAAGGTGATTTCACTAAAATCGGAGTCCGTTTGCAAAAAGTCAGTTTTGGGACCTAATGACAATTGGGTTTCTAGGCTATTTATTTTATCTAGAACACATTATTCATAGTTTTAATTATTTTATAATTTTTAATTATTTGTTTGATCTTGTATTTTAACCATGATTTATTTCAAGATTTTATGACATTACTTATTATTTTAAATAAATCAAAACCCTTTATTTATAGATGAAATTGAACTATGTAATTTATACCCATATTTATTTATATACTTAATTAATTAATTAATTAAAATCAATATAATTTACATATATTCTATTTATTATTCTAATAAATAAGAAAATATAAAAATAAGGTGTTATTTATTAATTTATTAAATTGAAAATCAAATATTTATTTATCAAGTTTTATTTATACCTATTTATTAATATAATATTTATATTTCATAAATTATTTAATATCTATAGAAACTAATTATACCATAATTTGGATAAATTAATTATTTATATTTTTTGTTTTTATATCTATTTGAAGTAACGTTATTTATTTTTTATTATCTATGTTATATCGTAATTAACACATCTGGCCAACCAGGTGCTGACACGTGTCAACACTTCGTTATCTTCCTCAAGAACAGTCTGTTGAAGACTGTTCCAACGCCTCGCCTTCCCACAATTTTAACCACTTCATCCTAACCTCTTCACTCAATCTAACCCCTCCATTTTACCTTCCTAACATTCACCTTCCATGCCTACCATTGATCTTCACCTAACTCCCCATAGATCTTTTTATAAATCATCTCAAAGGTTCCTTGTTGCAACCAACTTTCCCAACCTCCAATATAACTGATCGAGTAGCCCCCTTTCTCCATCATTTCTGGCCACCTCCGGTGGTGACAGAGCCGGATGGCCACTTCACGTGGAAGAAGCTTCTTTGGAAGGGAGTTCCAGGGTGGCCAACCACCTTGAATCGTCATCGTGTGCGACGTAGAGCTCTGGCCACCAACCGTAGAGTGAAGACCGATAGAGTTATATACTATGCAATTCCCATGTATTCCTTCATCTTCATCTCTGATTTTCATCGTGAATCTTGTCCGATTAGCTGAGTTAATAACATTTTTAGATCATCTTAATCATTATCTTTGTGTCGTTATCAGAATCCAATTCGATTCGATGTTAAAATTCTTCGATTTCCATGTGACATTCTTTATTCTTGGACACCATATTTGAACTGCAAAGAACAATATAAATTCTTGGCCGATTCTATTAGAATCGAGTGAATTCCATCTTCTTGCAGGTCTGCTAGGACATCTAGAGCATCATCATCATTTATCATATGCATCACCATCATTTGGAGCCTTGAAGATCTTCATCTTCATCGACTAGCAACAGATCCTCTAGGGGGTTCAAGCCCTAGAACCTCACAAATCCAGCCACCGCCATCTCCACTCGCTCTCACCGTAGGAGAGCTCGAAGGGAGAAGGAGACTCCCTCCTGGCCCTGCAGGAACCTCATGTCTGCCCTCTCATCGCTAGAGATTGTCCAGAGGAATGAAAGTCGCCACCGCTCACGTAGAGATTAGGGAAGAATATGTAAAGGAACACGTGCTACAAGCGTGTGATGTATGTCCAGAGCCAACAACTGAGATCGCACAAAGATCATTTAATCTCATTCATAGTTGCCAATCAGTGGTAGTTTTGCACCATAAGCCTAGTGACATTCCAGAATTCAGTCACACCCCAGAAGTTTTCCATATTTGCACTTAGGTCCCTGCACGTTGACCTAAGTGAATGTCTCCAGATTCTTTTCTCACAAATAGGTCCCTGTCCAGGGACCTATTTGAAAGAAATCCTTTATTTTTCATTGCATTTTCTTTTATATTGTTACACTAGACATTGGACTACATTTTTGGACCTTGGACATTATTACATCGAGTATTTTCTACATTTTATTTTGTCTCGATTTCTGGAGGATTTTATCGCGTGCTTTCATCGAGATTTAATTCTTCGACTTCCAACTCCATTTTGAGCATGTTTTTGAGTCTTTCTCGAGCCCGTTGCTCGAGTATTTTTATCTACTATATATTACAACCTATATACTATATTTTCCACCTATTATATTGAAGTTACATTTGTTTTGAAAAATATCATTTTGGAAAGTAAATAAAATTAGAAAAGATAAAAATAAAAAATTTCAAAATATAAAATTGATAAAAAGATTGTCCCCATTTTCTCATCTTTTTCAAAGAAGATATAAAAATCACAAAAATAGCATTTTTGCTCAAAAATAGGATTATCTCTATTCCACCTCCTTATGTTCGACCCAGGGAAACCTACCTGGATAAATAAATAGTTTAAGATAAAACATGAGAGAGAATCCGCTTCTTCACTTCACTTTACTTTCTCTCTCTCTCTCTCTCTCTCTCCTATTTTATTAATCTTTTGTTTGATCAATCTGGTTTTGATCAGAGTGGTTTCTATATACCGACTTTGACACTTTTTATCGCTCGCAAAACTTCGGTTATCAGTCGGCTACTTGAAACACGAGTTCTTGGGGTTGTTCTTCCCCAATATGAAGGTCGACTGTGACGAATTTCCAATACTCCTTCTCCATCAGTCAGGTTGAAGGCTGCAACTGTTGAAATACTCTGGAGATGATCGGAGGTAGGGATAGAAGGGGGGCACCTCCCCCTTCGAGCTCTCCTACTAAGAGAGGATGAATGGAGATAACGACGGTGGAGGATGTGAACGTAGACTAGGGTTTGATGACCTATATGACGTTCTGCTGCTCAATTGATCGATTGACTATGATGAATAACTCCAAGAGATGGATTGATGCTCCAGAAGCTCAGAGGACCTACGAATGAAGATTAATTTGCTCGATTCATAGTGAATAGGCCAAGAATGTGAGATAGATTCATAGTTCCCATTATGGTTCCAAAAAGGGTTATAACAAAAGAAGTTGAATGCAATTTGAGCATGATTTGACAAATGATTTGCATGCAAATGAAAGAAGATGATTAGTGTGCTCTAATTATGTGATTACTAAGACTAATCAAGCACGAAACACGAGAAAATACAAGGGATGAAATGGGTTACCTAGGAACATAGGATGTAGGATCCTCCTCGTCATTGCTCAACGAGGTAGTTTTCCTAGAGCTCCGCACACGCGAGGTGGTGATGCAAGGCGACGGAGGTGCCTTGGAATGCTCCTCTGATCTACTAGCTTCCATGCGGGTTGCTCAACCAGTGCTGTCACCACGGGGGTCGATCGGAATGAGGCGGAGAAGGGAGCTGATTGGCCAGGTGGTTCTGGTAACGGAAGGAGTTAGTTGGCTCATGCCAACTTTAGGATGATTTATTGGTAAATCGAGAAGGGATTGGGGTGGAATCAAGGGTAGGCATGGGTATAGGTTGTTAGCTCTAGGGAATGGATGGTTTGGATTGGATTTTGGGTGAAGGAGAACATGAGAATAAATGGGAGAAAAGAGGGCATTGGAACAAAGCTCAACAGATTGTTCTTGAGGAAGAAGAACCAGGGGCTGACACGTGTCAGCACCTGGTAGGCTAGAATATAATTAGTCTTATAAAATCATCAATAAATAATAAATAACGTTATTTATATTAGGTATAAAAATAGAAAATGTAAATAATTTAATTATCTAAATTATAGAATCTATTATTTTGATAAATAATAAATATTTAACGAAATATAAATATTATAATTATAAATATGTATATAGTATACTTATTGAATAGGTATTGTATTTTTAATTTAATAATTTTATAGATAACATATCATTTTTATAATGTATTAATTATTAGGATAATAGATAACATATATGTGAATTTTAACAGATTTTAATGAATTGATTTAAATATATTTATAAAATCTGGTATGCCATCTGTAATTTAATTTCATCTATAAAATATGGTATTTGATTTATTTAAAATATTAAATAGTGTCAAAAAATTCGGAAATAAATCATGGTTAAAATACAAGATGAAGAAAAAAAATAAAAATTATAAAATCAATAAAACTAGAAATAATGTGTTTTAAGTAAAATAAATAGCCCATAAACCCAGTTGTCATTAGGTTCCAAAACCGACTTTTTGCAAACGAACTCTGATTTTAGTGAAATCACCTCCATTAATTAGAGAATATTATTTTATGAACTTTAAAGGTGAGTAGAGTGAAATTGGAGTTCGTAAGAGAAAGTTATGATGTTCGGAAGTTTAGAATTGAACAATTTAAAAGTTAGATTTCTTGGTATATGTCCAAGATAATATTTTAACTTATTTTTATATTTTTTCTAAACACTTTAGAAATAACCAGGAAAGAGTTTAGTGAAATATATATATATATATATATGAATTAACTAAAAAATAATGAAGATTTGATAATTATTTGATAAATAATAAAGAATGTGTGAAGTTTGTAATTAATTCTTTTTATTATTTTCTTTCCTTATCCTCCCCTACTTATTTATTTTTCGACTAATACATGTTAACTTGATGTCGATGGTTAGGATATAAAAATATATCTTTCAGCTATATTTATATTTTATAAGTCATATTGTACATATATACATATATACATAATGTCTTTTTTATTTTCTTTATTTTTATTCTATTATTTATTTGCATGATTTTGATGCATAAAAGTGCATTCTTATTCATGAATGAGGTTTTGATAAAAAGATGGAAATTAATGGATATTTACATTTATTTGTTAAGGGTTTTAAGACAAAATGTAGACATAATGTTAATGAATTATGGATTCATCAACCCCCTTTACTTAACTTTGCTAGTTCCTTAGCAAACACTTATTTGAAAAATAAGGGAAAAAGAAAGAAAGTTAGAATGAATTTATTTTCCTAAACTAATTCATGAGAATAGACAAAGGTCAGAGCTTGGTCAGGCCTAAAACAAGCATTTTGTCCGAGCCTTAACTAGGATTAGGATTTTAGTCTCAATAGTCCTCAAGTTCCACAAATCCTTATTTAGGTTCACCTTAACAACCAGTTCAGATCCACTCATCCATATCGCTAACTCTTTCAATCCTTAAATTCAATCTGTATTGTGTGTGAACTTTGTTAGATCTTCCTGCTTAAAGAAGCGAGGAAACCACCCATCCCAATAATACACTCCCATTGGCCCCTCATCTAGCTACTCTTTCCTCGAGGACGGGGTATTCCCTTTTAAGGTCAGGTTGTGCTGTGTCCACAATCGAATATAGAGAGAATGCAGAAGAATGAAAAGAGAACTGGAGTGTGACCAGTGTAGTCGCAACTCCTTGTGATGCCCGACCAGTGTAGCTAAGTCTCCACTAAGATGTGCAGGCTTTTTGGTGGAAACTTGGACTATTGTGGTCATATTTGTATTTGGTGGCTTCTTCTTGGATTGGCTTTGTATTGTTGCTTGCATTGCATCAATCTTTTTGTGCCTCAACGGATATATCATCTTTTCATTCCGTCCATTTTTTGAGGTCTTGGAAAAATTGTGCCAACATATCCTTCCCTCATCCGAAGCATTATGCAAATGCACCACTAAAGCGGACTGCCCTTTGCCACCCTTTGCAAGTCAAGCTAAGTGCAAAGTGTATGTGTCCAAAATTGGTTCACTGATGAAGAGTTAAACGGATGACACCAAGTGTTCTACTTAGGTAAGTTTAAGTTGACTTCCCAAACATGGTCTCATGGAACCCAAAGATTTTAGTCAAAGAACCGAAGAGTCTAAATTCCAGTTCCTAACTAGGCTCCTTACAATGAAAGCTAAAGGCCATAATCAAGCTCCATCCTTTAGACTATTCCCAATCTTTCGTTCTAGAAATCAAACTTATTTTAAAAAATGCTAATGCAAATGTAACCATGTTTTTGTGAAATATGTTATCTGAATTTTACTCATTTTTGTGAGTTTTAAAGAAGTAATTTTTATGAATTTTAGGACTTTACATTTTTATGGATTTTTCAAGTTTTATAAACAAGTCTATGGACAAGAATTATACAAAATAAATTACCAATATTTTATTTGGATTAAATAACTAATGTAATTTACAAATTTTATATACAAAGAAATTTACAAGGATTAAATGAATTTTGCACATATTTTAATGAATAAAATTTTAAATAAGTATTATACATAGTAAATACATATTTTAAATCCATATTTTAAATTAAGAATTTTAAATAATAATTTTAGACATATTTTACTCATTTACAAGGATTTTATAAATAATAAAGAAAGTAATAAATAGATGGATTTTAAATCACCCCTTAGCCACATTTTGTGGATTTTATAGATATAGGAAATACATAAAAGTACGAGTTATGGATGCAAGTATATATACAATATATATGCACCCTCTATACTTAGCTTGTGCTATGTCCTCATAGCGTCAAAAGAGAAAAAGGAGGACATAACTCGTGCTTTGTAAAAGTGGATGAAAAAAAACAAAAGAACAGAAGTCGATCGACCTCTTATATGAAGTATTGTGGAAGAAAAAAATGAGGTGACTGAATAAAAGGAATATGCAAACGAAGGAACAAAAGGAAAAAGGAAAATGAAATCAACGAAATCATTCGGTCCCCCTATACATAGGATAAGACATCCAAAGTATAGAAAATAATGTGGCAATAAATTAGGGACCAATGATTAGTGTAAAAGAAAGGAAAACAAAAGAAAAGTAAAAAGAACAAAATCAAAAGGCGCAAACTTAGGATATGGTATCCAAAGCATACGAGCTGAGAAAAAATTGGGGGCGATTGTGGACTACTAAGAATGTACAAGAGTAATCAACGAATCGGCTCGTCCCCCTATACTCAGGGTAAAGTATCCCTAAGTTTGGAAAAGAATATCAACAAATGAGGGATGAGCGAAAGAATATAAGTACAAATGAGGGATGAAAAAGAAAACAAGAGAAACCCGAATGTACAAAGTGGACAATATTGTGGTGCCTCTCAACAAGCGCTAGAGTTTACGCCCCTAGCTAAAAATAAAGGCTAGGACAAAGCAATATCAAGGTTCAGGATGTCATCTGTAAGGCGAATGTTGTACTGTCGCTGTCGTCTCGATGTGAGAACATTAATGAAGTCAACATTGAAAATAAGGACACCCAAATAGACAATCAGGTGGGTGTCTTCTACCGGGTAAATAGATGAGAAAATAATGTCAGGAATCGGTAGTAAAAAATGTATCATCAGCTCATATCAGAATGGAGTGAAAATGGAGCCAAGAAAGTCGAACATGGAGAAAGAAGGATTAATCAAGGATTCCTCCACGTCAATCGCCGTCTCAAACAAGTATAGCAACTCAAGATCGAGAGACTCCCTAAGAAAACTGATATCCGATGCATCTAATATAGAGAAATTAGAGAACACATCAAATATCTCAAAAGACGGCTCATCCTTGCGAGGGTCGTCAAGCGAAGACAACTTAGACTCATAATCAGAAGACTCGGTCTCGTGATCCGACAGATCGGATACACACTCAGGGAGTGAAATCGAGTACACAGAACATGGTGTTTGAAGAAATCAAACTCATCAGATAAGATAAAATAACCAGAGTCTAACTGGGCATCTATATCACTGCCGATCACCCATCCCTCGCACCAAAGTGTCACATTGGCCAAAGACCGCCTCTGAACAATCTAGAAACAAGAAATGGTACTATCCCACCATGCGACTGCTGAATAAGTGTCTAAATTGATCCTTGAGCTGTGTTACTACTGGTAAAAGTCTGATCCTAAACAAAGGTATCAATCTCGTCAAATAGGAGGACAAGCTTATCAAAAATGGGACTATCAGTGTCTGGCATGTCAAAATCCATGTCTCCCACAAAATGCATCGTTATTCCACATGTATTTCGCCCGTGTCTCGCATCTGCTCAATGTCATCTTTAAGGTCCTCAACTCCTTTCTTAGTATGCCCGGTAAGACTCTGAAATATAATGGAAGGGAAATAAAAGGGTGAGAATGGGGGAAGAGAAAGAAGAGATGTAGAAAGAGACGAGAGGTCGGTCAAGGTTCCAACCTCAAGACACGATAAACGAGGATGCTGGAGCTGTAAAGAAGAAGCTATAAGATCTGACGGAAATGAATACCAACCCATTATCATGACTCAAGAAAACAAAAGGAATGATGAAAGAAGAAAGTAAAAGAGATTCCGACAAGAGTGAGAGATGTAAAAAGAAAATAAAAAGTCACCGGACTCAACACCAATCAAACACAAAGCAAAACCCCAAATTCACCTAGTTAGACGTGATGACCGTAAGAGTTCAGCTGTTAATATTTTCAATTTTAAAATTAGGTGATCAAGCAATTATTTTAATCAAGCTCACAGGTGTAGTCTCCTAGAGTAGCTTGTGTTCGAGTAAGTAATCCAAACCTACTTTACACAAAATTACTTCTTCTAATGTCTGAGGCAAGTGCTTGCAATAAGTAACATGACCCGAGAGTGAGTCCAAGCACTTAGGGCACAAGTCCAGGGATTTGGTCTCTATTCCTTATGTGTGCGCGCCTCACTTTGTCTAGAGAGTACCTTACTAAAAGATATACATGAAATATCAATTCTAAAGATTAAAAATATAAAAATAGATGATCCCTTACGTCTTCACATGTGTGGAGTTGGTGAACCCAATTTTGTATTGTGTATAGTATGGATCTAGATTAAGGTTCAAAGATCGAATCCCGCATACTTGCGCAAGTTTTGTCCTATGTCTTTCCTCTTTGACCCCTTGCTCATTTCGAGCCTTTCTACTATTTTACATTCTTTTTTTTCCTTGTTGAATATCGTATCCTTCCTCATGCATCGATCCTTTTTTTCCTCTACGATGTTGATCCATGGATGGTCTAGTCAGGACTCCACCGACACCTACATCTATTCCATGGACTCGACATCATCAATAATTTGAGACAATTCTCGAGAACCCTGTTTGAACCTTGCGAACCGATCTCCAGACTCCTTGTCTTATTTCCACTTTTTTTCTATTTTTTAATAAATTGGGACCACTCTTGTCCCATTTTCTCTCACTGTGAATGGAGGGTGATTTCAATCTACATCTTCTACTCCATTCACAACTATCTGGGATTGACCCTAATCTCAGATTCATTACTTCAACTGGTATTCAGTTTCACAGTTGGTATGATTGGGATTCCTCTTTCATTGCATATATAAGCCATACCTGGATCCCAGTCTGAAGTTCATTTCATCCGACTCAGACCTTGAGATGGATCCTTCCGGTAGAAAATGAAATGGATTGGGATATCAACCTCCACAAATGGAGCATGGCTCGACGCCATATTGGAACCAAGAGAATGCTCAATTGCTTACTTCCATCCAAGCCATCTAGTAGTAGCTAACTGAGCATGCACTAGCCCAGACTGCATTTCAAGACCTTTAGGAACGGACCAAGAGGTGGAGGAGAGGAAGAACCACCCCACAATGACCGAGAGTAATTAAAAGGACTTGAGATTCCTAAGCTCACTCTAAAACCGACTTATAATCCTAAAGACAACAAGATGACTTAGTGGATTCACATGCCATGGTGCATGTTCACTTTGAGCTCAAGCCTCAACCCCTTTCTCTTCTTCAATCATTTCATGGGAACACTAACAAGGAACCGTATATTCACCTGCAGCAGTTTGCCCGCATTTGTGGAACAATGCACTGCCCTAACATCCCATTAGGTGTAGTGTTGAAATGCTTTTGGCGAGGGTCTAAAGTATCCTCACAAGGCGAGAACACTATCGCTGTGGCGACCGCTCACTAAAGGCAAATTAGATAAAAATTAATCCAAAATATAGATCAAGCAATGCCAAATAAAATGTGGACTTAAAATGTATTCTAACTCTAAAAACAAAGGTGTATAGTGTGTAAGCATATAGAGGTTAAAACATTGAGAGCAAACAAGGTAGCCTTATGATTATTTCTAATAAAAATGAATTATGTACACAAGTGACCTTTTAGTCTTTTTGTGTGGGTTAGTTTTTAATTTTTTATATGAATTTTATTGAATTTTATTTATATATATATATATCTATTTTTTAATTATAATTTTTAATTTATTATTTATTTTTTTAATTTTAAAATTATATTATATATATATATGAGAAAAGGGAGTATGCACCCTGGTGCATGTAATTTTACATGCACCTGGGCTTATATCTCCCATATTTTTTATTTTTTGGAAAAATATCACCGTATATATTCATCTATATATCCCTCCAATATGCCATTTGAATTTCGTCAGAAATAGAGACTTCTATGCCCTCCATCTAGAACAGATAATTTTAATGGTCTTAGAATTGATGTAATCAACATGTTATAGATGGAGGGTATAGGAATCTCTGTTTCTAATGAAATTCGAATGACATATTGGAGGGATATATAGATGAATATACACTGTGATATTTTTTCAAAAAAATTAAAAAATATGGGAGATATAAGCCCTGGTGCATATAAAATAACATGCACCAGGGTGCATACTCCCCATCCTCTCTATATATAAGAGTATATAAATATATATAATACTATGTATATAGGATATAATATAAATTATAAATAATACATAGACAAAAATCAGGAAAATATTACGAAGTATGGTCCATTATATATTTTTTGGGTTTGAAAATTTTTATAAGGTAATTATAATAGTTAGTAATAATATAAACTATATATTGGTATATATATTGGTATATTATACAATATAGGGTATTATAATTAGAAATATAACTTAAAAAGATCAAATTTTGCAAAATGAAATGTTTTTGGGGTTTTTATATTTTATACTATTTTTGTGATTTTTAGTCATTTTTGCTAATTTTTAGGCATTTTTCAAATTCAAATATAAGAAAATAGTGATTAGTTAAATATGCCAAATTATTCAGAGATTTGAAAATACTAAATAAAATAAAACTTCTCAAAACTATTTTTAATAAATAATATGTCATATAAAGAAAATTCATAAATAGAAATAATTATTTTTGGATTTTAGAAGAGTTTTTACAAATTTTAAAAGGATTTTGGAGCTTTTTATTTTTCTATTATTTTTTAATTATTTTAGTGATTGTTGGTCTGAAGCTATAAAATACTATAATAAATAAAAAATATATATTTTCGGATTTTTTCAAAATTGTTTTATAAGTTTTAGGTATTTTTTAAAGCAAACATGGATAAAATGTGCTCTTTTTGACTTTAATAAATAGGAAATGTGCATAAGATGCAAAATAAAATATGTAGCGTGAAAGAGCATGCATCTAGGTACATTATCGTATTTTTTTATAATTTTTGGAGCATGGATGATAATTATAAAAATTAAACAAAGATACACAAAAACAAATAAGCTTGCAGGGACCAATTTGGAAATGAAAATAAGTTTCCATGCATTCTAGAGTCCAAAAACAAATCCAAGGGCAAGTGTGGAGTTTATCCACGAATATTGATATTTTACGTGCATGGCAGGAGTATAAATGCAATTTATAAAAATAGATAGGTCCTCTTTACAAATTATCCACAAAAATTAACACTGAATATACAAAATTTTGGACTAATTACAAATACAACAACCCGCGAGGGTATGCTTGTAAAATACCCACCTCACATGGGGGTCACGTGAAGTATGCTGACATGGACACAGATGTAAATACATGAAATGGCAAGGGGATCTGTGCAAAATAACCACAATCATTCACACTTCAGATCGAAATTTTAATAATTAATAAAAATATAGAAAAATACAGTGGCCATATGTGAAGTTTACCCAATATGTGTGCGTCAACAGATGGACGGATCTGGCCACTTAATCTGATTGTGCAGTACACATGCTACCATACCCCTTCGATGATGATCGCTCCGGATTAGATCTGGCCCCAGATCTGATGGTGTAGAGGGGCCAAGATCTAATGGATGTTGTACAAACTGGGGCGAATGCCTCATCGGACGGCTCAAAGGTGCCCTGGAAGATCAGGGAAGAAGCTTGTTGCTTTCAAGCTTCGGATCGACGATGCAACCACCTCCAGTCTCCTCACTCGCTGCTCTAATGCTTTAGATCTTGGGCTCGGCATTCCGTAGCAACTTGACACCTCAAAGGGCTCCGGGGCTCATCGGTGGAGCTTTGGAGTGCTTATGCATGGGCGTGTTCAAAAGCTTCGAAGATCCTTCAGATGGGGCCCTTCAGGCCTGCAAGTTAGATGGGAAGCTTTGTGAGGTACATGGGATCAGGTCTGGCCTTTATTGGTGATGATTGGGGGTGAAAATGGCATGGGGCGAAGAGGTCCGATGATGAAGCGGAGGAAGGGCCTCGACTTCTAGATTGATGGTCGATCTAGAGGGGGGGGGGGGTTCTGATGGATCGAGTAAATGGAGAAGTGACGGGGGAGGCTAATGGAGCAAATATGAGGTTCGAAATAGTGAGATGTACAACGAGACAGAGATGAATGGAGCTCTAGAGCTCTGACGAAGTTAATTAATCCTAATCTAAGCTAAAACAATAATAAAAACTTCAACTAAAATGCGGAAATGAAAAACAAGAATAGAATTTACGTATGAATGGAAAATGAGCAACTCGAACTTAGCTTGCACAGCAAGGAGTAGGATGATGCCGGAGCACGATCGTGGGTCAACTCCTCTCTTCTGTTCTCTACTCCAGCACCGTAGGGGAGCGCATATTGTCACTACGTGTCACACTTGACTGAGTGTAGAGGGTTTAGAGCTTGTAAAAGGACCAAATTAAGGAAGGTAGCTAGAGGGATAAATTTATAGGATGCATGTGGCTGTTATTATGAATATATTCAAGGACGATATGGAGGAGATCGCTGGGATCTAAGTATTAGGCATGGATCGTGGACATCCCATTTGCAAAATTTGTTCAAGGCTTAAGGTGGTTTGATCATTAAATCTCTAGTGGAAATGGAGAGAAGTGGGTGGCTCAAGGTTCTGACAGAGGTCAGAGGTGCCAAAGGTCCATTTGACTTGGGTCAACAAAAGAATGAGTCTGGTTGGTCCAAGTAGACCAATTAAAAAATGCAAGGCCAAAAATGCCTTGTAAAATGAATAATAATTATTAAATGAATTAATTTATTTTAGATTAGATAATAAAAAATGCTTATTATTTTCTGTAGTATTTTATTCCCATTTTTATTTTTATGAGGTTATTTATTATATGTTTTTATTCACAAGTATAATTATATGTATATTTACATATGTAGTACATATTTTATTTTTATTTTGTATTTTGTATTTTATTATTTTATACACTTAATTTACATATTTATAACTTATTTAAATGTACACAAATATATTGTTATTGTATTTATTTGATATTATTTACACTTTAAATAGATGTATTTATTATATATGTATAAGTATAGATAGTTCATCTATATATTTTATACACTTATTTATTTTAGTTTATTTTTAATTATTCTTTTGTATTCTAAATATGTACGTATATTATAAATAATATTTAGAAAATTATAAAATTATAAAATATAAAGAATAAAAAAGATTAATATTTTATTAAGGTATATTGTACAATAGGGATCCAAAACCCAACTTTTGCATATTAAGTACAAATTAAATGAAACCACCTTCACTAAATAGATAACAAAATTTTATATACAATTAAAGGTGATTTTAGTGCATTTTGAGTTTATATGGAGAAGATATGGGTCTGGGAATTTTAGATTTTGCCTTTTTATTCAGAGTGTAAAAAGAACACTGTATTTTATTTTAGTGCAGAATCAATTTTGTATTTTTCTATGGATTTTTATATTCAACTTTCATGTAGAAAGTTTATTGATTTGATGTATAAATAATAAAGAATAAAATAGGTCCCAAAATGCATTATTGAAGAATAATTAATTAGGGTTTTTATGGTGTTTTTGACTCTTATCTCCCCCTACTTTATTTCTTGTCGACCCAGTCATCACGATGCCTAGGTCTCAAGGTTTAGGATCATAAAATACCTTTGACATTTTATTTTTTCTTTTATTTTTCTTTATTATTTTATTTTGGCTTGAAATACAGTCTTTTATGCAATATTTATTAGTAAGAGTTAATTTCGGTAAAATAATGATATTTACATTTATTTAGCTAGGGAATGAAGACCAAAATGAGAGAATAAAGCCGATGAATGGGGATTCATCATCCCTCTATACTTGCCTTTGCTAGTCTAAGGGAACACTCATGCCTATAAGTGCAGAAAAGAAATAAAGAAAAGGAAAAAAAGAACTTGGACTGATTTTAACTTTCAAACTTGTCTTCACAAATCAAAGTTTGGAGCCCAGTTAGACCTTTGGACATTAAGTTGGGTCGGAACCTTATGTGGGAACCAGACTTGAAATACAACAACCTCTAAGATACAAAAAACTCTATTCAAGTCTCAATAGCTATGTTAGAATAAGTCAATTCATACACGTACCCTTATGACTATGAATCTATCTTGGACAATGTGTGTGATATGTAGATCTCCTTGGCTGAAGTGGTAAAAGTTAGTCCTCTCCAACATGTTGACCCTAATTCCCCAATCCAAACTCTTTCCTCGAAAAGTAGTGTATTCCCTTCTATGTTCAAGTACAACCGGCTCAAGAAGTGGAGGTGAAGAGAAGAATGGACGATAGCCAGTGTAGCTACCTATCCTAGGATGCTTGTCCAGTGTAGACAAGTCATCCGGTTGCATGCTCACATATATTTGACTTTGAAGGTCAAGCTTGCTTATTGGCTATACAAATATATACATACTCTGGAAGGCATTATATTTTCATTCAGGCCTGTCCACTTTTTTGTAGTTTTTATTGCATTTTTTTGAATACTATATACAACAACATTTACATACGGACTTTTTCCTCTTGAGCCAGTAGACTATCCCTCATTTGAAGCATTATTGCAACCCCCAAATTCTATTATAATACCTCATGGCTACTGGACCGGGTTGGGGTACAATGGCGATGGATATGCGACTTCCGATGTTTCCATTGGCTTGTGTCTCATACCGGCAAATCCAACCTTCTACCACTTCAACTGAGGTCAACAAAGTGCAAGGTGCATGTGCGCAAGCTAGGTCATTATCAACGAAAGTCGTGCGTGTGTTCCAAAATATTCTATTTAGGTAGTCAAGACGACACTGAACCAAGTCTCGTGTTCTCAAAGAATTAAGTCTAGCAGACCTAACGCATCTCAATTCCAGTTCTTATAAGGTTCCTGTGATTGAGTAGATTTAAGGTCCAACCAAGATCCAATCTTCAGATTTTACTTAGACTTGTTCAATTATCAACATCAATCCAAAAAATACAAATGCTATGTACAATGCAAATAAAATATTTTTTTGATGCAATTATCTGGTTTTGAACTTTTTATGGATTTTCAAAAAAGTTTTGCAATTTTTTTGCAGTTTCAAAAAATATTTTGCATTTTTTGGGATTTTAAAATCAAAAGATTTTTTAAGAAAAGAAATATGTGTAGATATTTACACAATAGCGCTTCTTTGATATTTACAAGAGTTGGGATTCAAGATTTTACACTAGTTGGTTATTCACAAGTTTATGTATAAATTTAAAGAATTTTATTTACTTGGATTGTATATATGGTTTTCAAAATAATATGAAAACATTTTTGCAAACACAAGTTTATGTATAAATTTAAAGAATTTTATTTACTTGGAATGTATATATGGTTTTCAAAATAATATGAAAATATTTTTGCAAACATTTTTAAAACCTTATTTTGTAAAGTAATTTGATAAATAATATTTACAAACATTACAAAATTTGAAAATCATTTTGCAAAGATATTTCAAACAGTATTTATAGATTTTTCAAAATATTTTTGCAACCATTTTCCAAACCATTTGCAAATTGATTTTCAAAGTATTTTATTCAAACAAAGCAAAGATTTTTTTACAGAAAAAGCATTTTTACAAAGGTTGAAAACATTTTACAAAATATTTTTCAAACAGTTTCAAAGATTTTTCAAAGAAAATTTCCAACCATTTTCAAACATTTTGCAAAACATTTTTATCTGATTTATTAATCAGTCTATATAAAGATATTTAGCGAATTTTATACAAGTGTGTTCTTTACAATTTATTGATTGTATTTTTACCATACTTATTGGAAATACGAAAGTTCGAGCTATGGCTAGAGTATATACAATGTATATATGACCCCACTATACTTAGCTTGAGCTATGTCCTCATAGATCGAAGAGAAAAGAAAGGACATAACTCATACTAAGTATAAAAGAGCCTATACTACAATGACTAAAGAACAAAGAATCAATGAATTAGAAGTCAATCGCCCCCCACATACTTAGGATGAAATAATCCTAAGTATAACATGCTGTATTTACATGCAGGGAGGGTTGAGGGTGATAATATATAGATCAACGACTCGTCCGGTCTCGCCCTATACTTAGGCTAAAATATCCCTAAGTATAGATAAGAATATCAACAAGAGATGAGACAAGTGAGGAATCGACGAATTAACAATGAGACTCACTCATCCCCCCATACTTAGGATGAAGCATACCTAAGTATAGTGGTGATGACTGAGAGGATTGAAAGAAAGAATGAGAAGAAAGAAAATAAATAGAAGAAAATAACAAAAGAAAAGAATAAAACAAGAAAACTAAAGAAATAATTTTATAGGAGAATTATTTGTATCTTTTGATGATGTTGTAGTTGTGGAGGATGCATCATTGAAGATCACTTGAACTGAGTCGACAATGACCAAGAAAGTGTCATGCTCAAGGTACGACTTCAATAACCGGCCATTGACAACAAATGTGTGCGTCAGATGACAACTCTGATATCAAAATGCTTATGTTGTCTCGCACTTCTTTCACTCTGAATGGCCATGTCCATTTACTCTTTAATTTGCCCGGGAATATCTTAGACTTTGCGTCAAATAACCACATTTTCTGCCCAGACTCAAAGGTTTTCCATCTGATGTACCAGTCATGTCAGCATTTCACTTTCTCCTTGTACATCAAGATGTTATCAAACACATAGTATCCGAATTCCAAGAGCCCGTTAAGAGCCATTTTCTTTGCTGACCATCTTTCTGTGAGTCCAAATTGCACATGTTGATTTGCCCATAGTGAGTTATGAATTAGCTCGATGAGTAGATGGCACAGTTTTCCATACACAAGATAATAGGGTGACATGCCCAGGGGATACTTGTAGGCGGTTCTATATACCCAAAGGGCAGAGTCCAAGAGTTGGGACCAATTTTTTCTGTCCGGCCACACAAGCTTCTGCAAGATTGTCTTGATTTTTCTGTTTGATAGCTCTACCATGCCATTGGTCTAAGGATGATAAGGAGAAGCAACTTGGTGCTCGATGCCGTACTCCTTCGTTAATTTCTTGACCTCTTTATTTATGAAGTGGCTACCCCTATCTGATATGAGAATATTTTGTATCCCGAAACATGAAATGATGTTCTCTCTCAGAAATCGACAAACTGTTCAGCTTTTAGCAGCTCGACGGGAATAGCTTCAACCTGACGGCTCACATAATCAATGACAAGAAGATGTGCTCAAATCCGTGAATGTTGGGAAAGGGTCCCATGCCCTAAGCATAAAATACATATGAAATCTTTATGAATTTTAGGGCATCGAGTCTTTAGATGTGAGGTTTCCTCCCATTTTCTGATAGTCATTGCAACATTTGACATATGCCACCGCATCCTTGAATAGTATTGGGCATCGGAGGCCACACTGCAATACTTTCACTACCGTTCTGTCTCTAGAGTGCTGTCCACCAGATTCGTGCGAGTGATCATGCTCGAGGACACTATGATGCTCCTCCTGAGGGATACACTAATAACAAATACAATTTGCTCCTTCTCTGAATAAGAGCAGGCCTTCCCATTGGTAGAAATGGATTGTGGACAAGAACTTGTCCTTCTTGATCTTCGTCCAATCTTGTGGGACTACATCGGAGACTAGGTAGTTCACAATATCAACATACCAAGGGAGGGAATCCATGGTGAGAATTGACTCGTCAAGAAAGGTGCTTGTGATTGGTGCATCACTTAGTGTAGGTTGTTGATATTCAATTCTAGAGAGGTGATCTGCTACCACGTTCTGAACTCCTGGCTTGTCCTTTATTTCCAAATCGAATTCCAGGAGGAGAAGGATCCATATAATAAATCTTGGCTTCACATCCTTCTTCTATTACAGGTATCGGATAATAGAGTGATCAATGTAGATGGTGACTCTAGATCTAAGAAGATAGGATATGAACTTCTCGAGGACGAAAACCACAACCAACAATTCTTTCTCTGTAATAGTATAGTTTCTTTGTAATTCATCTAATGTCACATTGGCGTAGTGAATGACATATGGAACTTTGTCTTTCCTTTGTCCTAACACAATCCCAACTACAAAATCTGAGGCATCTGTCATGATCTCAAAGGGTAGAGACCAATCTAGCAATGGTGGGACTGGAGCTTGAGTGATTAGCTCCTTCAGTTGATTGAAAGATTAGAGAGCCTGCTGATTAACATTAAACTCGATCTCCTTGCATAGTAATCAATTAGAGGTCAGGTGATGCAACTGAAATCTTTGATGAATCGTCTGTAGAAACCCACATGCCCCAAGAATGACCTCACATTTCTAACATTCTAAAGTGTCCCAAGATTAGCAATAACATCCACCTTTGCTGGGTCGACATCCATGCCATGCTTGGAAACGATGTGGCCCTGCACAATCCCTTTTGTGACCATAAAGTGGCTCTTTTCCCAAGACAGTATGAGATTGACTTCTCGACATTTCTGAAGTACTCTATCTAGGTGCTCGAGACAAGAATCAAGGCTGTCGCCATATACGGAGGAGTCCTCCATGAACACCTTGAGAAAACTACCAACTATATCAATGAAAACTACAAGCTTGCACCTATGGAATGTGGCAGGGGCATTGCATAAACCAAAGGGCATTCTCCTGAAAGCGTAGGTGTCGAACGAGCAAGTGAAGGTAGTCTTATCTTGATCCTCTAGGGCTATTGCCACCTAGTTGTACTCGAAATACCCATCCAAAAAGTAGAAGAACTCCTTGCCGGTCAATATTTCCGGAATTTGATCAATAACTGGCAAGGGGAAGTGGTATTTCTTCGTTGCAGCATTGAGGCAGTGATAATCAACACACATATGCCAGGATGTTGGTACCCGAGTAGAAATCTCCTCCCCTATTTCATTTGTAACCACAGTAAGCCTCGATTTCTTTGGAACTATATGCAAGGGGCTCACCCATTTCGAGTCGGAGATGGGATAAATGAAGCCTACATCACACCATTTCGTGATTCCTTCAGGATGACATCCCACAAGTTAGGGTTCTGTCTTCTCTGAAATTCTCGGGACGGCTTGACATCATCTTCTAAATAGATGTGGTGTGAACACATAACATTATTTATCCTGCAGAGGTCTGATACATTCCAACCAAGCGCCTTGCAGTTTTTCTCTTGAACCTCTAGCATTCGAGATTCCTGATTTGAGGTCATCCTGTTTCTGATGATGACTGAATACATCTTCTCTGTACCTACAAGGAAATCATACTTGAGGCCTACCAGAAGTGGTTTTAATTCTGGTTCTTATCGAGCATGCTTCTCAATCACTTCAGAAATAAACTGGCAGGTGGATGATCTGTCATGATTTTGGAGGTGCTACTCACCTCGACTGGTTACTCTGCTGATAATGTGTTGAACAAAGCATCAATTGATTCATCATGTTCGGATTGGTATGAATCTTCTATTTCAAAAGTACTATCAATACGTAAGAATCCGTCTCCTAGTTGACATCGGAGCATGTAAAGACTGTGCTTTCCAGATCCTCCTCTAAAGAGAGGATTTCTTGAACCCATGTGTCATTCAAATAAAATTATGTATCCTTGATTTCTGTAATAATATCACAGTAGCTTGAGACGATTCTACTTGACCTTTATCAGACACGACTTTTGGTTCACTGACCATGTCCATTATTTCTTTGTCGCTGATCGAGTAGAGCATGATCTTCCTAGACCCATAGTCAACCACAACCTCTTCATTTCGCAGGAAAGGCCGGTCTAGAATAATTAGGGTATGGAGTAAGGGTGTAGGAGAGTCCATATCAAGGAATACAAAATCAACATGAAACTTCATGTCCTACACCGTTATGACAACGTCATCCAACAAACCTCAGTGTCGCTTGATCAATTGATAAGCGAACTGAAGGACCATGCGTATCGGCCTTAGCAGGACCATCCCAAATTCTGTGAGAAATGAGGTGGGCATGAGGTTAATTGAAGAGCCGCTGTCAAGCATACTTCGCTCGAAGAACTGGGCAAAAATATCGCATCTGATTAAAGGTGCTCCTTTGTATGGCTTCTTTTCTGGGACATTGTTGATTGTTGCGACCGTAGACATGATAAGGGCGTGTTTCTCAACAAGATGGCATCTGTCATTGCAGTTCCACTGACGCTTGTTCATGCATGCTTCTTTTGAGACCTTCTTCATAGTAGGCATATATTCCATGGATTTCAGTAAAGATAATTCAATAGCCAAGTTCTTAAAAATTTCCCCAACATCTGGATCAGATAATGCATTTTTTGTTTATCATTTTTTTGGATTTTTCAATTGCATTAGGAAAAGGAATATGTATAAAATTGAAATAAAAAAATATTATTATTCTTATTTACATCAGAATTCCTTTCCACAACATTTTGTACAACCGGACTGCAAAAAAGTGTACACTCTGGAGGTGGGTGTAGACATCCAAAAACCGTGGTCTCTGATCCGTCGGCTAGTACTGGATCGCCTGATGGAGCTTTCTCCTCCAGGGATGGCACAACTTCACTTCGTCTACTATTATTTTTTGGCCTTTTTCATTTTTTCGATTTTTTATTCTTTTTGCTATGTATGATGGCTGCTAGCTGACATTGTGACATGCAGGGAAAGAGGAATGGACACATATACCTTTTTTGGAATTTGGAACTTTTTTGGGATTAGGTAAAATGATTGAATGATCATACTAATCAATCACGTCAATTGGCTAGTTGATCATGTTGATCGATTAGGCCAATTGACTGATCGATCACTCCAGTTGACTGATCGATTAAGGCTGATCAATAATCTGAAACATATGATCTATCAATCTTGATTTGTTGGACCCAAATTATGAGTTAAATATGATTTTTGAAATCTAAAAATGATAAACATGCATAGGGTTTATGAGATGCAATAAGTAATTGTAATTATTTGTCTATTGGATTAATATACTAGAAAATGGGTCAAACATGTAAGTGAACAAAATTTTACCATGTTACATACATGAAAACCATCCCAATATAAATCTAACATCTGTGGTATGAAATCTGGTTAGCATTTATGGCCCGTGGATGATCCACGAGGTCTTTGCCATTCATACGGATGTGTTTCTGTGGTGTATGGGTAGTAGAGCTAGTGAGACAAGGGATGGGTATGTACCCTCGGGTCATCGGGTTGAAGCCTAGATGGTTGCAACCCCAGTTACGTTGGCTAGGTGCTGCGTAATACTTATTGCTTGAAGTAACATTTTGTAGTCGACTCAATGAAGTTGATGCCAAGATGTGTGGTTGGTAGTCTAGATTTCACTTTCATATATAGAGTTAGCATATGAGGTCGATTAATGTTGATAACACTAATTTGTCTCCTAGTGTTAGCCCTATGAGGGATGTTCTGAGATGTAGTTAGCGAAGGAGGAGATAAACAGAGGTAGTAATAGGTTCTTTCGACTACTTGGAGTTTATTGATAGATCTCATCACCGTGTATGTTCTCATGTCCTAACTTATACCATATGCTATCATAAATCTTTATCGATGGATAGTAGACTTGAGAATTTCGTGGTACTATATACGAGGATTGATGCTGTTTAGTTTCGCCCATCAGAAGTAGGCTACATGAGATGATACATATACATATGCACATACACACAGATACACTAAATTAAATACTAATAGAAATGTTTAATTAAATATTAATAGAAATGTTCCACCTATCAAAGTTGTGTCCATATAATGAATACATGATTCATTAACGTTTCTATCGTATTTTATCTTAAAACCCTTAACAAATACATGTAAGTATGCATTACTATCCATTTTTTATTAGAAGAACATCCATGAATAAAAACTCATTTTTATGCATTAAAAAGACACAAATAAAAATATAAATAAAGAAAACAAGGTAGACTGTAAATATGTACATATAGTATAGCTTAGAAAATATAAATATAGCCGTAAGCTATATTTATATAACATAACCCTGAGACTACGTCAACATGAATTAATCTACAAACAATAAAGTAGGGGGGATAAGGTAGAAAATCCGAAAATAACTGACCATGTACATAACTCATTAAATTATATTTATCATATATACAATCTTCACATACTTTTATCTGACTCATATGTACATATTTTCACCAAACTCTTCACCATTATGTAGATATATATTAATGTATAATTCTAACACGTATATATACCAAGAAATCAGAACTTCAAATTGTCAATTTCCCAACGTCGGACTCTCATAACTTCTCCATACGAACTCCAACTTCACTCTACTTACTCTAAAATTGAAGATATTACATTCTCAAATTAGTGAAGGTGTTTCATAGAAAACATAGTCCGTTTACAAAAAAATAGTTTTTGTCCTGATGACAATGGGGTTTCTAGGCTATTTAATTTATCCTATACAACAATTTTTAGTACAACCAATTTATCAATTTTTTTTATTATTTTCTTAATATTGTAGTTTATTTATAAAGTAAAATTTAAAATTAAAACCATTATTTAATATTTTAAGTAAATAAAAAAACTCCTAAAAATAGAAAAAAATGAATTACACTGTATATATATATGTATTTATTCATCTATGTAAAGTAAATTACTAAAATCCACAAAAGTTAATTCAAGCCTTGTTTGTTATTATATAAATTAATAAAGATAGAAATAGTACCTAATTTATTAAAATATTCAATTAAAAAAATACAAATGTTTTTTTATAAAACATATTACATGTATATTTATTGATATTATATATATGTCATAAAATATATATTATTTATATATGTATAATAAGGGAGTTGGGAGCCTAAGCCCGGGGTGTAGGTAACTACCTACACCCAGCCTTTTTAGATAATTTAGATAATTTAATTATCTATATTTTTATTTTTTTTACATTTTTTTCAAAATAATCTTATTTAATATTTATTATACTATTTTTAAAACATTTTGCTTTTGGAATTTTGTGGTGCTGACATGTGTCAGCACCGCATTCATCTTCTCCAAGAAGCCATTCTGTTTCAATGTGTAAAGGACCTCTCTTCAAAAATTTTATAGCCGCTGATTAACAACAAATCTAAAACCTAATATGTAGATTTTGCATATTAATTAATCCTAATCCATGCCACCCATTCAGATCTACCTAACTAACTTCCATTTCTCCTATCTAAGCTATCAAAGTTGGCAAAAAATAAACAACTCTCTCCGCCTTCAGTACCAACTGATCAATATCCCAACTTCTAGAGCCTACAACTTCCTCCTCGGGTGATAGATGGAGAAGATCTTCTTCTCATGTGGAAGAGGGGTGATCGAAAAAGAAGTTATAAGGTCTTCTTTAGCCTTGAATCATGACCATGTTCGCCGTGTGGATCTCTGAGAAACCACTGTATTGTTGAACGAAGACCGAAGGTCTGACACCTTCAAATCCCATGTGAGATTCATACGCAAAATTCGATCCTTTTAATACGATTTTAGGTCTCTTAAGTAGTGATGAATCCATGATTCATTAACATTTATGTTGTATTTTATCTTAATACCCTTAACAAATACATGTAAATATGCATTAATATTCACTTTTTTTTATCAAAAGCACACTCATGAATAAAAAGTCATTTTTATGCACCAAAAAGACATAAATAAAAAATTAAAGAAATAAAAGAAAATGAGGTAGATTGTAAATATATATATATATATATTGTACAATATGACTCATAAAATAGAAATATAGTTGAAAGATCTATTTATATGACCTAACCCCTGAGACCAAGTTAACATGACTTGGTCGACAAACAATAAATGTGTGGTTGGGGGGGGGGGTAAGGAAGAAAACTTAAAAAGAACTAACACTATTTATAAAATATTAATTCCATTTATTTATTGTATATTCACAATCTTCACCTAATTATATTTAGTTTATATATACATATTTTCAACCAAACTCTTCATCATAGTGTAGATAAAAATATGTATAAAAATATGAAAATAAGTAAGTTTTTTAACATGTATATATGCCGGGAAATCAAGATTGCAAATTGTCAATTTCCTAATTTTCAATACTCACAACTTCGTCATATGAACTCTAATTTCACTCTACTCACCTTTAAAGTTCATGATATAAAATTCTCTAATTAATGAAAGTGTTTCATAAGAAACAGAGTCTGTTTGCAAAAAAGTTGATTTTTCGACCCAATGACAACTGGGTTTCTGGACTAATTAATTTATTCTGTACATACTATTTGTTGTATAATCGATATAGCAATTTTTAATTATTTTCTTGATCTTTTAGTTTATCTATAAAATAAAATCCAAAATTAAAATTATTATTTAATTTTTTAAATAATTAAAAAGCCACCAAATATGTAAAAATGAACTACACTATATATACATGTATTTATTAATCTATGTAAAATAAAACATTAAAATCCATAAAAAATCTTATAAGTCTTATTTATTATTATATAAATTAATAAATATAAAAATAGTTCATTATTTATTAAAATACCCAATTAAAAATATAAATGTTATTTATAAAGTATATTATATATATTGGTATTTTATTTATTTATCATAAAATTTATATTATTTATATATGTATAATATACCACAATTTTGATAATTTAATTATTTGCATTTTTATTTTTACATCTTTTTAAAATAACATTCTTTAATAATTAATATATAATTTATAGTGTATTTTGGGTCTGGGAATATTGTGGAGCTGACATGTATCGGTGCCACATGCTTCTTCCCCTAGAACCCATGTCGTTTAGCTTGTTTTAATGACCAAACTTCACTAATTTTTACAGCCTTAAATTCTTCACCTAACTCCAATCTAAACCTTTAATATTCAAGCCTGATCATCACCCATCCTTTAGCATGTTTTAATGAACACACTTCACTAATTTTTATAACCTTCAATTCTTCACCTAACTCCAATCTAAACCTTTGATCTTCAAGCATGATCATCATCCATCCTCGTCCATCATTCGAATCCTCCTAATGATCTTCTCTCTTCTCTATTTACGTCGCCAAAGTTGGCGCAATTCAACTAACTTTTTCCATTTTTCAATTCTCATTGATTGAGACCCCACCTTCCAAGCCTTGGATCTTCCTCCTCAGGTGACAGACGAGGGTGCTTGACCTTCAACAAGGAAGATGAGTGAACGGGGAGGGGCTCCGAGGCAATTTCTTCATCTTGCATCATGCAGATTCACGCGTAGAGCTCACATCATCATCGGGTTATGGAGCAAAGACCTTGAAGGTCATACACCTTCAAACATCCAATGTGACTTTCATTCACAAAATCTGACATTTTTAGTAGTTTTTAGTTTGCTTAATTACTCTATTAGTCAATCTAATTATCCATCTATCAATTCTTCCCAAAATCCCATTCCAGTTTGGTTTGATTCATTAGTAAAGTCAAGTGGAATTCCAGATTGTGAACTTTCTGTTACGCAAGAATGCATCTCCATTTGCAGGTCGATTTGAATAGAATCGAACCATCTTCTTTTTATAGGTGGTTCTCAAAGCAATAGGATGTTCCTCATGAGTATCTTCATCGCTTGACTTGGACCAACAATATCTAATCTAAAGATTAGCTTTACCCAAACAGAGCAAACCCCGCTTCACACCTGGAAACCCTAAAGAACTATTCCTTCATCTTCTTTGGCTTCTCTTGCAATAGAGAAGCTCGAAGGGGGAAGGAGTCCCCCTTCTAGCGCTGCCATCTCCTTTTTAGCCATCTACACCGCCTCAAAATATGTCGGGGAATCGATCGAAGGTTTCCGCCACCGCTTCCCCCATATTCAGGGAAGAACACGAAGAACTCTAGGAGGTGTAGGCTCGCGATGCATGGACGTCACCAACGATCAAGATCATGCCCATTCGTCTAATCACCGTCGTTACATTAAACCGATGGAAAAATTATGCACTAAGCCCAACTGATTTCAAAAATTTGCCTGCACCTCAAACATTTTCATGAATTACATTTAGGTCCCTCCACAGGATCTAAATGCAAGAAACCATTTGTTTTCCAGACCTTTTATTATAGATATACCCTTGTACCATGTGAGACTTTGGAGGCTTTATGAACTTTATTTTTCTTTGATTTTTCTAGGGTAGTTACACAACTAACTATCAAGATTTTTTTGTATTTTTGAGGTTTTTAATCTTTTCTTTATTGTGTTTGAATTTTACAAAATCCATCTTGATTTTGATTTTCTTCATGTGATTCTTCAATCTTGTTGCTCGGTTTCTTTTATCGTTGTTACATATATAGTATCATTTGTACATATTATCCACTATATACTATATAATATATCACTTTTCAATATATATTTCTTTTCTTTTTGGAAAATAAAAAAATCAACTTCATTTCTTTTGTTCACTTTAACCACTTTGTTAGAATAATAGACTTCATTATATTCCATTTACTATATGTATCCCTATTTTTCTTAAATTAATTATTTTTGAAAATCAAATAGTAATTTAAAAATAATATAAAATAAAAATTTATAAAATTAAAATTACAAAACTAAAAAAACATGAAAAGAGTTTGTAAAGAAGAAAATTCAATACAAAAACTGATCTCAAAATCAAAGTATACTTCCTGCCTCTTTGTGTTCGATTCAGGGACACTTACATGGTAATTATCGAGAAAAAAGAGAGAGAAATGTTATTCCATCATATTCATTCATTCTCCACACACTCTCTCTTTTATTATTTTTTGCTTTACATGCTTCTCTTCACAGATTGCTATAATCTGACGAATCGAAAAAGCCATGAGGGGTGGCGCACCTATCAAAATAGTGATGTTATCGGGGAGGCGCTAGCTATATTGCGATTTTTCTTCTTGTTTTCTCATTTTTTATTTTATGATTTCATCGATTTTCTTTCATTTTTTGTTTGGTTTTCTATTCAAGGTTTGATTTCTCTTTTTCTCAATTTTCTTTTACGATATCTTTTGTGCTGATAAGTAGTGTATGGCCTGCAAGATCAACCGACATTCTAGGAAGTTGAGTCAGTTGAAATTGTAGAGGTTGACTTCTTTATTACGAGATGGTTGTAGAGGAGCAGTACGAGTTGGTAGAATTTTTATATATTTTTTATTTTCTTTTTGAGAGAGTTTAGGGCACTTGCTTATTTTTCTGTTTCTTGGTGAGAGAGGAAGGGGCACTTGCCCGTGTTCAGTTTGTAGAAGGGGTCTCTTAAGGGCATCCTGACTTGTACACAAACATTAGACTCTTTTTTTCGGGGGTCTGTTTTGTCGGTCGGTGCTGGGGGGATCCTCATGTTGGTTTTCGATTTTTCTCGATAATTTTCTTTGTTTCTCGTGATTTCGTGGATCCTAGGGGTGCATGCTTGCTTGATTAGATGACTAATATATAACTAATACCCTACACACATAGGCGCAAAATCAGATAAAATTTGAAAATCAATCAATTCTTATGCTAGAACTACCTATTTAGGGTTACAATTTTATCATTTTTACATGCATTAGAGTTAGGTTTTAAATTATGTGTGGATCAGTTGCATGTAGAATGTTGGAGCCGGGAATGATTTCTATCTTTACAGATCATTCTTTATTATATAGATATTGTATAAAAATACTGTATTTAAAGGCAAAATAAAAGAATAAAGAAAATAAAGGAAAAGGAAATAAAAAGCGAAAGATATTTTATGACTCTAAACCCCAAGACCTAGGCATCATGATGACTGGATCAACAAAGTAGGGGGAGATAAGGGTCAATAATAAAAATTCCAAGTTATTTCGCCAAATAATTTATTTTTTAGGACATATTTTATTTTATATTATTTATACCTCAAATCAGTAAACTTTGTACATAATAGTAGTAGATAAAAATACATAAAAAAATATAAAATTTATTTCACACAAAAATAGTACAGGTTGTACATTCTATACTCAGAATAAAAAGCCAAAACCCAACCTTCCCAAACCCATATCTTCTCCAGATTAACTCAAAATGCATCAAAATATCCTTTAATTGTATATAACTTTTAATTAGCTATCTAATTAAGGTGGTTTCATTTAGTTTGGTGTTAAGATGCAAAAGTTAGGCCTTGGGCCCCTATTGTACCAAATACCTGAATAAAATATTCACTTTATTTATTCTTTAAATTTTTACTATTTTACATCTTTTACAATTTTGTAAATCTACTTTATAGTATATATACATATTTAGAATAAAATAAAACCATTAAAGAAAAATTAATTTAAATAAGTATATAAAATATATAGATGAACTACTTATACTTATACCTATATAATAAATACATCTATTTATTTAAGAGTACAAATAACATCAAAAAAATATAATAAAAATATATTTGTGTACATTTAAATAAGTTATAAATATATAAATTAATTGTATAAAATAATAAAATGTAAAATGCAAAATAAAATACACATTATGTAGGTAAATATACCTATGATTTTACTTGTAAATAAGAACTTATAATAAACGACCATACAAAAATAAATAAAAAAGGGTATTAAATACTACATAAAATTAGAAGTATTTTTAATTTTATAACTAAAATTTAATAAAATAATTTATTATTCATTTTATAAAGCATTCTTTCCTTGGAGTTTTCTTGTTGAACCACGTGGACCAACTAGAAAGCTTCGTTTGTTGACCCAAGTCAACTTGCATGGTGTATCTGAATTATGTTAGAACCTCGAACCTCCTGCTTCACTCCATTTTCCCTAACGATCTAATGATCAAATCACCATGAGCCTTAAACAAAGACTGTCAATGGGATCACCATGATTCACACATGATACTCAAATCACATCGACCTTATTCGTATCGTCCTTATATCGATTCCCATCATATGACCTTCATCTGCTTATAAATATTTCCCTCCAGTCACCATACCGAATTTGGTCCCTTTTCTGGCCCTATACCCCTCTACCCTCGATCAACAGAGTCACCTAGTGACGGCAAGCATTTCCAATGGTATTTGAGCAGAGGAAAGGAGGAGAGGAGGTGACCCAAGGCGGTGCTCTGATGTCATCCTGCTCCTTGGCATTAAACCCAAGGTTCGAGCTGCAGACTTTCAATTTCTAAGTAATTTAGTTATAGCCTTTCATTCCCATTTTATTTTGCATTTTAATCTCTGTTTTAGCTTAAGTTAGATCGATCTCCTTCGCTGGAGCTTTGGAGCTCCAACCACCTCTGTCTTGTTGTCTACACCCTGTTCCGAGCCATCTGATCACCTTACTACTTAGCCCCATTACTTCTCCATCTATTCGATCCATTTGAACTCCCATATCGACCGTCGATCTAGAGATTGAGGTCCAAGTCTATCACCTTCGCCGGACCTCCACGCCTCAGCTCCATTTTGCTTCCATTCCATGCCTAATCGGGTCGAGGCAATTTGCCCTCGACTTGCGATTTTCTCTATACAAGTCTCAACCTAAACGGGGCCTTGTAAGGCCAAATTGAATCCAGGTTGTACCTCTAGGTGTCCTGAACTTCACCGACTTGCCATGACCCCATCATTGGGTCCTGAAGCTTCTAAGCACCACCAGAAGCTGCAGAAGGCGTACATGAGTCTTTTCCCCATATCATCAGTAGAGGAGTTAAATCAGAGGTGTGCGATATTACTGATCCAAGCTACCTGGAGTAGAGTTCTTCACGTATTCATCCCAGACCATCTAGAGACATCTGATGGTGCCTTCGCCCCAGTTTGTTCAGCTGTTGTCTGATCTTGGTCCCTCTACACTATCAGATCGGCGTCGGATCTAACCTGGAACAGACATCTTCAAAGGGGTATGGTGGCATCTGGGTCGCACTATCTAGATAAGTGACCAAAACCCCATTGTAAGATGGTGTGCATCTTTTAGGTAAATTTTATTCACCCCCTGCATTTTTGGTTTTTTATTCATTCTTGTAATATTTTTAAACAGTTATATATTTTTTGGAATATTTGTTAGGAGGCCCCCAGACTTTTTTATTTTGCATTTGGGTCCACACCAGCTTACCTCATGTGCCCGCTACGTGAGGTTGGTAATTTCAGAGGCATACCCTCAGTTTTGTATTGGTAGTTTAATATGTAAAAGCTAAATAATAGTTAAAAACTTTTGGCCATTTTGATTTATCAATCCTAACTTTTATTTTATTTGCAAAAAAATGCCCCTACTAGCTTATTCATTTTTGTGCATGTTTGTTTAATTTTTACAAAAATCATCCATGCTCCAAAAATTATGGAAAAATAGGTTAAGTACTTGGATAAATGTTCTTTCACATTTATAATTAGTTTTTATTTTATCCACTTTTCCTATTTATTACAGTTCAAAAAGAGAACATTTTATCCTTGTTTGCATCCAAAAATCCAAAAAATTACAAAACCTTATTTCAAAATTAAAAAAAAATAGTATTAGTTTATTATAATATTTTGTGTCTCTAGATCAAAAATCCCTAAAAATAGAAAAAGAAAATCACTAAAAATTAAAATGCTCCAAAATCCTTATAAAATTTACAAAAATTATTCTAAAAATCCAAAAAGATTGATTTATGTCTCTGAATTTTATTTATATTATATATTATATATTAAAATTAGTTTTCGAGCATTTTGCACTTATTTAGTAATTTTAAATCTCAAAATAATCTGACATTTTTATTAAGTTCCCTGATTTTGTATATTTTAGACTTTAAAAATACTTAAGAATTAGAAACAAATACACGAAAAATTACAATAACAGTAGAAAAATCTAAAAAAACAAAAAATGTTTTATCTTGCAAAGGATTATTTCTATCTATATTTATATTTATAATATCAAATATTGTATTATATATCTATATATCCTTATATATAGTTTATATTTTTATAAACTATTAAAAATACTACTTTTGATACCTTTAGAAAAGGATTGTTTCTTAGGGTATTTTTCTGATTTTTGTATATTTATTATATATATAAACCTTATATGATATATATACATTTCTTATATATATTCATATACTCCTATATACATATTTATGTAATATTATATAATATTAAAATTAAAAAGAAATTAAAAATCAGAAAACTAAAAAATAATATATAATTAAAAATCAAATAAAAAATTGTAAAACCTAAAACCCACACAGAAAGACTAAATAGACACTTATTTACATAGTTCACTTTGATTAGGAATAATCACTTGGCTACCATGTTTGGTCTCAGTGGTTCGACCTCTACATACTTACACATTATACACCTTTGTTTGTAGAGTGAAATAAATTGTACTTCACATTTTTGTCAATCATTAATTATTCATATGTTGTGGGTACTTGTTGATCGACCTCGGATCTTGTGAGTGGTCGCCTCAACGACAATATATTCTCACACTATGTGAGTATACATTAGACCCACATAGTATCCCTATCATCAAATGGCACCGTTGCCGAGGAGCAACGTGTTGTAGCCTAATTTGTACATAGTTGCCTTTTCTTTTATTTTCAAGTACATATTTTCCACCTTTTTCTGACTTGTAAATCTTTTTGCTCTTATTTCTGTAAATACATTATTTTATTATCTGTGCTAATGCATCTCTTTATTATGTTTGATGTGAGGGCCCGTCACACGAGGATGACGTTTTAGGAGGTCGATGCAGCCAAGCTTGGTGGAGATTGACCTTCTTGACATGGTTAGTAGGAGAGGCAGCAAGCACAACAAGGAGTATACTTAACATAAATCTTAGCTTAGGATTTTATTTTTTGTTGAGAGAGTGATTTATTATTCATTATTATTTTTAATAATACATGGACTTGGAAATTTGACTCTATGACCTATTTTACCAAGTGTTTGTTCACTTGGGGGTCCTCATGGTTTTCTTTGAGTTTTCTTTGCTTTCTCACTTTATTTCTCCCTATTTTTCTATTTATTTTCATTTGTTTTCCGATGTTTTAAGTTTTTCATCTTATGTTTATTTGATTTTCGTGCATAAAGCCCCTAGATTTTAGGAATGCTTGTATCAGTAATTAGGTCCAAACCCTAATAAGAATCATGTTCCAATAGTCTTCTATATTTAGATCTAGTCAAATTAATAATTGTCAAGTATTAAGACTTGAACCCACACGTTGAGAGAGGCACCATAAAACACTAGTAGGACCCGTTGTGGCTGATGACCGAGATCCTACGGGGGTCTAGAGTAGTCTACACAAGGTGAGACTACAATGTCGCTGAAGCGACCGCTCACGATACCTCATTCAATCAACAATCAACCCACTATAAAAATCAAGTAATGAATAACACAAAATGTGAGTCAAAATTTATTATATCTCTACAACTAAATGTATATCAAGTAAGTATGTAGAGGTCGAACCACAAAGAGCAAAGTTGATACCCTAAAGTTATTTTTAACCAAAGAGCAGACATGCCATTCATTTAATTTTTATCTATTTTTATATTTTTTGTTATATATATTATTTTTTATTTTGTTTTTTCCTTTAATTTTGTATTTTTGTATTTTCTTTTTATATTTTTAAATTTGTTTAATTTCCTTTTCTTTTTATAAAAGATACATACTAATATATAGGGTTATATTCACAATATATGATATTAAGTATATAAATATAACTAAAAATAAAGGAAAATTGGCAGAAATAAATATATTTGGTTTTAAATATTTTCTTACTGATTTTGTGATTTTAAGAGAATTTTTCTAGTTTTTAATATTTTTAAAGTCAAAACGATCCTGAAATAGGGATAAAATAATAGGCCGAGATTTAAATGGAAATTAAAAATAGTAAGTTAAGTCCAAAATTTTCTAAATCAATTTTAACACAAAGATAATAATATAGAGAAAGTTATAAAATAGAAAAACTATTTTTGGGGTTTTTGGGAATTTTTAAGCTTTTTATAAAGATTTTTGGGGTTTTTTAATTTGTAAGAGTTTTCATTAGCTAATTTTAGTGATTTTTGGGCTGAAAGTTAGAAGTGGATAAGTAAACAATATATATATATATTTTGGATTTTCAGAAATATTTTTTTATAGTTTTGGTAATTTATACTGTAGAAAAGGACTATTTGTGCTATAAAAGATTTTTTAATAAATAGCAAAAGGTTCAAAACTGTAGTTTAAAAACATGGCGTGAAACTACAAGCAATCAGGAACCTACACCTATATTTTCATGATTTTTGGAGCATAGTAGCCATTTTAAATAAATCCAACAAGCATACAAAAATACAATTGCTATCATGGCCATACGTGTAAATAGAACAAAATCCAGGGGTCTCTATGCAATTTATCCAAAAAAATACAATGTAATTTAAAAAATTATTGGATTAAGGATAAATACAAAGTCTCTAGGAATTTCTTGCAAATTACATGGGCTTAGAATGCAAAATGTCCATTTTATTTAAGCTTTACATTTTATTTAAAGGACTTATTAATAAATACAAAATGAACGGGGACAAGTGTGCAATTTACCCCATAAGGCACGAATCCAACAATTGATAGGTGCCACTTGTGCCACGTGTCGTGTCCTTGCTTCACGATGACGCTTCGGAATGGAGGTCTGGGAATAGATCCCAATTGGTGATCTGACGGCTGTAGCGAGGTGCATCGGACAGCGGAGGGACTATCTGGGCCGGCCTGGAGATTGAACGACAGAGAAGAGACCTGGAGGATCAGATCATAAATACACCAGTGCCGAGCTTTTACTCATCCTCCCGTCCTCCTCTGGGCATATGGATGGCTCGGACTAAGGGCAAAATAGATGTTCGGGCTCCCCCACACCATATGGCACTGACAAGAGGATCACTAGAGCTACGACGGAGGCTGGCGACGTCGGGGAAGAAGGGCAGCTCCAGGTACCATGTTCCTATCCCGAATCGACCCCCCAAGGGGTCCTTTGGCCCACCAATACCTACAGGAGTTATGCACAACAAGAAAAAGGAGCTCTGGCGGCTCACTTGGGTGAATGGACGTAAGATGAAGAGTGGCGGAGTGGTCTCTAGCGAGGTAGTGGAGAGAGACCTCAATCTCTAGATCCGTGCAGGATCTGGGTGAGTGGAGCATGGGAACAAATGAAGAAGTGCAAGGGGAAAGATGTGGAGGTGATAAGCGTGGTGGGGGATGGTCAATCACACGTGGGAGCATTTGCCGGAGCTCAGCTCTGGCAAACTACGAAGGAGGCTTTGTACACTACTGCGATTAATGAAAACTTAAAATAATAACATAAAATGAAACCTATAGCTACAGACGATTTAAAAATCAAAGAAACCAACTCTTATACCTGTTGGTGAAGACAGGGAACAAGGCGACCGAAGTGGTCCACCATGAGTGCACCTCCATCTTCCTTCAACCGCCGTGGACCTCAAGGGTTCTCCTCCTATCACGAGGATGCTCTCTATACCAAAGCTACAAGGTTTTAGGGTCCAGACAATGACTAAATAAGAGAAGGAAGGTGGAGGTCCTAATTTATAAACATGAGTAGGCACCCTTATTGACCTAGGATTTTGAATTAGTCGATGTTATGTACAAGAAATCTACAGGGTCAGCGTGAATCATGGAGGATCAAGGAAAAGATCTCATCAAGGGGGAAGAATCAGAGAAGGTGAGCCACTTGAGGTTTGGAAACAAATACATAAAATCCATAACTGTTTAAAATTTGTAAAATACATTAGTTATTTAATCCAAATAAAATATGAGTAATTTATCTTGTAAAATTCTTGTACATAAAGTTATTTACAAAAATTACAAAATCCATAAAAATGCAAGTCTAAAATCCATAAAAATTACAAAATCCATAAAATCCATAAAAATGAGTAAAATTCAGAAAATATACCTCACAAAAACATGGTTGCATTTGCATTAGCATTCTTCAGAATAAATTTGATTTCTAGAACTGAAGATTGAGAAAAGTCTAAAGGATAGAGCTTGATTACGACCTTTAACTTTCATTGTAAGGAGCCTAGTTAAGAACTGGAATTTAGACTCGTCAGGTCTTTGACTTAAATCTTTGGGTTCCATGAGACCATGTTTGGGAAGTCAACTCGAAAGTGCCTAAGTAGAACACTTAGTGTCATCTGTACAACTCTTCATCAGTGAAACAATTTTGGACACATGCACTTTGCACTTAGCTCGGCTTGTATGGGGTTGCGAAGGGCAATCCATTTTAGTGGTGCATTTTCATCCTTATCTAAGCGGCGATTACTGTCTAAAGATGGGAGAGATTGGGGTTGCAATACTTGCATCGGATGAAGGAAGGATCTTTCCCGTTTTTATGTTTTGTATAAGGGCCTCGTAAAGGCATCTTGACTTGTACCTCCCTCCCTTTTTTCTCGAGGTATGTTTCACCAAATGCTGTACATTCGGGGGAGAAGGGCACCCACTGCGGTTTTCTCGCATCGTCGATTTTCTGTGGCTTTTTACGAGGCTAGGTACTTGTTTAGGTGTTCAATTTTTTCTCTCTGCTTGAGCTTTTGTAGTTATTTTTAGGACTCACTACCTAGGAGCATGATTATTTAGGATAAATAAAAAGGAAAAAAAATCATTAGACGTGTTGTTTGAAAAAAATCCAAAAAAGTGAAAACCACAAAAATAAAATCGAGACTGCTTAAATATTTGACCTAAAAATAAACATAAAAGATTATTTGATTTGAGAGAACAACCCCGACACATGAATTGCAGGTGCACTTTCTAGATATTGTGAGTGAGGGACGTCACTTAAGGTTAGAACAAGAGTCCGAGTTTCTCTTGGAATACTACTTATTCCATACATCTAATCACTGTTCTTTAGTGGGTACTCTCGGATAGCCGATAACGGTCTGAGTTTACTTAACATAGTGGGAGGTTTAGAGGACACTGCAATAGCATGGTCCTCAAGTAACACGGGTAGCCAAAAACGATCTGTACTTACTCCCATACTGGCTGAGAATAAGTGATTTCCTATAAGGACTCTAGACAGTATTTCAAGGAAATTTCGGGCACCTATCAGCTTGTAATAATATGTGAAAAGACCTGTCAGCTAAATAACCCTAAAATCGACAAGATAAACAACCGAACTCTTACGGTCATCAATGGGCTGTGTTGATGAATTTGGGGTTGTTTTGTGTTTTCTTGCGAGGTGTGCGTTACCACATCTTATACGCCTTCACCCTCGATCTCTTGATCTGGCATCATGCTCTCTCGATAACCGCTTGACATCGAAGATGACGACTCGACGACTTTCTAGCTCAATCTCCGTGAGCTCTTGACGATCCATCGTTTGTCGTACTTCTTCAGAGACTCAGGATGACCTCTTCCCGAGTTGGTCCCATATAATCATGAGGAGAGTCAGACCCAGACCCCCGCCTCAAATTATCATCCATTTATCCTTCACAATTTTCATCGAGCTCTTATGAGACTTTTTCCTTCCTAGAAGATTCGAAGGATATGGCTTGCAGGAGGGGACCAGTTGAGGACTGACCAGTTGAGGAGCAGTATATTGATGGAAGATCGGATCCAGCCGCAGACATTACCATATGGATTCTAGACAGGCTACAACATATGAATTTACAGATCAGAGATCAGTTTAGAGTCCATAACGAGCTACGAGCCAAGATTGCCGCATTAAGAGCTGGAGCCGAGAATCCACCACCGCCTACCGTGGTTCCCGCAACATTACGACATGAGTATGACCCTGAAGCTAGGATGCTACATCATTGGATCGGTTACCACCGAATCAAGGGCCATACGAGCTACGACCACCCTTTATATCTTTGCTTCCCAAGTTTTACGGGAATGCTATAGAGGTTTCGTTTACCTTTCTACAACAGTTCGAGATGATTTGCGGTACGGCCTGCTATCCAAGTTTTACACAGGAGGCCATTCATCTCAAAGCCTTCCCCTTCGCCTTAGCGGATAAGGTGCTCTACTGGCTCAGTCATTTGGGGAGGGAGATCTTGACATGGGATGACATGATGTCCATGTTCCTGCGTAAATATTTTCCTCTGGGACAATGAAAATGATGAGAAATCAGATATCCAACTTCACATAGTTTCCAAATGAATCATTCCACAAGGCGTGGGATGGATTCAAGGACCTTACTGAGAGTTGCCCTCATCATGAGATACCTTTGAAAGGTGCTAGTTTAGAATTATTTCAGAGGACACCTACCGAATGTCTAGGGCCTTGTGAGCGGTGCATGTGGCGACAGTTATCTGAATCGGGAAGCCGAGTCTGTCTGGTCCATCTTTGAGGGGATGATAGAGAACTCGAGAGTTGTCGACTCTACTTGGGCATTCCAGAAGGCCTCACAACCATCACATCACCGAGAGCATCAAAAGGTGGTGAAATTTTCAGATTCTGAATCAAATACCAACATGGGATACATTAGTAAAAATTAACATTGGTAGATGTGATTCAAAAGCAAGTTCATGACCTATAGCCACTGCAAGAGTTAGAGAAACTCTCATCACTTCCCCAGCAGCTGACGTTCTGACAAAGAAGGTGATGAATTTACAGCTTCAGTACTAGCAGTCTCAATCTTCTTCAACTTCTCAACCTCTTCGGAGATCCTTACCCGCTCCTCTTACCCGATAGATTCACTCTATCCAAAGAGTGCCTGTTCAGCCTACGGAGACTCCACAAATTGATTGGCATGAGGATCCATCCTATGCCGACTCAAGCCAGATCACTGACACTGGAGACACTGATGTTGAGCCTCAAGTCACTCTTGAGAACAACGGGAAATGGTACGCTCCGATTCAACCGTCACCACAGTTTACCCCTCAGAGTGTACACCATCATCAGCTGCCACAATACTACAACCATCTACAGCATGGACGCCCACACTTTCAGCACCGATAGAACTACACACCGCAACATTCTCACCAGCAAGCCTATCAGAGACCACATTCTTTTCACCATCCTGCTTCACATTCACAACCGCATCATTACCAGTAGCAACAACAATCTTCATACACACCTCAGAGATCTCCTCAGCCGTACACTCCATAGCAGCATACTCCGAGGCAGGAGAGAGTAGAAGCCAAGGTTACCGTACTAAACCAAAGATATGTTCGCAGACCCTGGCGTTGAATCAGATCATGGACATGCTGATCATGCTCCAGACCGTACATAAGACCGAGATGGAGCTGGTTAACCATCGTCCAGATGAGTTAACCATGCCCAAGACCACTCTTCTAGCCCAGCCTCAGATGAACTCGAATAACAAGAGGAGGAACCCAGATCTGGTAGACAACACGACAAGTACGATCTCTTTTCCTAAATTCTTATCTAACTTCATTCATCTCAGGAGCGGTAGATCACCACAAACACCTGATTTGGAGGAGGAGATGGCACAGAATGAGGAGCGAGAGCTAGACCATGATATACATCTTGATGCTGAGGAGGAGGACCACAATGATGATAAGGACTAATAGCTTGACGATCATGGAGAAGGGAGAAATGCTGAGAAAGTCGATATGGACTTAGGCGAATCAGACAATGATACCATGCCAGGCCATGCAGACACTCCCGAAACTGATTTGTCTTTTCCTATCTTAGAGTGTTTTGTAGATAATTCTGAGACTCTCGATGTACAAGCTGGACCCGATTTGAATAAAAAATTTTGTTGTTCCTGAAATTGTTCCTTTTCACGATGCTTTGTATGGAAAAGGAAATAAAAAATCCAAAAAGAATGTTGGTACTCCAGAGACCGATCGTATTAAAAGATCACATCTTTCTGAAGATTCCACTTCACGATGCCTTGGATCATTTTCCTACACTCAAGAATCAATTGAGGAACATATACACAACATGTAGGAAAAAGATATCACGAGTTGAGAAGCATGTATTGACCAAGGCAACTTTGTGTGCTATTCGGAATAAGGTACCAAAGATGAAGAAAGATTCTGGAGCTCACTATGTCACATGTCAGATTGAAGATGTCGCATTCCATCGTACTCTCTTATATAATGGTTCCTCGATTAATTTGATTCTATCTTCTTTAATTGATAAGCTCAAGCTAGGTCCTCTTTACAAATCACAGGCGATACTTCATTTTGCAGATCGATCTGTGAAGAGACCCAGAGGCGTGTTGAGGAACATTATCGTAATCGTTCAGGGCTTATAGTTTCCAGTGGACTTTAGTGTCCTAGATATGGCGTGTCCTACATAGTTACACCTTGCTCAAATCATTCTTGGGAGACATTTCTTGCAGACAACAAGAGCACTCTTTGACTATGATGTTGAGAAATTATCATTCCGCACAGACGGTGGAGAGATACATATTGAGATGGCGAGAGGATGTAGCAATCCTAGATCAGTTTTGTCATTTACTTCAGAGGACACCAGTCTTGCAAAGGATTGCTAGAACATAGATGAGATACAATATCTTGGTCTTGAGAGCGTTTATTTCGATACCCACGATATCATACATAAGGATAGGGTAGATGATATGGTACCTAGTTCTGCAGGTGATTATTCATATACAGATACATAGTTCACATCATATCCAGATGAGCAGTTAGTAGCAGTAGACATCTCAGAGCTGCAGATTGAGAGTACATTTATTCCGGCACAAGATTCAGTTGATTATATTTCGCAGATCATACAATCTATTCAGTGTAGAGAGTCGGATGGAGTAATGGTTACGCATATAGACACCTTTTGTAGTCCGACTCCAGAGACACATACTTCAGAAAAAAGAGCTATGCCACATACACAGTTCACTTATAGAGGCAGCTCTACTTGTTCAGCCAAGGATCGGTACACACATAAAAAGCAGAAGATTCAGTATGACCTTGGTTAAAGTGATCTACTTTGTATAGGATGCATGACAACTCTTCCACTTCATTCCATCCTGTACAAAGACATGTAAGCCATGCGGTTTTTCTTGGAGTATACACTTGTATATCCTTCGTAGATCACAATCGTCCCCATTTTTTGTTCGTCTTATATGCTTAGGATACTAGATCCTAAGTATAGGGGGGACCGATTGCCAGCTGATTCTCGATTTTTGATTTTGATCTTTTTACTTTTCTTTTGTATATCCTTTCTTTTATTCTAATCACTGGTCTCTAATTTTGACCGCACTCTTTTCTATATTTGGGATGCCTTATTCTAAGTATAGGGGGACCGAGTGATTTCGCTGATTTCGTTTTTTTTCTTCTTTTGTTCCTTCCCTTGTATATTCTTTTCCCGCAGTCACCTCATTTTTATTCCATTATACTTATGATGACCTGATCGTAAGTATAGGGGTGTCGGCTGATTTTTATTCTTTCATTCTTTTTCACCCACTTTTACTTAGCACGAGTTATGTTCTCCTTTTTCTCTTTTGACGCTATGAGGACATATCACAAGCTAAGTATAGGGGGCGCGTATATATTGTATATATACTTTTGTCTATAACTCGTACTTTTATGTATTTTCTATATCTATAAAATCCATAAAAAATGGGTGAGGGTTAATTTAAAATCCACTTATTTATTAATAAAATCCTTATAAATAGGTAAAATATGCTTAAAATCCTTACTTAAAATTCTTAATTTAAAATATGTATTTAAAATGTGTATTTGAAATATGTATAATACTTATTTTAAACCCTATCGATTAAAATATGTGCAATATTCATTTAATGCTTGTAAAATTGTATATAAAATTTGTAATATGCATTAGTTATTTAATCCACATAAAATATGGGTAATTTATCTTGCAAAATTCTTGTACATAAAATTATTTATTAAAATTACAAAATCCATAAAAAATGCAAAGTCTAAAATCCATAAAAATTACAAAATCCTTAAAATCCATAAAAATGAGTAAAATTCCGAAATTATACTTCACAAAAACATGGTTGCATTTGCATTAGCATTCTTCAGAATAAGTTTGATTTCTAGAACTAAAGATTGAGAAAAGTCCAAAGGATGGAGCTTGATTATGGCCTTTAACTTTCATTGTAAGGAGCATAGTTAAGTACTGGAATTTAGACTCTTCAGGTCTTTGACTTAAATCTTTGGGTTCCATGAGACCATGTTTGAGAAGTCAACTCGAAAGTGTCTAAGTAGAACACTTGGTGTCATCTGTACAACTCATCATCAGTGAACCAATTTTGGACACATACACTTTGCACTTAGCTCAACTTGCATGGGGATGCGAAGGGCAATCCATTTTATTGGTGCATTTTCATCCTTATCTAAGCGGCGATGACTGTCTAAATATGGGAGAGATTGGGGTTGCAATACTTACATCGGATGAGGGAAGGATCTGCTGGCACAATTTTTCCAAGACCTCAAAAAATTAACAGAATGAAAAGATGCTATATCCATCGAGGCACAAAAAGATTGATGCAGTGCAAGCAACGCTACAAAGCAATTTCAATAAGAAGTCACCAAATATAAATACAACCACAATGGTCCGAGCTTCAACCAAAAAGCCTGCACATCTTAGTGGATACTTAGCTACACCGGCTGGGCTTCACAAGAAGATGTGTCTACACTGGTCGCACTCCAGTTATTTTCTCATTCTTCTACTTTCTCTCTATATTCGATTGTGGACACAATACGAACTGACCTTAGAATGGAATACCTCCCTCCTCGAGGAAAAAGTAGCTGGATGAGGAACCAATGGAAGTGTATTATTGGGATGGGCGGTTTCTTCACTTCTTCCAAAGCGGGAAGAGATAAAACATGTAACACACGGTACATATTGATTTCAAGGTTGATAAAGTTTGCAATATGAATGAGTGGATCTGAACTGGCTGTTGAGGTGACTTAAATAAGGATTTGTGGAACATGAGGGCTGTTGAAGCTAAAATCCTAATCCTAGTTAAGGCTCCGACAAAATTCTTGTTTCAGGCCCGATCGAGCTCTGTCCTTTATCTGTTCTCATGAATTGGTTTAGGAAAACAAATTCCTTCTAACTTTCTTTCTTTTTCCCATATTTTTCAAATAAGTGTTTGCTAAGGGACTAGCAAAGTTTAAGTATAAGGGGGTTCATGAATCCAAGATTCATTAACATTTTGTCTGCATTTTATCTTTAAACCCTTAACAAATACATGTAAATATCCATTAATTTCCACTTTTTAATAAAACCCTACTCATGAATAAAAATGCACTTTTATGCATTAAAATCATATAAATAAATAAAAGACAAAAAATAAAGAAAATAAAAAGAAGGCAAAATATAGATATGTATATATGCATAATATGACTTGTAAAAATAAATATATATGGAAGATATATTTATAACCTAATCCCGAGACCAAATCAGCATGGATTGGTCGACAAATAAATAAGTAGGGGGAGATAAGAAAGAAAACAAATAAAAATAATTAATTTCACACTTCACACAATCTCCATTAATTATCCAATAAATACGAAACTTCGATGATTTTTAATTAATTCATATGAACATATTTTTCATTAAATTCTTTTCCTAATTATTTATAAAAATGTATAGAAAAATATAAAAATAAGTTAAAAATATTATCTTGTATATAGGACTGGCTATTGAGTCACAACTCGATGAGCCAGGCTCAAGCTCGACTCGATAAGGGCTCGTGAGCCTGGCTCATTAGGCTATTGAGCCAAGGCCTAGCTAGAATTTTATGCTTGGTAGCTTAACGAGCCGAGTTCGAGCCGAGCCTCGCTCAGCTCGATAACTCGATAAGGGGCTCGATAAGGAATATATTTATATAATATTTATATATGATACAAACAACATAAAAGTATCCCTTTGCATATTTCTCTATACTAACTTTGCCCCTCTCATGAGTCACGAGTCATGACCTAATTTTTAAAATCTCATTCCCGCCCCACATTTGCCCCCCACGCATGAGAAAATTAGTAATTTTTTCTTTTTTATAAGCATTGTTTTGCACGGGTTCTTTTTTATAAGCATTGCTCGAGGAAGCGTTGACGATTTCAAAATGGAAATGATGATCCTTTCCCCAGATGATCAACAATGATAATTCTGTACATTTTTAAATGACCATCAATCCCTGAAGGGTTTTGATTAGCCTCAAGCCAGAGATCTGATCCATTTCCCATCTGAATAAATCTTTGTTTATCCCTTTTATGAAAAGTTGATAGTCTAATTTTCTTGCAATTAGTTTTAAAAAAAGGTTATTGGAAATTTGCAATAGCCATCGGATAGTTATTGAAAGGTAAGTACATTATTTTTTCTTTTGTTCTACACAAGATATCTATATGTTTCCTCATTGTTTTTTAAAAACCAAACAAAAATATCATCTGATAGTGTCAAGGGATTTCGGCAACATCGAGGACGATCAAGAACCGAGAAAAAACCAGTATCTGGTAAGGGTCTGCATCTAGGGAAGCTCCTTGTTTAATGCAATAATGTCGTGACCGACTTTACCAATATGCAATCTCTGCTTAATTCGGTGGGGAAGGGCAAACCCTTTTCTGTAGTGACCAAGAGCAATGGGGAGAGGATTATTGATAATATATTAGTTCATCTGTGTAAACAACACGAGAGTGGGGGCCAAACTACATTCCTATGCCGCCCTTACATTTATAGAATCGAGATGGGATTCCTTTGTATAGATCTACAATTTTTCTACTATCCCCTTTTTCTTGGTTTTCTCACAGTTCCTGTGGTAGATCATTGTGATTCATGATATATATTTTATTAGATCTGTTACGTTTACAGCTAAATCTGTTTGATTTGCTTATAAAAATAGAATGTTACAATATATATTATAATTAAGATTTTGTACACAACTTGGATAGTCGCCTACTGGTAAGGAACACAGTCTTAGATAGAGCAGGTCATGAGTTCGAACCCATGTAAGAAACTTTCTCACCATTTTCCTTAACGAGCTTGCCTTGGGCTCGAGCCCATACCGTGCTCGATAAGGGGCTCGGGCTTGATAAGGGCTCGGCTTGAGCCTTATCGAGCCCGAGCTAGCTCGATAAGGGCTCGTGCTCATCGAGCCCGAGCCCGTGCCAGTTCGGCTGTGCTCGAACAAGCCCGAGCTCAAGCCCAGTTGGGATTATCGAGCCTGAGCCCAAACCAGGGGTTGGCTTGGCTTGTTAGGCTCGATAGCCAACCCCACTTGTATATATACCAAGAAATCCTACTTGTAAATTGTCAAAATCCCAACTTCTGAATATCATAACTTTCTCATATGAACTACAATTCTACTCTACTTACATTAAAACTTCGTAAAATAATATTCTTTAATTATTGAAGGTGATTTCACTAAAATCGGAGTCCGTTTGTAAAAAGTCGATTTTGGGACCAAACCAAAACTGGGTTTCTAGGCTATTTATTTTATTTAGAACACACTATCTATTGTTTTAATGATTTTATAATTTCTAATTATTTTTTGATCTTATATTTTAACCCTAATTTATTTCATAATTATTGGAGATTATTTATTATTTTAAATAAATCAAAAACCCTAATTTATAGGTAAACTTGAAATGAATAACTTATACTTGTATTTATTAATATACTTAAATGAATTTATTAAAATCTACAAAAATTCATATGTACTTTACTTATTATCCTAATAATTAAAAAATATAAAAATGATATACTATTTATTAACATATTATATTTAAAATCTAAAAGCTATTTATTAAGTATTATTTATACTTCTTTATTTATATAATATTTATATTTCCTAAAATATTTATTATTTATTAAAATTAATTATACCATAATTTAGATAATTTAATTATTTATAATTTTTGTTTTTTATATTTATTCAAAATTCCATTATTTACTATTTATTTTATATTTATTAATATATTTATCAATTCTGGCCAACTAGGTGTTGACACATGTCAACACATGGTTCATCTTCTCAAGAACTCAAGCCACTTGAGTTATTCTACCGTCCAAACTTCAACTAATTTTACCTGCTACCTCATAATCTCTTCCTTCGATCTCCATCCTCCATCTTCTTCTCCCAACAACCACAATTCACACCCGCCATAGATCCTCAACTAACTTCTCCTTGATTTGTCTATAAAAGCCCATGAAATCTCCATCTCCAACTAACTCTCTCCAGTTACTAAATCTCAGTACCAGCCACCCATCTTTTCCGCTGTGCCCCACCTCACTCCGGTTGTGACATAGCCCAAGGTCCATACCGCGTGGAAGAAGGTTGATTAGAGGAGAAGTTCTAAGGCTGGAGCTCCGCCGTGCATCGCACCGTCGTCGCGTCCAGCTCCGGGAAGGCTGCCTCGTCGAGCAACCAACAGAGGGTCGTATACCCTGCTACCCCAGGTCATTCCTCCATCTTTTGCCTTTTTATTTCTAGAATCTCGTGCCTTGATTAGTCACTTTAAGCCCGTAATTATGATCCTTGATCCTCCTTCTTAGATACACACTACTTCACACTCCTCAGATCCATTTGCATTCTTCCCAAATCACCTTCCATCTCTTCTTTTTCAACTGTTGCACATTTTCTGGAAACACATTTTAGATCTGCAAAATCTTTCTTTTTTTGGTTAATTCAAGCTAGAATCGAGCATGCCAAACTTCCTTTGCAGGTCCTTATCATTGACAGAGAAAAGAAAATATTATTTGGAGACTTAACTATCGAAGAAGATTCAATTCCAAACACACACCTTCCAGCCGATTATCGAGGCTCAACCTCCACCTTCATAAACCTCGTGCCGTCGCTTCCCTCAACCTCAGGACCTCTCACCCACAGGCATGTTCGGAGGGAGGAGACTCCCTCCTGGCCTTGTAGGAGGCCAAAGAACGTCGCCGGTTGTTGGGAAGAAATCAGAGAAGGGGAGGTCGCCGCTTCATCCGTGAAAAAGTGAAGAACAACCAAGAACGCCCAGGTGTGCAGAATTGCGACACGTAGCCTACTTGGACGGTCCAGACCACGCCTCAGATTCTAATCGCAGCTGTTTAGATGAAGGGGTGGAAATTTTGCATCTTAAACCTGCCAAAGTTTCAGATATTTCATCCCGCTCCAGAAGTTTTCAGAAATTACATTTAGGTTCTCGTGTAGGGACCTAAATGTAATAATTTTAGTTTTCATTTCATTTCAGTCCTTGACAGAGACCTTTTTGTAAAAGAACAATTTTCTTTTTCTTGCACTTATACCCCTGTACTGTAGGGATATTTTGGACCTTCATTTGATTGTATTTTCCCTCGAACTTTCTTGGGTAGTTATACAATTTCCCTAACGATGTTTCTAGCTATTTTTCGTGGAATTTAATCACATATTTTTGTAGATTTGATTTTTGTAAAACTGCACTAGTTTTGAGTATTTTCTTGAGCTCTGTCTTAGTTTCAAGAAGAAGAATAAATTTTCAAAATTCTTTTAGTCCTTGAAAACCACAGTATGGTTATTCTGCCTCCTCGAGTTCGACACAGGGGAACTTACCTGGATAAAAAATTAGTTTAAAGGATTAAAATAGGAGAGAAGATTCCTTGTTCATTTTCCTTCTCTCTCTCTCTCTCTCTCCTATTTTTCTCTGGATTTTGTTTGATCAACCAGATCTATCTTCGTGGTTTTCCTACACCGACAACTCTATATTAACTGCGGGTCATAAAGACGTTTATCAAAAAGCTTAAAGGAAGAGTTTTTGAGTGGCATTATCTGAATCTTGTGATGCTGATACTGTTGTGGATGTATCTTCAGAGCGCAGTACTTGGATTGAGTCGACAATGACCAAGAAAGTGTCATGCTCGAGGTAGGGATTCAATAGTTGACCATTGACGACAAATGGTTGTGCGTCAGGAGACAAATCTGATATCACAATACTTCCATTGTCACACACTTCTTGAACTTTGAACGGCCCTGTCCATTTGCTCTTTAATTTACCTGGGAAGATCTTTAACTTTGTATCAAATATCCACACTTTCTATCCAATCTCGAAGGTCTTTCATCTGATGTGCTGGTCATGCCAGCGTTTAACCTTCTATTTGTCCATCAATGTGTTATCATATGCGTAGTCTCTGAATTTCAGGAGCCTATTCAGATCCTCTTCCTTTTTCTGACCACCTTGTTGTGAGTCCAAATTGCAAATGTTAAGTGCCCACAATGAATTATGAATCAAATCTACTTGCAGGTGGCATGGCTTCCTACATACAAGACGATAGGGCGACATGCCCAATGGAGACCTGTAAGAGATTCTGTATGCTGAAAGGGCTGAGTCCAAAAGTTGGGACTAATTTTTCCTGTCCGGCTTGACAAGCTTCTGGAGTATCGTCTTGATTTCTCTATTGGATAGTTCCATCATACCGTCGGTATGAGGATGGTAAGGAGATGCGAATCGGTGCTCGATGCCAGACTCCTAAGTTAATTCCTTATCCTCTCTGTTAATGAAGAGACTAGCCTCATCTGATATCAGCATCTTCGGAATCCCAAACCGTGAGATGATATATTCCTTTAGAAAGTGACATACTGTACAACTTTCTACGGCTCGAGCAGAGATAACTTCAACCTAGTGACTCACATAATTAACGACAAGAAGGATGTGTTAGTATCCCTGACTGTTAGAGAAGGGTCCCATGAAGTCAATGCCCCAAGCATAGAATACATCTGCGATCTGAATGATCTTCAGGGGCATTGAATCTTTAGCTGTAAGGGTTCCTTTTAGTCGATGACAGTCAGTGAAACATTTAATATATGCTACAACATCCTTAAATAATGTCGGCCACCAGAGGCCACACTGCAATATCTTCGCTGCCATTCTGTCTCCAGAATGGTGTCCACCAGATTCGAGCGAATGACAATGCTCGAGAACACTATGCTGTTCTGCCTAAGGAATGCACCTGCACCAAATACAATATGCTCCTTCCACAAATAAGAGAGGATTTTCCCATTTGTAGAAATGGATTGTTGACAAGAATTTGTCCTTATGAATCTTTATCCTTTCATGTGGAACTACGTTCGAGTTGAGGTAGTTAACAATATTATTATACCAAGGGAGTGAATCCACATCCATAATCGACTCGTTAGGGAAGGTGTTTGTGATGGGTGCACTGCTCAGTAGAGTCTCTTGCTCCTCAATTGTAGAGAGGTGGTCTGCTACCACATTCTGAACTCCAGGCTTGTCCTTGATTTCCAAATCAAACTCCTAGAGGAGAAGGATCCATCTGATCAGTCTAGGCTTGGCATCCTTCTTCTGCTGTAAGTATCAGATAACAGAGTGGTCAGTGTAGATCGTGACTTTTGATCTAAGAAGATAGGATATGAACTTCTCAAGGGCAAATACCACAACCAGCAATTCTTTCTCTATCATAGTGTAATTTATCCGGGCTTCATCCAATGTTTTGCTGGCATAATGAATGGCATAGGGTGCCTTGTCTTTCCTTTGTCCTAGAACAAACCCAACTGCAAAATCTGACGCATCCGTCATGATTGAAGGATATGGGATATCCTCAAGAGCATCAAGGAAGCGTGAGCGTCGTATCGAACATGACAAGGAGCGACTAGTCGCACTAGTTGCTCAATGTAGCGGAAATTAAAAATTTTTTATGCGACGAAATCACATGATCCAAGAACACTTCTCGAATCATTTCATCTAAGCACCAAACAAGTAATAGGATTACCTCTTAAAGCGTGGTTGCGATCGAGTCTCTAAATGAAGAGACCTCCTGTCTCAAGTCCGATCCGACGGAGGAGACGCTTGAGAGCGCGGGGATGAATCACGTGCTTCTCGCAATCCATGTTGATGATCCAAGCGACGGATCTCTTGATCTCGAAACACAAGATCTGACGTCTTCTTCACGAGTGAGGTGCACTGAAGAAGACAGAGATCCACGAGCAAATGATCGGGCAACATAACAACGATGCTGCGATAAAAATAGAGAACTTCTCTAGGGCATCCATTGTGGACGACCGTGCGAGAAAAAGAGAGAGGGCGGACGTGTAGAGAGAAAAGAGAGAGAGAGAGAGACTTATGTTCTCATTGTGCAAAGAAGATCAAAGAGGTGCCTCTCCTTTTATAATATTTTGGCATCCATGGATCTCAATCCATGGACAACACAAATCCAATGGCTCACATTGATTTGTGTTTCTTTTAATGGCCAAGATTTGTATTTGTAAAAACCAACAACAATTAATTTAAATTAGATTAAATCTATATTGATAAATCAATATAAATCATTCCCAAATTAAATCAAGCAATCAAGGAGATTATTGGAATGAAGATAGCCTCCTTCCATAATATGGGATTTGGTGGCAATCTTATGTAATCTCATGAGATTATATTATTCCATGGAAATCTCGAAGATTTACAACAACACTTGTTGTAAATTATTCAACAAAAATAATTCATAATTATTTTGTGAATATTGCAATCTTGCCATTGGAAAATTGTGAATCACATTCACAACCCAAAATAAAATGTGAATAACATTTTCAATTACTTGTCCAATGTGAATCCAATTCACATCAACATTTAATTAACAAATGTAAATTACAAATTGCTCTCTCTTATATATTATAAATCACAGTTATAATTTATATGATTAATAAGGACAGTGCTCTCCACATTATTCATATCCATGATAATTAAATCATATTTAATCATCTTGGATCTCTATTCTCATGTGCCCAGATAATGTGAATCACATTCACATTATTTATATCTTTGATAATTAAATCACATTTAATTATCTAAGATAACTCTCTTTATAATATGAATCAAATTCATATTATTCATGATAATTAAATCGCATTTAATTATCCATTTTCTCAATGCTCGGATACATATATCAACAATGAAATTATCCTGAATGCTTTCAAGGATATTAAGCTTTATCCGCGGATACTTGGAGATAAGGACAGGGCGATTGTATTGTTCCACGTATAGTGACTTGGATATTGAGATCACATCTCAAATCCAGATCTCGGGCCTCCCATAGATGCTTGATTAAATCAAGACCGCAAATCTAATCTTCTCATTGCATCTGAATCACATTAAGATAAATGTCCAACATTTGGACTAAGATCAGATTACTTCTCTACTGAGAGGAGTCACTAAAATACAGACCCGTTTCATCACTCCCTATGAATGGAAGCGTCATGGTAATACAACCCTTTATAATCACATCACCCTCAGGTATTCCCAATACCTATACATCCTGCATATTAGAAGACTCAGAATACCCGAAGTATAAGATCAATTTTACACTGTCTACTTCAGAGGTTTTATCATTAGGTTTCTCATTTGATCATTGGGAGTCGGTATCGATCATATGCTTTCCAAAAGCATATATCATACCTAGGTGTTGATCATATACTTTCCAAAAGCATATATCAAACCTACAAATTCAGTCAAGCTTCCAAAGCGAGACGACCGTGCACGAAATTTGGTTTTCCCCAATATCTCATGAGTGAGCTCAAGTCTTCCGGTTCAGTAATGAACCTGTATGATCCCTTTGAGAGATCGTATTACTCATATGCCCTTATATGCACACCAGCGCATCGGTGTATAGACCTTGATTAGGTCATCAACCTATTGGTCTGCCAAATGTACATGCTCAGACATATAGTAACACATCTGTCTCTGGTCAGAGGATGCGTGCCTATATCATGACAACATACAACATAGGACTTTGGTTATCTCGATCTCGTTAAGTCAACTCTTTGACCTAACTTATCTAACACCTTCGAATCTCTATTCCTATGCAGAGGACCTGCATCAAGAGGTCGGTTAGATATCAGCCTAAATAAGAAAGGATTGCCATCTCCTACTCAGGCTGGAGATCATCTCTTAACAATCATTTGACGGTGCTTGATGAGTCCTCAATCTAACTCTTTAGATATTCATCCAAGCACCAGCCTCTATGATTCAATGATTGAATCAACAACTGTATGATCATCAAGATGGCCATGGTACATAGCCCTAATTGTACTAAGGGACCTATTATGAAAATTCTTTATTCTTCATTTCAGATCAGGGAATGATATTCGCAATAACATTTATTGCATAATGGCTTACCGTGGGCTCGCATATCCAACAATCTCCCACTATCCCAAAGAGCCATTAATGGGCTAATCATTTAAACCCACACTCATGTGACAATCATAGGCTATTTAGAAAATAGCTAGGTAAGCTGATCAATCACTCTGTTCCCAAGAGACTATGCCAAGTCCTTTTACGACACTTGCATATCCCCTAGTAACAGTGTTCGCATCTAATGCGAATGTTGCATTTTATGCAACAAACACTCAATTTTGTTATAGTGTCCTTGACACTATAGCTCGATAATTATTATAACCAGTATGTCCATAATCCTTATTAGAATACCTTTATTCCTAGAGATCTATATATCCTAAGGTATTAACAGTTAAGACCCTTATAGATCACTATCTACAAGGTCTTAAACTTTTGAAGATAAGACTTTGAGATCACTATCTCTAAGTTTCATCATCTTTTGAAGATATTGTTATTACTGCAATCAAGTATTTATTCACCATAGTAGGATCAGCAACTGTTTACTGCTCTCACTGCATGGCAGACATCTGCCTTTTGTACACATCTAGCATACACTCGGATTCTCGAAACTGATGCACAAGGGAAAGTAGTTTTAGTATTCACATCCTCAACTCTTTGAGGTGCTTTTCCTTTAGATAGGTCAGTACCATATCTTAAGAGAAAGAATCCTTTCTTGGAATTTTCCATGGAAATGTCCAAGGTATACCATTAATGTGATGGTCCCAATACCCTCTTATCTTTGCTTCTGAACAACTTCAGAACTAAGATCTAAGAGGTATCCTTGAGATCATATCTTGAGGTATGGAACAACCAGATTATAAAACACTTATTATTATCATCCTTAGATCATTCCAAATGATTAGGATATCTACATTTAGCACGATGAACACAATTGCACCCCCACTAAGCTTCATGTGATTTATCAAGATTTTATCTGAAACCATAACATTTAGGATTTCATCAAATCCAATATTCCAACTACAAGAAGCTTATTTGAGTGTAGATATGGTTAGCAATATTCTGATGGGTTAAAGCAAGGTCACTGGAGAGCAAGTCTCATCACAAGCGATGTCTTTTCGTCGGTGTGCAGCTCATGGCCACGAACCATGCTTTGAAGGTCTCTACTTTTTCATCAGGTTTCCTCTTTCTCTTGAAGATCCATTTAAACCTTAATGGGTCTTACCTATATAGGTGGATCCTTGAGGGTCTATATACAACACTTGTATATGAAGTCTACTTTAGACTTTATTGCTAACATTCATCTTTCCATGTCATGATCTTTAGAAGCTTCATCATATGAAGTTAGATCATTGTCAGATTCAACCGACACATGGAATCCATCTTCAAACTTATTTGAAGAGGTATTGGTGTTTCATCTTTAATTGTCCTTTTAGTTTCTGATTCCAGGAGCCTCATTATCATCTCAAGATTAAATGAGTTCCTTTACTTCATTTTCATCTTGATTCTCAAAAGAGTCATCCTATAAGAATCATATTCTCAAAGATAAGATCTTTTAAGAATCTCAAGGTCATAAAGTAGGTATCCAATACCATCCTTTATTTTCCTAATGAAGTAGCACTCTCCAGTGCCAGATTCCAGATTACTTGCATGGAACCTTATTAAGGATATATATTGTAGTCTCTACTACATATATACCTTAGAAACTAATAGATAATTATGCTAATATCCATCATTAATCATATCATGTCACATATGATCCAATTGTATCTCCCTACAACTCTTATTGAGTTTAGGTTTATTAGGAGGATTGAGATAGAAATGACATTCATATCTCTATAAGGCATTCCATGAATTCATCTAATAGGTATAAGCTACCTAGGTTAGATCAAATTCATTTCATCTTCCTTCAGACTTTGGTTCAAAACCAAAATTGTGAAATCTTTGAACATTTCAAAGCTTTCTAAGGTGAAGTAAAGAAATCTCATATCTCAAATAATCATCAATAGATATCACATATCCATAATGTTCATTCTGATATAGATGATTCACATACATCGATATGTATGAGATTTTGAATACCTTGACATCTTACACCATTCCCAAGGAAGGGTGTATTGAACATTTCTACTTTTGAATACAGTATTCACAAGTATGTAAGATTTGAACCTTTAGACAATCTAAAGTTTCATCTCTTATCAGTCTATTGATCACATCAACAGAAAAATGTCCAAAACATGATGCTAGATCATTATGAAATGATCTTCATCCTCCTATTGATCTTTAATGGTTTAATTTTCAGTATTAGAAATCTTAATGAACCATTCATTAATTTTCTAATTTAGTAGAGTTCACAAGATTTTAGATTACTATCTGAAATATCTCCATCATAACTCTTTATGATAGGTCTATTACATAATTCATGTTTATTTCTAACATTTAGAAATACACAATGAGTTTATTCTAATATCTAGGTCATAGAGACATTCTCTAAGACTAAGGTCTCTCCCACTGAAATTATGAAGTCTATCAATCCAATAGAGATTGTTGCAACAATTGCATCAATATCCATGTGGATGACTATTGGACCTTTAAGATCAAATTTCTAATCTTCTAACATATATGCAACCAATTGCAAGTGTCATTTAGAAGATTGAGATACAATTGTTATACTTTATCTTATCAAATAAGTAAGTCAATTTCAATGACTATATGTAGATTATTCAGATGTAAAATCCGATTCCTTCTTTAAGGATTCTAGATAGATTTGATAGTCATACTATCAACACATCAGCTTATTGCAGTATTGGCATTTATCCAACTCTTTGGATTTCATATAGAAGTCACAGAAGTATAGTCAACTCTTTGACTTTCATTCTTACATGGGTCAGACCCATGCTTCCACTGTGCTCCCTTCATCTATAAACAACCATTGCTTAAAATAATGGTCTCTTATGTTAAATTCAAAAGATTTCAATATAAGAGCATTTCAACATTTATACATGCTTCATTCAATTCATACAATATGAATAAAATGAAGCATTATGAATGATCAGAGTATAGATAGTAGAATGATGACACTCATCGTATCTACATCCATCTAAACTCTTAAAAATATTAGTTCAGGCAGGTGCTCAAATAATTTGAATACATCATCTGTTATAGAGCCACCATTCTGCATGATGCAGAGAACCATGTTATTCATGATTAAATGTCGAGAGCACATATATATGCCAGAACATCTTCTTAGAATTTTATAAGGATTATTTGACAATTATGATCATCATCAACATGTCACTTCCAAAGTACATTCGATGAGAGATCAAGACTATAGACACATACAAACCCTAGGGTAGTAGTCCTATTGTCTATTTAATTGTAACTCCTCATTATTATGAGGAAACTTGCACATTGCAACCACATACATAATGTGTCCAACTTCAAGTACAATATCTAGATTATGGATCCAATCCATGATATTTTACTGGTTATTATTGAGTATAATATTGAGTGGGTTTAATGAAGGATTATCTGAAATAAGAAATTTGCATATATATATATATATATACACATTTTACTTTGATTTAAGAATTTTTATATCAAAGTTGTCTTGCCTTGTCAACACTGAAAGTTCATTCCCTTAATCACTTTCAATGTAAGAGATATACTTGCCATTATATCTCAAGCAAGATTCGGGATCTCCTTCCTTATCTTTGTTACATCCCAATAGTATGAGAATCTGCAACTCCGATAAAAAGAAGCGAGAACACATTCCGCCTTGCAAGTCCAACTTGCATTCCCAATTCGATCTTTAATATCCGAGCCCACCACCCCTAAGGTGATGTTGACCCGTCATTAATTGAACCAACCATCAACAAGAATAGTACTCGCTATGTGCAATCCAATATCATCCAATAATATGAGGATCTGATATGGGGGTCACTATGCATACGTCCTTACTCTTTCGATAAGCAAAGAGCCTGATCCAGATGCGCTTGCATATAGGAGCTGTCACTTCGTACAAGTGTCTCCTATATGCAATCCCTGGCGACGGAAACCCTTCGCCTTGACGGGAGACCATGGATGTCACTTATGTGATTCTCCATATCATATTCAAATTTTAATTAATTACCATGAATCATATTCACATAATTAATTCTTCCAAGGAAAATAACACATCTATTTATAATAGAGTGTCTTAATTTTATTTGGATTCCAATTAATCTAATCATATTAAATTAATGATCCAATTAATACTCAACAAATATTTTTAATTGTTACTTGAATTATGGTATTATCTCAAATACATATTATTTCGAATTTTAATAATTAGTAATACATCATGAATTTTTAAGTATTATACCAACCCTACCCGCTGTCATGGCCAGTACCGACGAAAGTGGGACAAGCCGCAACCGGTGCGGCCCGCTACCCCAATGCATTCTGACTAGACACCATATCCGCCTCGGGAAAAGGATAATGCAAAATAGATCACTTTGTACTTGAGATGATCATCGGTTTTTCATACCATATAATAATAATCAAAACAAATTTTATTAACATTATAATGAGATTTGCTAAACAAATCCCAAATCCTATTCAAACAACATTTTTCCTGGAAAGTGGATGGTGTAACCAATTGTGATCTAGATCATATCTAATCAATTATTGGTTAAGGCAATGTCATTTAAGGAAATAATCATCATTAAATATTTCTCAAATATTTTCCATAATTATTTCATGAAATTAACAATTAATTTCACTAATTGACAATCACATGGTTCTTGATTATGAATGTAATTTCAGCAGTGACCACTACTTACTAAAATTAGCATATTTCAATAAATTAAACTTCAAATTAGACAAAATCAGTTTCCGTAGTTTGCTAATTTGATTTATGACAGAAGATAAGTGATATTTCACGCATTTCTAGGCAGATCAAAACATTAATCAACTCATTAATCACGTTAAGATTCACAGTTCCCGCAACAGTGAATACATGTTCATTAAAACAACCATATCTCGAGCAAATGGAATCTAAATTACGTAAACTCAGATCCTATGGTTTCCTTATTTAATAGGGAAAAAATCCAAGTTTAGTTTCATGTTTAAACAATTAAACAAGGCCGAAAATAATCACTGAACAGAGATGCGAAAATGAAATGCGATAAAACTTTCGCAAACCCTAACGAACCCAAGCCGTCCTAGGTTTATGGATCGTATCCGAAACCTACAACCTAAGGCTCTAATACAACTTGAAGGATATGGGATAATCCTCAAGCGCATCACGGAAGTGTGAGCGTCGTATCGAATACGACAAGGAGCGACTAGTCGCACTAGTTGCTCGATGCAACAAAAATTAATTTTTTTATGCGACGAAATCACATGATCCAAGAACACTTCTCGAATAGTTTCATATAAACCACAAACAAGTAATAGGATTACCTATTGAAGCGTGGTTGCGATCGAGTCTCTATAAAAAGAGACCTCCTGTCTCAAGTCCGATCCGACGGAGGAGACGCTTGCGAGCGCGGGCATGAATCGCGTGCTTCTCGCAATCCATGTCGATGATCCAAGCGGCAGATCTCCTGATTTCGACACACGAGATCTGACGTCTTCTTCACGAGCGAGGCATACCAAAGGAGACAAAGATCTACGAGCAAACGATCGGGCAACATAACGACGACGCTGCGGCGATAGAGAACTTCTCTAGGGCATCCATGGTGGACAGCCATGAGAGAAGAAGAGAGAGCGATGACATGTAGAGAGAAAAGAGAGAGAGAAAGAGACGTATGTTCTCATTGTGTAAAGAAGAGCAAAGGGGTGCCTCTCCTTTTATAATATTTGGGATCCATGGATCTCAATCCATGGACAACACAAATCCAATGGCTCATATTGATTTGTGTTTTTTTAATAGCTAAGATTTGTGTTGGTAAAAACCAACAACAATTAATTTAATTTAGATTAAATCTATATTGATAAATCAATATAAATCAATCCCAAATTAAATCTAGCAATCATGGAGATTATTGGAATGAAGATTGCCTCCTTCCATAATATGGGATTTGGTGACAATCTCATGTAATCTCATGATATCTCATGAGATTACATTATTTCATGGAAATCTCCAAGATTTACAACAACACTTGTTGTAAATTATTCAACAAAAATAATTCAAAATTATTTTGTGAATATTGCAATCTTGCCATTAGAAAATTGTGAATCACATTCACAACCCAAAATAAAATGTGAATTACATTTTCAATTAATTATCCAATGTGAATCCAATTCATATCAACATTTAATTAACAAATGTAAATTACAAACTGCTCTCTCTTATATATTATAAATCACAATTATAATATATATGATTAATATGGATAGTGCTATCCACATTATTCATATCCATGATTATTAAATCACATTTAATTATCTAAGATAACTCTCTTTATAATATGAATTAAATTCATATTATTTATGATAATTAAATCACATTTAATTATCCATTTTCTCAATGCTCGGATACATATATCAACAATGAAATTATCCTGAACTCTTTCAAGGATAATGCGCTTTCTCCGCGGATACTTGGAGATAAGTACATGGTGATTGTATTGTTCCACATATAGTGACTTGGATATTGAGATCACATCTCAAATCTAGATCTCGGGCCTCCCATAGGTGCTTAATTAAATCAAGACCGCAAATCTAATCTTCTCATTGCATCTGAATCACATTCAGATCAATGTCCAACATTTGGACTAAGATCAGATTACTTCTCTACTGAGAGGAGTCACTAAAATCCAGATCCGTTTCATCACTCCCTAGGAATGGAAGCGTCATGGTTATACAACCGTTTATGATTACATCACCCTCAGGTATTCCCGATACCTGTACATCCTGCATACTAGAAGATTCAGAATAAACCCGAAGTATAAGATCAATTTTACACTGTCTACTTCAGAGGTTTTATCATTAAGTTTCTCATTCGATCATTGCAAATCGGTATCGATCATATGCTTTCCAATGCATATATCATACCTAGTTGTTGATCATATACTTTCCAAAAGCATATATTAAACCTACAAATTTAGTCAAGCTTCCAAAGCGAGATGACCGTGCACGGAATTTGGTTTTCCCCAATATCACATGAGTGAGCTCATGTCTTCTGGTTCAGTAATGAACCTGTATGAACCCTTTGAGAGATCGTATTACTCATATGCCCTTATGTGCACACCAGCGCACCGGTGTATAGACCTTGATTAGGTCATCAACCTGTTGGTCTGCCAAATGTACATACTCAAACATATAGTAACACATCTGTCTCCGGTCGGAGGATACGTGCCTATATCATGACAACATACGACATAGGACTTTGGTTATGTCGATCTCGTCAAGTCAACTCTTTGATCTAACTTATCTAGCACCTCCGAATCTCTATTCCTATGCAGAGGACCTGCATCAAGAGGTCGGTTTGATACTAGCCTAAATGAGGAAGGATTGCCATCTCCTACTCAGGCTGGAGATCATCTCTTAACAATCATTTGATGGTGCTTGATGAATCCTCAATCTAACTCTTTAGATATTCATCCAAGCACCAGTCTCTATGATTCAATAATTGAATCAACAGCTGTATGATCATCAAGATGGCCATGGTACATAACCCTAATTGTACTAAGGGACCTATTATGCAAATTATTTATTCTTCATTTCAGATTAGGGAATGATATTCGCAATAACATTTATTGCATAATGGCTCACTGTGGGTTCGCATGTCCAACATTGATCTCAAAAGGAAGAGACCAATCTAGCGACTGTTGGACTGGAGCTTGAGTGATTAGCTCCTTTAGCTGATTAATGAAAGGAGAACTTGCTGATCAACATTGAATTCTGCCTCCTTTCTTAGTAATTCTATAAGAGGTCGGGCGATGCGGCTGAAATCATGGATGAATCTTCTATAGAATCCCACATGCCCTAGAAATGATGTTACATTCTTGACTGTCTGAGGTGGATCGAGATTGGAAATCACATCCACCTTTGTCGGTTCAACTTCCATTCCACATTTGAAAATGATGTAACCAAGCACAATCCCCTCTGTGACCATGAAGTGGCTCTTTTCCCATGACAATACCATTTTGACTTCACGAAATTTTTGAAGTACTATGTTCAGGTGCTCAAGACAAGAATCAAAGCAGTCACCATAGATGAAAAAATCATCCATAAACACCTTGAGAAAACTGCCTACCATCTTAGTGAAGACTGCAAGTAGGCATCTTTGGAATGTCATTGGTGCATTGCACAGTCCAAAGGGCATTCTTTTGAAGCATAGGTGCTGAACGAGAAAGTGAAGGTCATTTTCTCTTGATCTTCAGGGGCGATTGCCACTTGGTTGTACCCAGAGTACCCATCCAAAAAGAAGAAGAACTCCTTGCCAGTCAGTCTTTCCAAAACTTGATCAATGAATGGCAAGGGTAAGTGGTCCTTCTTAGTTGATGCATTCATACGGCGATAGTTAACACATACATGCTAGGATGTAGGTACCCGATTAGATATGTCCTCTCCTCTGTCGTTTGCAACTACAGTGAGCCCTGATTTCTTCATAGCTACATGTAGGGGGCTTACCCATTCGGAGCCGGATATGAGATAAATGAAGCCTGCCTGTTGCTACGCTTTTCACGGGTTTATAAATTATTGAATTATGAACAAATCGTTGCAACCCAATCAAGCGTCAACAAAATTACATTTTTTTCTCAAGCCAATAATTAATTACAATAATAATGAAGCGAGAGAAATATTTGCTACTTATTTACCTATATAGCTAACAAAATCGAACTCAAGGAGGATACAAATCTCGAGGGTTATTCAAGTAGTCGATAAAAAATCATTTAAGGGAAAAAGGAGTCTCAATTGTTAAGTACATTGGTTTTGTTGAAATTATTATTTTTTTTATATTTTTTATATTTTTTAATTTTTTTTATTTTTATATGTTCAAATTTTTAATGATTTTCATTTTTGCATTTTTTTATTTTAAAGAATATGATTTCCAACCGAATTCATGCACAAAAGACATGCAATTTTTTTCTTTTTGGATTTTTGATATAGAACAAAAATGCTCAAAAATATCAAAAAAATTATTTTTGCATTTTTAATGAATTTCTACTATTTTTGTAATTTTTCAGAATATTTTAGATTTTTAAAGATTTTTAAAATGATTAAAAACATGAGAAAATGCAAACAATGAGCACACATGATTATTTCGAAATTTAAAAATATGAAATGAAATAAAACTATAGACACTATTTTTCTTAAAAGCTAGAGGAATTTATCTACAAACAAGAACTAAAATCACATTTTTTTAATTTTTCTACAATTTTATATGATTTTTTTAAGATTTTTAGTATTTTGCGATTTTTTTGGGTTTTATAAACAATTAATGCATGAAAATTGTACAGAAATTAAAAGGTAAAAAAGTAAACTATTCTATTTTTTTAGAATTTTTTAGCAATACTTGAATTTTTATGATTTTTCAAAGTTCGAACAGTGAAATATGTGATGTTTTTGATTTTTTAATAAAAGAAAATAAAAATTAAATGCAATTAAAAAATTAAACGATAAAGAGACACACATCAAAAGCTTAACATTATTTTTGCAAAATTTATTGACCAACAAAAGTACTTATTTCAACGATAAAAAACAAGCAAAATAAAGTCTGTAACATATGGAATGAAACGTAATTTCCGCAAAGTTTTGTAACCTGAAATTAATAAGAAATAAATAAAGGGAAAAAGTGCAAATTACCAAGGGGAGGGCATGCACACGTGATGGATCTGGCTAGTCGGGACGTATTTGCAATTTTGAAATCCTCCAGAGGCGTGGATGTAATTTGTTCATTTTTTTAAATCACACATTAGGGTTCCCTTTGTTCTTTCTTGCTTCCCAAGCCAAAAGGGCAAGGGGATGGGGCATCGCTTGTTGTTCTTTAACCAGGAAGGGGGGCGCCACCGCTCCTATCTTCTTTCTTCTCGCACGGCATACGGGTGGCGGCCGGCACTGTGGGTCAGAAGGTGGTGGCGTTCAGAAGGCTAGGGAGGATTAACGACATTGGTGCTCCTTGCACATGCGATGTGGTGGTGAACGACAGTGATTGGAGGAAGGCGGAGATGGCACAACGTCTCCAAGCGTGGACGCTGTGGGGCGACACATGCCTCCGCGGCGGCGGTGCAACGACCAGTGGAGGACTCCTGTGCATAAGATGAGCTGGCACAATGGTGAGGCGTCAGTGGAGTGGCGCAACGAAGGTGAAGGGTCACCTAGGCTGCTGCGGCTCAACGTGGAGGCGTTGAGGGTGCTGGAGAGCGGCTCCGCCCCAGGCGGAGGAAGGACGACGATGACAGCCTACGGATGTCAGAGGGGCTCATGGAAGCACATGTGGTTATTGGCAAGTGGCAGGAGCGGTGGCGGGCGCCGCCTGCAGATAGGAGGGGCACCGCCTGCGGTGCTGTCGTTTTTTTTTGTAAAATAGAAACATATTTTTTTTAAACAGAAACTGCAGAAAATTTTTTTATACATATATATTTTGTAATTTTTTTATTCCTAAAAAATAAATAATATAGATAGAAAAACGACTCGAACACGAAGGCTCAATCCCGATTATTATTAGAAAAAAATAAAATCGAGATACATGAGCAGGTGCGGTTCCGAGGAAAATGGCGGATGGAACTGGGTCTCTGACCACTGTGCATGGTCGGAGGTGAGATATCGTGGAAGTAGAACGCGAAGCAACGAGATCAAGAAAATGAGATTAAATATTGGATCGGATTCAGATCAAATCGTGATGTGTGATTTAAAAAAATGATTAAATGAGATCTAGAAATATAAAAATTGACAACGAATAAAAAATGCAAAAATAAACTATGATTAACCTAGGTTAAAAAAATAATAGAAGAAAAATGCAGATCTCACTGTAGGAGCAGATGGAAACCGTGATTGCCTCGACGAAGGTCGACTCGCTATCACCGGATGGGTCGGAGGGTATGCACCCTTCTGTGACAAGATGGCTCTCGGAGAATAGGCTCCTCTCACCAAAGATTGATCAAAGAGAAATGAGGGAGGAGGAGCCAATTAAATAGAAAATAATTGAATTTGAAATTCAAAAATTGAAATGAGAGGAAAAAAAGGAAGGAGGTTAGTGGTATAATTAAATAAATAAAATAAGTTATTAGATAAATTAAAATTGAATTTCAGAATTAAATAAATCAATAAAATAATTAATTGGTATAAATTAATTAGCCACCTTAATGGTGGTTATTTAAGGCACACAATTAAATCGTATATACATCGTAGTTCTCAAATCAAATAAATAAATAAATCAAAATTTCGTAATTATATTAATTTAATTAATTAATGTTAGATAATAACTTTTTATGTGGTTTTTATATAAGAAGGTTAATAGTATACATATCATATATACATAATGTACATTATACACATATAAAAAATATAATGTAAAAAAATAAAATAATAAATATAATAAATAAATGATCAAATTGCAAAAACCACTCCAGAAAATCGTCTTCCTAACCGTAACTCCAAAATTTATGAAACCATAGCCATTTTAAAGATAATTTAATTAAGAATACAATAGAAGTGAGTCTGATTCAATTTGAGTTCATTTGGAGCCGGAATTGAGAATTCACAACAATGCAATAATGTGGTACTTGAGAAAGGAACATTCTGCACGACTATCTGCATCTTGGGTGGGGATAGCCTCCACCCATCGACTAACATAATCCATGGTGAGCAAGATGTACTGAAATCCCCGATTGACAGGAAATGGGCCCATGAAGTCTATGCCCCAAGCATCAAAAACATCAGAAATATGTATGTATCGTAGGGGCATGGTATCTTTGGAACCAATAGTTCCTCCCATTTTCTGACAATCGGTACAACCTCGAACATACTCGGTAGCATCCTTAAAAAATGTGGGCCACCATAGGCCACTATGTAAAACCTTTGTTGCCATGCATTTCCCCAAATGATGCCCACCATATTCTAATTTGTGACAGTTCTCAAGTACACTGGTGTGTTCCTCCGGAGGAATTCACCTTCTCCAGATACAATCCGCACCCTCGCGAAATAGGTATGGATCCTCCCACTGGTAATAATGATCCCCTGACAGAAATCTATCTACCTTGTACTTCGGCTAATCTTGTGGAACTTTCTTGAAGACAAGATAGTTCACAATATTAACATACCATGGGAGTGAATCCACAGACAAAATGACCTCATCTGGAAAGGTTTCAGAAATAGGGATCATGTTCTGTTCAGAGGTCCCTACATCTGTGATACAGGAAAGGTGATCTGCCATAACATTTTTCACTCCAGGTTTATCTCGAATCTCTATATTAAATTCTTGGAAAATAAGGATCCATCTGATAAGTCGTGGTTTGGCATCCTTCTTTGCCTGCAAGTATCGTATGCCAGTGTGATATGTGTATATAATAATGTGTGAACTGATGACGTAAGATATGAATTTCTCTAGCCCAAACACAACTGCTAACATCCCCTTCTCTGTAACTATATAATTTCACTGTGCTTCATCCAGAGTCTTGCTAGCATAGTGTGTAGAAAATGGTATCACATCCCTTCTCTGTCCTAAAATAGCTCCAACTGCGAAATCGGAGCCGTCTGTCATGATCTCGAAAGGAAGAGACCAATCAGGTGGCTGTAAGACAGGAGCACTAGTAACCATATCTTTCATCTGATTGAATGCAAGGAGGACTTTTTCATCGAGACAACAAAATCACTTTCCTTGCACAGAAGCTCAGTCAAATGTATGGCAATCTTGTTGAAGTCCTTGATGAATCACCTATAGAATCCTACATGTCCCAGAAATGACCTCATCTGCGGTTGCTCTAACTTGGAACTCACATCAATATTAGCCGGGCCAACCTCCATACCATGTTTGAAGATGATATGGCCCAGTATAATCCCATTAATCACCATAAAGTGACTCTTCTTCCACGAGAGCACTAGGTTTACCTCACATCAACGTTGAAGAACTCAGTCTAAATGAGCAAGTCATGTGTCAAAACTATCCCCGTAGATCGAGAAATCATTCATGAAGACCTCAAGGAAACTACCCACCATGTCGGTAAAAAAATCCAACATACACATTTGGAATGAAGCGGGGGCATTACACAATCCAAAGGGCATCCGTCTAAAGGCGTAGGTGCCAAATGGACAAGTGAAAGTAGTTTTCTCCTAATCCTTAGGAAATGAGTTCAGGCATTGGTAATCTACACAGACACACCATGAAGTAGGTATCTGAGTCGGAATCTCCTCACTACGGTCATTCTTTACGATAGTAATCACGGATTTCTTCGGGACCACATGTAAAGGGCTGACCAACTTGGAATTCGAAATGGGATATATCACACCATTTTCTGATCTCCTTCATGACAGCCTCCCTTAGATTTGGATTTAGATGACGCTGACATTCACAGGTTGTTTTACAGTCATCCTCTAGGTAGATATGATGAGAGCACAAAGCTAGGTTAATCCCACTGAGATCCGAGATATTCCATCCTATGGACTTGCGGTTTCTCTCAAGAACCTCTAGCACAATAGATTCTTGTTCAGCAGTCAACTGCGAGCTGAGGATGACCATAAACATTTGGGGGGGGGGGGGGCGCAAGGAAGGCATATTTCAACATTGATGGTAAAACCTTGAGCTCAGGTGGGGTCTGAATCGACTCTACAATAAACTCTACTACTGTACTGGTAGACAACATGTGATCTGTTCTCTGTGGACTGTCCACCTTGTCTACTAACATCTCAGCAAGTAGAATCTCTGATAGATCTGCAATGAATAATCTCTTATCATAAAGGAGGGGTTCATAAAGGTATTCAACATTCTTATCAATTAATGGTTCAAATATCTCATCAATAATCTTAGAAAAATGTCTCTCATCCATGCATAACTCAAGAAATTCAACAAATGGCTCATATATCTGTACCTCATAACTCTCAGAAAGAGGCATATCATCAGTGATCTCAGAAAAGTGTGTTAAAGGAATATTAGAAGGTGCCTCTAAAAACTCAGATTGATCCTCAGAAATTAGCTCAAACTGCCCATCAACAACTAGCTCAATTAGATCACCAAGGGAACTCATGTCGACTGTGCTTTCCATAGAGTCCTTTTGGGAAAGGAACTCCTGAGTATCTATAAAATGAGTGAAAATCTATCTCTTGGAATTCAGGAAAAAAAATCACAATCATCTGGCTATGATATAACTTTCTCTGTATCATGTGCTGCTGGTGGCGGTCATGGTCTAGGATCAGAGATCGTCTCAATTTTCACCTTGTCATTGCGAGAGTGGAAGATGATCTCTCCAATACCATAATCAACTGCTGCTTCAGCTGTTTGGAGGAACGATCAACCTAGTATGATAGGGGTATGGAGTAACAATGCAGGTGTGTCCATATCCATGACAACAAAATCACTAGGGAATTTCATTTCTTGCATCGTTACAATAACACCCTCTAAAATGCCTCTTGGCCTCTTAATCGATCTATCAGTAAAATGAAGGATCATTCTGGTTGTTTTAAGAGGTCCTAACTAAAATTCAGTTAGTAAACAGGAAGGCATGAGATTAATAGATGAACCGCTATCGAAAAGAGTACGATCAAATTCTTGATCAAAGATATGGCAACGGATGATGCTCCCATGTCTTTCTTTTTAGGAGGGATATTACTGATGGCATGAACTGTGACCATGGTCAAGATGTGTTTCTCTATTTTCTTTCGTCTGTTTTGCCTTGGTTGACGCTTTTATGTACATGCCTCTTTCATTCCCTTTTTTACTATTGGCATGTATTCCACGACCTTAAGGAGTGGCATCTTTAATAAGATGTTCTGTAAGATGTCAACCACTCCAAGATCAGATAGGGCTGTTTTTATTTTTTGAGTTTTTTAGATTTTAGAGCAGAAAGAAATGGCGCAGAATCAGAATTAACATTCAAACGTTCATTTCCATTATTCAAAGTAGAATCCTCATGTACAAAAGGACAACCAGAATCAGTCTGTACAATGTTGTCCAAACTAGGTAAAGGAAAAATATAACCTAAAATAGAACGGGATGCTACTGCTGGTGAAGAGGAAGAATCCACGACTGGTATATTCTCCCATGCTGATGGTGATCCAAATTTGCCTAGTGAAATTGGTGGTGAAGGTGGTGAAATTCCATACTTGGGTGCTACTACACTGGGCCTCTCGACTGCTGGTGAAGGAGATGATGTGGAAGAAGATGCTCTCTCAGTGGTTCGATTTCCCAACCCCAACTGGTATGTAGGTGATTGCAATATCCTACCGTTCCTGAGATGAATGGAGTCAGACAAACATGTAAATTCAAGGGACTTACCAGTATCGGGGGTGGGTGGGCTATTGGCTACCTGCTCCTTGCATCTGAAGTTGATGGGGTTGGCTTTGTGCTGGAATCAGTGTCTTGGTGGTAGTCACGTCGTCGATCTGCTGAGTCAGTTCGTTCATATTCTTCATGAGCAATGCAAGCTGGTCCAGTGCTGGGTTGACTGAAGGGGCCTCAGGTTGCTCATTGACTGGCTATCGCTGAGATTGATAGTACAGAGGCTATTGGTAATCTTACGGATTCTGATAATGAGGAGGAGGATACTGTCCATAATGTGCAGTCTATTGCTGGTTAGGATGAGGAAAATACATAGACTGCTGTTGTGGCTGGACTTGTCTCTAATTTTGGAACTATGGTGGAGACCGATAGTGAGGATGGAACTGCTGGTGCTGGTTTTGCTGCTATCTGCCTCCCTGAAACTGGTGGGTGGGTCTCTGACACTGATGTGAACCCAATGGGCCTTGCCCTGATGGACGAGGCTGGTTTTGATCATGGTCGAACCAGATGCCGTTCACCTCCAGAATGACATGTGGATGTGGAGACTGCTGCTCAGGAATGTAGGTTACTTCTTGCTGGTACGAAACTATCTGATATAAGTGCTGCTGGACATGATTAGGTATCTGCACGTAGAAGAAGTCTGATCCCTAGTAGAGGTATTGACTGGTGCACTCACACTATGAACTGCACTGATCGAACTCACAAGAAGCTCTAGGTGCTTTGTTATCTCAACCAGCTTATCCAGGTTCTTCGTCCTCTGTTCGATCACTTGAAGCTTCTCAATCTCCTTGGATCATTTCTCAGTAATGTCCACTTTGGATAGGTGGTTTTCAATGATGGTCAGGTCAGAGCTGTCCATCCTATCCACTTCATGTGATGCCGTCATATTGACAATCTTGTGGGATACTGCTGGGGAGGTGACGAGTGAAGGATATGGGATAATCCTCAAGCGCATCACGGAAGCGTGAGCGTCATATCGAATACGACGAGGAACGATTAGTCGCACTAGTTGTTCTATGCAACGGAATTTAAAAATTTTCATGCGACGAAACCACATGATCCAAGAACACTTCTCGGATCGTTTCGTCTAAACCACAAACAAGTAATATGATTACCTCTTTAAGCGTGGTTGTGATCGAGTCTCTAAACGAAGAGACCTCCTATCTCAAGTCCGATCCGACAGAGGAGATGCTTGCGAGCGCGAGGGATGAATCACATGCTTCTCACAATCCATGTTGATGATCCAAGCGGCGGATCTCCTGATCTCGACACACGAGATCCGACGTCTTCTTCACGAGCGAGGCGCACTGAAGGAGACGGAGATCCACGAGCAAACGAACGGGCAGCATAATGATAACGCTGGGGTGATGGAGACTCTCTCTAGGGCATCCATGGTGGACGGCCATGAGAGAGAATGAGAGAGGGCTGACGTGTAGAGAGAAAGAGAGAGAGAGATGTGCTTCAATAGCATGTGCAAAGAGAGCATGGTATGCCTCTCTATTTATAGGGTTTTGGGATCCATGGATCTCAATCCATGGGACTCATAAAATCAATGGTTGAGATTGATTTATGATCACTCCAATGGTCAAGATTGTTGTTGGTAAAAGCCAACAACTTATGGTTTAATTTAGATCAAATATGTTTGACAAATCAAATATACATCAATCCTAAAATTAAACCAATCAAATAAGGAGACAAATTCCATGGAGATCTCATCTCCCAATGGAACATAGTGGACGTCCACTTGTTTCCAATTGGAGGCAATCTCATGAGATTTCATGAGATTGCATATCTCCATGAAAATCTCCATTATTTATTCCAACAACTTTTGTTGTGATTTATTCTTCAAAAATATTTCATAATTAATTTTTTGAATATTGCAATCTTGCCATTGGAAAATTGTGAATCACATTCACAACCGAAAACAAAATATAATTTACATTTTCAATTAATTACACAATATGTATCCAATACACATTAATAATTAATCAACAAATATAATTATAATTAGCTCTCTCTAATACATTATAAATCACTTTTATAATATATTATGAGTAATTGGATATTGCTATCCACATTATTCATATCCGATAATTAAATCACATTTAATCATCTTGCATCTCCTTTTCTCTTGCGCCCAAATAATATGAATCACATTCACATTATTCACATCTTTGATAATCAAATCACATTTAATTATCTAAGATAATTCTTTTTATAATATGAATCAAAATCGTATTATTCATAATAATTAAATCATATTTTCTCAATGTTCCGATAAATATATCGACAATAGAATTATCCATGAACTCTTTCAAGGATAATGCGCTTTCTCCGCGAATACTTGGAGATAAGGACAGGGCGATTGTATTGTTCCACGTACAGTGACTTGGATATTGAGATCACATCTCAAATCCAGATCTCGGGCCTCCCATAGATGCTTTATTAAATCAAGACCGCAAATCTAATTTCCTCATTGAATCTGAATCACATTCAGATCAATGTCCAACATTTGGACTAAGATCTGATTACTTCTCTATTGAGAGGAGTCACTAAAATTCAGACCTGTTTCATCACTCCCTAGGAATGGAAGCGCCATGGTTATACAATTGTTTATGATCACATCACCCTCAGCTATTCCCAATACTAGTACATCCTACATACTGGAAGACCTAGAATAATCCCGAAGTAGAAGATCAATTTTACATTGTCTAATTCAGGGATTTATCATTAAGTTTCTCATTCGATCATTGGGAGTTGGTATCGATCATATACTTTCCAAAAGCATATATCATACCTAGGTGTAGATCATATACTTTCCAAAAATATATGTCAAACCTACTAATTCAGTCAAGCTTCCATAGCGAGACGACTGTGCACAGAATTTGATCTTCCCAACATCTCATGAGTGAGTTCATGTCTTCCGGTTAAGTAATGAACCTGTATGATCCCTTTGAGAGATAGTATTACTCATATGCCCCTGCATGCACACCAGCAAGCCGGTGTATAGACCTTGATTAGGTCATCAACCTATTGGTCTGCTAAATGTACATACTCAGACATATAGTAACACATCTATCTCTGGTCAGAGGATGCGTGCCTATATCATGACAGCATACGATATAGGACTTTGGTTATCTCGATCTCGTTAAGTCAACTTTTTGACCTAACTAATCTGACACCTCCAAATCTCTATTCCTATGCAGAGGACCTGCATCAAGAGGTCGGTCAGATATCAGCCTAACTGAGAAAGGATTGCCATCTCCTACTCTGGCTAGAGATCATCTCTTAACAATCATTTGACAGTGCTCGATGAGTCCTCAATCTAACTCTTCAGATATTCATCCAAGCACCAGCCTCTATGATTCAATACTTGAATCAACAGCTGTATGATCATTAAGACGGCCATGGTACAAAACCCTAATTGTACTAAGGGACCTATTATGCAAATTATTTATTCTTCATTTCAGATCAGGGAATGATATTTGCAATAACATTTATTGCATAATGGCTCGTCGTGGGCTCGTATGTCCAACAATCTCCCACTAGCCCAAAGAGCCATTAATGAGGTAATCATTTAAACCCACACTTATGTGACAATCATAGGCTATTTAGAAAATATCTAGGTAAGATGATCAGTCACTATGTTCCTAAGAGACTATGCTAAGTCCTTTTACGACACTTGCATATCCCCTAGTAACAGTGCTCGCATCCAATGCGAATGTTGCATCTTATGCAACCAATACTCTATTTTGTTATAGTGTCCTTGACACTATAGCTCGATAATTATTATAACCAGTTTGCCCATAATCCTTATCAGAATACCTTTATTTCTAGAGATCTCTATCTCCTAAGGTATCTACAGTTAAGACCCTTATTGATCACTATCTACAAGGTCTTAAACTTTTGAAGATAAGACTTTGAGATCACTATCTCTAAGTTTCATCATCTTTGAAGATATTGTTATTACTGCAATCAAGTGTTTTATTCCATAGTAGGATTAGTAACAAATTGCTACTCCTACTGCATGGCAGACATCTGGCTCTTTTGCACATCTAGCATACACTCAGCTTCTCATAACTGATGCACAAGTGCAAGAAAATCTAGCATTCACTTCCTCAACTCTCTGAGGTTCTATCCCTTTAGATAGGTCACTATCATATCTTAAGGGAAGGAAGCCTTTCTTTGAATTTTTCAGAAAATGGAATAAGTCCAATGTGTACTACTAATGTTACAGTCCCAAACCCCTCTTCTCTTTGCCTCTGAATGACTTCAGAACTAAGATCTAAGAGGTATCCTTGAGATCATATCTCAAGGTATGGAACAACCAAATTATAAAATACTTATCATTATTCTTATATCATTCTAAATGATTAGAATAATATCTATATTTAGCACGATGAACACAATGGCACTCCCACTAAGTTTCACATGGTTCATCAAGATTTTATATGAAATCATAACATTTATAATTTCATCAAATCTTATGTTCCAACTACAGGAAGCTTATTTGAGTCCAAAGATGGAGTTCTTTAGCCTGCACACCTTGCTCTCCTCAACCATGAAGCCATGGGGCTACTTCATATGAATATCCTCAGAGAGGTATTTATAGAGGAATGCAATCTTGACTCACATCATGAAGATGCCATAGTCAAGTTGTGTAGCTATAGTTAACAATATTTTGATGGGTTAAAACAAGGTCACTGGAGAGAAAGTCTCATCACAAGCGATGTCTTCTCTTCGGTGTGTAGCTCATGGCTACGAACCGTGCTTTAAAGTTTTGTACCTTCTCATCAGGTTCCCTCTTTCCCTTGAAGATTCATTTACACCATAATTGGTCTAACCCTTATAGGTGGATCCTCGAGGGTCCATATACAACACTTGTATATGAAGTCAATTTTAGACTTTATTGCTAACATCCATCTTTCCATGCTATGATCTTCGGAAGCTTTATCACATGAAGTGAGATCATTGTCAGACTCAACTGACACATGGAATCCATCTTCAATCCTATTTGAAGAGGTATTAATGTTTCATCTTTAATTGTCTATTTAGTTTCCGATTTCAGGAGCCTCATTATCTTCTTAAGATTAAATGAGTTCCTTTACTTCATGTTCATCTTGATTCTTAAGAGAGTCATCCTCTAAGAATCACATTCTCAGAGATGAGATACTTTAAGAATATCAAGGTCATAAAGTAGGTATCCAATACCATCCTTTATTTTCCTAATGAAGTAGCACTCTCCAATGCCGGATTCCAGCTTAATTACATGGAACCTTATTAAGGATATATAATGTAGTCTCCACCACATATATATACCTGGAAACTAAGAGATAATTATGCTAAGATTAATCATTGATCAAATCATGTCACTCATGATCAATTGTATCTTCCTACAACTCTATTGAGTTAAGGTTCATTAGGAGGATTGAGATAGGAATGATATTCACATCTCCATAAGGTATTCCTTGAATTCATCTAATAGGTACAAGCTACCTTGGTTAGATCAAATTCATTTCATCTTCCTTCAAACTTTGGTTCTAAACCAAAATTAAGAAATCTTTGAACATTTCAAAGGTTTCTTAGGTGAAGAGAAGAAATTTCATATCATACATAATCATCAATAGATATCACATATCCATAATGTTTACTATGATATAGATGATTCACATACATTAATATGTATGAGATCCCGAATACCTTGACATCTTGCACCTTTTCCAAAGAAAGGTGTATTGGACATTTTTCTTTGAATACAATACTCATAAGTATACAAGTTTTGAATTTTTAGACATTCTAAAGTTTCATCTCTTACTTGTCCATTGATCTCATCAACAGACATATGTCCAAAACATGATGCCATATCATTGTCAAATGATCTTTATCCTCCTATTGATCTTTAAAGGTTTAATTTTCAGTATTATAAATCTTAGTGAACCATTCATTAATTTTCTAATTTAGCAGAGTCCACTAGATGTTAGATTACTATCTGAAATATATCCGTCATAACTCTCTATGATAGGTTTATTCCAGAATTCATGTTTATTTCGAACATTTAGAAATAAACTATGAGTGCATCCTAATATCCAGGTCATAGAGACATTCTCTAAGACTAAGGGCTCCCACTGAAAATATGAAGTCTATTGATCCAATGGAAATTGTTGCAACAATTGCATCACTTCCAACATGGATGACCATTAAACCTTAAGATCAAATTTCTAATATTCTAATACAGATGCAACCAATTGCAAGTATCATTAGAAGGTTGAGATACAATTATTAGACTTTATCTTATCAAATAAGTAAGTAAATATCAATGATTATATGTAGATTATTCTGATGTACTATCTGATTCCTTCTCCAAGGATTCTAGATAGATTTGATAGTCATACTATCAACACATCAACTTATTGCAGTATTGGCATTCATCCAACTCTTTGGATGTCATATGGAAGTCACAGAAGTACAGTCAACTCTTTGACTATACTTCTTACTTGGGTCCAACCCATGCTTCCACTTCGCTCCCTTTATCTATAGGCAACCATTGCTCAAGACCAAGGATCTCTTATGTTAAAATCAAAAATTTCAATATAAGAGTATTTCAACATTTATATATGCTTCATTCAATTCATACAATATGAATATTATGAAACTTCATGAATGACTAGAGTATAGATAGTAGAATGATGACACTCATCGTATCTACATCCATTTAAACTCTTAAAATTTAGGTTTAGGTAGGTACTTAAACAATTTGAATACATCATCTCCTATAGAGCCACTATTCTGCATAATACAGAGAACCATGCCATTCATGATTATATGTCGAGAGCACATATGTATGCCAGAACATCTTCTTAGAATTTATAAGGATTATTTGATAATTACGATCATTATCGATATGTCACTTCAAAAGTACATTCGATGAGATCAAGACTTAAAGAGACATAAAAACCCTAGGGTTTTAGTCTTATTGTCTATTTAATTATCATTCCTCATTATTATGAGGAAACTTGCACATTGCAACCACATACATTATGTGTCTAATTGCAAGTACAATATCTGGATCATAGGTCCAATCCATGATATTCTACTGGTTATTATTGAGTATAACATTGAGTGGGATTAAAGAAGGATTATTTGAAATAAGAAATTTGCATAAACATATATAATTTACTTTGATTCAAGAGTTTTTATATCAAAGTTGTCTCGCCATGTCAACAATGAAAGTTCATACACTTAATCACTTTCAATGTAAGAGATATACTTACCATTATATCTCAAGCAAGATCTGGGATCTCCTTCCTTATCTTTGTTACATCCCAATAATATGAGAACATGTAACTCGGATAAAAAGAAGCGGGAACACATTCCGCCTTGTTAGTCCAACTTGCATCTCCCAATTCGGTCTTTAACACCTGGGCCCACCACCCCTAAGGTGATGTTGACCCGTCATTAATTGAACCAATCGTCAACAGAAATACAACTCGCTACGCGCAATCCAATATCACCCCAATCATATGAGGACCCAATATTGGGGTCCCTACGTATACGTCCTTACTCGTTTGAGAAGTGACGAGCCCGATCCAAATGGATCATATGCAGGAGCTGTCACTTCGGACAGGCATCTCCTACATACTATATTTGGCGACGGAACCCTTCGCCTTGACGGAAGACCATGGATGCCACTTATGTGATCCTCCATATCATATTCAAATTCTAATTAATCATTATGAATCATATTCATTATGATTAATTCTTTCAACGGAAATAACAACTCTATTCACAATAAAGTGTTTTTAATTAGATATAATTAACTTAATCATATTAAATTAATTTTCAATCCAATTCAATCAACAAACTTGATTTTACTTGAATATATGGTATTATCTCAAAATACGTATTAATTCTAATTTTAATAATTATAAAAATACATCATGATCTCTCAGGCATCATTCGTTCCCTACCCACTATCATGGCCAGTACCGGAGGGAGTGGGAAGGACCGCATCTGGTGCAACCTGCTACCCCAGCGATCCTCGACAAGACACCATATCCGCCTCGGGAAAAAATAATGCTGAGTCAATAACTTTGTACTTGAGATGATCATCAGTTCTTCAACCAAAATTATACCATATAGTAATAATCAAAACATTTTTGATTATAAGGAAATTTGCTAGACAATTCCCAATCCTATTCAAGCAAGGAGTTTGATGATTGTGTTTCCAATTATGATCTACATCAAATCTAATCAATTTATTGGTTGAGGCCAAGTCAATTAAGGAAATAATCATCATTCAATATTTCTCAAATATTTTCAATAATTATTTCATGAAATTAATAATTAATTTCACTAATTGGCAATCACATGGTTATTGATTAGGACTGTAATTTCAGCAGTGACCCCAACTTACTAAAATTAACATATCTCAATCAATTTAAATCCAAATTAGAAAAAATCAATTTTCAAAGATTGCTAATTTGATTTAGGACTGAACCGAAGTGATATTTTGCGTACTTCGAGGCGGATCAAAATAGTAATTAAGTCATTAATCATGTTAAGATTCGCAGTGCCCGCAACAGTGAATACATGTTCATTAAAACAACCATATCTCGAGCAAACAGAATCCAAATTACATAAACTCAGATCCTATGGTTTCCTTATTTAATGTGGAATAAAATAAAAGATTTATTTTCATGTTTAAACAATTTAAACAGGGCCAAAACTAATCACTAAACAGAGATGCGAAAATGAAATGCGATAAAACTTTCGCAACCCTAACGAACTCAAGTCGTCCTAGGTTTATGGATCATATCCAAAACCTACGACCTAAGGCTCTGATACCACTTGAAGGATATGAGATTATCCTCAAGCGTGTAACAGAAGCGTGAGAGTCTTATCGAATACGACGAGGAACGACTAGTCGCACTAGTTATTCTATGCAGCGAAATTAAAAAATTTTTATGCGAGGAAACCACATGATCCAAGAACACTTCTCGGATCATTTCGTCTAAACCACAAACATGTAATAGGATTACCTCTTGAAACATGGTTGCGATCGAGTCTCTAAACGAAGAGACCTCCTGTCTCAAGTCCGATCCGACAAAGGAGACGCTTGCGAGCGCGGGGATGAATCGCGTGCTTCTCGCAATCCATGTTGATGATCCAAGCGGTGGATCTCCTGATCTCGACACACGAGATCCGACGTCTTCTTCACGAGAGAGGCACACCGAAGGAGACGGAGATCCATGAGCAAACGATCGGGCAACATAACGACAACTTTGCGGCGATGGACTCTCTCTAGGGCATCCATGGTGGACGTCCATGAGAGAGAATAAGAGAGGGCTGACGTGTAGAGAGAGAGAGAGATGTGCTTCAATATCATGTGCAAAGAGAGCATGGTATGCCTGTCTATTTATAGGGTTTTGGGATCCATGGATCTCAATCCATGGGACTTATAAAATCAATGGTTGAGATTGATTTATGATCAATCCAATGGTCAAGATTGTTGTTGGTAAAAGCCAACAACTTATGATTTAATTTAGATCAAATATATTTGACAAATCAAATTTACATCAATCCTAAAATTAAACCAATCAAATAAGGAGACAAATTCCATGGAGATCTCATCTCCCATTGGAACATAGTGGACGACCACTTGTTTCCAATTGGAGGCAATCTCGTGAGATTTCATGAGATTGCATATCTCCATCAAAATCTCCATTATTTATTCCAATAACTTTTGTTGTGATTTATTCTTCAAAAATAATTCATAATTAATTTTGAGAATATTGCAATCTTGCCATTGAAAATTATGAATCACCTTCGCAACTCAAAACAAAATATAATTTACATTTTCAATTAATTACACAATGTGTATCCAATACACATTAATAATTAATCAACAAATATAAATTATAATTAGCTCTCTCTAATACATTATAAATCACATTTATAATATATTATGAATAATTGGATATTGCTATCCACATTATTCATATCCATGATATTTAAATCACATTTAATCATCTTGGATCTCTTTTTCTCTTGTGCCCAAATAATATGAATCACATTCACATTATTCACATCTTTGATAATCAAATCACATTTAATTATCTATGACAACTCTCCTTATAATATGAATCAAAATTGTATTATTCATAATAATTAAATCATATTTAATTATCCATTTTCTCAATGCTCGGATACATATATCAACAATAGAATTATCCATGAACTCTTTCAAGGATAGTGCGCTTTTTCCGCGAATACTTGGAGATAAGGACATGGCGATTGTATTATTCCACGTATAGTGCCTTGGATATTGAGATCACATCTCAAATCCAGATCTCGGGCCTCCCATAGATGCTTGATTAAATCAAGACCGCAAATCTAATTTTCTCATTGAATCTGAATCACATTCAGATCAATGTCCAACAATTGGACTAAGATCAGATTACTTCTCTATTGAGAGGAGTCACTAAAATCCAGAACCATTTCATCACTCCCTAGGAATGGAAGCGTCATGGTTATACAATCGTTTATGATCACATCACCCTCAGGTATTCTCAATACCTACACATCCTACATACTGGAAGACCTAGAATAATCCTGAAGTATAAGATCAATTTTACACTGTCTACTTCAGGGATTTATCATTAAGTTTTTCATTCGATCATTGGGAGTTGGTATAGATCATATACTTTCCGAAAGCATATATCATACCTAGGTGTTGATCATATACTTTCTAAAAGTATATATCAACCTACAAATTCAGTCAAGCTTCCAAAGCGAGACGTCCGTGCACGGAATTTGATCTTCCCAACATCTCATGAGTGAGCTCATGTCTTCCAGTTCAGTAATGAACATGTATGATCCCTTTGAGAGATCGTATTACTCATATGCCCTTGCATGCACACCATCGCGTTGGTGTATAGACCTTGATTCGGTCATCAACCTATTGGTATGCCAAATGTACATATTCAGATATATAGTAACACATCTGTCTCTGGTCAGAGGATGCGTGCCTATATCATGACAGCATATGATATAGGACTTTGGTTATCTCGATCTCGTTAAGTCAACTCTTTGACCTAACTAATATGACACCTCCGAATCTCTATTCCTATGCAGAGGACCTGCATCAAGAGGTCGGTCAGATATCAGCCTAACTGAGAAAGTATTGCCATCTCCTACTCAGGCTAGAGATCATCTCTTAACAGTCATTTGACGGTGCTCGATGAGTCCTCAATCTAACTCTTTAGATATTCATCCAAGCACCAGCCTCTTTTATTAAATACTTGAATCAACAACTGTATGATCATTAAGATGGCCATGGTACATAACCCTAATTGTAATAAGGGACCTATTATGCAAATTATTTATTCTTCATTTCAGATCAGGGAATGATATTTGTAATAACATTTATTACATAATGGCTCGCCATGGGCTCGCATGTCCAACAATGAGGTGCTTCTAAAAATCATGTAAAGAGGAAAGAGCTTCTGAACTCTCTGCCATCTCCTCAAAAATTTGATAAAGGACATCCTCGTCCTTGTTGAAGTGGCTCCCCCCACAAGCAGCATCTACCATCCTCTGATTCTCTACGCTTAAACCCCAAAGAAATTTTGCACAAGGCTTGTCTTTGGAATATTATGATGGGAGAACTTCTCCGTCAGATCTTTAAATCTTTCCCACACCTCATGAATAGGCTCCTGGGGCATCTAGGAGAAGGTAACAATCAAGGATCGCATTTGGTTGAGTCGTCCGAGTGGGTATTATTTGTTCAGAAATACGTACCTCAACTCTTCCCCAGTAGTGACAACCTTCCCCAAAGATTTAAAAATATAAATCTTTGTCCATCAGACTGAATGGGAATGCGGTCATCTTCACCACCTCTAATGGAACATTTGGATAGTGTACTGTTCCACAAATACGATCGAACTACTGGAGGTGTGCATAAGGTACTTCATTAATATTTCCATGGAATATTGGGAGAAGAGGCAAAATAGTGGGCTTAAACTCAAAATGCCCATGAATCGCAGGGATTTGTATCCAAGAATTTATTTGTCCTGCCCATGGATTATAGGCATCCTTTAAGGTAAGCTTAGCCACATGTTTTATCATAGGGTCTTCTCCTCCATTCCCACCTCCAGGGTTTCTGTCCTCCACTCTCCTATCTTCTCTTTCCAGTCAGCTTGAGAATCATACCTCTCAATGCAGTCTGAAAGTCAGCCGATTCTGTTAACTAGGCTTGAATAGACTGGATAGATGCTAACATGGTACTGTTGATCTTGTTCTGTTCCGATATGGTTTTCTTTCCCCTTGGTGGCATCAAGTGTCCGGTGTCTGACTCTGAAAATGTGCATGACACTTGATTATTCCTAAAAAATGATGGAGTCTCAGATACTAGTTTGAGATTAGAGCCAATCTCAAACAATGGGTTTACGGATGATGTGGAGGGTGACGTGAAGAATGCGAAATATTCAGGGAGCGAGTCTCCCCGAATAAAAGGTGAACGGACCAGAGTGTCGAATGAGTTTGTAAAGTCCAAATGAGAAATACTCCAGTCTGACATCTTCGAAATCGATGGGTAGGATGCAAGAGAACGGAGGTCAATGCAAGCGAGAAAATGAGTGAAGGTGCAAATTGCACAGAAGGATCTCTATCACTAGCAATCAAACACAATGAAACCCCCCAGTTCGCCAACTCAATGCAATGTGAAGACCGTGAAGGTTCGGTCAATTATCTTGTCAATTTTTAGAGCTTGGTGAGAAATCAATCTATCAAAGTGGTTAAGCGAGTTGTTAGGAACCCAATGGTCTTAGAAGACTGTCCCAATCTCACAACCAGTTTTTCCCAGCCAGTATGGGTGCGAACCGTTTACCGGCTACCCAATCTTCCCACTCTGCTAAATAAATACCAAACCAATTACCCACTACCCGGTGAAGTCCTAACTGGAGAACAACTAACCACAAGATAGTAGTCTAAAGAGAGTTTGTGTGTGGCTCTATCCTAGTGTGCAGGTCGCTCTCTCGCTGCAGATAAATCAAACAAGGCGGGGGTTACTCTCCCCAAAATAAAGATTTTTCCTTAAGTTTATTTTAGGGTCGAGTTTTCTTTAACAGTCCCAAATTTTAGGTAGTTGTCACTTGGTTTGAATATTTTCAATGAATCGCCTACCGAGTGTCCAATTTCCTTTTTAACTTATGTGAGTGAAAACAAGGAAGTAGATTGGAAAGTCAATGCGCGTTTAAACACTATGATGCATGCAGGGGTTAGAGATGCATACCTTGTCACCAACACTCTACATGCAAGGTGATCTGTGCAGAATATAAATACAGAAAAATCAACTAACCTATATGCAAATGCAAGTGAAACGTCCTAACAATGGCTCATATTAACATGCAATAACCAATTAAATTTGACTAAGTCCAATTACGCTCTATTCTATAGGTACATAAATTCTTGTTTAGGATGTTTGGACCTAATTAATTACCTGACTCAAGCAAATTAATTAAAGCAATCAATTGGTAGCTCACGAAATCTGCGTGAAACAAAGAAAAATAAGGTGATGAAAACAAAACTTGTGAGATCTCCCACGTGCATCGGCACTTGGTGAAATAGACCCCGCAAACAAGGTTTATAATGTCCTTTTACAAGAGTTCAAATGAAGGAATAAATGCTATATCTACACTATTCTAATGCTCCAAGTGTTGGTCTCCTAAAAACAATCTTCTCCTCCTCCCACGCTCTCCTGCAGCTCAGTGAAGAATCAAGCCGCCTCCGCTTCACTTGGGTGCTCCGGTGCTCAACTCCGCTCTCGCTCGTCGGGCCCTCTCAAGAAAGAGGAAATATAAAATATGTAAGAGATACAAGTATATGAAAATATAAGAAGAAATGAATAAATTAAATACAACGAATATGAACAATGAATAAATGTCAAAAAATGTAAACAAAAATGTACAACCTAGAATAGCAGGTTAAAAGAGAAACCTAACTAGCCTCGCGTGCCTCCCTGGCAACGACGCCATTTTGTTGCTACGCTTTTCATAGGTTTAAAAATTACCGAATTATGAACAAACCATTGCAACCAAATCAAGCATTAACAAAAATTTATTTTTTCTCAAACCAATAATTATTTACAAGAATAATGAAGGGAGGGAAATTTTTGCTACTTATTTACCTGTATAGCTAACAGGAACAAACTCCGAGAGGCTACAAATCCCGAGAGTTATTTAAATAATCGATAAAAAATCAAATAAAGGAAAAAGGAATCTCAATTGCTAACTATCTTGGTTTTGGTGAAATTTTTATTTTTTTATATTTTTAAAAAATGTTTGATTTCTATTTTTTATTTCAGATTTTCAATTTTTTTATGATTTTAATTTTTTCATTTTTTTAAATTTTCAGAAATGTGATTTTCCAACCAAATTCTTGCACAAAAGAAATGCAAATTTTCCCTTTTTGGATTTTTGAAATATAACAAAAATGCTAAAAAAATATCCAAATAGTATATTTTTGTATTTTAATGAATTTTTACTATTTTGTGACTTTTAGAGATTTTTAGATTTTTTAAGATTTTTAAAATAAATAAAAATAGGAGAAAATGTAAACAATGAGCACACATGTTTATTTCGAAGTTTAAAAATATGAAATGAAATAAAAAATTGCAAAAGATATTTTTCTTGAAAACTACAGGAATTTATCTACAAACAAAACTCAAATCACAATTTTTTTTATTTTTCTACAATTTTATATGATTTTTTAAGATTTTTAGTGTTTTGAAATTTATTTTGGGTTTTTATAAATAATTACTGCATGAAAATTACACATAAATTTATTGACATAAATATTAAACTACTGTATTTTTTTGAATTTTTTAAGCAATATTCGTTTTTTTATGATTTTTCAAAGTTCAAACATGGAAATATGCAATAATTTTTTATTTTTTAATAATAGCAAATAAAAATAAAATCAATGAAAAAAATTAAATCATAAAGAGACACACATTAAAAGCTTAAGATTATTTTTGCAAAATTTATTGACCAACAAAAAGGTTTTATTTCTATGATTAAAAGCATGGAAAATAAAGTCTGTAACACATGGACTTAAATGTAATTTCTACAAGGTTTTATAACCTAAAATAAACAAAAAAAAATAAATGGGAAAAGTTTCAAATTACCCAAGGGAGGGCATGTGCAACACGTGATGGCTCTGGCTGACAGGGACGTATTTGCAATTTTGAAATCCTCCTTGGGAGCGGATGTAATTTGTCCAAAAATTTTTAAAATCACTTGTTAGGGTCCCCTTCATTCTTTCTTGCTTCCCAATCCAAAAGGGCTTGGGGAGGGGATGTCGCTTGTTGTTCTTCAACCAGGAAGAGGGGCGCCACCGCCCTTGTCTTATTTCTTCTTGTGCGGCGTACTAGCAGTGACCGATACGGTGGATTGGCGGGCAGTGGTGTTCGCGAAGGCTAGGCAGGATAAGTGACGTTGGTGCTCCTTGCTCAGGTGATGTGGTGGTGAAGGGTGGTGATTGGAGGGAGGCGGAGATGGCACAGTGGCTCCAAGCGTGGCCACTACAGAGCGACACACGCCTTCGCAATGGCAGTGCGACAGCTGGTGGAGGACTCCTGTGCCCAGGTGGATATGGCACGACGACGAGGCATCGATGGAGTGGCGTGACAGCGGTGAAGGGCCGCCTGGGCTACTGCGGCTCATGAGGCGTCGACGGCGTTGGAGAGCGGTGAAGGATATGGTTAGATCCTCAAGCGCATCACGGAAGCGTGAGCGTCGTATCAAATACAATGAGGAGCGACTAGTCGGACTAGTTGCTCGATGCAGCGGAATTTAAAAAATTTTATACGAAGAAATCACATGATCCAAGAACATTTCTCGGATCGTTTTGTCTAAACCACAAACAAGTAGTAGGATTACCTCTTGAAGCGTGGTTGCAATCGAGTCTCTAAACGAAGAGACCTCCTGTCTCAAGTCCGATCCGACGGAGGAGACGCGTGCGAGTGCGGGGATGAACCGCGTGCTTCTCGCAATCCATGTTGATGATCCAAGCGGCGGATCTCCTGATCTCGACACACGAGATCTGACGTCTTCTTCACGAGTGAGGCGCACCGAAGGAGACAAAGATCCACGAGCAGAAGAACGGGCAACATAACGACGATGCCGCGGCGATGGAGAACCTCTCCATGGCATCCATGGTGGACGGCCATGAGAGGGAGAGAGAGGGCTGACCTCTAGAGAGAAAGAGAGAGAGAGATGCTTCTCAAGCATTGTGTGTAAAATAGAGAGCATGGTATGCCTCTCTATTTATAGGGTTTTGGGATCCATGGATCTCAATCCATGTGACATATAAAATCAATGGATGAGATTGATTTATGTCAATCCTATGGTCAAGATTATTGTTGGTAAAAACCAACAACTTGTGATTTAATTTTGATAAAATATATTTGATAAATCAAATAAATATTAATACCAAATTAAATCAATCAAATAAGGAGAGAAAATACAAAGGAGATCAACCTTCCTCTTTAGAGGGCAATCTCATGGATTCCCAGGAGATTGCACATCTCCCTGATTTTCTCTCTACTTATTTTCCAACAACTATTTGTTGGGATTTTTATTCACCAAAATAATTCTCAATTAAATTTGGGAATATTGCAATCTTGACATTGGAATATTGTGAATCATATTCACAACCCAAAACAACATGTAATTTACATTTTCAATTAATTAGACAATGTGTATCCAATACACATTAATAATTAATCTACTAATATAAATTATATATAACTCTCTCTAATACATTATAAATCACATTTATAATATATTATGAATAATTGGATATTACTATCCACATTATTCTTATCCATAATAATTAAATCACATTTAATTATATTGGATAACTTATTCTCATGTGCTCAAATAATATGAATCACATTCATATTATTTACATCTTTGATAATCAAATCACATTTAATTATCTAAGATAACTCTCCTTATAATATGAATCAAATTCATATTATTCGTGATAATTAAATCACATTTAATTATCCATTTTCTCAATGCTCGGATACATATATCAACAATAGAATTATCCATGAACTCTTTCAAGGATAATGCGCTTTCTCCGCGAATACTTGGAGATAAGGACAGGGCGACTGTATTGTTCCACGTATAGTGACATGGATATTGAGATCACATCTCAAATCCAGATCTCGGGCCTCCCGTAGATGCTTGATTAAATCAAGACCGTAAATCTAATCTTCTCATTGAATCTGAATTACATTCAGATCAATGTCCAACATTTGGACTAAGATCAGATTACTTCTCTACTGAGAGGAGTCACTAAAATCCAAACCCGTTTCATCACTCCCTAGGAATGGAAGCGTCATGGTTATACAATCGTTTATGATCACATCACCCTCAGGTATTCCTAATACCTGTACATCCTACATACTGGAAGACTCAGAATAAACCCGAAGTATTAGATCAACTTTATACTGTCTACTTCAGGGTTTTATCAGTAAGTTTTCATTCGATCATTGGGAGTCGGTATCGATCATACACTTTCCAAAAACATATATCATACCTAGGTCTTGATCATATACTTTCCAAAAGTATATATCAAACCTACGAATTCAGTCAAGCTTCCAAAGCGAGACGACCATGTGCATGGAATTTGATTCTTCCCAATATCTCATGAGTGAGCTCATGTCTTCCGGTTCAGTAACTGAACCTGTATGATCCCTTTGAGAGATCGTATTACTCATATGCCCTTATATGCACACCAGCACGCCGGTGTATAGACCTTGATTAGGTCATCAACCTATTGGTCTGCCAAATGTACATACTTAGACATATAGTAACACATCTGTCTCCGGTCAGAGGATGTGTGCCTGTATCGTGACAGCATACGATATAGGACTTTGGTTATCTTGATCTCGTTAAGTCAACTCTTTGACCTAACTAATCTGACACCTCCGAATCTCTATTCCTATGCAGAGGACCTACATCAAGAGGTCGGTCAGATATCGGCTTAAATGAGATAGGATTGCTATTTCCTACTCAGGCTGGAGATCATCTCTTAACAATCATTTGACGATGCTTGATGAGTCCTCAATCTAACTCATTAGATATTCATCCAAGCACCAGCCTCTATGATTCAATAATTGAATCAATAGCTGTATGATCATTAAGATGGCCATGGTACATAACCCTAATTGTACTAAGGGACCTATTATGCAAATTATGTACTCTTTATTTCAGATTAAGGAGTGAATTGCAATAACATTTATTGCATAATGGCTCGCCGTGGGCTCGCATGTCCAACAATCTCCCACTAGCCCAAAGAGCCATTAATGGGCTAATCATTTAAACCCACACTCATGTGACAATCATAGGCTATTTAGAAAATAGCTAGGTAAGCTGATCAGTCACTCCGTTCCTAAGAGACTACGCCAAGTCCTTTTACGGCACTTGCATATCTCCTAGTAACAGTGCTCGCATCCGATGCGAATGTTGCATCTCATGCAACCGATACTCAATTTTGTTGGTTATAGTGTCCTTGACACTACATCTTATTAATTATCATAACCAGTATTCCCATAATCCTTATTAGAATACCTTCATTCCTAGAGATCTCTATCTCCTAAGGTATCTACAGTTAAGACCCTTATAGATCACTATCTACAAGGTCTTAAACCTTTGAAGATAAGACTTTGAGATCACTATCTCTAAGTTTCATCATCTTTGAAGATATTGTTATTACTGCAACTAAGTGTTTTATTTCCAGAGTAGGATTAGTAATAGTTTACTACTCCCACTGCATGGCAGACATCTGGCTCTTTTACACATCTAGCATATACCCAGCTTCTCATAACTGATGCACAAGTGCAAGCAGTTCTAGCATTCACTTCCTCAACTCTTTGAGGTGCTATCCCTTTAGACAGGTCACTACCACATCTTAAGGGAAGGAAGCCTTTCTTGGAATTTTTCCAGAAAATGGAATATGTCCAAGGTGTAATACTAATGTGACAGTCCCAATACCCTCTTCTCTTTGCTTCTGAACGACTTCAGAATTAAGATCTAAGAGGTATCCTTGAGATCGTATCTCAAGGTATGGAACAACCAAATTATAAAACACTTATTATTTATTCTTATATCATTACAAATGATTAGGATAATATCTACATTTAGCATGATGAATACAATGGCACTCCCGCTAAGCTTCATATGGTTCATCAAGATTTTATCTGAAATCATAACATTTACCATTTAATCAAATCTTATGTTCCAAATACAAGAAGCTTATTTGAGTCCAAAGATGGAGTTCTTTGGCTTGCACACCTTGCTTTCCTCAACCATGAAGCCCTGGGGCTACTTCATATGAATATCCTCAGAGAGGTATTCATAGAGGAATGCAATCTTGACTCACATCATGAAGATGTCATAGTCAAGTTGTGTAGCTATAGTTAGCAATATTCTGATGAGTTAAAGCAAGGTCACTGGAGAGCAAGTCTCATCGTAAGCGATGTCTTCTCTTCGGTGTGTAGCTCATGACTACGAACCGTGCTTTGAAGGTCTCTACCTTCTCATCAGGTTCCCTCTTTCTCTTGAAGATCCATTTACACCTTAATGGGTCTGACCCATATATGTGGATCCTCGAGGGTCCATATACAACATTTGTATATGAAGTCTACATTAGACTTTTGTTGCCAACATCCATCTTTCCATGTCATAATCCTCAGGAACTTCATCACATGAAGTCCGATCATTTTCACATGGAATACATCCTCAAACTTATTTGAAGAAGTATTAGTGTTTCATTTTCAATTATTCTTTTAGTTTCTGATTTCAGGAGCCTCATTATCTTCTCAAGATTTAAATGAGTTCCTTTACTTCATTTTATCTTGATTCTTAAGAGAGTCATCCTCCAAGAATCACATTCTTAGATATCAGATCTTTTAAGAATCTCAAGGTCATAAAGTAGGTATACAATACCATTCTTTATTTTCCTAATGAAGTAGCACTCTCTAGTGCTAGATTCCAGCTTACATGCATGGAACCTTGTTAAGTATATAATGTAGTCTCTACTACATATACACCTTTGGAAACTAAGAGATAATTATGCTAGGATTAATCATTGATTAAATCATGTCACACATGATCAATTGTATCTCCCTACAACTCCATTGAGTTCAGGTTCATTAGGAGGATTGGGATAGGAATGATATTCATATCTCCATAAGGTATTTCTTGAATTCATCTAATAGGTACATGCTACCTTGGTTAGATCAAATTCATTTCATCTTCCTTCAAACTTTGGTTCTAAACCAAAATTGTGAAATCTTTGAACATTTCAATTTTTTTTCTAAGTGAAGAGAAGAAATCTCATATCATACATAATCATTTACAGATATCACATATCCATAATGTTTACTATGATATAGATGATCTGCATACATCAATATATATGAGATCATGAATACCTTGACATCTTACACCTTTCCCAAGGAAGGGTGTATTGGACATTTTGCTTTGAATATAATATTCACAAGTATGTGAGATTTGAATCTTTAGACAATCTAAAGTTTCATGTCTTACTAGTCCATTGATCTCATCAACAGACATATGTCCAAAACTTGATGCCAGATCATTGTCAAATGATCTTCATCCTCCTATTGATCTTTTAAAGGTTTAATTTTCAGTATTAGAAATCCTAATGAACCATTCATTAATTTTCTAATTTAATAGAGTCCACTAGATTTTAGATTACTATCTGAAATATCTCCATCATAACTCTTTATGACAGATATATTACAGAATTCATGTTTATATCCAACAATTAGAAATAAACAATGAGTGTATTCTAATATCTAGGTCATAGAGACATTCTCTAAGACTAAGGGCTCCTACTGAAAATATGAAGTCTATTGATCCAATGGAAATTGTTGCAACACTTGCATCACTTTCAACATGGATGACCAATAAACCATAAGATCAATTTTTTTTAATATTCTAATACATATGCAACCAATTGCAAGTGTTATTAGAAGAATGAGATACAATTATTAGACTTTACCTTATCAAATAAGTAAGTCAATTTCAATGATTATATGTAGGCTATTCTGATATATTATCTGATTCCTTCTCTAAGGATTCTAGATAGATTTGATAGTCATACTATCAACACATCAACATATTGCAGTATTGGCATTCATCCAACTCTTTGGATGTCATGTGGAAGTCACAGAAATACAGTCAACTCTTTGATTATACTTCTTACTTGGGTCCAACCCATGCTTCAACTGCGCTCCCTTTATCTATAAACAACCATTGCTTAAGACTAAGGACCTCTTATGTTAAATTCAAAAGAATTTAATGTAAGAGCATTTCAACATTTATACGTGCTTCACCCAATTCATACAATATGAATATTATGAAGCTTCATGAATGACTAGAGTATAGACAGTAGAATGATGACACTCATCATCTACATCCATCTAAACTCTTAAAACATAGGTTCAGGTAGGTATTTAAATAATTTGAATACATCATCTCTTATAGATCTACCATTCTACATGATGCAGAGAACCATGTCATTCATGATAAAATGTCAAGAGCACATATGTATGCCAGCAAATCTTTTTTAATTTCATAAGGATTATTTGATAATTACGATCATTATCGACATGTCACTTCAAAAGTACATTCGATGAGATCAAGACTTATAGAGACATACAAACCCTAGGGTTTTAGTCCTATTGTCTATTTAGTTATCACTTCTCATTATTACGAGGAAACTTGCATATTGCAACCACATACATTATGTGTCCAACTGCAATTACAATATCTGGATCAAGGGTCCAATCCATGATACTTTACTGGTTATTATTGAGCATAGAATTGAGTGGGTTTAATGAAGGATTATCTGAAATAAGAAATTTGTATGAGTGTATATGTTTATATATATATACATATTATACTTTGATTTAGGAATTTTCATATCAAAGTTGTCTTGCCATGTCAACAATGAAAGTTCATTCCCTTAATCACTTTCAATGTAAGAGATATACTTACCATTATATCTCAGCAAGATCTGGGATCTCCTCTTTATCTTTGTTACATCCCAATAATATGAGAAACTGCAACTCCAATAAAGAGAAGCGGGAACACATTCCGCCTTGCAAGTCCAACTTGCATTTCCCAATTCGGTCTTTAATGCCCGGGCCCACCACCCCTAAGGTGATGTTGACCCGTCATCAATTGAACCAACCGTCAACAGGAATAGAACTCGTTATGCGCAATCCAATATCGCCCCAATAATATGAGGATCCGATATTGGGGTCACTACGCATACGACCTTACACTTCGAGAAGCAAAGAGTCCGATCCAGATGCGCTTGTATATAGGAGCTGTCACTTCGTACAGGCGTCTCCTATATACAATCCCTGGCGACGGAAACCCTTCGTCTTGACGGGAGACCATGGATGTCACTTATGTGATCCTCCACCTCTTATTCAAATTTAATTAATTACTATGAATCACATTCATATAATTAATTCTTCCAAGGGAATTATTAACTCTAATCATATTAGAGTATTCTTAATTGGATATAATTAACTTAATCATATTAAATTAATTATCAATCCAATTTAATCAATCAAACTTAATTTTATGCTTGAATATATATATGGTATTATTCTCAAAGTACGTATTAATTCGTATTTTAATAATTAGAAAAATACATCATAATCCCTCGGACATTATCCCGGCCCTACCCGCTGTCATGGCCAGTACCGGCGGGAGTGGGACGGACCGCATACGTTGCAACCCGCTACCCCAGCAATCCCCGACTAGACACCATATCCGCCTCGGGAAAGGATAATGCCAAATTGATTAATTTGCACTTGAGATGATCATCGGTTCTTCAACCGAAATTATACCATATAGTAATCAAAACAATTTTGATTATAAGGAAATTTGCTAGACAAATTCCCAATCCTATTCAAGCAAGGAGTTTGATGATTGTGATACCAATTAAGATTTAGATCAAATCTAATCAATTAATTGATTGGGGCCAAGTCAATTAAGGAAATAATCATCTTCTAATATTTCACAAATATTTTCCATAATTATTTCTCGAAATTAACAATTAATTTCATTAATTGACAATCACATGGTTCTTGATTAGGAAAGCAATTTCAGCAGTGACCCCTACTTACTAAAATTAGCATATCTCAATCATATTAAATCCAAATTAAGCAAAGTCAATTTCTAAAATATGCTATTTTGATTTAGGACAGAACCTAAGTGATGTATCACGCATTTCGAGGCAAGTCTAAACAGTAATTAACATTTTAATCACGTTCAGATTCACAGTTCCCGCAACAGTGCATACATGTTCATTAAAACGACCATATCTCGAGCATACGAAATCCGATTTACGCAAACTCAGATCCTATGGTTTTCTTTATTTAATGGGGAACAAAATACTAGTATTAAATTCGTGTTTAAACAATTTAAACAGTGCCGAATTTATTTACTAAACAGATCTGTGAAATCAAATGCGATGAAAACTTTCGCGACCTTAACGAACCCAAGTCGTCATCGGTTAGCGAATCATATTCGAAACCGTCGACCTAAGGCTCTGATACCACTTTAAGAATATGGTTAGATCCTCAAGCGCATCACGGAAGCGTGAGCGTCGTATTGAATTCGATGAGGAGCGACTAGTCGGACTAGTTGCTCGATGCAGCGGAATTTAAAAAATTTTATACGACAAAACCACATGATCCAAGAACACTTCTCGGATCGTTTCGTCTAAACCACAAACAAGTAATAGGATTACCTCTTGAAGCGTGGTTGCAATCGAGTCTCTAAACGAAGAGACCTCCTGTCTCAAGTCCGATCCGACGGAGGAGACGCTTGCGAGCGCAGGGATGAACCGCGTGCTTCTCGCAATCCATGTTGATGATCCAAGCGGCGGATCTCCTGATCTCGACACATGAGATCCGACGTCTTCTTCACGAGCGAGGCGCACCGAAGGAGACGGAGATCCACGAGCAGAAGAACGGGCAGCATAACGATGATGCCGCGGCGATGGAGAACCTCTCCATGGCATCCATGGTGGACGGCCATGAGAGGGAGAGAGAGGGCTGACCTCTAGAGAGAAAGAGAGAGAGAGAGATGCTTCTCAAGCATTGTGTGTAAAATAGAGAGCATGGTATGCCTCTCTATTTATAGGGTTTTGGGATCCATGGATCTCAATCCATGTGACATATAAAATCAATGGATGAGATTGATTTATGTCAATCCAATGGTCAAGATTATTGTTGGTAAAAACCAACAACTTGTGATTTAATTTTGATAAAATATATTTGATAAATCAAATAAATATTAATACCAAATTAAATCAATCAAATACGGAGAGAAAATACAAAGGAGATCAACCTTCCTCTTTAGAGGGCAATCTCATGGATTCCCAGGAGATGGCACATCTCCCTGATTTTCTCTCTACTTATTTTCCAACAACTATTTGTTGGGATTTTTATTCACCAAAATAATTCTCAATTAAATTTGGGAATATTACAATCTTGACATTGGAATATTGTGAATCATATTCACAACCCAAAACAACATGTAATTTACATTTTCAATTAATTAGACAATGTGTATACAATACACATTAATAATTAATCTACTAATATAAATTATATATAACTCTCTCTAATACATTATAAATCACATTTATAATATATTATGAATAATTGGATATTACTATCCACATTATTCTTATCCATAATAATTAAATCACATTTAATTATATTGGATAACTTATTCTCATGTGCTCAAATAATATGAATCACATTCATATTATTTACATCTTTGATAATCAAATCACATTTAATTATCTAAGATAACTCTCCTTATAATATGAATCAAATTCATATTATTCATGATAATTAAATACATTTAATTATCCATTTTCTCAATGCTCGGATACATATATCAACAATAGAATTATCCATGAACTCTTTCAAGGATAATGCGCTTTCTCCGCGAATACTTGGAGATAAGGACAGGGCGACTGTATTGTTCCACGTATAGTGACATGGATATTGAGATCACATCTCAAATCCAGATCTCGGGCCTCCCATAGATGCTTGATTAAATCAAGACCGTAAATCTAATCTTCTCATTGAATGTAAATTACATTCAGATCAATGTCCAACATTTGGACTAAGATCAGATTACTTCTCTACTGAGAGGAGTCACTAAAATCCAAACCCGTTTCATCACTCCCTAGGAATGGAAGCGTCATGGTTATACAATCGTTTATGATCACATCACCCTCAGGTATTCCTAATACCTGTACATCCTACATACTGGAAGACTCAGCATAAACCCGAAGTATTAGATCAACTTTATACTGTCTACTTCAGGGTTTTATCAGTAAGTTTCTCATTCGATCATTGGGAGTCGGTATCGATCATACACTTTCCAAAAACATATATCATACCTGGGTCTTGATCATATACTTTCCAAAAGTATATATTAAACCTACAAATTCAGTCAAGCTTCCAAAGCGAGACGACCATCCGCATGGAATTTGATTCTTACCAATATCTCATGAGTGAGCTCATGTCTTCCGGTTCAGTAACTGAACCTGTATGATCCCTGTGAGAGATCGTATTACTCATATGCCCTTATATGCACACCAGCGCGCCGGTGTATAGACCTTGATTAGGTCATCAACCTATTGGTCTGCCAAATGTACATACTTAGACATATAGTAACACATCTGTCTCCAGTCAGAGGATGTGTGCCTGTATCGTGACAGCATACGATATAGGACTTTGGTTATCTCGATCTCGTTAAGTCAACTCTTTGACCTAACTAATCTGACACCTCCGAATCTCTATTCCTATGCAGAGGACCTGCATCAAGAGGTCAGTCAGATATCAGCTTAAATGAGATAGGATTGCCATTTCCTACTCAGGCTGGAGATCATCTCTTAACAATCATTTGACGGTGCTTGATGAGTCCTCAATCTAACTCATTAGATATTCATCCAAGCACCAGCCTCTATGATTCAATAATTGAATCAACAGCTGTATGATCATTAAGATGGCCATGGTACATAACCCTAATTGTACTAAGGGACCTATTATGCAAATTATGTACTCTTTATTTCAGATTAAGGAGTGAATTGCAATAACATTTATTGCATAATGGCTCGCCGTGGGCTCGCATGTCCAACAAGCGGTTCCACCCCAAGCAGAGGAGGGATGGTGATGGCATCCTGCGGATGTCGGGGGGGATCTTGGTAGATCACACGATGATCAACAAGTGGGAGGAGCGGTGGCAGGCACCACCTGAGGGTTGGAGGGGCGGCGCCTGCGGCACTATAATTTTTTTGTAAAACAGAAACAGAAAAAAAAACTTTTTTCCTTTTTTTAAACAGAAATTGTAGAAATCTTTTTTTATATATTTTATATATTTTTGTAATCTTTTCTTTATTCCTGCAAATAAATAATATAGATAGAAAACAACTCGAGCATGATGACTCGGTCCTGATTATTATTAGAAAAAAAATAAAATCGAGATACGTGAGAGGGTGCAGTTCCGAGGAAAATGGCGGATGGAACCGGGTCTCCAACCACCGTGCATGGTTGGAGGTGAGAGATCGTGGAATTAGAACGTGAAGCGACATGATCAAGAAAATTAGATAAAACATCTGATTGGATTCAAATCAAATCATGATGTGTGATATAAAAAATGATTAAATGAGATCTAGAAATATAAAAATTGACAACGACTAAAAAAATGCAAAAATAGACTACGATTATCCGAAGTTATAAAATAAGAGAAGAAAAATGTGGATCTCACAGTGGGAGGGATGGAAACTGTGGTCGCCACGACGAAGGCCGACTCACTATCACCAGACGGCTCAAAGGCTAGGCACCCTTCTGTAACAAGATGACTCTCGGAGAATAGGCTCCTCTCACCAAAGATTGATCAAAGAGAAATGAGAGAGGAGGAGCCAATTAAATAGAAAATAATTGAATTTGAAATTCAAAAATTGAAATGAGGGGAAGAAAAGGGAGGTTAGTGGTATAACTAAATAAATAAACTAAATAAATTAAATAAATAAAAAACAAAATTCAGAATGAAATAAATTAATAAAATAATTAATTGGTAAAAATCATTTAGCCACATTAATGGTGGTTATTCAAGTTACACAATTAAACTGTATATACATGGTAGGTTTTCAAATCAAATAAATAAATGAATCAAAATTTCGTAGTTATGTTAATTTAATTAATTAATGTTAGATAATAAATTTTTTGGTGGTTTTTTTTATAAGGAGTTTAATTGTATACATATCTTATATACATAATGTACATTATACACATGTACAAATAAGGAAATACTTTTATAATTTTTTTATTTATTTACTCTAAAATATAGTGAATAATATTTACAACTATAAAAATATAATATGTACAAAAATAAAATAATAAATGCAATAAGTAAACGGTCAAATTGCAAAAACCACCCTAGAAAATTGTCTTTCAAACCATAACTCTAAAAATTATGAAACCACAACCATTTTAAAGATAATTAAATTTAGAATACAATGGAAGTGAGTTTGATTCAATTTGATACATATGAAACCAGAATTGGTCTTTTAATTATAGCTTTATGGCCTTTTCCGAGTGTAGTTACTTTTATTTTGTACATGATTTTATTTTGCAAGTATTTTTATTATTTAGAAAACATTTTTATTTACAACTTTTGTTTTGAAAATTTTTTAATTTGAAGTCAATTTATATAAAAATAAAATAATGTAAATTTTGTACAGTATACAAAGAGTAAATTCAAATATATACAAAACACACATTTTTTTATTTTCTAATTAAGGACCCTATCTCCCCCTACTTTATTCTTAATCGATTAGGTCAAGTCTTGACCTTCTCTTGGGGTTCGTGACAGCCTGTATCTATTACATATATACAATCTTTTTTTTCTATTTTATTTATTTTTTTATTTTTCCTTTATTTTTTTTATTTTTTTAGGTTAAATTAATAATATATGTACAATATTTACTCACAGATGCAAGTTAGTAAGAATAAGGAGTTAATATTATATACATGTGTTTCTATAAGGGATTTTAAGCTAAAATAAATGAATAAGGGTGATGAAATGCAGATTCATCACTACTTTACACCATTTCATGATTTCTTTCATGACGACGCCCCTTAGATTTGGGTTGAGTCTTCTTTGAAACTCTTGGGACGACTTGGCGTCTTCTTCCAAATAAATGTGGTGTGAGCACATAGCATGGTTTATCCCGCGGAGATCTGAAACATGCCAACCAAGTGCCTGGCATTTTTCTCTTGAATCTCGAGGAGTTTAGATTCTTATTCTAGGGTCAACCAGCTGCTGGTGATGACCTGATAGACCTGACAGAAATGACTTTTATTCAAGTTCTAATTTGGCCAGTTTCTCGATCACTTCGGAGACTGTGCCGGTTAGAAGATGATCTGCCTGAACTTTAGCGGAATTGCTTACCTCAATGTCTAGTTGGTCTTCTAACAATGTGCCTAACAAATCTGCGATGAACTCATTATGTTCGGGCTGGAGTGAATAATCTGAATCAAAAAGATGCATCAACGAATTGGATTCAGTCTCCCTAGTATCGTCAGAGCTTGCATCGACTGTGCTTTTCAGATCCTCCTCCAAAGAGAGCATTTCCTGTGTCCATGGCTCATTCAAAGAGAGTGGTATGTCTCTGATCTCTACAACGAAGTCACAATATGCTTCCGGCGATGCTGTGTGACTTTCATCAGTTAGACTTTAGGGTCGTTGATCATGTCTATTTTAATTATGTTTTTCGAGCTGAAAGTGATCTTCCCAGCTCTATAATCCACCACAGCTTCTGAAGTGCGTAGGAATAGCTGGCCTAGAATGATAGGAGTCTGGACTACGGGTGCAGGGGACTCCATATCGAGGACTCAAAATCAACTGGAAATTGCATGTCCCGCACCTTTACTACAACGTCTTCCAAAAGACCTTAGGGTCGCTTAATTGATCGATCAACAAGCTGAAGGATCATTCGTGTATGCTTGAGAGAACCTCAACTGAATTCTTGCAATAATGAAGAGGGCAGGAGGTTGATGGAAGAACAACCATCAAGCAAGGTTCACTCGAAGAATTGATAAAAAATCTCGCAACTGATCAAAGGTGCCCGTTTGTCCTATTTCTTTTGTAGGAGATTGCTGATGGCTGCAACAGTGGACATGGTGAGAACATGCTTCTCTACCTGTCGGCATCTGTTGGTATGTGCTGGATGATGCTTGTTCGTACATACCTCCTTCAAACCTATCTCTAAAATGGGAATGTATTCCATGGCCTTTATCAATGGAATCTCAACAATCAGATTATTAAGCATATCCACAACTCCAGGATCATACAATGCAGTTTTCTCATTTTTTGGAATTTTCTATTGCTTCAGGAAAAGGAATATTCACAGTACTGAAAATCCAAAATAGAGTTTTTATTTAAACAAAATCCTTATCCACAATATTCTGTACACCCGGATCATAAAAAGGAGTACAAACTAGAGAAGAAGACGATGGTGCTGGTGGACAAGCAAAAAGCACGACCTCGACTCCGTCGGTTGGCATAGGATTGGCTACTACTGGCGTCTCCTCCATTGCTGGTGCAGCTTCACGTCGACTGCAAGCATCTTTTTGGGATTTTGGAGTTTTCTGGTTTTTTTTTGTTTCTGATGGTGGCAGTGGAATTGGTTGGCAGTTGGTACAACGCCTTCTTCTTCTTCCTCACCCATTCCTGTAGCTGGCGCGGCTGATGCAAAAGATGATGATTCACCTGTTAAGGCTTTATTCTCCCCATGGATTGCGGTAGATAAAGGTAAAGTTTTACCGCTACTGAGAGTGACAACATTAGATAAAGAAATATTACAATCATCAGGCTCTACATGCACAGACTGGTCATCATAGTCTACCCACTCTTTACATTCAAAGCTATTGGGATTTGCATCGATCTGCGCCAAAATGGAAGTTTTGGTGGTGGTTAGGTCATCTAGGTTCTTTGTCATATCTGTTAGGCCTTTTACAAGTTGGGCCAACCAATCTAGGGTAGGGTTTACAGGACTTGCCTCAGAAGGTTCAATGTGTAGACCACACACTATGGCTGATTGTTGTGGGGCTGAAGCTGAGACTGCTTATGTTGTTGAGGAGGTGGAGTAAGCTGGTACTGCTTATAAGAGAGGGTGGGCAATGTTGAGGTGGTGCAGCTGCATACTGATGGTACGACTGTAACTGTCGGTACTACGGCTTCGCATACTATTGATTCTGCCTCCATCGATGTTGGTACAACAGAGGCTGGTGATATTGAGGTGGAGGTTGAGAGGACTACTGATAACAAACACCCTGGGGTTGGTGGTAAGCCCTGTTGGATGGTGGCTAGCCCTATGGGTGTCCGGTAGGATGAGCTGCCATGCATTATTACTCCATACACCGTTGACTTCCTGAATCAATGGTGGTGGTGGAAATGCTAGATCGGAAGGCGAAAGGCAGTCAGGCTAGTAAACTACCATCTGCTGCTACGGCGAGCGTTGATCAGGCGCCTGGACGTATTACACGTGCTGGACTGCCAGTGGCTGTTGACTCGGCTGAGGAGGTTGTTGCGGTGATGGCTTGTCCTTCTTCTCAACATGAGTCTTTGTAGATGGTGTTTCCGACTAGACAGAACTTATGGTGTTCACCAGTAACTCCAACCCCAGATGGTTGTTGCGTCCTCTTTTCAATTACAACGAGCTTCTCGAGATCTTGTGATCACTTCTGGATAATATTAACCTTTGAGAGATGGCCATCGACGATACTAAGGTTGGAGCTCTCATCTCTCTCCTCCTCACGAGACGCTGCCATGTGTACTTGCTTCTGGAGTACATGGGGTTGTTTCTAAAATGCTTGGGATGAAGAGTGTGTGGCCTCTCCTTCGGCCATTTCTTCAAAGATCTTCCAAACTACATCTTCATCCTTGTTGAAATGAGATCCCCCACATGCAACATCGACGAGCCTTTGGCTCTCTACATTCAATCCCCTAAAAAAGTGTTGGACAGATTGGTCCTCGGTATGTCATGATGGGGGCACTTCTTCTGCAGATCTCTGAATCGCTCCCAAGCTTCATGGATGGTTTCGTGGGTACCCTGGGAGAAGTTACTGATCCTGACTCGCATCTGGATGAGCCGACCGAGTGGATAGAATTTGTGCAGAAAGACAGATTTCAATTTCTCCCACGTCATTACAATCTTTTCCAAATGATTGACCCATTACAGGGCCTTGTCTTGCAAACTGAAGGGGAACACCATCATATTCACTACGTCCAAGGGAACATTAGGGTAGTGGGTGGTTCGATAGATGCGTGAGAACTACTGTAGGTAAATGTAAGGCTCTTCACTAATGTTCCTTTGGAATGATTGTAGAAGGGCCAGGAACTGAGGCTTGAGCTCAAAGTGAGCATGTACCTGTGGAATGAGGATCCACTCTGTCATTTGGTTGTCTCCAGGATTGTATATTTCCTTCAGCGTAGGTTTTTGCCTCCCTTGTTCCAATTCTTCCTCATGTGGATCATCACCGGGTCTGTCTCCTCTTCCTCTTGCCGGTATGTCCAGCTGGTCTATTCCTCAGATCAATCAACATATCCTGAAACACAGTCTGTGCTAAGTCTTGCTTGGTCAGATGCTGTTGCATGGCTTTGATGGAAGTCAACAACTAAGCATACACCTGGTTCTGGTCTGGCATCTATCCTTGCTCTGGCTTAGAAGGTGGCTGCTATCCCTAGCCCTCTCCTTGGGGAGCCATTTCTGGGTCCGAGTCTGAAGAGATAAATTCTGCTTTGGGATTTATGACTGGAGCTAGCTTCTATCTAAAATGTGAAAAAGTCCCAATCATACCACTTGAAATTGAATCCCATCTGCTAAGATGAATATGGAATTAGGGTCAATCCCAGAGTGTTGTGAATGAAAAAGATGTAGACTGAAATCGACTCTCATTCACAACGGTGAATGTGGGACAAAAGTGATCCCGGTTTATTGGGTGGGCAAAGAAAAGAAGATACAGAGTATGAAGATCAGCCCGCAAAGTCCGGATCAGGTTCTCGGAAATCACCTCAAATTATTGACGATGTCGAGTCTATGGAATCGATGTGGGCGTCTACGGAGTCCCAACTAAACCATCCATATATCTCCATCGTGAAGCAAAAACGGAGTTCGATGATGGAGGAAAGATACGATGGTCAATGAGGAATAAAATGGAGCGTAAAACAGTAGAAAGGCTCGAACTGAGCGGGGGTTAAAAGGAAGACACCTATGACAAAATTTGTGCAAATACGTGGGACTTGATCTTTGAACCTTAATCTAGATCCATGCAAACACAATACAAAATTGGGTTCACCAACTCACACCATGTGGAGCCATGAAGGATCAACTATTTATTATATTTTCAATTTTAGGGTTGTTATGTCAGTCATATATTTTAACAAGTCATTAGCATGCTAACCCTATAGGAGAGAGTACTGCCAGAAAAGTATCCTGTACTTGTCCTCCTCCTTTGTAACCTGTAATCTCCACTTTTTGAGGTCCTTGTAACCCTTCTTGGATCCCTACTTAACCAATGAAATAGAGAGAGTAAGCCAATAGACGAAACCACTACTTCGGTCCTCGCTCGCAATGGAATCATCCGTGAGCGTACAAGAACCTACTCGGACGCAAACCGATAAGACAGACACACCCATGAAGGCGTGACCTATGCTCAGTACTTCATACCATGTCGATGTTCCACACAAGGTAAGAACACCATTGCTGACAAGGCCCTACTCGTTCACGTATGATAAAAGTGCCATTACTTCGAAAATTCAGGCAATACACGAGGTAGTTACAGACTAGCTTTTTGGCTCTAATCCTTAACAAGTTGTGCCTTGCTCATGGGAGGGGTTTTGGTCCCCTCCTAAGGTACCTAAAAACAATGAGGGCTTTATGAACCCAAGATAATGAAAGTCCATTACGAATTTTAATTAAGGTTAAAGTTTATTTAGAAGTCCCCTTGTTTTATTTTTTTTGGATTTTCACTTTTTTTTGAATCTTTTTGCATACAAGCGCCTAACATTTTTGTAGATTCTCATTTAAGTCCTAGGTGCTCGAAATTAGAGGGAGATAGCGAAAAAGCTGTGCAAGTCGATTCGATGATAGAAATCTTACCATAGAATCTAACGATGCATGTTGAGTTAGAGGACTTACATTGTTTCCCAGCTCTTTCCATGCAGTATGCAAAACAAAATTTTTAACCCTAACTACATGGCGGTGTGCAATCGACAAAATCACCCTAAATAGTAGCTGTTATTAATCGTGAATAACCATATTTTAATTACTCGGAAATGAGACCAAGGTCTGATCTTCGATGCCGATCGGTGCCCACCACAACGAGTCTCGCAAGCGCTGTATACGACCTCTCTCGACGTGCAATCTCAAATCCAAATAATTAACATTTATTAATTTGACTAGATCCAAACGTAAGAGACTATGGGTACATGCATTATTATTAGGGTTTGACCTAATTACCAAGGTAAGCAATCTAAGTCTTGGGACTCCATGCACAAAAAAAGGAGGAAACTCAAAACATCGTGAAACAATATAAAAGAAGGAGATAAAGTGCTAAAAACCGCGACATGGCCCCCATGTGAACATACACCCTGGCACTGGACCTCGTTGTGGAGAGTAGTGTCCAAGTCTTAATTATTACAAATTATATTTATCTCTCTCTCTCTCCAATAAATAAATAAATGAAGCTAAGCTATCTCTATGCTAAGTGTCCTCTGTCCTCTCCTTGCTTCCTTTGTAGCCTCTCCAACTGGTCAAAGGATGAAGACCAACCTCCACCAAGCTTAGCTACATCAACCTCCTAAAAAGTCGTCCTCACGTAATGGGCCCTCGCAACAAAGTCACAAAGAGATTCATATTAGCACATATAATCAGATAAAATCAAAATGAGCTATATACAAAGAATAATTGAATGGATATGCGCAAAAGAATATAATTTTTTATTTACATCAATACATCAATGAATAAGCAATAAGGACTATAAAAGATAAAAGACAAAAATAGGCTACGCTCATTGCTCCCCGGCAACGATGCCATTTGACGATCGAGATTCTACGAGGGTCTAGAGTAGTCTACACATGGCAAGACAACAATGTCGTTGAAGCGACTGCATACAATACCTCAATCAATCAACAATCAACCCACTGCAAAATAAAGCAATGAATAGCACAAAATGTGAGTCACAATTTATTATAACTCTACAACTAAATGCATAGCAAGTAAGTATTTAGAGGTTGAACCATAGAGAGCAAAATTGGTAGCCTATAGTTGTTTTTAACCAAAGAGCAGGAATGTCATACATTATGTATATACATATACGTATATGTATTTTTTTATGGGGTTTTAATTTTAATCTATTTATTTATATTTTTTTGTTTCATATTTTTTTATATTTTGTTTTTTCTTTAATTTTGTATTTTTATATTTTCTTTTTATATTTTTAGATTTTTTAAATTTCCTTTTCTTTTTATAAAAAAGATATATACTAATATATAAGGCTATATATAAAATATAGGATAATAAGGATATAAATATAACTAAAAATAAGGGAAAATTGCAGAAGTTTTTTTTGGGGGTTTTAAATAAATTTTTACTATTTTTTTGACTTTTAGTGAATTTTACTAATTTTTATATATTTTAAAAGTAAAAAAGATCCCGAAACAGGTATAAAATAATATGCCAAGATTGAAGTGGAAATTAAAAATATAGAAAATTAAGTCTAGAATTTTTCAAATTAATTTTAACACATAGATAATAATATATAGAAAATTATAAAATAGAAAAGACTATTTTTGGGATTTTTGATTTTTTTTTAGCTTTTATAAATATTTTTGGTGTTTTTCAATTTTTAAGAGTTTTCTTTCACTATTTTTAGTGATTTTTGGGCTAAAAGTTAGAAATGCATAAATAAACAAAATATTTTTTGGATTTTCAGAATTGTTTTTTTTTTATTTTTTTAGTATTTTATACTGTAGACAGGGACTGTTTATGCTATAAATGATTTTTAATAAATAATAAAAAGTCCAAAATTGCGAATTAAAATCATGGCATGAAACTACAAGCAATCAGGAATCTAGACCTAGTTTTTCGTGATTTAGAGTAGAATAGCTATTTTAAATAAATCCAACAAGCACAAAAAATATAATTTCTAGCATGGGCATACTTGTAACTATAATAAAATCTAGGGTACCTCTGTGCAATTTCTCCAAAAATATACAACATAATTAAAAATTTATCAGATTAAGAATAATTACTAAAGGTTACCGAGCCTTTCTTGTAAATTATGCAACTCACCTGGGACTGCACGTGAGATAAGCTAGATAGAACCCAAAAGAAATTATAAATGAGTACATGGGCCTAGAATGCAAAATGCCCATTTTATTTTACTTTTACATTTAATTTACATGACTTATTAATAAATACAAAAAGAACAGGGCTAAGTGTGTAATTTACCCCATAAGGTGCGGATCCAACGATCGATAGATGCCACTTGTGCCACGTGTTGTGTCCGCACTTCACGATGATGTTTCAAAATTTTGTTCCCAATTGTGATCTGATGGCTGCAGCGAGGTGCATGGGATGACGGAGGGACAATTTGGGGCGGTATGGAGATCGAACGGTAGAGAAGAGACCTAGAGGAACATATCAAGAACACATCATCAACGAGCTTTGATTCTTCTTCTTGTCCTCCTCCGGGCATCTGGTTGGCTCGTTCCAAGGGAAAAATGGAACTCAGGCTCCCCCACACCAGATGGCATCGACATGATGACCGCTAGAGCTGCGATGGAGGCTGGAGACGTTGGTGAAGAAGGGAAACTCTAGGTATCATGTTCTTAAGCAGAATCGACCACCAAGGGGTCCTTTGTCCTACCAGTATCTGCAGGAGTTATGCACGACAAGAAAAAGGGGATCCGAGGACTCTCTAGGGTGAATGGACTAAAGGTGGAGGGTGGCGGAGTGGTCTCCGGTGAGGAGGTGGAGAGAGACCTCAATCTACAGTTCTGTGCATGATCTAGGTTAGTGGAGCATGGGAAAAAAGAGGAAGTGCAGTGGAAAAGATGTGAAGGTGATAAGCACGGTATAGGACAATCAATCACACGTGGGAGCGTTTGCCAGAGCTCAGCTCCATCGAACTACAAAGGAGGCCTTGTACAATACTGCGATTAATGAAAACCTAAACTAATAACATAAAACAAAACCTACAATTACTAACGATTTAAAAAGCAAAGAAATTATCTCTTATACATGCCGGTGAAGGCAAGGAGTAGGGAGGTTGGAGTGGTTCGCCGTGGGTGCACCTCTGTCTTCCTTCAGCCACCGTGGACCTCAAGATTCTCCTCCTGTCACGAGGATGCTCTATAGACCGAAGCTATAGGGGTTTAGGGTTCATGCGATGACCAAAGAAGAGAAGGAAGGTGGAGGTCCTTATTTATAAATATGAGTAGGCACCCTTATTTACCTAGGATTTTATCGATGCCATGTACAAGAAATCTACAGGGTCAGCGTGAATCACAAAGGACTGGGGAGAAGATCTCATGAAGGGCTCGAAGGTGGAGGAGAAACAAGGCGGTTGGGAAAAATCGGAGAAGGCAGGCCACTCGAGGTTCTGACAATGGTCAGAAGAAGGGATGGAGAGTTGACTAACGGTCAATGAATGGTGCCTCCCCATTGGTCCACGTAGGCGGCTAAAAGATAAAAAGTATTATTTACACATTGATTAATTAAAAACAGTAAATGATTTTATTATTGTTTGAGTATAAAATAAAATGGTTATTATTTGATGTAGTATTTTAATATGATTTTTTTATTTTTTGGTGTTATTTATAACAAGTTAATTTTTATGGGTGTATTCATAGGTATTTTCATCTATTTTTTGGCTATTTTATTTTTATTTTGTATATTTTATTATTTTTTATCTCTTATTTTATATATTTATAACTTATTTTTGGGCACATAATATATTTGTATTATATTTTTGTGACATAGTATATATATTTAAATAAATAGGGATATATATATTTTGTAGGTATAAATACATGAATTTTTTCTATGCATTTTGCCCTATTATTTATTTTGAAGTGCTTTATTTGGTTTTATTCTATCTTTAAATTTTTAATAGAGTATAGATAATATTTACAAGAGTATAAAAATATAGATGAATAATAGAATAGATTTCCCCTTTTTTAGGTATTTTTCCTATATATTTTATATAATTATTTTATTTTATCATTTTATTGGTGATTTTTTCTAGTTTTAACATGTACATATATTATAAATAATATTTTAAAAATTATAAAAAAAATAAATAATAGATAAAATGAATATTTTATTTGGGTGTATTGTACAATAGGGGTCCAAAACCTAACTTTTACACCTTAACTCCAAAAAACATGACACCACCTTCATGAAATAGCTTATTAAAAGTCATATACAATTAAAGTGATTTTGATATGTTTTGAGTTTTTATTTGAGAGATATGGGTCTGGGAAGTAAGGATTTTGGAATCTTATTCAAAGAATAACTTATGCACTGTGTATTATTTTTGTATGAACTTAATTTTGTATTTTTCTATATTTTATTATCTACAACTTTCATGTTCAAAGATTCTTTATTTGAGGTATGAAAAGTAGAAAATAAAATAGGTCTCAAAAATTAATAAATAATAGATTAATAAAAGGGATTTTTATTGTATTATTGGCCCTTATCTCCCCCTACTTTATTCGTTGTCGACCTAGTCATCTAAAAGCCTAGGTCTTGGATATTAGGGTCATAAAATACCTTTGGCATTTTATTCTTTTTATTTTTTCTTTATTATATGATTTTGGCAATAAAAATAGTATTTTATACAGTATTTACTCAACAAAGAATGAATGTTAATTTATGCAAATTAAGGGTATTTACATGCATTAGCTAGGGTTTTTATGGCCAAAATGATAGAATAAAGGTGATAAAATTGAGATTCATCAGTGACGAGCATCAAGGTGTCTCTACGACTGGACTCTTGGGTTCATTTATGAATAATTGACATTTAGTTCTTCATAACTAATAACAGTTTATGCTTAGGGCCATTTTGTCAATTGCACACCACCATGTAGATAATTTTAAAAATTCCGTTTTGCATACCACATGGAGAGAGAGATGGGAAGCACTGTAAGTCCTCTAACTCTGTATGAAAAATTAGTTTCTATGGTAAGATTTCCATCATTGAATCAACTTGCATGACTTTTTCACTATCTCCCTATGATTTTGAGCACCAAGGACTTAAAAGGAATTTCACAAGATCGTTAGATGCTTGTATGCGAAATATCCAAAAAAAGTGAAAGGGTATTGCTAAATAAACTTTGACCTTAATTAAAATATGTATTGAATTGTATTATTTGGGGTTCATAAAGCCCCCATTGTCTTTAGGTACCTTAAGAGGGGACCAAAACCCCTCCCATGAGCGAGGCACGACACGGCAAGGATTAGTGCCCAAAACCCAGTCTGTATCTGCCTTATTTATTGCTTGGATTTCCAAAGTATCGGCGCTTCTATCATACGTGGACAAGTAGGACCTCGTCAACGATGATGTTCTCACCTTGTGTAGAACATCGACCTTGTCTAAAGTACTGAGATTAGGCCATGCCCTCACTGGTGTGTCTGTCTCATTGTCTCGCGTCCGAGTAGGGCCTTGCACGCTCACGAGTGATTCCATTTCGAGTAGGATCCGAAGTTGTGGTTTCGCCTATCGGCTTCCTCAAACTCATTCTTTGGCTAAGTAGGAATCCATGAAGGGTTACAAGGACATCAAAAAGAGTAGATTACAGGTTACAAAGGAGGAGGACATGTACGAGATACTTTTTCGGTAATACTCTCGCTCCTATAGGGTTAGCATATAAGGACTTACTAAAACATATGCATGAAATAACAACTGTAAAAATGAAATATAAAAATAGATGATCCCTTACGTCTTCACATGTGTAGAATTGGTGAACCCAATTTTGTATTGTGTATTGTATGGATCTAGATTAAGGTTCAAAGATCGAGTCCTGCGCACTTCAACAAATTTTGTCCTATGTGTTTCCTCTTTGACCCCATGTTCATTTCGAGCCTTTCTACTAGTTTACATTCTTTTTTTCCTTGTTGAATGTCATATCTTTCCTCATGCATCGATCCGTCTTGTTCTCTACGATGTTGATCCATGGATGGTCTAGTTGGGACTCTGCAGACACCTACATCGATTTCGTGAACTTGACATCGTCAATAATTCAAGACAATTCCTGAAACCCTCTTCAGACCTTGTGAACCGATCTCCAGACTCCTCATCTTCTTTCCACTCTCTTTCTATTTTTTAATAATCTGGGACCAGTACCATTTTTGCTTGTTGCGAGTGGAGGGTGATTTCACTCTACATATTTTACTCTTCACATATCTAGGATTGACCCTAATATCAGATTCATTACTTCAGCTGGTATTCAGTTCACAGTTGGTATGATTGGGATTCCTCTTTTCATTGCAGACAGAAGTCGAACCAAGATCCCAGTCTAGAGTTCATTTCATCCGATTCAGACCTTGAGATGGCTCCTTCCGACGGAAAAGGAAAAGGATCGGGACATCAAACTCCACAGATGGAGCAGGACTTGACACCAGATCAGAACCAAGTGAATGCTCAGTTGCTTGCTTCCCTCCAAGCCATCCAACAACAGCTAACTGAGCATGCACTAGCCCAGACCGCATTTCAAGACATGCTGAATGATTTGAGGATGAACGAAGAAGAGGAGGAGAGGAAGAACCACCCCGCGATGACTGAGAGGAAGAAAAAGGACATGAGATTCCGAAGCTCACTCTAAAATAGACTTATAATCCTAAAGACAACCAGATGACTGAGTGGATTCGCACGCCTTGGTGCATGCTCACTTTGAGCTCAGGCCTCATCTCCTTGCTCTTCTTCACACATTTCATGGGAACACTAACGAAGAATCGTATATTCACCTACAACAGTTTGCCCGCATCTGTGGAACAATGCACTGCCCTAATATCCCAATAGGTGTAGTGTTGAAATGCTTTTGGCGAGTATCCTCACAAGGTGAGAACACTATCACTATGGCGACCACTCACTAAAGGTGAATCAAACAACAATTAACACACAATATAGATCAATCAATGCAAAATAAAATGTGGAGTTAAAATTTATTATAACTCTACAAACAAAGGTGTATAGTGTGTAAGCATGTAGAGGTCGAACCACTGAGAGCAAACAAGGTAGACTAATGATTATTTCCAATTAAAATGAATTACACACAGAAATACCCTATCTACGTAATTTATCATATTTTTTTGGATTTGAAATTTTATAAGGTATTTACAATAGTTAGTAATAATATACACTATATATAGGAATTTATAGATATATTATACAATAGTGTATTATAATTATAAATATAGCTAAAAATAATCAAATTTGTAAAATGAAATGTTTTTGAATTTTTTATATTTTTCTACTATTGTGACAATTTTTAGGTATTTTTGCTAATTTTTAGGTAATTTTAAATTTCGAAATGTTAAAAAATAATGATTAGTTAAATATACTGAATTATTCTGAGATTTAAAAATACTGAATAAAGAAAAAATTCTCAAAACTATTTTTAATAAATAATATATCATTAAAAAAATAAAGAAATAGAAATAAATATTTTGGGATTTTGAGAAGAATTTTTATAAATTTAATAAGGATTTTGAAGACTTTTATTTCTTTTATCATTTTCTTTTACTATTTTATGGATTGTTGGTCTAAAGCTATAAAATTCTATAAAAAGTAAAATATATATATTTTTGGATTTTTTTTCAAAATTGTTTTATAGTTTTAAGTATTTTTTAATGCAAACATGTTAAAATGTGTTGTTTTTGACGTTTAATAAATAGGAAATGTGCAAATAAAATGAAAAATAAAATATGTATCGTGAAAGAGCGTGCATCTAGGTACATTATCATATTTTTGCATAATTTTTGGAGCATGGATAATTTTTATAAAAATTAATCAAATGTACACAAAAATGAATAAGCTGGTAGGGACTAATTTACAAATAAAAATTAGTTTCCATGCATTTTGGAATACCAAAAAAATCCAGTGGTAAGTATGCAATTCATCCACGAATATTGATATTTTACACGCATGGTAGGGGCATAAATGCAATTCTAAAAATTATCCACAAAAATTAACACTGAATATACAATTATTTAGACTAATTACAAATACAAAAGCCCGTGAGGGTATACTTCCTAAATACCTACCTCACGTGGGGGCCAGGTAAGGTGAGATGACAAGAACACATATGTAAATACATGAAAAGGCAAGGGGATCCATACAAAATAACCACAATCATTCACACTTCATGCCAAATTTTAATAATAAATAAAAATATACAAAAATATGGGGCATATGTGAAGTTTACCCAATATGTGTGCATCAACGGATGGATGGATCTGGCCACTTAATCTGATCGTGCAGTCCAGACGCTGCCATACCCCTTCGATGATTATCGCTCCAAATTAGATTTGGCCCCATATCTGATGGTGTAGAGGGGCCAAGATCTAACGAATGTTGTACAAACTGGGGCGAATGCCCATCAGACAACTCATATGTACTTGGAATAACAGGAAAGAAGCCCGTTGCTTTCTAGCTTCGGATCAACGATGCTACCACCTCCGGTCTCCTCACTTGTTGCTTTGATGCTTGGATCTTGGGCTCAACATTGCGCAACGACTCGACACCTCAAGGGGCTCCGGGGCTCATCGGTGGAGCTCTAGAGTGCTTAGGTGCCTGGGCGTGTTCAAAAGTTTTAAAGGCCCTTCAAATGGGACTCTTCAGACATGTATGTTAGATGGGAAGCTTTGCAAATCAGGTCTGGCCTTTATTGGCAATGATTGGGGGATGAAAATGGCTTGGGGTGAAGAGGTTCGATGATGCGACAGAGGAAGGACCTTGACTTCCAGATTGATGGTCGATCTGGGGGGTTCTGATGGATCGAGTAAATGGAGAAGCGATAGGGGAGGCTAATGGAGCGAATATGAGGGTCGGGACAGTGAGATGTATATCGAGACAGAGGTGACCGGAGCTCTAGAGCTCGGGCGAAGTTAAATAATCCTAATCTAAGCTAAAACAACAAGAAAAACATAAACTAAAATGTGGAAATGAAAGACATGAACTAAATTTACATAGGAATGGAAAATGCATAACTCGAACTTGGCTTGTAAGCCACCGAGCAAGATGACGCCAGAGCATCACCGTGGGTCACCTCCTCTCCTCTGTTCTCCTCTCCAGCATCGTAGGGGAGAGCCTGTTGTCACCAGGTGTCTCACTTGACCTAGGGTATAGGGTTTTAAGGCTTGAGAAAGGACAAAATTGAGGAAGGTGGCTGGAGGGATAAATTTATAGGATGATTGTGGATGATATTGCAAATATATTCAAGGATGATACATAGGAGATCGATGGGATCTAAGTATCAGGCGTGGATCGTGGACATCCCATCTGCAAAATTTGTTCAAGGCTCAAGGTGGTTTGATCATTAGATCTCTAGGGGAAATGGAGAGAAGCAGGCTGCTCGAGGTTCTGACAGAGGTCAGAGGAGCCAAAGGGCAAGTTGACTCGGGTCAACAAAAGAATGAGTCTGGTTGGTCCACATGGGCTAACCAAAAAAATGCAAGGCTAGAAATGCCTTGTAAAATGAATAATAATTATTAAATGAATTCATTAATTTTATGTTAGAAAATAAAAAAAATATTATTATTTTTGTAGTACTTTATTCCCATTTTTATTTATTTTTATGAGGTTATTTATTACAAGTTATTATTCACAAGTATAGTTATAGGTATATTTACCTATGTAGTACATATTTTTTTATTTTGTATTTTATTTTTTATATACTTAATTTATATATTTATAATTTATTTAGATGTACACAAATATATTTTTATTGTATTTTTCTGATGTTATTTGTATACTTTAAATAGATGTATTTGTTATATATGTATAATTATAGGTAGTTCCTCTATATATTTTTTACATTTATTTATTTTAATTTATTTTTAATTATTTTATTGTATTATAAACATGTACACATATGATAAATAATATTTACAAAATTAAAAAAATATAAAAATATAAAATATAAAGAATAAATAAGATTACTATTTTATTCAAGTATATTGTACAACATGGGTCCAAAACCTAAATTTTGCATATTAACTCCAAATTAAATGAAGACATATTCATTAAATAGCTAATAAAAATTTATATACATTTAAATTGATTTTGGTGCATTTTGAGTTTATACGGAGAAGATATGGGTCTGGGAATTTTGGGTATTGGCTTTTTATTCAGAGTGTAGAATGAACACTGTACAATATTTTAGTGTGGAATCAATTTTGTATTTTTCTATGGATTTTTATCTTCAACATTCATGTAGAAAGTTTATTGATTTGATATATAAATAATAAAGAATAAACTAGGTCCCAAAAATTCATTATTGAAGAATAAATAATAAGGGTTTTTATTGTGTATTTGACCCTTATCACCCCCTACTTTATTCCTTGTCGACACCATCATCATGATGCCTAGGTCTCAGGGTTTAGGGTCATAAAATACCTTTGGCATTTCATATTTTCTCTTTTCTTTTCTTTATTCTTTTATTTTGGCTTGATATACATTTTTTATGCAATATTTATACAATAAATAATGAGTGTTAATTTCGACAAAATAATGATATTTACATGTATTTAGCCAGGGAATGAAGGCCAACACGAAAGAACAAAGGTGATGAAATGGATATTCATCACCCCCTATACATGCCTTTACTAGTCCCTAGCAAACACTTATACCTATAAGTGCAGAAAGGGAAATAAAGAAAAGAAAAAAAGAACTTGGATTGATTTTAACTCTCAAACTTGTCTTAAAAAAATCAAAGTTTGGAGCTCGGTCAGACCTCCGGACATTATGTTTGGTCTACCTTATGTGGGAATCGGACTTGAAACACAATAGCCTTTGAGATCGAAAAAAACTCTGTTGAAGTCTCCTCAATAGGAAGGTCAGAATAAGTCAACTCATATGAAAACCTTTATGACTATGAATATATCTTAGACGGTATGTGTGATATGTAGATCTCCTCAGTTAAATCGGTAAAAGTTAGTCTTTTCCAACATGGTGACCTTAATTCCCTAATCCAACAACTCTTTCCTCAAGAAGTAGTGTATTCCCTTCTAAGTTCAAGTACAATCGGCTCAAGAAGTGGAGGTGGAGAGAAGAATGGACTGTAGCCAGTGCAGCTAGCTATCCTAAGATGCTTTACCAGTGTAGCCAAGTCATCCAGCTGCATGCTCACATATATTTGACTTTGAAGGTCAAGCGTGCTTACTGGCTATACAAAAATATACATACTTTGGTTGGTATTTTATTTTCATTCAGGCCTATCCACTTTTTTGGAGTTTTTATTGCTTTTTTTGAATACTATATAGAACAATATTTACATACAAACCTTTTCCTCTTAAGCCAGTAAACTATCCCTCTTTTGAAGAATTATTACAACCCACAACTTTTGTCATAATACCTCATGGCTACGGGATTGGTTTGGGGTACAATGGCCACATATTTGTGACTTCCGATGTTTCCATGGGCTTGTGTCTCATGCCGGCTAATCTGTCCCTCTTCCACATCAATTGAGGTTAGCAAAGTGCAAGGTGCAGGTGTGCAAGATTTGTCATTATCAAAAAAAGTCGTGCGTGTGTTCCAAAATATTCTATTTAGGCAATCAAGACAACAATGAACCAGGTCTCATGTTCTCAAAGAATTAAGTCTAGCAGACCTGAAGCATCTCAATACTAGTTCTTATAAGGTTCTTGCGATTAAGTAGATTTAAGGTCCAACCAAGATCCAATCTTCGGAGTTTACTTAGACTTATTCAATTATCAACATCAATCCAAAAAATGCAAATGCTATTACAATGCAAAGAATTTTTTTGTGATGCAATTTTCCGATTTTGAACTTTTTATGGATTTTCAAAAAAGTTTTGCAAATTTTATGTAGTTTTAGAAAACTTTACAAATGTTTTTGTGATTTTAAAAATCAAAAGTTTTTTTAAGAAAATAAATATGTGTAGATATTTACACAAGAGTGCTTCTTTGATATTTACAAGAGTTGGGATTCAAGATTTTACACCAGTTGGCTATTCACAAGTTTATGTATAAATTTAATGAATTTTATTTACTTGGATTGTATATATGGTTCTCAAAATAATATGAAAATATTTTTCAAACATTTTGAAAACCTTATTTTGCAAACTAATTTGATAAATACTTATTATAAACATTACAAAATTTGAAAATCATTTTGCGAAGATATTTCAAACAGTATGTATAGATTTTTCAAAATATTTTTGCAACCATTTTCCAAACCATTTACAAATCGATTTTCAAAATATTTTATTGAAACAAAGCAAAGACTTTTTTACAGAAAAACATCTTTAAAAAGGTCGAAAATGTTTTACAAAATATTTTCTGAATAGTTTCAAAGATTTTTCAAAGAAAATTTCCAACCAATTTTCAAACATTTTGCAAAACCTTTTTACCTGATTTATTAATCAGTATATATGAGTATATTTAATGAATTTTATATTTAATGAATTTTATACAAGTGTGTTCTTTAAAATTAATTGATTGTATTTTATCTTTACTTATTGAAAATATGAAAGTATGAGTTATGGCTAGAGTACATACAACGTATATACGACCCCCTATACATAGCTTGAGCTATGCCCTCATAGATCGATGAGAAAAGAAAGGACATAACTCGTACTAAGTATAAAATAGCCTATACTACAACGACTAAAGAATAAAGAATCAATGAATGAGAAGTCAACCGTCCCCTCCATATTTAGGATGAAATAATCCTAAGTATAGCAGACTGTATCTACATGTAGGGAGGGTTGAGGATGAGAATAAACAAATCAATGACTCTTCCTGTCTCCCCCTATACTTAGGGTAAAAAATCCCTAAGTATAGATAGGAATATCAAAAAGAGAGGAGATAAGTGAGGGATCAACGAATTAACAACGTGACTCACTCATCCCCCCTATACTTAGGATGAAGCATTTCCTAAGTATAGCGATGATGACTGAGAGGAAAGAAAGAAAGAAAGAATGAGAAGAAAGAAAATAAAAAGAAGAAAATAACAAAAGAGAAGAATAAAACAAGAAAACTAAAGAAAGACTTTTATAGGAGCATTATTTGAATCTTTTGATGTTGTTGTAGTTGTGGAGAATGCATCATTAAAATTACTTGAACTTAGTCGATAATGATCAAGAAAGTGTCATGCTCAAGATACAACTTCAGTAATTGACCATTGACAACGAATGGTTGTGCATCAGATGACAACTCTGATACCAAAATGCTTTCATTGTCTTGCACTTCTTTCACTCGGAATGGCCATGTCCATTTACTGTTTAATTTGCCCGAAAATATCTTCAACTTTGCATCGAATAACCATACTTTCTGCCCAGTCTCGAAGGCCTTTCGTCTGATGTGTTGATCATGTCAGCGTTTGACTTTTTCCTTTTACATCAAGCTGCTATCAAACACATAGTCTTAGAATTCTAAGAGTCTGTTCAGATCCATTTTTCTTTACTGACCACCTTTTTGTGAGTCCAGATTGCACATGTTGACTGCCCATAGTGATATATAAATTAGCTTGACGGGCAAATGGCACAGTTTTCCATACACAAGACGATAGGGCGACATGGTCATGGGAGACTTGTAGACAGTTATGTATGCCCAAAGGATGGAGTCCAAGAGTTGGGACCAATTTTTTCTGTCTGACCTCACAAGCTTCTGTAAGACTGTCTTGATTTCTCTATTTGATAGCTCTACCATGCCATTGGTCTGAGGATGATAAGGAGAAGCGACTCGATGCTCGATGTCGCACTCCTTCATTAATTTATTGACCTCTTTATTTATGAACTGGCTACCCCTATCTGCTATCAGAATATTTGGTATCTCGAACCATGAAATGTTGTTTTCTCTCAGAAACCATCAAACTGTATGAATTTCAACGGCTTGGGTGGGAATACATTCAACCCATCAACTCACATAATAAACAACAAGAAGGATGTGCTCAAATCCATGACTAGGAAAGGGTACCATGAAATCAATGCCCCAAGCATCGAATACATATGAAATCTTAATGAATTTCAGTGGTATCGAGTCTTTAGATGTGAGGGTTCCTCCCATTTTCTAACAGTTAGTGTAATCTTTGACATATGTTGCTGCATCCTTGAATAGTGTGGGCCGTCGAATGCCACACTACAGTACTTTCACTACCATTCTATCTCTAGAGTGGTGTCCACCATATTTGAGCAAGTGTCAATGCTCAAGGACACTAAGAAGCCTATCCTGAGAGATACACTAATGACAAATAAAATTGTCTCCTCCCCTGAATAAGAGTGGCTCTTCCCATTGGTAGAAATGGATTGTGGATAAGAACTTGTCCTTCTTGATCTCTGTCCAATCTTGTGGTACTACAACAGAGACTAGGTAGTTCACAATATCAGCATACCAAGGTAGGGAATCCATGGCGAGAATCGACTCGTCAAGAAAGGTGTCTGTGATGGGTGCTTCGCTCAGTGTAGGTTTTTGATATTCAATTCAAGAGGTGATCTGCTACCACATTCTGAACTCCAATCTCGTCCTTGATTTCCAAATCAAATTCTTGGAGGAGAAGGATCCATCTAATCAATCTTGGCTTCGCATCCTTCTTTTGCTGTAGGTACCAGATAACAAAGTGATAAGTGTAGATGGTGACTCTAGATCTAAGAAGATAGGATCTGAACTTCTCAAGGGCAAAAACCACAACCAAAAACTCTTTCTCTGTAATAGTATAGTCTCTATGCTTCATCTCATATATCATTGGTGTAGTGAATGGCATAGGAAACTTTATCTTTTTCCTACACAGTCCCAACTGCAAAATCGGAGGCATCCATCATTATCTCAAATGGTAGAAACCAATCTGGCAGCTGTAGGGCTAGAGCTTGAGTGATTAGATCCTTCAGCTAATTGAAAGATAGGAGAGCTTCTTGATCAACATTAAACTTGGTCTCCTTGCATAGTAATTCAGTTAGAGGCCAGGTGATGCGGATGGAATCTTTGATGAATCGTCTGTAGAAACCCACATTATCCAGGAATGAAATCACATTTCTAACATTCTAAGGTGTCCCATGATTAGCAATAACATCCACCTTTGCAGTGTCGACATCCATGCCACGCTTGGAAACAACGTGGCCCAGCAAAATCCCTTTAGTGGACATAATGTGACTCTTTTCCCAAGATAATATGAGATTGACTTCTCAGTATTTTTGAAGTACTCTATATAGGTGCTCAAGACAAGAATCAAAGCTATCACCATATACGGAGAAGTCGTCCATAAACACCTCGAGAAAACTGCCAACCTTATCAAAGAAAATTGCAAGCTTGCACCTCTTAAATGTGGTAGGGGCATTGCATAAACTAAAGGGAATTCTCCTGAAAGCGAAGGTGCTGAACGAGAAAGTCAATGTACTCTTATCTTGGTCCTCTAGGGTGATTGCCACATGGTTGTGCTTGGAATACCCATCCAAAAAGCAGAAGAACTCCTTACTGGTCATTATTTCCAGAACTTGATCAATAAATGGCAAGGGGAAGTGGTCCTTCTTCGTAGTAGTATTGAGGCAGTGATAATCATCACACACACACACATGCCATGATGTCGGTATGGGAGTGGAAATCTCCTCTCCTCTTTCATTTGTAACCACGGTAAGTCCCGATTTCTTTTGAACTATATGTAAGGGGCTCACCCATTTTAAGTCGGAAATGGGATAAATGAAGATTACATCATACCATTTTGTGATTTCCTTCATGATGACATCCCACAAGTTAGGGTTCTATCTTCTCTGAAATTCTCGAGACGAATGGCACCATCTTCCAAATAGATCTGGTGTGAACACATAACATGATTTATCCCGTGGAGGTCTGATACGTGTCAAGCAAGTGCCTTGAAGTTTTCTCTAGAACCTCGAGCATTCGAGATTCCTGATCTGAGGTCATCTTACTATTCATGAAAACCAAATACATCTTCTCTGCACCCACATGGAAAGCATACTTGAGGCCTACCAGAAGTGATTCTAATTCTGGTTCTAATTGAGCTCGCTTCTCAGTCGCTTCAGAAAGTAAACTGATAGGTGGATGATCTGCCATGATTTTGAAGGTGCTACTTACCTTGGTTATTGGTGGTTATGTTGATAATGCATCGAACAAATCATCAATTGATTCATCATGTTAGGACTGGCATGAATCTTCTACTTCAAAAGGCCCATTAAGAAGTAAGTATCTTTATCCCAGTTGACATCGGAGCATGTAAAGACTATGCTTTCTAGGTCCTCCTCTGGAGAGGATTTCTTAAACCCATATGTCATTCAAAGAAAATTCTGTATCCTTGATTTCTATAATAAAGTCACAGTCTACTTCAGACGATTGTGCTTGACCTTTATTAGACATGACTTTTGGGTCACTGACCATGTTGATTATTACTTTGTTGCTGCTCGAGTAGAACATGATCTTACCAGACCCATAGTCAACCACAACATCTATAGTTCGTAGGAAAGACTGGTCAAGAATAATCAGGCTCTAGAGTAACGGTACAGGAGAGTCCATATCAAGGACTACAAAATCAACATGAAACTTAATGTCCTAGACCGTTACAACAATGTCCTTCAACAAACCTCAGGCTTTCTTGCTCGATCGTTAAGAGAACTGAAGGATCGTACGTGTCGGCTTGAGCGGGCCCAACCCAAATTCTATGAGGAACGAGGTGGGCATGACGTTGATTGAAGAGCCATTGTCAAGTAGAGTTTGCTCGAAGATCTAGTTAAAAATCTCGCATCTGAATAAAAGTACTCCTTTATTTGGCTTGTTTTTGGGATATTGCTGATTGTTGCGAATGTAGCCATGGTAAGGACATGTTTCTCAACTAGTTGGCATCTGTTAGTGCAGTTCGACAAACGCTTGTTTGTGCATACTTCTTTTGAGACATTCTTCATAGTGGGCATATATTTCATGGCTTTCAGCAAAGTGATTAGCCGGTAATCTCACTTGGGTTTTAGTTTATTAATAGAGAATGTCGTTGTACCCAAAGAAAAACTAACCAAATCAAACAATTATTAAATCCAAGTCAAACAAATCAATGAAGATGATGGATTTTTGTTATTTAATTATTATCCTGATATAGCTCCTAGGGTCGATCACAAGGGGGCAACAATTATTAAGCAAGAGTTATTTAATTCAAAGACAAGCAATGAATAAAAGAGGTAATCTAAGCAAGCTACTCTTGTATTTTTGTGAATTCTTATCCTTTTATTTTTTATGGGATCTGAATTTTATGTTTTTTAATGTTTTCTTATTTTGAATTTTTAGTGTTATTTTTATTTTGCAAATTTTTACATTTTTAATTTTCCAAATATAGCAAATAAGGAAATGGAATAAAGGTTTTTGAATTATTAAAAAATTAACAAATTGGTTTAATTTGCTCAATGAAAACTATAGGATGTAAAACAATTATGCAGGAGTTTACTCTAATTTTATGATTTTTTTAAATGATGAAACTAATTAAACCAAACAAAGTAGACAAGATTTGGATATGCAATTAAACAGAAGCTGGAACGTAATTTTTAGAAAGTAAGGAGCTCTTATGAAAGTTATAAACATGAGGGATATCATGTAAAATAACCAGTGAAGCATATGAACAAGACACGAAGTCTACCTACGTGGGGATTTGCTTGCAATAAAATAAAGCATGAAGGCGTATGTGCAAAAGTACCCGAATATGTGTGGTCAATCATGTACCATCAACTTATAGTTGGACCTACGCGCAAATAGAGAGAGTTCGGGGTAGCAATGTAAATACACCACATAATATCCCCGTGTCTCGTGTGAAGCTTGTGAGGACAAAACTTTTAAGCGGTGGTGGTTGTGAACCGTTGATTCGAATCTGATCGGACGGTACTACGTGAATATGGAGCTACTCCCTTGTTCTTCCCCCGAAACCTCACGCGGCAACAACGTTTCTACTCAGATCTCGATCAGCTCGCTCCCAACGACGGACATGAGAATCGAGGATGGTGGTTGTGGGAAAACTGCAAAAGCAACTCAGATGTATTGCGGGTAGTGGAAGGTGGAATAGAAGCTCCAGCCAGTGACGAAGGAAAGTAGCTCAAGCTCCAACGACGTTCTTCGCCGGAGTGGACAGATATGAAAGGAGAAGAATGCAAACTGGAGAGGTAGGCTGGCGAAGTGATCGTGGTCGGAGTGGAATCGACGAGATGAAATGTGTTGGTGATGGATTGGGGAACAAGGACCTCCGATCTGATTGATCGAAGAACGATCTACTGCAATTGGATCATGATAATTTCTGAAATAAACTAAATTGCAGATCTAACATTACCAGAGGTGGACGAGGTGCCTGTACTAGAGGTGGAACCTCTGAGTCGTTGCCTCGACGGCGTGGCGATGCCGGAGGCTCGAGCTCGCTGAAAAGGTGGAGCACGATGATTTCTCGCTGGATCAAAGGCGATTTCTCACTCAAATCCTCGCTGCAACAAAGATTCCGCATGCTGTCACTCTAGCGGAGATCTGGAGCTCACCGAAGAGGAGGAGATTGGCCAAAGATGGGAGGAGGAAGAAGATGGGGCCTTATTTATAAGATGAGAAACGTCGAACTTCAAATGAAAATTCGAAGCGTAAAACGAGGCAGGAATTTTAAAATTTATTATGAGCGAAGATTATACTTGTAAAATCTTTATTTTGGTGAAGAAATCAACTCGATCCGATTAATGAGCCGATCTAGAAAATTTGGAGAAACGACTTAACGGAGCAGATTATTTAGGCTGAAGGAGGAAAAGGACGAAAAAGGGAAAGGACGAAATAACATATTACATAAGAAAGATAATTAATTAAAAGATTTTAAATTACAAAATAATAAAAATAAATAATGTTAATATTTTGATAAATAATTTTATAAAGATTTTTAATAAATAAAATAACTAAATAAGGTAAAATAAATAAGAACCTTTTTAATAGGTATAAAATACCTATATAATAAATACTTTATTTTATTTTTTATTTTTATTTTTGATTTTATAATTTTTATGTTCATTTTATATATATAAATAAAATAAATATATACAAAACCTTTAAAAATACAATATGTGCACAAAAAATATGAAAATAAATAAATAAAAATATATACAATATATACATATATACAAGTATACCCATAAGGTCCCAAAACCTACTTTTTGCATATTAACTCCGATTTCAGTGAAACCACTTTTATATGATAGATATTTTTACAAAATGAACTCTAAAAGTGAGTACACTCAAATCAGAGTTCATACGATCGGGTTATAAGGTTCAGAAGTTAGGCTTTACGGCTTTTAGATTTTGAGATTTGTTGGTATTTATTCACATTTATTTTTAAGTTATATTTTTTGTATTTTTCTAGTGATTTTTATGAACATCTCAGAAAAAGAATTAAGTTATTTGGAATTATGAAAAAATAGATAGAAAATAAAGAAGTTTAATACACATAATGTACATATATACAAAGGGGTCCAAATGCCAAAACTCACACCTTTTATTCCACGATTTTTTTGGTATTTCTAGTAAATAGTATTAACTATAAAACGGAGTTTAAAAGTGAGTTTGGTCAATTTGGAGTTTTCTATAAATAGTTATGAACCTGGGAAGTTGGACTTTTGGCTTTTTAGGTTCATTGTATTTATTTATTTATTGGTTAAATATTTTTTTCTGATATTTCTATAAATTAGTATACATTATTACACACAACTTTCAAGAGGGAAATATCTTTATTTGAAGTTGTTTTATTGATAAATAAAAAAGGTGAAAATATGTGCAAGGTGGAAAATGATGAATATGTACAAGTGAGATTTGATTTTCTTGTTTTTTACAAGTTATGGACCCTATCTCCCTCTACTTTATTCCTGATAGATCAGGTCATGTCTTGACCTTCTCTCAGGGTTCGGGTCAGTCTGCGTTTATTCCATAAATACATCCTTCTTTGTTTCTTTTCTTCTTTATTCTTTTATTTTGGTTAAAAAGAATGATAAATATACATTATTAACAAATAGATGGTGAATGGTAAATAATGAGAATTAATGAATATGTACATGTGTTTTACTAAGGATTTTAGCTAAAATAAAAGAATAAAGATGATGAATAATGGATTCATCATTCCCCTATACTTTACCTTTGCTAGTCCCTTAGCAAACACTTACTCAAAGAAGAAGTGAAAAAAAAATAAGAAAAGAAAAATGAAAGAACTTAGAACAATATTGATTATTAAACTTATCTTCATAAAATTGAAGTACAGAGCTCAGTTAGACCTTTGGATTATTAGTGCGGCGGAACCTTATTTGGAGCTAGGTTTAAGACTCAACAACCTCTAAGTTCCACCAATCTATGGTCAAGACTCCTCAAAAATCCAGATCAGAACAAGTCTACATACACAAACTCTAATGACCATGAATCTTTTCTTGTACTGTTTAAGTGATATGTAGCTCCTCACCTTAGAAATGACAAAGTAACAACCTCCCTCAACAAGGTAACTCTAATTCCCTAGTCTGGTAGCTCTTTCCTCGAGGATCGGGGTATTCCCTTCTAAGTTCAAGTACAACAGGCTCAAGAAGAGGAGGAAGAAGAGAATGGACCATGACCAGTGTAGTCATGTATCCCTGGGAGCCCAACCAGTGTAGCTAAGTCTCCCGCTGCAAGCTTCATGAGATGAGAATGGGTAACATAAGCTTTGCTTTATTTGGCTATATACACTCCGGTGGGTATTTCATTTTCTATCAGACCCACCATTTTTTTGGAGTTTTTTTCTTGATTTTTGCATTTTTCTTTTTTTTTTCTTTTTTTGAAACACATATGTATAACATATCTACATGGTGAAGCATATAAGGAGTTTTTCTTCTTGAGCCAGTAGACTATCCCTCTTTTGAAGCATTATTGCAACCCACAACTCCTATCTTTAGACCTCTACACCGCCAGACCAAGTTGAGGCGCACTTCCTTCACTAAAAGAAGACGAGAGGTTCCCCTAGAAGTACTACCCTCGTATGCTACCCCAAGCCAAAGGAAATTGCCTCCTCACTACCTCATCCGTAGAGAGCTATGTGTAAGGTGCTGGTGCAAGTAAAGCCATTGTCTGTGAGAGTCTTGTGTGTGTTGTTAAATGTTCTACTTAGGCTCATCAAGATGACATGTGAACATAGCCTAGTGGACTCAAATAATTAAGTCCTAAAATGGACCTGAAAAGTCTTAACCTTAAATCCTATAAGGTTCCTCTTAGAATTAGGTGGATTAAGGTCTTAACCAAGCTACATTTTCCAATTTAATTCTAGGTCAGTTTAAATGTCAATACTATTCTGAAAAATGCACTTGCACATGCAAGAAAATATTTACAAAACTTCTCTTTTTTAAAAGAAAATAAAATAAAATAGTTTTTCAAAGAATTTTATGTATTTTTGTATTTTATCTTTTTCATTTTTTATAAGATTTTTAATAGGGGATTATAAATAGTTACAAAGAGTTTTATACAACAATATATACAAGAATTATACATGTTTCATATAAAGTTTTACAAAATGAATTTTTATTTACAAGTTTTATGTACAAATTTTACAAATGGATTAAATATACATATTTTATACACAGATTTTATATACAAGTTGTAAATTACATAAAACACAAATAATTATGACTTTTATTCACATGTGGATTTTATAAGTTTATAAAAATAATTTTGGGATTTTATCATTTGTGCCCCTCTGAGATATCGCAATATCAGTAATGCCCCTATCTTTTTTGTAATATCAGTTGTGCCCCCGACTTCTTGCCAATATTTCACTTGTGCCCCTCAGAGGGGCATAATTGATAAAAATCTTTTATCAGTTATGCCCCTCTGAGGGGCACAAGTGAAATATTGGCAAGAAGTCGGGGGCACAACTGATATTACCAATAAGATAGGGGCATAACTGATATTACGATATCTCGGAGGGGCACAACTGATAAAAACCCAATAATTTTTATACCCATAATTTATATACCACGTGACAAAATATTTTACAAAAATTTTACAAAATTTTTAAAAATAATTTTCAAAACATTTACAAATAATTTCGAAAATAATTTTACAAATGATTTCACAAAACTTTTACAAATCATTTTACAAACGATTTTTGCAAACATTTTATTTTCGCACATTTTACAAACTTTTATACAATATACATAATTTTGATACAAAAATAATTTACAAACATTTTACAAAAAAAAACAATTTTTATAAGAAATTTACAAATCATTTGTACGAAATAATTTTACAAAGGTTTTTACAAATAATTTTACAAAATGTTTTCCAAAAATATTTTACAAAACTTTTTGCAAAGGAGTTTACAAACATTTTTACAAACATTTTTCAAAACATTTTTATTACAATTTTATAAATAATAGCCATATTATTAAAATACAAAAGTACAAGTTATGGCTAAAGTATATAAACAATATATACGACACCCCTCTATACTTAGCTCAAACTATGTCCTCATAGTGATCAAAGAGCGACGAAGGAAGACATAACTCGTGCTAAGTATAGAAAAGTGAAAAGAATCCTATACTATAACGACTCGAAGAATAAAATAATGAAATGAATGGAAGTCGGTGATCCCCCTATACTTATGACCAAGTGATCCTAAGTATAGAAGACTGTACAAACGGGGAGGACCGAGGAAGAGAATATTCAAAATCAACGAATCAACTTGTCCCCCCTATATATCAGGGTAAAAGATCCTAAGTATAGAAAAGAATATCAACAGTCGAGGGACAAGTGAAGGTATAGAATATATTGCGACAAATATATACTAGATAAACAGAACTACATCACTCCCCCTATACTTAGGGTGAAGGATCCCTAAGTATAGGCAACAACAGGAAAAATGAAACAGAACGAGAATGAGCAACTCGGTGTCTACACCCCCTATACTTAGGATAAAGCGCATCCTAAGTATAGCAAAAATAATCCTAAATGAGACCTAGGGTGTAAAACAAAAACGGGAGCAACAAGGAACAAATCAAGACGAAACACGTATATACAAAGTAGACAATGTTGAGGTGCCTCTCAACAAGCGCTAGAGTTTACGCCCCTAGCTGGGCATAAAGGCTAGGACAACACAGTATCAAGGTTCAGGACATCATCTGTAAGGCGAATACCGTACTGTCGTTGTAGTCTCGGTATGAGAACAACAACGAGGTCAACAATGTAAACGATGACACCCATATAAGAAATCATGCGGGTGCCTGCTGCCGGGTAAAGAGATACGAAGATCAAATCAGGATCCGGTAGCACAAATGAAATCATCGGCTCGTGATCAGAATGGAGTGGAAGGGTAGAGAAGAAGAAATCAAACGTGGAGAAAGAAGGATCCATCATGGAATCCTCCACGTCAATCACCGTCTCAAAAAGATATGGAAAGTCAAGATCAGGAGACTCACTAAGAAAACTAATATCCGATGCACATAATGGAGAAAAATCAACAATATCATCGAATATCTCAAAGATCGGCTCATCCTCGCAAGGGTCGTCGAGGAGAGAAAACTCAGACTCAGAAAGATCAGAAATATCATAAGACTCGGTGTCATGATCCGACAGATCGGATACACATCTAGGAAGTGAAACCGAGTGCATAGAGCATGTGGCATTCTCCCACAGATAACCCTGGGGGAGTAATGCAAAATCATCAGTGAAGAAAAAGGAATCAAAATCTAACTGGGAATCTGCGTCACTATCAAGCACTCACTCCTCACACCAAAGTACCTCATCAACTAAAAACGACCTCTGAACAATCTGGAAATAGGAAATGGTACTGGTCAACAACGCAGAAGTTGTAGAAGTGTCTGAAATTGATCCTCGAACTGTGGCAGTGCTGGCTATCGTATGGTCCTCATGAAATGAATCTATCTCATCAAATTGGAGGACAAAAGGCTCAAATATGGGACTATCAATATCTGGCATCTCAAAATGGTGCCCCACATCTATTTCTGGCTGCTGGGCTAGATCGAGATATCCATATGAATCTGAGAAGTACATCTGAGAAGTAAAATCTAACTTGTCCTGACATGGAAACTGGAAAGGCCGAAAGAACGGCTGGAACAGTATGGGCTCCTCCTCTATTTCTTGGAATATCGAAAGAGGTGGTATCCAAGAATCCTGATCTGTGAAATGTGGAACTGGCTCAAACTCTGGCTAGAAGACCAACGGAAACTCGATCAGTGTCTGGAAATGGAAACTCAGGGTGGCTGGCTCGTCGTCAATCATCTCCTCTGATGTAGTATCTACGTCCTCTGGCTGGTGTGTGATCTCTGAATCCTCATGAAGTATATCACACATAACTTGTGCTGCATCTCTCTCGTGTGTTGTCCCGACAAAATCATCTTGTGAAGACTAAGAAGTCAACGAGATGTCAGAAAGCTCTCCAAAGATGGTCCAAAGTGAATCCATATCGAGACTATGGTGTGAACTCCCATACGAGGCTTCAACCAGTATCTGCTGCTCAGCGGTCATCCCCCTATAGAAGATCTGTACAAGGTCAGTTTTTAAGATTCCATGCTCTGGAAATCACCTCAAGAGGTCAATAAACCTCATCCATGAATCATGCAATGGCTCCTGTGGGTCTAAGGTAAAATCTCAAATAATAAACTGCATCAACTCTGCTCTACAATGGGGGTAGAACCTCTGCAAGAACAATGACCGTAAATCACCCCATGTAGCAAATTTCCTTTCCAACCGACTGTGCCAACTCTTGGCTCTTCCCTGAAGTGTGAAAGGGAAGGTCATAAGTTGTAACTCCTCAGAAGTGATATCTGAATATGATCGTGATCCACAAAACTCCTCAAACTCATCGATATGCAAATAAGGCTCCTCGTTCACTTCCCCTGAAAAATTTGGCAATAGCTGAATGAACTCTAAATCTAGAATGAAGGGACTCAATGTAGAAGCTGACTGTGCTCCATGATCCGGCTGCTCATCCGTCATCCCAATATAGAAGTCGCCTCAAGCTTGCAACTGCTCAATGTTATCACCTATGGAATGCACTCTCATCTCAACCAAAGAATTGACCAGGTCTCGCATCTTCTCAATCTGATCTCCGCGTGTGTCAACTCCAAGCTCAGCATGCCCATTATAAAGAGGGAATAGAGTAGAGGAAGAAAGAGAAAGATATGAGAGGTCGATCAGATTTCCGACCTCACATGAAGATAGATGAGAATGCTGTGGATGAAAGAATGGAGCTGCAAGATCCAGCTGAAGAGAACATCGATCCATCATTACGAGTCAAGAAAAAATGATGAGGAGAGAAGACAAATAAGGGTGGGAGGGAGGGATAAAAGAGAAGAAAACAACGTGAAGACGAGAAAGGAAACAGAAGGTGACTGCTATTGATCTAAAGATGATGATCGTAACAAACTCACACCAATCACATACAAACACAATGCAATCCCCCAATTCACCTACTCAATGCAAAGTGAGAACCGCAAATGTGCGATCTTTTTGTCTTTTCTGTTTTAGAGTTAGGCGAGAAGACAAAATGTTGTACAAACACTTAGGAGGCTTAATGGGATTCGGGCACTACTCTGTGTGTACGCAAGCAATTAAAAGCGAAGACAATGAGGGGATTGCTCTCCCAAAACAATGACGAATCGGTTACGTTTATTTTTATGGTCAAGTTCAATTAGCAGTTCTAATTTTTAAAATTTTAAATTATTGTTATTATTATTATTGGATATTTTCAAAGAAACGTATAACGAATTTTACAATTTTCTTTTTATTCCTAAGTCCAGAAAATAGAGGGAGGAAGACGGAAAAGCCGATGCACGATGAAATCTATGAATGCATGCACGAGATAGAAGGCGTACTTTTCTCCAGCAGTCTACATGCAAAATGATCCGCACATAAATTTAAACTAATCTATATGAATGCAATATTAGAACCGTCCTAAACAGGAACTTCTATTATCGTGAAGCACATAATTGTTTTTCTAAGTCCAAGCGAGTTCTATAGGAATAGATATTCTATTAGGGGCTTTGGACCTGATGCTACCTGGCTCAATAAAATAGAAACCTAAATCTAGGGGCTCAATCACAAAAATCCACGTGAAACAAAAGAAAATAAAGCGATGAAAACAAAACACGGTGAGGTCCCCCAAGTGCACTGGCACTTGCCGAAACAGACCCCGAAAAAGTTAAGTGTCCAAAGTCCTAGAAATTATTACAACTTATTACAAGAATGATAATGGAATAAAATGCTAAAATTCCTCAAAGGATCTTCCAAATCTTCTGCTCCTCTTCTCCTGCGCTCTCCTGCTGTTCGGTGAAGAAACGAACCTCCTCCGCTTTGCTCGGGTGCGCTGGCGCTCCTAGGAATACCACCCTCGCTCATCAGGCACTCGCAAGAAAGAGAGAAACAAAAGATATGTCAGATCACAGTAATAAAAATAAAAAAATCAAATAAAATGAAGCAGAAAATCAAACAAGCAAAGAGAAACAAGTATATACACAAACCAAGAGCAGAAGGCAAAGAAGACCTAACTACCCTCGCCGTGCCTCCCTAGCAACGGCGCCATGTTGATTAGACGGTAATCTTCACTTGGGTTTAAGTTTATTGATAGAGAATGTCGTTGTACCCAAAGAAAAACCAACCCAATCAACAATTATTAAATCCAAATCAAAGAGACCAAAGAAGATGATGGATTTTTAATATTCAATTATTATCCTGGTACAGCTCCCAAGGTCGATCACAAGGAGGCAACAATTATTAAGCAAGAGTTGTTTAATTCAAAGACAAGCAAGGAAACAAAAGAGGTAATCTAAGCAAGCTACTCTTGTATTTTTGTGAATTATTATCCTCTTATTTTTGTTGGGATCTGAATTTTATGTTTTTTCATGCTTTCTTATTTTGAATTTTTAGTGTTCTTTTTATTTTGCAAATTTTTATATTTTTAATTTTCGAAATATAACAAATAAGGAAATGGAATAAAGGTTTTTGAATTATTAAAAAAATAACAAATCGGTTTTATTTGCTCAATGAAAACTACAGGATGTAAAACAATTATGCAGGAGTTTACTCTAATTTTATTATTTTTTTATAATGATGAAACTAATTAAACCAAACAAAGTAGACAAGATTTGGATATGCAGTTAAACAGAAGCTGAAACATAATTTTTAGAAAGTAAGGAGCTCTTATGAAAGTTATAAACATGAGGGATATCATGTAAAATAACCAGTGAAGCATATCAAAAAGACATGAAATCTACCTACGTGGGGATTTGCTTGCAATAACAATAAATCATGAAGGCGTATGTGCAAACGTACCCGAATATGTGTGGTCAATCAAGTACCATCAACTTATAGTTGGACCTACACGCAAATAGAGAGAGTTCAGGGTAGCAATGTAAATTCACCACAGAATATCCCCGCATCTCGTGCGAAGCTCGTGAGGACAAAACTTTTAAGCGATGGCGACTGTGAACCATTGATTCAAATCTGATCGGACGGTACTGCGCGAATCTGGAGCTACTCCCTTGTTCTTCCCCCAAAACCTCGCGCGACAACAACGTTTCTGCTCAAATCTTGATCAGCTCACTCCCAACGATGGACATGAGAATCGAGGCTGGTGGTTGTGGGAAAACTGCAGAAGCAGCTCGGATGTATTGCGGGTAGTGGAAGGTGGATGGGAGCTCCAGCCAGTGACGAAGGAAAGGATCTTAAGCTCTGACGACGTTCTTCGTCGGAGTGGACAGATATGGAAGGAGAAGAATGCGAACTGGAGAGGGAGGCTGGCGAAGTGATCATGGTCGGAGTGGCATCGACGAGATGAAATGAAACGGTGATGGATTGGGGAACAAGGACCTCCGATCTGATTGATCGGAGAATAATCTGCAGCAATTGGATCACGCTAATTTCTGAAATAAAACTAAATTTCAGATCTGACATTACCAGAGGTGGACAAGGTGCCAGTGCTGGAGGTGGAACCTCCGGGTCGTTGCCTCGACGGCGCGGCGATGCCGGAGGCTCGAGCTCACCAGAAAGGTGGAGCATGATGATTTCTCGCCGGATCAAAGGTGATTTCTCACTCAAATCCTCATTGCAACAAAGCTTCCGCACGTTGTCACTCTAGCGGAGATCTGGAGCTCACCGGAGAGGAGGAGATTGGCCAAAGATGGGAGGAGGAAGAAGATGGGGCCTTATTTATAAGATGAGAAACGTGAGCGTCAAATGAAAATTCAACACACAAAACGAGGAGTGAATTTTGAAATTTTATATGAGCGAAGATTAGAGTTGTAAAATCTTTATTTTTGGTGAAGAAATCAACTCGATCCGATCAACGAGCTGATCTACAAAATTTGGAGAAAACGGCTTAACGGAGCAGATTATTTAGGTTGAAGAAGGAAAAGGACGAAATAGGGAAAAGGACGAAATAGCTGATTAAATAAAAGATAAATAAGATAACTAAATAAAGGATTGTAAATTACAAAATAATCAAAATAAATAATGTTAATAATTTAATAAATAAATTTATGGTGATTTTTAATAAATAAAATAAATAAATAAGGTAAAATAAATAAGAACCTTTATTAATAGGTATAAAATACCTATATAATAAATACTTTATTATATTTTTGATTATTTCTGATTTTATAATTTTTATGTTCATTTTGTATAAATAAAATAAATATATACAAAATCTTTAAAAATATAATATGTGCACAAATAAATAAGAAAATAAATAAATAAAAATATATACAATATATACATATATACAAGTATACCCATAAGGTCCCAAAATCTACTTTTTGCATATTAACTCTGATTTCAGTGAAACCACTTTTATTTGATAGATATTTTTACAAAATGAACTTTAAAAGTGAGTACACTCAAATCGGATTTCATACGACAGAGATATAAGGTTTGGAAGTTAGGCTTTATGGCTTTTAGATTTTGAGATTTATTGGTATTTATTCATATTTATTTTTAAGTTATATTTTTGTATTTTTCTAGTGATTTTTATGAACATTTTAGAAAAAGAATTAAGTTATTTGGAATTATGAATAAATAGATAGAAAATAAAGAAGTTTTATACACATAATGTACATATATACAAAGGGGTCCAAATGCCAAAACTCACACCTTTTATTCCACGATTGTTTTGGTATTTTTAAAAAATAGTATTAATTATAAAATGAAGTTTATAAGTGAGTTTGGTCAATTTGGAGTTTTCTATAAATAGTTATGAACCTGGAAGTTGGACTTTTAGGCTTTTTAGGTTCATTGTATTTATTTGTTGGTTAAATAATTTTTCTGATATTTTTATAAATTAGTATTACATTATCACACACAACTTTCAAGAAGGAAATATCTTTATTTGAAGTTGTTTTATTGATAAATAAAATAGGTGAAAATATGTGCAAGGTGGAAAATGATGAATATGTACAAGTGAGATTTGATTTTCTTGATTTTTATAAGTTATGGACCATATCTCCCTCTACTTTATTCCTTGTCGATCAGGTCATGTCTTGACCTTCTCTCAGGGTTGGGGTCAGTCTGCATTTATTCCATAAATACATCCTTCTTTATTTCTTTTCTTTTTCTCTTCTTCTTTAATCTTTTATTTTGGTTAAAAAGAATGATAAATATACATTATTAACAAATAGATGGTGAATGGTAAATAGTGAGAATTAATGAATATGTACATGTGTTTTACTAAGGATTTTAGCTAAAATAAAAGAATAAAGATGATGAATCATGGATTCATCACAAAGGTAATTCAATAGTCAAGTTCTTAAGAATTTCCGCAACACCTGGATCAGATAATGCAGTTTTTGTTTTGCATTTTTTTTTAATTTTTCAATTGCATTAGAAAAATGAATGGATAGAATTGAAATAAAAAATACTATTGATCTCATTTACATCAGAATTCTTTTCTACAACATTTATACAACCATATTGTAAAAATGTATATACTCTAGAGATGGGTGTGGACATCTAAGAACTGTGGTCTCTGCTTTGTCGGCTAGTGCTGGGTCGCCTTCTCGAGCTTTCTCCTCTAGGGACGGCACAACTTCACTTCAACTGCTGTCATTTTTTCAACCTTTTTCATTTTTCTGATTTTTTGTTCTTTCTATTGTGGATGATGGCTGGTAGCTGGCATGGCTCCTCCTCCTTCTTCCTCACCCAAACCTATAGCTGGAACGACTGATGTAGAAGATGATGATTTACCAGATGAAGCTTTATTCTTCCCTCTGATAGTGGCAGATAGAGGCAAGGTCCTACCACTCCTGAGAGTAACAATAATAGACAAAAGAAAATCACAATCATTGGACTCTACAAGCATAGACGAGAAATTTGCATTCTACCTGATCTTTGCGCTTAAAGTTATTAGGGTTGACTTCGACCTAGGTTGGAATTTAAGTTTTAGTGGCCATCATGTCATACAGCTTATGGGACATCTCTGCTAAGCCCTTGACCAACTAGGCCAAGCAACCGAGGCTCTGGTTCACAGAAACCACTTCAGAAGGTTCAACGTGCTGACCACACTGTGGCTGATGGTGCAGAGGCTGAGAGGGGTGCTGCTGATAATATTTATGAGGTGGAGGAAGCTGATATTGATGAAAGGGAGGAGGAGCATACTACCGATGAGATGCAACCGCATATAGATGATACAATTGGTGCTAGAGGTATTGTGGCTCCATGTACTACTCATTCTATCGCCAATTGTTGTGATACTGTGGATACTAATGGTACTGAGGCTTCGAGGAATGGGCAAATCTCTATCCTTGATGATGAGGGAATGGAAGCAAATTTATAGGTTGGCCTTGCTAAGGTCCGCCTGGATGCGCCAACTGCATCTCATTAGACCAAACTACATTCATCTCTTGAATGAGAGATGATAAGGGAGAGAATGGATCATAAGAAGGCTTGAGCTCTGGTTGGTAAACTACCAACGGCTGCTACTATGATGCATGGTTGGGTGTCTGCACGTAGTACATGTGCTGGACCACTGGCTGTTGGAGACTGGGCTGAGGCTGAAGCTGCATGGGCTGGTCTTCTTTATTTTTAGTAGGAGTCTTGGACGGTGGGATCACCGACTGGCTGGCCCCCGATGATGCTAAGGTTGGAGCTCTCATCTCTCTTTGCCTCATGACACAACCATATAAACATGCTTGTAGAGGACATGAGGCTGCTTCTGATACACCCAGAATGAAGAAATGGAGGCCTCTCCTTAGGTCTTCTCCTCGAATATCTACCAAACAACATCTTCATCCTTCTTAAAATGCAATCCACCACAAGTTACGTCACTAGACTCTGACTTTCTGTAGTTAAGCCCTCAAAAAAGTGTTGGACCAAGCTAGTCTTAGGGATGTCCTAGTGGGGGCATTTCTTGTGCAGGTATTTGAATCGCTCCCAGGCTTCATGAATAGACTTGTGGGTAGCATGGGAGAAGGTGCTAATCTGGGCTCGCATCTGGTTGAGTTGATCGAGAGGGTAGAACTCACGGTGGAATGCAGACTTGAGATCCTCCCAGGTCATCACGACCTTCCCTATATGGTTGACCCAGTATAGGGCCTTATCTTGGACACTGAAGGGAAATGCGATCATCTTGACTATGCTTAACAGGATGTTAGGGTTGTGCATTATTCCACATATGCGGGTGAACTGCTGTAGGTGAATGTACCGTTCCTCATTGGTGTACCCATGAAATGCAGGAAGAAGAGCAAGAAGTTGAGGCTTGAGCTCAAAATGAGCATGCATCAGGGGGATGCGATTCCACTCGATTATCTGGCTATCTCCAAGATTATAAGTCTACTGAGCGTCAATTTAGGAACCTCATGTACATCTTCTTCTTGGTCATTGCATGGTGGTTCTTCATCTCTTCCCCCTCCTCCTACTAGTCTATTTCTCAAATAATTCAGCATGTCTTGGAATGCAGTATCAGCTAGTGCCTGCTCAGTTAGTTACTGCCGGATGGCTTGGATGGAAGTAAGCAACTGAGCATTCACTTGGTTCTGATCGTGTGATGGGCCCTTCTTTGTCTAGGGCAGTAACTATCCTGATCCTTTCCCTTTTCCGACAGGAGGAGCCATATCAAGGTCTGAATCTGATGAAATGAACTCTAGACTAGGATCCATGACTAACTTTATCTACAATACAAGAGGAATCCCAATCAGACCGATCGTGAAACTGAATACCAACTGAAGTGATGAATATGAGATTATGTTCAATTCCATATAGTTGTGAATGGATTAAAAGATGTAGATTGAAATAGACCTACATTTGCAACAGGCGGACATGGGATAAGAGTGGTCCCAGTTTCTTACGAAAAAGAAAGTTAATAACAGAAGGCGAAGAGTCTAGAGAATGATTCGTAAGGTCCGAAGTATGTTCTCAGTAATCACCTCAAAGTATTGTCGATGCTGAGTTCATGGAATCAATGTTGGTGTCGGCAGAGTCTTGACTGGTCCATCCATGGATAGTCATCATGGATGAAAAGAAGGATCGATGCTTGAGGAAGGATATGACAGTCCCCATGGAATAAAGGGAATTTAAAACGGTAAAAAGGCTCAAAACACGCATGGGGTCAAAGAGGAAACACATAAGACAAAATTTGTGCAAGTGCGCATGACTTGATCTTTGAACCTTAATTTAGATCCATACAATATACGATACAAAACTGGGTTCACCAACTCTACACATGTAAAGCCGTAATGGATCGACTATTTTTATCTTTTCATTTTTAGAGCTGCTATTTCATGCATTTTTTTAACAAGTCCTTACATGCCAACCCTATATAAGCGAGAGTACTACCGGAAAAGTATCATGTACATGTCCTCCTCCTTTATAATCTGTAGTCTGTACTTTTTAAGGTCCTTGTAACCCTTCCTAGATCACTACTCAGGAAGCCAATATGATAAACCATGACTTTGGACCCTGCTCGCAACGAAATCACCTGTAAGCGTGGAAGGCCCTACTCATGAGATGATGAGATACACACCCGTGAGGATGTGGCCTAAGCTCAGTACTTTCGATAAGGTCGACGTTTTACACAAGGCGAGAACAACATCATTGACCAGGTCCTTCTCATCCAGTATGATAGAAGAGACAAAACTTCAAAAATCATACGATAAACAAGGTAGTTACAGACTGGGTTTTGGGCTCTAATCCTTAGTAGGTCGCGCTTCGCTCATGGGAGGGGTCTTGGTCTCCTACTAAGGTAACTTAAGACAATGAGGGCTTTATGAACCCCAAATAATGCAATCCATTACATATTTTAATTAAGGTCTAATTTTTTTAGCAGTCCCATTATTTTAGTTTTTTGGGGTTTTTACTTTTTTGGATATTTTGCATACAAGCACCTAACGATTTTGTGAATTTTCATTTAAGTCCTAGGTGCTTAAAATTAGAGGGACATAACGAAAAAGCCGTGCAAGTTGATTCAATAATGGAAATCTCACCCTAGAATCTATTGATGCATTCATAGTTAGAGGACTTACAGTGCTCTCCAGCTCTCTCTCCATGTGGTATGCAAAAATTTTTTTAAACACATCTACATGACTACGTGCAATCGACAATATGGCCCTAAGAATTAACTACTATTAGTCGTGAAGGACCATATGTTGATTATCCAAAAATGAACCTAGGAGTCCGATCTTGAAGACACCTCATTACTTACCGCAATGGGTCCTTATAGCGTTGTATGGTGACTCTCTCGGTGCGTGGGTTCTCTTCCAAATAGTTAACAAATATTAATTTGACTAGAGCCAAACATAGAAGACTATAGGAACATGATTCTTATTAGGATTTGAACCTAATTACCAATATAAGAAGTCCTAAAATCTAGGGGCTTAATGCACACAAAATAAATAGAAATAGAGGTGGAAAACTCAAACACCAGGAAACAAATGAAAATAAAGTGGAAATATGGAGAAATAAAATGAGAAGGTAAAGAAAACTCGAAGAAAATTGTGAGGACCTCCAACTGAACAAACACTAGATAACATAGGTCCTTGAGTGTAATGTCCAAGTCCATGTATTATTACAATTAATGATGAATAATAAATCACTCTCTCACCAAAAATAAAATAAAATCCTACGTTAAGATCTATGCTAAGTGTTCTCCTTATTATGCTTGCTGCCACTCCTACTGGCCAGGGTAAGAAGGCCAGTCTCCACCAAGCTTGGCTGAATCAACTCCCTAAGAAGTCGTCCTCGCGTAGCAAGCCATCACATCAAACATAACAAGGGAGATATTATCACAACTAATCAAATAATGTGTACAAAGAAATGAGAGCTAAACTATGTACAAGTAAGGAAAAGGTAGAAAACATGTAAAAGAAAATAAAAGGAAAAAGCAACTATGCACAAATTAGGCTACAACATGTTGCTCCTCGAAAAAAATGCCATTTGTTGAAATGCTTCTGGTGAGGGTCTAAAGTATCCTCACAAGGCGAGAACAATGTCGCTGTGGAGATTGCTCACTAAAGGCAAATCTGACAACAATTAACCAAAAATATAGATCAAGCTATGAAAAATAAAATGTGGAGTTAAAGTTTGTTATAACTCTACAATCAAAGGTGTATAGTGTGTAAGTATGTATAGGTTGAACCACTGAGAGCAAATACGGTAGCCTAATGATTATTTCTAATCAAAATGAATTATGTACACAAGTGCTCTTTTAGTCTTTTTGTGTGGGTTTTTAGTTTTTAAAATTTTTATTTGATTTTTATTTATTAAAATATATTTTTTAATTTTTATTTTTTTCGAATTTTAATTTCTTTTTAAATTTTATTATTATATAATATTATATATAAGAGTATATAAATATATATAAGACTATGCATATAGGATATAAGATATATATTATGTATAACAAATATACAAAAATCAGAAAATATTATTAAGTATAGTCCGTTACATATTTTTTTAGGTTTTATTTTTTTAAGGTTTTTTAATAGTTAGAAAAAATATAAACTAGATATAGGTATATAGGTATATTATACAATATAGGGTATAATAATTATAAATAAAGCTAAAAACAATCAAAATTTACAAAAAAAATGATATGTTTTTGGGTTTTTTATGTATTTTATACTATCTTTGTGATTTTTCAGGTATGTTTGCTAATTTTTAGGTAGTTTTAAAGTTCAAAATATTAAAAAACAATGATTATTTAAATAGGCGAAATTGTTTTGAGATTTAAAAATACTAAATAAAGTCAAAAATTCTTAAAACTATTTTTAATAAATAATTTCATATAAAGAAAATTCAAAAATTAAATTAAATATTTATTGAATTTTTAAGAGATTTTTTGTAATACTTATAACGATTTTGGAGCTTTTAATTTTTTTACCATTTTCTTTTCCTATTTTAGGGATTTTTGAACCGAAGCTATAAAACATTATAATAAACAAAATACATTTTTTTGGAATGTTTCAAAGATGTTTTATAATTTTAGGTATTTTTTGAAGTAAACATGGACAAAATGTGCTCTTTTTGATTTGTTATAAAAAGTAAATGTGCATAAAATGCAAAACATAATATGTAGTGTGAAAGAGCATGAATCCAGGAACATATTATAATTATAAAAATTAAACAAACATACACAAAAAAATAATAAGCTAGTAGGGACCAATTTGCAAATAAAAGCTAGTTTACATACATCCCAGAACGCTAAAACAAAATCTAAGGGCAAGTGTGAAATTTATCGATGAATATTTATATTATATGTGCCTGATATGGATATAAATGCAATTTACAAAAAGTTCTAGGTCCTATTTATAAAATAGCCACAAACATTAACACTGAATATACAAATTTTGGACTAATTACAAATACAAAAGCCCGCGAGGGTTTGCTTACAAAATACCAACCTCACGTGGGGGGCTACGTGAGGTTATCTGGCATGGATACATATGTAAATACATGAAAAGACAAGGGCTCTATGCAAAATAACCACTATTATTCACACTTCAGACTGAAGTTTTAATATTAAATAATAATATATAAAAATACGGGGGGCATATGTGAAGTTTACCCAATATATGCACATCAACGGATGGACGTATCTGGCCACTTAATCTAATCGTGTTGTCAAAACACCGCCATACCCTTTCCAGATCGATGGTCGATCTGAGGGTTCTGATGGATCGAGTAAATGGAAATGCGATAGGGGAGCTAATGGAGCGAATACGAGGGTCGGAATAGTGAGATGTACAATGAGACAGAGGTGGTCAGATCTCTAGAGCTCCGGCTAAGTTAATTAATCCTAATCTAAGCTAAAACAACACGAAAAACTTAAACTAAAATGTGAAAATGAAAGTCAGGAATGAAATTTACCTAGTAATTGAAAATGCATAGCTTGACCTTGGCTTGCACGCCAAGGAGGAGGACGATGCTAGAGCACCGTCGTGGGTCACCTCCTCTCCTCCATTCTCCGCTCCAGCACTACTGGGGAGCATCTGTTTTCACCATGTGTTACACTTTACTGAGGGTAGAGGGATTTAGGGCTTGAGAAAGGACCAAATCGAGGAAGGTGTTTGGAAGGATAACTTTATAGGCAGAATGTGGCAGATATTGTGAATACATTCAAGGATGATACAGAGGAGATCTATGGGATCTAAGTATCAAGCGTGGATCGTGGACATCCCATCTGCAAAATTTGTTCAGGGCTTAAGGTGGTTTGATAATTAGATCTCTAAGGGAAATGGAGAGAAGTGGACGACTCGAGGTTCTAATAGAGGTCAGAGGTGCCAAAGGGCCAGTTGACCTGGGTCAACATAAGAAAGAATATCGTTGGTCCACGTGGATCAACCAGAAAAATGCAAGGCCAAAAATGCCTTGTAAAATGAATAATAAATATTAAATCAAGTAATTAATTTTAGGTTAGAATATAAAAATGTTTATTATTTTATTAGCATTTTATTCCCAAATGTAGTTTTTGAGGTTATTTATTATAATATATTATTCACAAGTATAATTATAGATAATTTACCTATGTAGTACATATTTTATTTTTATTTTGTATTTTTTATTTTATTATTTTATACACTTTATTTATATATTTATAACTTATTTAGATGTACACAAATATATTTTTATTTTATTTTTCTGATGTCATTTATACACTTAAATAAATAGATGCATTTATTATATATGTATAAGTATAGGTAGTTCATCTATATATTTTATACACTTATTTATTTTAATTTATTTTAAATGGTTTAATTGTATTCTAAATATGTACTTATACATGAATAAATATTTACAAAATTATAAAAATATAAAATTATAATAAATATAAAGAATAAATAGAATGAATAATTTATTCTGGTATATGGTACAATAGGGGTCCAAAACCTATTTTTTGCATTTTAACTACAAATTAAATGACACCACCTTCATTAAATAGGTAATAAAATTTGGGTTTTTATCAGTTGTGCCCCTCTGAGATATTGCAATATCAGTTATACCCCTTCCTATTTGGGAATATCAGTTGTACCCCTGACTTCTTGTCATTTTATCACTTGTGCCCCTCGAGTTAGTTAGCGTTGACGGTTCCAAGATAGCCCTTGTTAAATATCTATCGTGTATTGTCATGCGTTAAAAATAACTTGTCGTTTCGTTATAGGCAGGAAATCGGAATCGGTCAAGAAATAACCACACAAAAATTTAGTCAATTTTAATCACGTGATTTTATGTTTATTTTACTTGGGCAAGTCCTAAGGTTGAACACAAGGAGGCAAAGGAACAACCTAGAATTTTATCTATCAAAGTTCGTGCACGGTTTTCGATGCGGTCTTTTTTTGTAATTTTTAATGCAATTAGGGATGCAATATGCAATTTTGGCCTATTTTAGGGACTAAAACGTAAATATCAATCAAACGATGTCCGAAAAATAGGAAACTTGGCCAAGATGATAATTACAATAAAATGAATGCACTTTCTTTTTTTTGGAATTTTTGGATGCAAGATGAATTTTATTATGAATTTTCAAATGCAAATAATGTGAATTTCAATATTTAATAATAATAAATATTAAATCGAATTATTTCAAGGGAAAAAATTATCCAAGATCTATCATTAGGTAAATGATCTCAGAAAAATCCTAAACCTCGAAAATGTGAGATTTAATAGCTATTAAAAATCAAATATTGAATAATGCAAAATGATTTTTATAAGGCAAACTATGCATGATGCAATTTTTTTTGGGCACAATGTAAAAAACAACTAAATCTACAATCCATGATTTTTCGACAATTTTCAGAGCTATGGTTAATTAGTTATGAATTTCCAAGCATAGAATGGGTAAAATACGCAATTTTCTACAAAACAGTTAATTATTAATTATGCATTGATCATAAAAATATGAAACATATGCCATAATGTAGAGAATTAGTAGTAGAACAAAATGCCTATTTTTGATAAATAAAATAATGCAAGGAAGAGGTTCGAAACTATGGGGGAACACAAGGGTAATTGTGCAATATTACAATAATAAAATAATGCAGAGATGACGAAATTGAAATTATCGAAAGTTCTGGGATTGTCAGTGCAAAATTACCAGAGGTGCTGGATGGCAAATATGCAAACTCCTGGGAGGTCTTCAGCAATTTTTCACGCCCCCCACGTGAGTATCACGTGCGGGGGGTATTCCTAGAATTTGATGAATATGTAGGGGCTTCGATGTAATCGTCCCCCCGTGCGCCTCCTGTGCGTGGGTGTCTCGGGAGTCCCACCCGGCGGTGCGACGGTGGGAGCTTGTGACGACGGAGGAGGGCTAGATGCGATTCTAGATGGCTTTGTGGTCCTCCGGCAGTGAAGTCGTGGCGGTGGAGGCGTAGCGGTCCGGAAAGGCTTGGAGACATTGTCGATGACGCGTCGTGGCTTGTCAGTCGATGAAGACCAGAGCACAAGCAGCTCGTGCGGAAGAAGCAATCAGCAGAGGGCTGCTGTGCCCGGCGTTGAGTGCCTGCAGCCTTGGAGTTGAGACGAACCGTGGAGGAGGTCGATGGTGGGCCCTGGGAGCAGCTGGCGCGGTGGAGAAGATGAAGTCGAAGGTTGTCGATGGCGATGTTGATGCGGCTTAGATGAAGCTGCTGGAGATGGAGCTTCTGGTGGAGCTGCGGAGTTGCGGAGTAGTTGACGAATGCGGGAGGAGATGATAGCGGTGGAGAACGTTGGAGTTGATGAAGATGATCGTTGGAGATAGCGTTGGTTCAATGGGCGTGAAGATCGGAGCTGGAGCAGACACGGGGCAGTGCACTGCGAGGGCCACAGGGGGAGGTCGGATCTCGCCGGAGAGGCTGGCAAGCTGGTGTTGTCACCACTGCAAGCCTTAATCTGAGTGCAATCAGCAGATGGCGATGAAGGTCAGAGGCGAGGTGCTTCAAATAGGGTTATGGGGTCGTCGTAGATGGAAAGGGGATGACGATATTTGATTGGAGACTTTGGAAGGTTGGCGGTGAAATCACGGGGGGCGACGATTAATTTCGGAAGGTCAGCATAGCAACGCGAGATTCATGGTGGAGATGGCGAGGAGAGATACACGGGCGATGGAGCATCGAGGGAAGGCGGGGTTGATGACGATGAGCATTGGTCGTCCGATTGGTCGAGATCGGACGGCCACGATGGTGACACGTGGCACTGGAAGAAGATAAGGGAAGCAGCACATGCTGGGCATGTGCGCTGGAGGCACGTGCCTCGCACGTGCATCTTTTTATTTTATTTTTATAAAAACAAAATAAAAATAAACTCAGAATGGGTGACTCATGGCGGCTCCAGGAGCTGCCACGTGTCAGGCCCATAAAAATCAAAAAATAAATATAAAGAAAAATAGAAAAGAAATAGCAAACAACATCTGATTGAAAAGGTTTCTTCACAAAAATTGCTCATCTCGATGAGATCTACAACTTTCATGAAGACCATAAAACCAAAATCGATCATTCGCACAAAGTGATATTTTTTGGGTATCCCATGTACATAGAATACCTTGATTTTTGGGTTTGATAATTTTTTGTCATTTTTAAACCAGATAAAAATCTAGAAAAATATGGTAAAATTAAAGATAAATATTTATACAATAATGTAATTTTTTGGATTTTATTAGTTAAGAAAAAGAGGAAATAAAATAAAAGACGAAAAAGGCAACTTTTGTACAGATAGTTAGTGGAGACTCGGACTCAATTTGTTTCTTTGATTTCAAGCTCAGTTTGGATTTGGATTTTTGTGCATTTTAATAAAACGTTTACCAAAGAAGACAAATGAAAAAGAAAAATAATAAAATAGGATAATTATGTACATAAAATAATAGGTCAAAGCCAGCTAAAATACAAAATGTACAAAAGAGGCCTGAAACCCAACTTTCACATACGAGCTCCGATTCATTTGAACTTGGTCTTGTTTTGAAGGTAATTGAATGTACATTAGTTCAAAAGTGTGTAGGATCAATTTGGCGGAACTTCTGTAAGACTTAGAATTTTCAAATCAACATCCTTCAAGTTCTACACATCATTGTTACAGTTTCGGCTCAGAAGTCATCTTAGATCAATCCTCTTCCCAAAGCATACCCTATGAACATTGAATAATCGACTCATGTGTGTGAAAGGTTTTAGCTATTCCCATCCAGAATGCCGGACTACCATGCAAACCTCCTCTCCAGTAACTCATCCTCGGGGAGTCAGTTATTTCCTTCTAAGGTCTACTGTGCTTTGCTCACAATCGAAATGGGGGAGAAGTTAGAAGAAGGAGAAAAGAACTGGAGGGTGGCTAGTGTAGGCACCTCTCCTTGTGAAGCTGGCCAGTGTAGCCGAGTCTCCACCAAGATCTGTAGGTTTTCTTGAAGCTTCGACCTTTTTTGTCAGATATTTATTTGGTAGGATGCTTCTTTGTATTTGGATTTTTGGTGGTTTGGCTTGGATCTTGTTGTGCCCCTACAGATATAGAATCTTTTTGTTTCCGTACATTTTTTGGGGTCTTAGAAAAAAATGTGCCCATCCGTCCATCCCTTTTCTGAATCTTTATTTCAATCGTACTCCGATCTTTAGATTTCCACGCTACCAGAAAAGAAACTCACACAGTCTTCCAACATCCCGTCTGAGTTGAGATAAGTGAATAGTGAAAGAGTACAAATTAATTCCCTATTCCAGAGTTGTACCCGGAATGAATAGACCAGGTTAGACACTAAGATTCAAACTCTTCACATTGTTATGTTGAACTTAAAGAATTAAGTCAAAGACCTGAAGTTTCTAAAATCCTATTTCTTGGTTAAGTTCTTATGAAAATTAGGTAGATTAAGGTCAAGTCTAGACAACTCTCGGTTTCTCCTCATAACTCTGTTCAGAACCTAAAGACTTTTCACAGATGCAAATGAATGAAATGCTGGATGAAGTACATGTGTGTGAAATGCAGACACACATTTTTTTGGAATTTCTATGCAAGTTTTTTTGGTAAAACTGAATAAGAAGCCATTTTTTTTCAAAAATTTTGGGTTGGACAAAGTCAGTGTTAGTAGCAAAACTCTTTTTCTTTTTCTTTTTGTTTTTGTTGTTTTTATTTTGAAATTAATTACTCACCCCGTAAATACATATAGACTTACGTGAAAGTACGAGATATGGGTAAAATATATACACAGTATATATACATACCCGCTATACTTAGCGAGTGATGTGTCCTCAGAGCACAAGAAGCGTAAAGAAGACATAGCTCATGCTAAGCGTAAGAGAGTGAAAGAAAAAGAACAAGGTACATTGGTCCACCCCCTATACTTAGATCGTGAACAGTCTAAGTATAAAATAAGAGCGAAACAGAGGTAGTCGGGATATGTGAATGAGTAGAATATATATAGATGGGGATCGGTTCCCCCTATACTTAGGCTCTGGTCAGCCTAAGTAAGGAAGAAGGGTGTAAATGGAATGATCGTGTGATGGGGAGAATGGTATATACAAATGGCATCGGTCCCCCCCTATACTTAGGCCTTGGCCTAAGTAGAGGAAGAAGATGTACAAGGAGACCGATGTGGTCAGGAGGGAGGGTGGGTAGCCGATGATTAAGGCGATTTTCGGCTGATCTTCTTATGAGCCTGCGGTGGGAGATCGTAATGATGAGAAGGAGATGAACCAAATGATTCCCAACTATTATCAATGTTATCCTCAGAAAAATCATGATGGATAGTAGATAAAGCGTTTGAGTCATATGAAAGGTAACCATCATTAGAGTTATCTTCGGAGGAATAGTATTTGAAAGTGGACACACTCCAGATATTCTTGTCTTTTTGTTTCTTCAGTTGTTTTCTCATAATTCGTTTCTTCTTGGGATCAAGCGGTTTGTCCTCGGATGAATACTCTGAAGCACCAGTCTCAGTCAGCTCATAAGAAATAATTCCAGTGTATTTGATGAGAGCATGAGCATTAGCTTTGGAGGAATAATAGTGAGGAACGGGAGTCGTCCAATGGGAATCGAAGTCTGGATCCTTACGAAGATATGGTTTTAGATCTTCTGAGCAGACCTCACTCATGTAGATTACTTTTCCGGACCTGATGAGGGATCATCAGATGATTCTTCTTCCAGAAGGTCAAAGGTGACTTTCTTTTTACATGAAGGAGTAGTATTTTGTTCCGTGAAGTTGTTGGTCCACTTGAGTCTTCAGATGAATAACCATTGGAATTCTTCTCCTTGGTCGGTGTTCGTCATGCATGTTTGTTCTTAGTCTTCTTAATGTTTGTGCACTCCTGATTTGGGAAGATTTGGTCAAGGTATTTAGAGTAGGTTGCCTCAGGGTGCGACCATGCATATGTCTCAGGATCATGTAAGAAACATTCTTCTATTGTGAGATCTGCAAGAATTGAAATACTGGGGAGAGTTTCTGCATGTTCGTTCTCAATAGACTTGACATTGGAGCATTCTTATGTTGAGTTGATGTGATCAAGATAGTCAGAATAGGTTGACCCCGGGTGCGACCATGCATAAGTCTCCGGATCATATGATTCATATATTTGATTTTCCATGGTGAGTGCAGCTGGGAATGGAGCAGGGGGGAGAGTCTCTAAACCAATAGTCTCATCAACAACCGCTATCTCAGATGTAGCAACAGGGCAGGGCTCTTCTACTGCTTCATGGTTACGACTGTCGAGGACTTCATGGGTTTCCTCAGAGAATCGTGGTTCCTCAAAGACTGGGTGAGATCGAAGTGCTTCCAATGCTGTATAATTGATTTCCCGAGTCTCACACTCAATAATTGCCTTAGCCAATGCTAAGAATGGCTTTTCAAGAATGATTGGAGACTGGGTGAATTCTCCTTGATGCTCAATATCAATAATCGAGAAGTCTACTTTGAGCGGAGCACCTTGGAATGTAATGATGACAGAAATGATTCCTCTCGGCCGCTTTATCGATCGATCGACCAATTGAACTATCTCTCATATATTCCTAATAGGTCCGAGTTTGAGCTCATGAAATACAGAGGTCGAGAGGATATTGATCGGTGAATCGTCATCAATTCGAGTATGGGTGAATATAGTGTCTTTGATTCCATAGTCAAATCTGGGCAACCGGTTCGCTTTACGGCTCTTGGTTTTTCTCCTCAACACCGAGGAGGAGGCCATTAACAAGATATGTCTTTCAGTCTTTGTTCTTATCCTTCCTGATTTTTTCATCATTAATTTATCCATTACAAATCCTTTAAGGTCAGGGAAGTGTTCAATGACCTGTATAAAGGGAATTTCAAAAAATAATCTTTTCCCCAGTGCTTCTCGTAAAGCAGGATCCAAATTCTTCAATTCTTTTTCAGTTTCAATTTTTATGTAATTTTCTGGATTTTCGATTTTTTTGGGTGTTTTTGAATATTCTATTTTTTGGTATTTTCTGTGTGGTGTGGTGATGTGGTGTCTTCCGCAAAAGAGAAGGGGATTTGATGTTCAGATTAAGAGTCAGACACATAGTCATTTCTAGGGGAGTAATATGCAGAAGTGCTGCTGTCAGAATCTTCCCTAGGTTTCTGAATACCCACAGAGTTTTTAACATGAGATCCAATCTTTTCCTCATCCATTTTTATGTCTGATCTACTAGAGAGTGAAATTAGTTGGGCAGCAAACTTTAGAAATCTATCCTCCATTAAATCAAATCTCTTATTTATCCTCAAAATATCATCCTCAAAATTCTGTTCATAATCAATCATGGAAGCAGCCGGTTTGTGTTTTTGCATTTTAGATTCAATAATTTCATCTTCCAATTTCCTGTATGTGCTGAGAGGAGATTTTCTTGGAATACTCGATATATGATCATTATTTTCTGAAAATTTCTCCTCAAAAATTATGGAAGGAGGCTGCCCAGTGGAAGGATTTTGCGGGAATGTGTAGGTCTTATACTCAACATGTCATGACTCAGGCATGTAATGCTGATTTGATAGAGTCTATTTTTGTGGTCATGATTGATCGTATCCTCAAATAATGGAGTCATACAGGGTGCATATGTGTCGATATCATCCATTTAGTCCTCTGTATGTGTTGGTTGATCGAAGGAGTGGTATTTAGGTTGGTTAATAGGGATCTGATCGTCATGGTCAATCCAATGCTGATGATCATTAAATGTGGGTCTCTCCATCTGAATTTGGTTTCTCGGCCAGTCATGAGCCTCAAAAGCAATTTGATCTTGAAATGGTTCATTTGCGAAAAACCAAGAATAAGACATTCAGTCCAACATGGTAAGTGGTCATGGGTGGTAGGATGATTAGAGTAGAATGGCTTCGAATTCAATGGATTCATTCGAGAGTTAGAATCTCTCTCAAATGTCGGAGGATTATTGAACGAAGAGGATTTAGTTAAGTTGAGCCTAACCGAGACAAATTCATTTTCATAATATAGATCTGATGGGTACTCGGACCATTATCCTGTGTATGTCAAAGGATGATAATGAATCGATATGGTTGATATTGGTGCAAGTGCACGGGATATTCAAAAGAAATTTTATCAAGGAGGTTCAGGGCATAAATGTGTCGCTTTTGATTTTCGAAATTGGTTCATGCACACCAATGCAAACACAAATCAAACCTCGGGTTCACCAACTCACACAATGAAGCCGCAAGAGTCCGGCTATTATCTTTTCAATTTTTAATTAGTGATAAGACAATCTTGGAAAGAATTTAGAGAGCTGTTAGGTGCTGAAAATTTTCTTAATGACTGGACCAAATTCTTATGACTAGTTGCACCTACTTTTAGCCAGTATGGGAGTAAGTAATGACCGTAGAACGGCTACCCGCTACTTGAGGATGGAGCCTTACGCAGTGTCCTTTAAACCACCCACTCTACTAAGGAAATCCGGACTGTTTACTGGCTACCCATTAGATCCTCACTGAGAAGTAGCTAATCATTTTTTGTAGAATCAGTAGTCAATATGAAATCCGGGTTTGGGCTCTAGCCTTAAGTGTCGTCTCTCTCTCACTTAGAAAAATAAAAGAATCTAAGGTCAGGGTTTCTCTCCCGCAAAAATTCTTGATTTTATGGGTTTTAAATCGGCTATATTTAGTAGTCCCAATTTTAATTAGGCGATCACTGGAGAATTAAATGAGCACAAATACACGTCTACCATCCAGTCCCAATTTCCTTTTAAATTATGTGACAAAACAAGAGGGAGAAGTTTGGGAAAAGCCGATGCACGCGAAAAACTATGATGTATGCTCAGTTAGAAGACTAACAGTGAATCCTCACAATCTCCATGTAGGATTCAATACAAGAATTGAAAGATTGTTCTAAATGAATGCAAGCCGATGAAAAACCGCATCTAGCAGAAAGTTTTATTAGTGGGGAAGAATTGAGTTGAATTTCGCTAAATTGAACGATCTATGTGCATCTCGATTAAAGTGAAGTGTGGCCTTAGGTCCTACGAGCACAATCAAAAATTCAAAATGCTTTAAGATCCGTATGTGCAAGTCTATCCTAAGCGCCACTCAAGTCGGGCCCCACCCTCACCGAAGAGTGAAACATGCCACGACAAACCATAAAAAGAGTTCAAGGTCTTTTTTACACATACGAGAGTCCAAATGGACACCTCTATAAATGAGCAATTAATTACAGAAATTAAAAATTCTAGAAAATAAAATCCTAAACTCTACGCTCTCTCACGACTCGACTCGATCTTAATGTAATTGCAGTTTTCTCGGAAGTCGGTAAAGATGCGTCAGCTCTTGAAAAACCGCTCCACGTATGCCAGGTACCACACAAGAAAAATAAGAGAGATGGTATAAGAGAGTGACTCAAAAAATAAAGACAAGAAAATAAATGCTGAAAATAAAATAAAAAAAGCAAGGAAAAAATGGAATTTACAGTGAAAAATTGGGGGGTCAGACTACCCGAATGCGAAAAACCGAACAAAAGTTTTAAGAGAAAAACGAAGCTGTTTGCCTCCCTAACAACGACGCCATCTAACGGTTCCGTCATAGCCCTTGTTAAATATCTATCATGTATTGTCGTACGTTAAAAATAACTTGTCGTTTCATTGTAGGCGGGCAATCGGAATCGGTCAAGAAATAACCACACAAAAATTTAGTCAATTGTAATCACATGGTTTTATGTTTATTTTACTAGGTCAAGTCCCAATGTCGAACACAAGGACGCAAAGGAACAACCTAGAATTTTGTCTAGCAAAGTTGGTACAGGCTTTTCGAGGTGGTCTTTTTTTTAATTTTTAATGCAATTAGGGATGCAATATGCAATTTTGGCCTATTTTAGGGACTAAAATGTAAATATCGATAAAACAATGTTTGAAAAACACGAAACTTGGCCAAGATGATAATTACGATGAAATTAATGCAGTATATTTTTTTGGAAATTTTTGGATGCAAGATGATTTTTTTATGAATTTTCAAATGCAAACAAAGTGAATTCAATATTTAATTATAGTAAATGTAAAACCTAATTATTTTCAAGGGATAAAATTATCTAAGATCTATCACTACGTGATTGATCTCAGAAAAATCCTAAACCTTGAAAATGTGAGATTTAATCCCTATTAAAAATCAAATATTGAATTATGCAAAAATGATTTTTACAAGGCAAACAATGCATGAAAATGCAATTCTTTTTGGGTATAATGTAAAATACAACTAAATCTACAATGCATGATTTTTCGGTAATTTTCAGAGCTATGGTTAATTAGTTATGAATTTCCAAACACAAAATGGGTATCTATAAAACAATTGATTATTAATTAACTATTAATCACAAAAATATGAAACATATGCCATATTGTAGAGAATTAGTTGTAGAACAAAATGTTTATTTTTGATAAATAAAATAATGCAAGGAAGAGGTTCGAAACTATGGGGGAACACAGGGGTAATTGTGCAATATTACAATAATAATATATATGAAGGGTCAAATGGCCGAATTTGAGAAAACTCAAAACATGAAAGTTGTAGATCTCGATGAGATCTACAAGTTTCATGTTGACCAAAAATAGAGATGAAGTTAATTGAAGACTCAAATATTTTTGAGGGTATTTTTAAGGCTAAAAACACCACGATTTTTAATTTCGACATTTTTTGTGATTTTTAATTTACTTAATGGCTCTGATAACTACAAGACTTTATCTGGTTTTTATTGACCCACACATAAGTAAGGGGGTTAAAAATGTGAATTAAGATGATGAAATCGAGTTTCATCACCCCCCCCCCTATATTTAAACTATGCTCGTCCCCGAGCATCAAAGAGAATGAATAATCTAGATTAGCCCTCTTGTGCATGTGAGTACAGGATCTAATCTGTTCAAGTCCACTCAACTTTAGAGGACCAAAATTTTAGAGCTCAACCCAGCCTTAATCAAGTGGCACCCAATTCCTCTAATTATCCAGACTCTCTCTGATGTACATATAGACTAAGGGTATGATATTTAGTGTTGACTGTTCACAAGAGTAGAGTCAAATCTTCACCTAAGGTCTTGGTCTAAAAAACTCTCCTAAGGACCCAATCCTCAACACTAGGTAATAAATCAAATCTTGGGTTCAGTTCACCGTCTCTTTAGTTGTCAGACTTAAAAATGTAGATGAAAGGCCAATAATGGAGGGCATGGGATTGTGTCATTTCTTCTCTCCCTCTCATTGGAACAAGGATCCTCTCTTAGTGCCTTATTACACAACACACATTTTTTTGGTGTTGATCAATGCGTCCGTCAAGAGAAGTTGGAGTTGTCGGCACTTGTTTTCCTAGGAGTACACAGGGTGTGTCTTTTTTGAGTACCTATCGTACCTTCTACACCCAGACTTGTAGCATTTACGATGCAGAGCCCCTTTTTGGTGCAAGCCTGACTCTTGGTCCTAATAGCGGTGGTCCAAGTGAACACTTTGAAAAGTTTGGGAGTGCTCGCCTTTGGTGGAAGCTCTTTGATATGTAACTTTGTGGAATGAGAGCTTTTCTTTGACATTTCATTGATTTGTAGTATTTTTGGCTAGCTCCAGTGCTTTTACCAAGAGTTGGCGCACACTGATCAACATTTTTATTTATTTCACACCCAGATACTTAGGTCAATGTCAAGAGATTAGTATAAGAACCAAGTTCGCATATTGGCTAAAATTGCTGACACTCAAGTTTCATGAAGCCTTCAAAGATTATATCCCATCCTCGAGCATCATTACATCAAGTCCAGACTCGAATCCCTCATCCCAGTCCCTCAAAGTGAAGAGTCAACTCATCTCATCAAAACTGAAGTCGTGCATGTGATGTGCTGATCATATTCTTATGGTCTGAGACTAAGCATGAAATATAGCATGCAAATCTAGACATCTAGGGGAATGTGGATGATAAAGTCTAAGACCCTGATGGCTAAGGCTAGTTAACCTAAAATCTCAAGTCCTCATAAAATCATGTTTTCTTGAACATTTCATATCCTGGGTGAAAGTGTGATTGTAGAGGATTGATCCAACTCATTCATTCTAAAACAAAACACAAGCTCTTTTTTTTAAACTTCTAGAGATATTAGGACTGCCTAAACTCAATTAAGTAGATGCATCTGCATTCAGCCAGTATGGGTGTAATTACAGGCCGGAGCCCGTTACTTGAGGACGGGGCCTTACGCGATGTCCTCTAAACCACCCACTCTGCTAAGGGCGAACCCTCACTGAACGCGGCTACTTATTTGAGCTTAGTAGTCACCAATGACTCTAAAAGGATTTTTTTGGATTTTCTTATTTTTATGGATTTTAATAAAGGTTAGAACACTGGTTAGACTCAACTTCCCTTGAAATCAAAAAGAGAACTTCAATACCATGTCACATAAATAAAAATTTTCAAAACCTTTTCAAAAGATTTTTCAAAATAAGGAAAACTAATTTTTCAAATTATTTTCGAAAATATTTTTATAAAAATAGTGTAACATAATATGGAAAGTCGTGAAAACCACTGAGTCCACTTAGTTCAAAGAATTTTACTTTATCCAAAAAGTTTTAAATTTTTCAAATTTTTCAGATTATAGCTAAAGTAAGTATACAGGGTATACAGTATTCCCCCCTATACTTAAACTTTGTTATGTCATCATAGCACTAGATGATACAAGTACATAGGTCCATTGAAATACAGAGAAATTTACGGGAACTAAGGAGGGCTCCCCCTATACTTAGGTTAGAAATAACCTAAGTATAAAGGCAAGGGAAGATGAGTAAAGAAAATCACAGGGACTCGGGTCCCCCCTATACTTAGGTTGAGATTAGCCTAAGTAAAAAGATGGAGATTTGATGTTGGGAGAGATCCAAGGTGAATGAAGAAGAAGGATGGATATACAAGTGAGTGGATGAATCTATGGAGATTAATGGAGTGACTAAGGCTTTAGGGAGGGTGTCGGAGCAAACATGGCTCAATCAAGCATACAACACACTTCAATTTCACCAACTCACACATGAAACCAACCAATGTTGGTTTATTATCTTGTCGGTTTTATTGGTGATTATAACATTTTATCTTTACGTAGAAAAAATGTTAAGTAAAATCAACTGCGTAAACGAGGGTGTTGCTCTCCCAAAATAATATTTTACTCCATTTTTAGGTTGACTTACAATTAACAATCCCAATTATTTTAGGTTGTCACTGAATTAAAGTGAGCACATAAATCAAGCAATCATCGTCTACCGTTCTTTCCCATTTTCCATTAACCTAGGTGATCAAGCTAGGAGGGGAAATCGAGAAAAACCATGTATTCGATAAAAATAATGATCTAAGCTAAGCGAGAAATCATGCAGTGACTTGGCAAAAATACCTGAAAATTTTGAATTGTTTTGAAATCCAAAATAATGTATGCAAGTCGATTAAATGACGCACCTAATCGTGCTTCTATTAGCGGAGAAGAATGTCTATTAAATTTGGCTAAGTGAAGCGAGAATATGTGCGTCTATATTTTTAGTGTGTCCTACCTACGAACAAGAACATAAGAAATGAAACAATGAAATAAGCTCGAAGAGTCGTGTGCCTGGTCCTAGGTCGACATTCAAGTGGGAACGATCCCCACACAACCACATTCGTTCGTTTACAATCGCGAGTCTTCAATCGAAGATCGTTGTAAAGATGATTATTACATGATAAAAAATGATATGCAAAAAAATGACACATTTTTTTTCTTTTCTTTTCGACTTGCTCCAAGCATGCTTTTGTGGCTCCTCACAGCGGGAAGCTCTTGCTTCTCGCCTCCTTGAATCATCAAGGGCCCTGTCACAAAAGCAAAGGTTAGAGATCAATCGAGAAGAAGAATTTTATAATGCAAAATAAATGGATAAATTGACCTATATAAAAGAAACACTTAATTAGATAAAAAAATCCAAATAATACAAGAGATGAGTCATGTCCCCGTCAACGGCGCCATTTGACGAATCGTAAATCCAACCCTTTAAGAGTGTGGAATTAGCACTTAAGAACGTTGCAATTAGGCTGAATTTAGGTCCATCAAAGACCATCTAAATGTTAAGTCAAATAGAATCGGATGGTCATGAATTTATTTTACCTTGTAAGAAACCAAGGTCGAACTCAGTGACACGAGCCTCTCTCGTGATTATTCAGACTTTTAATTATTAATTAAATGTTAATTTAGAGATCAATAGGTCAAAGCATGCATGAAGACAAGACAATGCATTAAAACAAATATAAAACATGCATTTTTTATTTAGTTTTTAATTATGCAAATAAATGCGATGAAATGCAATGACAACATGCCCTAGATCAGAATAATGAGCAATTAAAAAAATGAATCAATTTCAGGTTTAATTCCAAGTGACAAGCTTGATGGTTAATTTAAACAAGGCATAAGATTGAGCAATCAGAGACACTTTGCTATTATATTTATACATAAGAATCACAGTGTCTAAAACAAGAAATAAATATGCTATTAAAAAGATCATCAAGCAAGCTTCGAAATGAAACTAAAATCAACTGAAACAGAGGTACGATGCTTGAGATATGCAAGAAAGAAGACAAGGGCATAACTGTAAGAAAAACATGAAAGATAACTACAAACAGGTCCCTAGGAGAGACTAAAATGCAAATACACGAAAGTTTGGGACCTTCCCTGTAATTAACCCACACATACAGGGGTATTTTTGTAATTATGAGAACCTGCAAGGGCGTGAATGCAAAATACCCATTGTGCACATGGTTGGTACGTGATTCCAGGACCTATCTGCATTTTTTAAGACTTCGGTGGGCCTCTGTGCAAATTTCCCAGAAGGCATGTTCATGACATGCGCTATCCCAGGCTCGGAGGAGGTTCGGCTAGGCTCGCGCTGGACAAGCCTCCAAGCATGGACTCGTATGAGGCTCGGTGTAGGCTCGGGAGGCACGAGCCTGGAGGTTCGGGGACTGAAGCTCGGGGCAGCCCTTGCTCTGACATGTGGAGGAGTCTGGACCGTCTGACCTTCAAGATCAGACGGTTGTTGTAGCTGGAGAAGATGTCATCGTGGCCTCATGTGGGTCGTCAGGTGGTCACCGAGATAAGACCATCCAACGGCCATTGTACCTCCCTCCTCAGACGCGACCGGCGGCAAAGTTCGAGCTCAAGCGAAGGAGCCGAAACTCCACCGCTCTATCTCGGACCCGGTGGACCTCCCCGGAGCTCCATGGACGAAATTCGAGGTAGCGGGGAGCTCGGATAAGGCGCTAGACCTCTTGGATCAAGCCATCGGAGTTCCGATGACTTAGACGACGCTGATGAAGTCCACTCCGATGGAGCTCCGGCCGTTGATGGTTTTAATGACCTGCATAGTTAGGAACATAGCCGAAGCAAAAGGGGAAAAGCGTGTGTGCGTGGGATGGGAGCTCAGATCCCCTCCGCCGTAAGGGCGGAGGAGTTGGGTCGGAGGTGATTGGGGTTATGGATAGTAGGGAGGCTGAACAGAAAGCGGCGCGTGAAAGGTGGATGCGAGGCGGAGCTCAAGGAGCTATCAATGGAAGATGGGAAGGGGTGTAGAGACCTAAGAAATTAAGCAAAAAGTCAAGAAAAATATACAAAGGAGGTCGGAGAAGAACTTACCTGGCTATGGTGGAGTGGAGCCTGTGCGCGAGCCCCAGCGGACTCTGGTCATCGTTGGATCTCCGCGGCGACTGGAGACAGCTTGGCAGAGGCGAAGCCTCCGCAAGCCTGGCCTACCATGGCCAAGGGTCAACACCAGAGGGCGCCACCATCTTCGCGCTCCTCGCCTCCCCCTCGTTGTCACCGGGGGGCGGAGGCTTGCTGGGTAGCCCCTCACGTAAAGGTGGACAAAGCTGACTGGCGGAGGAGAGGGGCTTATTTGAAGGTCGAAGCTCGATGGTTTCAGTGTGATGGCTCGACTTTCGTGGGGAATAGGGAGTAGTGGAGAGGAGATCGTGGGTGGTGGAAGCATCTGCGAGGATCGTGGATGATGGGGGAAGGTTGTGAGGTTGTTGGCGAGTGGAGAAGCGAGCTGAAGACTCGGGAAAAATGAGAAGGGTGAGGCAGTTGTGCGAGCGTGAGGACGTGGGGAAGAGAAGGGGTCCGGAGGTAGGAGAAGGTGTCTAAGCCATTGTATGATGTGATCGGACGGTTGATTAGATCAGGAGAGATCGGACAGTTGAGATTTGAGGCAGAAGTAGATGGCTGGGATGGAGCAGCTAGGGAGTGATCGTGAGGTTCAGAAGCTGCTACGTGGCGTAAGGAGGGAAAGGCGGCAACGGGTGGTGGAGATGTGAGATGGGCATGATCAGACGGTGGGGGACAAAGGGTGTGCGTGGAGATCGCAGAACCGTGGGATCAAGAAGAGATCCAATGGCCAGGGACACGGGCGGACAGGTCAAAGGAGCCGGGCCACGTGGCTCAACCAGAAAGGGCCACGTGGCCCTATCAAATTATTTGAAAGAAGAAATTGAAATATGAAGGGCCAAATGGCCGAATTTGAGAAAACTCAAAACATGAAAGTTGTAGATCACGATGAGATCTACAAGTTTCATGTTGACCAAAAATGGAGATGAAGTTAATTGAAGACTCAAAATATTTTTGAGGGTATTTTTAAGGCTAAAAACACCACGATTTTTAATTTCGACATTTTTTGTGATTTTTAATTTATTCAATGACTCTGATAACTACAAGACTTTATCTGGTTTTTATTGACCCACATTTAAGCAAGGGGGTTAAAAATGAGAATTAAGATTATGAAATCGAGTTTCATCACTAACACACACATGCTCTAGCATACGTGCACGCACACCAACCAGCACTACAAAGACATAAACTAACATAACACACAATTTACATTGAAAGATCTAAATAGATATCCTCTATTTATGATCTTTGTTGTGCAGTTAGAGATAAAATCACATAGACGGCTTGTTAAAATACATATCACATATATATTTGTCATTTTATTAAAAAAATCTTCTTAGATATCTCATTAAACACATTTAGTGCATCTTTAACTAAAATGTTGTAAGCTAATCCAACATAATTAAAGATCAATACTATATAATGTTAGGTGTCATATGCATCATCCAAATTGTTAAATTAATAACAAATAGTATACCATATAATTTCATAAAAATATCCAAAAACTAATCAAAGGGAAGGTTATGGAGAAAAACCTTTAGTGTATCATAGAAGCGTGAAGATCGCATCATATGCGATCAGGAGCGACTAGTTGCACTAGCCGCTCGGGGCAGTGGAATTTAAAATTTTTCAAAGTGATGAAACCACGTGATCCAAGAACACTTCTTGGATCATTTCATCTAAACCACAAATGGATATTAGGGTTACCTCTTGAAGCATGGTTGTGATCGTGTCTATAAAGTAAGAGACTTCTTGTCTCAAGTACGATCCAATGGAGGAGACGCTTGCGAGCGTATTAATGAAACATGTGCTCCTCGCAATTAAAGTTGATGATCCAAGCGGCGACTCTCCTAATCTCATCTCACGAGATCCGATGTCTTCTCCACAAGCAAGGCACTGAAGAAGATGGAGATTCACGAGTAGTCAATCCGGCAGCACAATGGCATCGCGGTGACAACGAGATTCTCTAAGTCAATAAGTGGACAGCCACTAAATTCGTATAGAGAGAGGGTGACAGCTATAGAGAGAGATATGGAGAGCTTAATTCCTCTTGGAATTCAAGTCATCTAAAAGGCAAGGGATACCCTTTCTTTTATACTAGTTAGATGAACATGGATCTCAATCCATGTGCTCTCTTAATCCAATGGTTTAGATTAAGAAGTTATTAATCAATGTCCATGATTTATTGCTACAAATTTGCAACATCCAAATAACTAAAATAAATTAATTATGTCCCTTTAAAAATATAATAACTAATTCATTTTATTTAATTATAATATATAGATAATTAAGGGAGGCAACCACCATCCATAAAATAGGTCGGTCATCCCTCTTTAAAATGGTTCAAGGTGTGACGGCCACCTTTTAGGTGGTTAATTTCCTTCCTTAATATTATATATATATATATATGCAACAACTATTATTGCATTTATCTTCACAAAAATGATTTCAAATTAAATTTGTGAAAACATCAATCATGTTATTGACAAATATGAATCATATTCATATATCCAACATAACATGTAAATTAGATCTACAAATATTTGTTTATTGTGAATCAATTCACAATAATAATATATAATTGGTAATTCTATTTATAATTAAATCTCTCCAGCATATTATAAATCATATTTATAGCATCCATGATTATTATGGATAATGATATCCATATCAATCATATCTTTGATTTAAATCATATTTAATTATCCAAGATAACTCTTCTCATATGCCCAGATAATATGAATCGTATTCAAATTATTTATGATAATTAAATCATATTTAATTACGAAATTATCTCAATGCTCAGATACATTATCAATAATGGAATTATTCTTGAACTCTTTCAAGAACAATGCGCTTTCTCCGTGGATATTTAAAGATAAGGATATGGCGATTGTATGTTCCATGTATAGTGACTTGGACATTGAGATCACATCTCAAATCCAGATCTCGAGGACCTCCTATAGATGTTTCATTAAATCAAAGCTGTAAATCTAATCTTCTCATTGCATCTAAATCACGTTCAGATCACTGTCCAACATTTGGACCAATATTAGATTACTTCTCTACTGAGAGTAGTCACTAAAATCCACACATGTTTCACCACTCCCTCGGAATGGAAGCGTCATGGTTAAAATCGATCACATCATCCTCAGGTATTCCTAATACATGTACATCCTACATACTGGAAGACCTAGAATAAACCTGAAGTTTTAGATCTTATTTAGACTATCTCCTTCAGGGTTTTATCATTAAGTTTCTCATTTGATTATTAGGAGCTGTTATCGATAATACTTTTTCAAAATCATATATCATACCTAGGAATTGATCGTATACTTTCCAAAAAATCAGGCTTCCAAAATGAGACGACCATGCACGGAATTTGATCCCAACTCATGAGTAAGCTCATGTCTTCCGGTTCAATAATGAACCTGTATGTTCCCTTTAAGAGATCGTATTTCATATATGCCCTTGTAAGCACACCACCTTGCCGGTGTATAGACCTTGATTAGGCCATCAACCTATCGGTCTATCAAATGCACATACTTAGACATATAGCAATACATCTTTCTCCGGTCAGAGGATGCATGCTTATATCGTGACATCATATGACGTAGGACTTGGTTATCGATCTCGTTAAGTCAACTCTTTTACCTAACTTATTTAACACCTTCGAATCTCTATTCCTATGTAGAGGACCTGCATCAAAAGGTCGGTTAGATATAAGCCCATTAGAGAAAGGATTTCCATCTCTAACTCAGGCTGGATATCATCTCTTAATAATCATTTGATGGTGCTCGATGAGTATTCAATCTAACTCTTTAAATTTCATCCAAGCACCAACCTATATGATTCAACATTTGAATAAACAGTTGTATGATCATTAAAATGGCCATGGTACATAACCCTAATTGTACTAAGGGACCTATTATGCAAATTAATTATTCTTCATTTCAGATTAGGGAATGAATATTGTAATGACATTAATTGCATAATGGCTCATCTTGGGCTCACATATCCAACAATCTCCCACTAGTCCAAAGAACCATTGATGGGCTAATATTTAAACCAATATTCATGTGCTAATTATAAGCCCTTTAGAAGACTACCTTGGTAAGCTAACCAGTCATATGTTCCATAGAGCCTACGCTAAGTCCTTTTACGGTACTTGCATATCTCCTAGTAACAGTGCTCGCATCCAATGTGAATGTTTCAACTTATGCAACCCATAATCTTGTTAAAGTAGTTATAGTGTCTTTGACACTACAACTCAATAATTGTTATAACTAGTATGTAATTTCTATTATCCTTATTGAAATGCCTCGATTCCTGGAGATCTCTATCTCATAAGGGATCTGAAGTTAAAATATTTTAAATCACTATCTATAAAGTCTTAAGTTCTTAATGATAAGACTTTGAGGTCACTATTTCAAAAGTCATGTCATATTTAAAGATATTGTTATTACTGCAATCAAGTGTTTTATCTCCATAGTAGGATAAGTAATAGTTTACTACTCCCACTACATAGCAGACATCTGACTTTTGTACACATCTAGCATATACCAGGCTTCTAGTAACCGATGCACAAGGGAAAGCAGCTTTAGCATTCATTTCCTCAACTTTTTTGAGGTGATATCCCTTTAGATGGGTCAGTACCATATCTTAGGGGAAAGAAGCCTTCCTTGGAGTTTTCCAAAAAAAATGGAACATGTCCAAGGTGGACCACTAATGTGACGGTCCCAATACCCTCTCTTCTTTACTTCTGAACATCTTCAGAATTAAGATCTAAAAGGTATCCTTGAGATCATATCATATCAAGGTATGGAACAACCAGATTGTAAGACACTTGTTATGATCCTTATATCATTCCAAATTATTAGGACATTATCTACATTTAGCATGATGAACACAATGACACTCCCACTAAACTTCACATGGTTCATCAATATTTTGTATGAAATCCAACCTTTATAATTTCATTAAATCTGATGTTTCGACTGCTAGAAGCTTATTTGAGTCCATTGATGGAGTTCTCTTACACTTTTCATTCCTCAACTATGAAGCCCCGGGGCTACCTCATATGAATATCCTTGATGAGAAATTCATAGAGGAATGCAATCTTATCTTCCATCTTGTAGATGTCATAGTCAATTGTGTAACTATAATTAGCAAAATTTTGATGGGTTTAAGCAAGGTCACCAAAGAAAAAGTTTCATCTCAAGTGATGTCTTCTCTTTGTGTGTATTATATGGATATAAGACATTCTTTGAAGGTCTCTACCTTCTCATCAGGTTCCCTTTTTCTCTTCAATATCCATTTACATTTAATGGGTCCAACCCCTATAGGTGGATCCTCGAGGGTCCATATACAACACTTGTATGTGATGTCTACTTTAGACTTTATTGTAAAATCCATATCTCCATGTCTTGATCCTTGGAAGCTTCATCATATGAAGTCAGATCATTGTCAGACTTAACTAACATATGGAATCCATCTTCAAACACATTTGAAGAGGTATGAGTGTTTCATCTTTAATTGCCCTTTTAGTTTCAAATTTCAAGAGCCTCGTTATTTTCTCAAGATTAAATGAATTCCTCTACTTCTTTTTCATCTTAATTCTCAAGAGAATCATCATCTAAGAATCATATACTGGGAGATGAAATCTTTTAAGAATCTTAAGGTCATAAAGTAAGTATCAAATACCATCCTTTATTTTCCTAATAAAGTAGCACACTCTAGTGCTAGATTCCATCTTACTTGTATCCATGACATGATTATGGATCAAGCAACCCTTAATCCTCAAGTGTCCAATACAAGGCTAGGTTATAAACCATAGTTTTTAGGTTTAGATTTGCATGGAATCTTATTAAGGATATATGTTGTAATCTCTACTACATATATACATGGAAAAAAGAGATAATTATGCTAAGATTCATCATTGATCAAATCATGTCACACATGATCCAATTGTATCTCTCTACAACTCTATTGTGTTTAGTTTTATTAGGAGGATGAGATAGGAATGATATTCCTTTCTCCATAAGGTATTCCTTGAATTTTATCTAGTAGGTACTTGCTACCTTGGTTAGATCTAATTCATTTCATCTTCCTTCAAACTTTGGTTTTAAATCAAAATTGTGAAATCTTTGAACATTTCAAAGGTTCCTAAGGTGAAGGGAAGAAATCTCATATCACAAATAATCATCAATTGATATCATGGATCATTAATGTTTATTATGATACAGATGATCAACATACATCAATACATATGAGAACTAGAATACATAATCATCTTACACCATTCTCAGAGAAGGGTGTATCGAACATTTTACTTTAAATCTCTATTCATAAGTATGTAAGATTTGAACCTTTAGACAATCTAAAGTTCAATATCTTGCTAGTCTATTAACCGTATCAATAGACATATGTCCAAGACTTGATGCTAGGTCATTGTCAAATGATCTTCATCCTCCTATTGATCTTTTAAGGTTTAATTTCCAGTATTTGAGATGTTAATGAATCATGCATTAATATTCCAATTTAGTAGAGTCCTCTAGACGTTAGATTACTATTTGAAATATATCCACCATAACTCTTTATGATAGGTCTATTCTAAGATTCATGTTTACTTCCAACAATTAGAAATAAACAATGAATGTTCTAATAGCTAGGTCATAGAGACATTCTCTAAGACTAAGGGCTCTCCCACTGAAAATATGTAGTCTATCTATCCAATGGAGATTGTTGCAACAACTACATCAACATCCACGTGGATGACTATGAAACCTTAAGATCAAATTTTCCAGTCTTCTAAAACATACGCAACCAATTGTAAGTGTTATTAGAAGAATGAGATATAATTTTAGACTTTGATCTTATCCAATAAGCAAGTGAATTTCAATGATTATATGTACATGTATAATATTCTGATGCACTATCCGGATCCTTCTCTAAGGATCTTAGATAGTCTAGATAGTCATACTATCAATACGTCGGCTTGTTGCAGTATTGGCATTCATCCAACTCTTTGGATGTTATATGGAAGTCATAGAAGTACAGTCAACTCTTTGACTTTCCTTCTTTCTTGGGTTAGACCCATGATTCCAATGCGCTCCCCTCATCTATAAATAACCATTTCTTAAGACAAAGGATCTCTTATGTTGAACTCAAAAGATTTCAATATAAGAGTATTTCAACATTTATACACGCTTCATTCAATTCATACAATATGAATATTATGAAGCTTCATTAATGAATTGAGTATAGATAGTAGAATGATGACACTCATCCGTCTTATCTCTTAAAGACTTTTGGTTCAGGCAGGTACTCAAACATTTTGAGTACATCATCTCTTATTGAGCCACCATTCTGCATAATGCAGTGAACCATGTCATTCATGATTAAATGTCGAGAGCACATATATATGCTAAAGCATCTTCTTAGGTTTTATAAGGATTTTTTATAACTATAATCATCATCGGCATGATACTTCCAAAGTAGATTCGATGAGAAATCAAGACTATAGAAACATAGAAACCTAAGGTTGTTATGCTAGTCTATTTAATTGTCATTCCTCATTATTATGAGGAAACTAGCACATTGCAACCACGTACATTATGTGTTCAACTGCAAGTACAATATCTTGATCATGAATCCAATTCATGATAATTTAACTGGTTATTATTGAGTATAGTTTTGAGTGGGTTTAAAGTAGGTTACCTGAAATAAGATAATTTGCCTAAATACTTATTTTTACTTTGATTTAGGATTTTTTATATCAAAGCTGTCTTGCCTTGTCAACTCTGAAAGTTCATTCCCTTATTCACTTTCAAAGTAAGAGATATACTACCATTATATCTCAAGCAAGATCTATGATTTCATTTCTTACCTTTGTTATATCCCAATAATATGAACTTGTAGCTCAGATAAAAAGAAGCAAGAACACATTCTGCCTTGCATGACCAACTTGCATTCCCAATTCGATCTTTAACACCCAAGCCCACCACCCTTAAGGTGATGTTGACATGTCGTTAATTGAACTAACCATCAACAAGATTAGAACTCACTATGCACAATCCAATATCGCTCCAATAATATGAGAACTCGACATTGGAGTCACTACGCATACGACCGTACTCTTTCGAGAATCAAAGAGCCCGATCCATGTGCGCTTGTATGCAGGAGTTGGCATTTCAGACAGACGTCCCCTACAAACAATCCATGGCGACATAATCCTTCATCTTGATGGGAGACCATGGATGTCACTTATGTGATCCTCCATATCATGTTCAAATTTTAATTAATCATTATGAGTCATATTCATTACAATTAATTTTTCCGAGGGAAATCTATATGTAAATATAGACTGTAATAATTATTGGATAATTAATTTAATCATATTAAATCAATGATCCAATTAGTAACCAACAAACAATCTTGGTTGTTACTTGAATATGGTATAATCTTAAAATATGTATTATTCAAATTATAATAATTAGAAAAATACATCATGATCATTTCAAGCATTATCCTTTCCTTACCTGTTGTCATGTCCAGTACACATAGGATGTGGGACAACAGTTCATGAAGCAACCTGCTACCCCAACAATCCCCGACTAGACACCATATCTGCCTCAGGTCAGGATGATGTGATTTGATCATATTGTATTTGAAATAATATTCGATCTTTCAACGAAGTTATACCATATAATATTTATCAAAACCATTTTAATTAATATTATAAGGAGATCTGCTAAATAAATCCACAATCTCAAGTATCAATGTTTGTTGGAAAGTTCATTATAACCAAATAGATCAAGATCAATTATCTTATCACGTTGGTTATGATCATTCAAAATAATTATCTTTATTAAATATTTCACAAATAATTAACAAATAATTATTCCAGGAGATTAATCATTAATTTCCATGAACTAATTGAATGAGAATCACAAGATGCTTGTTCAAATTTGTTAAGTTTCTAGCAGCGACACATGTTTACTAAAACTAATGAATCTTGAGCAAATGAACTCCAAATCATGCAAATTAAATTTCCTTGGTTTGCCTATTTGATTTGCAATAGAATCCAAATGATAGAAAACATTTTTAGGTATTTTAAAATCGTGGTTATCTCTTGATTACGTTCTAAAAAACCATTCCTATAACAATGGACACATGTCTACTAAAATGGTTGTAACTTTAGCAAATGGATTCCAAATCACACAAATTCAAGTCCTAGGGATTTATAATAAGATGGGGAACATAATTCAAATGATAAAATGGCATTTAAGGCATTTAAACAGGGCAAAAAATCACATAAAATAGAGTTGCAGGAACTAAATGCGATGAAAATTCACACAACCAAAAATGCCCATGTTATCTTAAATTTATGGATCATATATGAAACCTATGATCTATAGTTCTGATACCACTTGAGGGTTATAGAGAAAAATCTTAAACGCATCACAGAAGCGATCGCATCATATGCAATCGGGAGAAACTAGTCGCACTAGTTGCTTAGAGCAACAGAATTTAAAAATTTCAAGGTGATGAAACACATGATCCAAGAACACTTCTCATATAAACAACAAATGGATATTAGGTTACCTCTTGAAGTGTGGTTGCAACCGTGTCTCTAAAGTAAGAGATCTCTTGTCTCAAGTCCGATTCAATGAAGGAGACGCTTGCGGGTGCGTTGATGAAATGTGTGCTCCTCGCAATCGAAGTTGATTATCAAACTGACGAATCTTCTGATCATGCCTCATGAGATCTGACATCCTCTCTACGAGCGAGAGACACCGAAGAAGCCGAAGATCCATGAGTAGTCGATCTAGAAGCACAGCAGTGTCGCAGTGACTACGAGATTCTCTAAGTCAATAAGTGGACGGCCACTAAATTGATATAGAGAAGGGGGATGACTATAGAGAGACATATGGAGAGAGATTAATTTCTCTTGGAATTCAAGTCATCTAAACGGCAAGGGCTACCCTTCCTTTTATACTAGTTTGATGAACATGGATCTCAATCCATGTGCTCTCTTAATCCAACAATTTAGATTAAGAAGTTATTAATCAATGTCCATGGTTTGTTGATACAAATTTGCAACAACCAAATAATTAAAATAAATTAATTATATCCCTTTAACAAGATAACAACTAATTCATTTTAATTTAATTTTAGTATATAGATAATTAAGGGAGGCAACCACCATCCCTAAAATAGGGTGGTCGTCCCCCTTTGAATTGTTCAAGGTGGATGGCAACTTTTTAGGTTGTTAGTTGCCATCCTTTATATATATATATATATTAAATGCAACAACTATTATTGCATTTATATTCACAAAAATAATTCCAAATTAAATTTATGAAAACATCAATCATGCCATTGATAAATATGAATCATATTCATATATCCAACATAACATGTAAATTGGTATACAATTAATTGTTTATTATGAATACAATTCACAATAACAACATATAATTCGTAATTCTATTTATAATTAAATCTCTCTAATATATTATAAATCATATTTATAATATCCATGATTATTATGGATAGTTATATTCAAATCAATCATATCTTTGATAATTAAATTATATTTAATTATCCAAGATAACTCTTCCCATGTGCCCAAATAATATGAATAATGTTCAAATTATTTATGATAAGTAAACATATTTAGTTACCAAATTATCTCAATGCTCAGATACATTATCAATAATGGAATTATTCTTGAACTCTTTCAAGAATGAGCTTTCTCTGTGGATACTTGGAGATAAGGACAGGGTGATTGTACGTTCCACGTATAATGACTTGGATATTGAGATCACATCTCAAATCCAAATCTCGGGGACCTTCCATAGATGTTTGATTAATTCAAAGCTGTAAATCTAATCTTATGATTGTATTTGAATCACATTCAGATTACTGTCCAACATTTGGATCAATATAAGATTACTTCTCCACTAAGAGGAGTCACTAAAATCCAAACCTAATTCATCACTCACTCAGAATGAAGCATCACAGTTATATAATCATTTATGATCACATCACCCTCAGGTTTTCCTAATGTACATACTGTATACTGGATACCTAGAATAAATCTGAAGTTTTAGATCTTATTTAGATTGTCTCCTTCAAAGTTTTGTCACTAAGTTTCTCATTTGATTATTGGGAGCTTATATTGAGCATATGCTTTCCAAAAGCATATATCATACCGAGGTATTGATCATATACTTTCCCAAAAACGCATATTAAATCTTCAAATTCAGTCAAGCTTCCAAAGCGAGATGATCGTGCATGAAATTTGATCCCAATATCTCATGAGTAAACTCATGTCTTCTGGTTAGTAATGAACATGTATGATCCATTTGAGAGATAGTATTTATCATATGCCCTTATATGCACAACAGCTCATCGGTGTATATATCTTGATTAGGTCATCAACCTATTGGTCTGCCAAATGCACATACTTAGATATATAGTAATATATCTAACTTCGGTCAGAGTATGCATGCCTATATCGTGATAGCATACGACATAGGACTTGGTTATCTTGATCTTGTTAAGTCAAATATTTGACCTAACTTTTCTAACACCTCTGAATCTCTATTCCTATGCAAGGGACCTGCATCAAGAGGTCGGTCAGATATCAGCCCATTAGAGAAAGGATTATCATCTCCTACTCAGGCTGGAGATCATCTCTTAATAATTATTTGACAGTGCCCGATGAGTCCTTAATCTAACTCTTTAGATATCCATCCTGGCACCAGCCTCTATGATTCAACATTTGAATCAACAGTTGTATGCTCATTAAGATGGTCATGATACATAACCCTAATTTTACTAGGGGACCTATTATGCAAATTAATTGTTCTTCATTTCAGATCAAGGAATGAAGAATGCAATGGCATTCATTGCATAATGGCTCGTTGTGGGCTCGCATGTCCAACATAAAGCACATTGATAACCGAACAAAACAAAGAATAATTACGATACTATGATTCAAAATTCCTCCATGAAGTGTTGAGGGAGCAGAAATGTATCCAACACCACATTGATGGCGTATAAGAGGAAGTTGATAGAATATAGGAGATAGTGTTTGCTATAAGAATTGAGGAAGAAAGACACATGTCATTAATTTCTGTCAAGCAAACTTGGTGAGGACAACCAGATGCTCGCCAATGCCGCCTTTTTTATTGTATTACAGTCTTATAATGACTAGAATTAGCTTTAGATTAATACTTATACTTGTGAGTTATCATCTTCTTTCTTCATCAACTTCACAATGTTCTTTTGATTATGTATTTCAAAAATTTAGTTTTAAACATCTCACTTTTCTGGCTTGATGGTCCATAAAATCTTCATCCAATGAAAATATTATATCATCCAAAATCAACATCTTTTTATAATTGAGGGCTTTCTTGTTAAATAGGATTGTGTAAACGATGTTCTAACACCTCTGAATATAGTGCCCCTCTTCTACTAATTCAATTTATTTGCACACCCCATGCGTAGACCAGCAGTACTAGTTTTACTCATTTCACTTATATATTTTATTTTTATATACATAGATTCTTCTAGACATTTCGCGTTTAGATAATTTCGAATGCACCTAGATAAATGAAAAAACTTTTGAATAGGAGGGGTATAATCAACTAAATTATGTTATGTCATATAAGAATCATGTTATAAATCATGTAGGATTAAAGTTGTTATTATTTTACTCTCCTTGGACTATAACTATTCTTTTAGATACTTGGGATCTATTTTACAACAGGATGGGAAAATTGATGGAGATGTTATTTATAGAGTAAATGCATGTTGGTTAAAGAGGATAAGAGCCTCTATTATTCTTTGTGATAAGAAAATCCATTTGAAAGTCAAAGGAAAGTACTACAAAGTAGTCATGAGACAAGCTATGTCATATGGATCAGAATGGTGTCCTGTGAACTATAGGCATGTAAAGAGAATGACATTAGCAGAAATTAAAATGCTAAGGTGTATGTTTGGTCATATACGAAAAGATCATATTCATGACGTGATCAGAAAGAAATTTGGTGTAGCTTTGATAGAGGATAAGATGAGATAAAATCGCTTAAGATGGTATGGCCATTTTCAAAGGAGGTTGATTGATGCACTAATTAGAAGATGCGAGATTTGAGATGTTGAGCTAGTTAAGAGAGGGCGAGAAAGGACCAAAAAGTGTCGAAATGAGACTATCCGAAGGGATCTTAGTTATTTGAATTTAATCCTGAGAATGACAAAAAATAGATTTGAATGGAGGCAAAAAATCCATGTAGCTAACCCTACTTAATTATGGTAAAAGTCTTTGTTGTTGTTGTCCTTGGAATGTAAATGTAATCACATGTTTTAAGATAATGCAAGTATGGAAATACGAATTTGTTCGATTATGCACCATTTTTTATTCCCCATTTTGTTGTAGCATATGATTATACTTATTATTTATTGATATCATAAACAATTGCATATTCAAATTCAATATAATTCAATATATATACTCATGTTTGATCTTTGTTCTATCATATTCATATATGATCTAAGTTCAATCCTATTTCTTTTCGCTTTTATTTAAACTAGATGAATATTAGATGAATATCTAATCCAAATGCATATTTGATTAGTTAGTTATATAATTTCTTAAATCCATACCTGATTAGTATCACATTTATGTCAGTATTAGATGTAGATAAATATAAAAATAGCCATATATAATCCCTTCCCATCCATGACCAGGGACGTGTCTGTACGCGACAATGCTTGTGCCTAATAGTATTGAGTTTGATGATTAAGACGATGCTATGTGACGAGTCCAAAAATGCCCTATGTTAATTATGGTGAATTATCGAGCGTTTATAATTAATGTCGTTTCGTTGTAGGCAGGCAATCAGAATCAGTCAAGAAATAACCACAATTAATTAATTCAATTTTCAATCAGCATGGTTTAATGTTTATTTTACTTGGGCAAGTCCCAAGGTTGAACTCAAGGAGGCAAATGAACAACCTAGATATTTGTCTATCAAAGTTTGTGTACGGTTTTCGAGACGGTATTTTTTGTATTTTTAATGCAATTTGGGATGTAAAATGCAAAATATGGCCAATTTTGGGGACTAAAATGTAAAGATCAATCAAACGATATCCGAAAAATATGAAACTTGGCCAATGACAATTATGATGAAATGAACGCACTGTAATTTTTTTGGAATTTTTGGATGTAAGATGAATATTTTATGGATTTATGAATGCAAAAAAAGTGAACTTCAATAATTAATTATAACAAATAGTAAACCTAATTATTTTCAAGGGGTAAAATTATCCAAGATCTATCACTAGGCGATCGATCTCTGAAAAATCCTAATCCTCAAAAATATTAGATTTAATACCTGCTAAAAATAAAGATTGAATATTTAAAATGATTTTTTACAGGGCAAACCATGCAAATGCAATTCTTTTTGGGCACAATGTAATATACAACTACCAATTCGTGAATATTTAGCAATTGTTCGAGCTATGGTTAATTACTTATGAATTTCGAAGAACAAGATGGGCCAAATACGCAATTTTCCACAAAAACAATAATTAGTAATTATCCACATATCACAAAAATGTCACAAGTATGACATAATGTGGAAAATTAGTTGAAGAACACAGTGCTATTTTTGAGTAATAAAAATAATGCAATAAAGAGGTCTAAAATAAGGGGGAACACAGGGGTCTATCTGCAATTACAATAAAAAAAGAAAATAAAAATATGTAGAGCAGGGACTAACTTGTAATTACCAAAAAGTCCGAGGAGTGATTCTGCAAAATGCCAAGCGGTGGGCAGTGGGGCTTGATCTCGAATTATGTGGAAGTTGAGGGGCTCCTCACATGCATGTCACGTGCGGAGGGTCTTCTCGTATTTTGGCAGACTTCGAGGGGTGGAACTGCACCGTTCATTCCCAATCACGTAATGTGCACGTGGGTGGGCCTCAGGCCTTCCCGGTGTTGATTTGGGGGTGGACTAGCGGAGCTGGCGAGGCACGGCGGTGGGCGCAGGCGGTGGCTGGCCGATAGCGACAGTCGGTTGGAGTCAATGCTGCGCGGAGAAGGGGATGAAGGCCGGTGGTGCTGTGGAGCGGGGGAGGTGGAGCAGGGCTACGATGTTTAAGGGGCACGTATCTGTAGAAATGCGATGAAGTCGACGTTGTTGATGGAGGAGATGGGCGTCTTCAGGCAATGACGAAGCTTCTGGAGGTGAGGAGTCCCTAGCGTGAAGACAAGTTGAGGACAACGGGCGGAGGTCGAGCGTTGGCTCAACGGCAGGGTGTGTAAGCGGTGTAGTCGATGCGATCGGGCGAGGAGGAGGACGATGCATGGGTATTGAGCGGCGTAGATGATCAGAGAAAAGGTGCAAGATATGGGAAGGGCAGAGTAGGTGCGAGGAGGAAGTACCTGGGAAGGGGGCTCAACGGCACGGAGAAGCCGGAGCAGAGCAAGCTTTTTCGGAAACGAAGCTTGCAACGGTCAGGAGAATACCGGATCTCGCCTAGCGTAGAGGAGGGTTCGTCAGACTTGGATGTTGTCACCACCTCAAAGATGAAGATCTCCCTCTTCAGCTGTAGTACGGTGGATGGAGATTAAGGAGCGGTGGTGGTGGTTTAAATAGGAATTGAGGGTCGGTCGGAGATGGAAGGGGGATGGTGATTGTGATCTGATTGATTTGGCGATCGCCTATTGATGAGGCAGGCGACGGAGCTTTTCGGGAAGGGAATATTGCGGATCAACCGACGATCCGTGATTAAGGATATGGAGGTTTCATGACCGGAGGGATGCGATATGGGAAAAGATCGGAGATGGATTCAGTGGCAGAGCGGCGAGATCCGTGGGGAAGATTGGGGGCGACAACGCAAACGAGGAAGGAAGACGAAGCACAGGTGTCATCCGATCGGCCGAGAACGGACGGCCCTAATCTCGCCACATGACAGCAAGAGGAGGGGCCGGCGGAGCACGTGCAGGGCACGTGCGCAGGAGGCACGTGCTCCGCACATGCGAGACTTTTTATTTTTTATAAATACGAAATTAAAAAGCCCAAAACTGGGTGACACGTGGAGGCTCCAGGAGCTGCCACGTGTCAGCCCCAAAAAAATCGAAAAATAAAGACAAAGAAAAATCTGAAATAAATAGCAAATGACCTCATATCGAAAAAATTTCTTCACGAAAGTTGCTCGTCTCGATGAGATACACAATTTTCATGAACACGCCAAAATAAAAATGGATTATTTGCACAAAGCGATATATTTGGGGTATCCCATGTACATAGAATACCTTGATTTTTGGATTTTATAATTTTTTTGTCATTTTTAAACCAGATAAAAATCCGAAAAAAATTGGATAGCATCAAAGATAAATATTTACACATTAATCTATTTTTTTATTTTTATTATGTAAGAAAAAGAAGAAATAAAATAGAATGTGAAAAGGTCAATTTTTGTACAGAGAGTTAGTGAAGACTCGGACTCGGTTAATTTCTTTGATTTCAAGCTTAGTTTGGATTTGTATTTTTGCGTATTTTAATAAAAATTTTATCAAAGAAGACAAATGAAAAACAAAATAAAATAAAATGGGTTAATTATGTACATAAAATAATGGGTCAAAAACTGTTATAATACAAAATGTACAAAAGAGGCCCAAAACCCAACTTTCACATATGAACTCTGATTCACTTGAACTTAGTCTTGTTTTGAAGGTATTTTAATGTACATTAGTTCAAAAGTTAGTAGGATCAAAACGGACACTGGATAGGGAAGATATCAAGGTTTTAGTCTGGAAATCGTAGAACTAGGGTTCGGGTTTTTGGTCCACTTATTTAGGTTAGTGATTTTTTTGTATTTTTCATTTATTCTTGTTTGTAGAAATTGATTGCTCTAACTTGTAGTGCGTTCATTTGACAAGAAAGAAGCATGAGATGTTAGGGGAGTCAAATTCCTCCTTCGCATGCTATTTTCTCACTTCTTACCCGGTTCCTTTCCTCATTTACCTACATGGTCTATTCCATTCTTTTTCTTTTCTGCCTTACTCACGGCTCTCTACGAAATTAGGTTCTATGAATCTTCGCTTGAGAGGGGCCATCGCAAAAAAATAGCATTCAGACGGATTACCTTCTTGGATAGTTTTTGGAGGCTTGATGACTTCTTTTATCATCGCTCCTCTTTTATTGTTTGTTTCTTTTGTCATTTTGAATGTTGTACGCCCAGATATGTTGGGTGGTTGGGGCATACCCCCCATATTTTGTTTATTTCTATGTACTCTTCCTTCTGCCCATATATGTTGGGCTGGCCGAGGTAGATGCCTCATTGATATACATAAACTCCCTCTTTTTCTTGTCTATGTGAATTTGTATGTGAAAAAAATCCCCATTGTCGACCCCTTAAGCATAGTGATGAATCTCAGATTCATCACTCTAAAAATCATGAATTAAGCTCAAATCCCTAAAATTCACAGGCATTTCTTCATTTATTGTACATAATTAGCATTCATGCATGTTTGATAAGAAATACATTTTATCACTTTTGCTAAAGTTGTCAAGATGATTTATTTAGACATAAATTTTTATCACCGCATAAAATTAGTGGAACTTGAGGAATTAAGTCTAAAATATACCTGAAGAAAATGAATACTCAATAACAAAGAAATCCTTTGAAATTAAGTGCATTCAGGTCTTCTTGGTCTAAGTTCAAAACTTGTAAAAACCATACTAAAAATCTCAAGTTAGGAGAAAACTAGGAAAATATTTTTGGATATTTGAAAAAAATTGCTAAACAAATTAAACGATTTTTTTTGGGAACTTCTCTACATTTTTATGGGATTTAGGAATATACAAATGTTTTTGGTATTTTTGTAAAACATGCAAAAAAAGATGCAAAGTTTGAAATTTTTTTGAACACAAATGCAATCAAATGAAAAATATTTTTGGATTTTTTTAAAACAGGAATGCATGAAATGAAATGTATTTTTTTAAAAAAAAGTGATAAAATAAAAATGGCATGCATGAAATGCAATGCACCCCCATTCTTAGCAAAAGCCATGTCCCTATGGTGATAATAGAATAGAAAAAATGGGACAACATGATTGAAGATAGTGCAAGATGCAACAAATGAATGATGCTTTTTTTTATTTTCCGATTGATTTTTTATGGGATTTCCCCCCATACTTAAATTGAACTACATTTATGAGAAATGCATGCTATAGAAAATACATGAAAGATAACTATGGGAGCAACCCACAATGTGTGTTGGTTTTAACGCCCCCAGTCGGGCTCATGGGTTAGGAATAACCTTTATCTTTAGTATGTATGGCATCCGTGTTTGGAACATTGTGATGAGGTCAATGGATGGAGATGGTATAGTGGGATTGCATCATTGATGACTTGAAGTGTGTAGAATTAGTGGATAGAGTTGGAAGGTTGACAGAGTTGGGCACAAAGTCATCGAACATCAATTGTGCTTCATAATCTTCCCCCTCCACTGTATCACTATAATTATCTTGGATGGCATCATTTGTAGATTCTAAATCAAAACTTAGATCAAGCGATCGGGATTCAAGCTCAACATGTTCAATTATTTAAAGTACGGGAGGGAGGGAGGGCTCAGAAGAAAGTATGTATGTAATCACTGTGATCTTTCTCTATATTAGCAACCAATGAGGATGTGACCACATACGATGGGTCCAACCAAGGTTGGGCCTCTGAATTGACAAGTCAGTCATCCGTAAGTACTTGGAGGTGTTCCTTGGTTTCGATCCAGAAAGGATCAGAGGCCATAAGGTAATACTCATTTGAAACCAATTTGGTGATAGAGAATGTGAATTGAGGCTCATATACCGAGTGAAGTTGCTCTTCTTCCCGTATTGGGAAGAAATGGAGGTAGACATTGTTTTCTCATCCTCGAGCGAGTCATTGAGGAAAAATTCTAACACCTGATCAGGGGTTGTTGAGAAAAGGTGCACAACACTCAATCTCTCAATTTCCCCGTCCAAGATTTCATTGCATGAATCATAAACAGTTTCATCTCTGTTCTCATATTTTGTCTCAGAAGTTGAATTCCCCCATGAATCAATATCAATCTCTTCTTCACCAAAATTATTATCAATTTCATTCACAAACTCATCAGTTATTCTGATAATCTCTAGCTTAGATTCTATCACTTGACTCATGAAATCCATTTTATTTATTTGAGTCAGGAATGTTGAGATTATATCATTTTGTTCTTTTTCAAAAATAAATTCGAACTCAAGATAGTCCATAAAATCAAAATCCAAAATTAGCCTTTCCAAATCACACATTGAAATCCCAAATTCAGAATCCGCAAACTTGTTTAAATTCACATTATCTGTTTCTCGAGCATTGCGACTTCTGAATCACATGGTGAGCAGCATCAAGAATGTCAATAAAATTATTTGGTTCAAGATTAATGGGAGTGGATGGAAATATGATTGAGCTGGGAAACTTTTCTTTTATATTCTCAAAGTCCAGATTATCATATTGTAAAATTTTTCCTTGAGTTTGATCAAGAACATCATCTTTTCCTTCATTTGTGATTTCATAAAATATCCCATGCTTGTCTCCAATGATATCCTCGAATAATTTAGATGGTATACATGGGGGGTGACATGACAGATCGATATCCAATGAATGATGCTCCTTAAAAGTGGATGGCTCTAGAAAACCAGGTGAGTAAAGATCAGATTCCGAGTGTGATAAAAATTTGGGAAGGTCATCCAACAGTAGATCTGGGGTTAAGGAATTTTCTTTGGAATTGGTCGATTTTGTAAACTCAAGTTTCTTCTTTTCTTGCTCGTCCATTTGTATTGTTATTTTTTTAATGCCATCTTTAATTGAACACAATATTCAGGGCCCTTGCTTGTAAGTATAGAGGGATTAAATATCATCTCCAAGATCCCTTGTTTTGCAAAAGCTATGGAGACGAGGGCTTGTAATCTACTTTCAGGTTGTGTGTTGATCAAGTCATCTGAATATATATACTTAGTTAACGATCCAAGAGGAACCGACATATAAAAACATTTAAGATGTTCCATTTCAAACATAAGACAATATTTAATTCACCGACACAACGCAAGTTGCCACAGAAGCATTTATCTTTTCAGAATTTTAATTTATTGCTCACAAAAATCAAGCACACAAAAAAATGACCAAAAATCTACTTGTAGAATTAAAGACTATCTTGAATTCCTACGCTTAGTTCAATCTACTTTCAGCTAGTATGAATGCAAGTATGCAGACCATAGAACGGCTACCCGTATTTCTTGAGGACGGTGCCAAATGCAGTGTCCTTTAGTCACCCACTCTACTAAGGTTTCCCTCACTGAAAAGTGGCTAAATGCTTTAAATTCAGTAGTTAAAACCTACATAGGATTTTTGCTGTAACCTAGGATTCAGTTTGTGCATATGCAGTTGTGTACAGTGTGCAACACTTCAAGCGCTTCAAACCACTTTCGTTCGAGGCATGCGGTGACTTTCTGGAACTTATCTGGTTAGGCGAGCAACTCAACTTTGATCTTGTTTAATTTGTGAGCAGAGGGAGAGAGATCCACAGAGATTAATGCAGCAGAAGATCTTGATTTTATGATTTCAGATTTAAAAAAAAATACTCACACAAATGCAAGCACCTAGAAATGCCTATGTTATTAAAAGGATCTTACAGTGTATGACTTGTTGGATCCAGAATTTAAGCTTAGAGAGAACGAGAGAGAGAGAGAGATAGAGAACAACCTTTTTGTGGTCTTTTTACCTGAAATAAAAACAACAAAAATTGATTTATGAAAATAAAATAAAAATACCAAAATAAAATTGTGTAAGTTGATGGATCCCCGACAATGACGTCAAAATGAAGATGCAGATTTTCAGTGCATTAAAAGTGTGTTTTTATGCATCGTTGTGTGCACACGTGAAAATAGAGATATTCAGATAATTTTTATTCAACTACAGGCCAACAGATATCAAAGCATAGGGCAAGTAGAGGATCGGTCCACAGGGACTCGGGCATGTTTATGTGGATTTTTATTCTATTTACAATGGCATTTTTGCTTTATCGAACTAAACTAAATCCTATTTTCATTTTATTTAAGGCACTTAAAATGCATCAAAACCATTGTCACTATGTTCTAGACATCATAAGAATCACAAAGAAATTTTCTGGGAATTTTTGCTATTTTTGGTGATTTTTTTAGAAGTACCAGGGGTATTTGTGTAATTATCTTAGATATATAGGGGCATGAATGTAAATAAATAGGAGATTAAGGGCATGATTGTAATTAAGAAAACTATCTATATGAAAGTGAAATTAACCAAATAAAAATTTAGCGGGAAAATTGCAGGAAAAGAAGAAAACTTCGAGAAAATTGCAATAAGGTCCCTAGAGGTTTGAAATGTAATTAATAAAAACCTGAGCAAATAAAATGCAAATCACATAGAATATAAAATAGAAAATGGGAAAATTGCATAAAAGATGACATTGTTTTACAAAAATGCAAAAAAATCTAAAAAATTAAAAAAACTTAAAGAAAAACTAAATTAAGAAGAGGTCCCTGCAACCCTTCTTCTTCCTCCAACCTGGACGGTGTGATTGGGTGGCGTGAGGAGGCAGCGACCAGAGGTGCACGTTGGAGGAGATGCGGAAGTGGATGCAGAGGAGGTCGCAGCGGAGCGGTGGAGTGAGGCGAGTGGTGGCGCTGCGGATTTGCGATGTGGAGGTAGTGGTGGCGGGGAGGCGATGGAGATGGGTTCTTCTCTCCTCCCTCCTCAAAGGTTGAAGATGGGGTTGACAACATCGCTGACATCAGCACCCATTTATTATTATTTTTTATTTTTTTAAATGATGTCATCAGCATGACGTTAGATATTTCGTCTTCTAAGCTAGACCTGAAAAAAATAAATGAAATTGTTAGAGACTTTAACATGAGCTTAGAACCCATGTTTAAAAATATTAATGATGATGGTGATGATGATGAAATATTTTTTATTTAATTTTTAAATTTCGTTTATAATGAATAATATGCAAACTTTTGGATGATTTTGAATGCAATGAACATGAAAATCATGAAATGGAAATTATGCAATAAATCTTAAAAAAATGCAACTAATTGTGCATGATTTTTGCTCAATAAATGGTATAAAAACTTGATAAATCATCGATCCATCATATTCTAATGAATACAGGGTAGATATTAGGGTTACCTCTTGAAGCGTGAGTTTCTAAACAAAGAAATCTTTCGAATCAAATCCGATCTGCAGTCGCTTCTCTCATGGTCATGACTCATCTAGCTTCCCACGAACTTCGATGTCGATTTCCTTATGTTTTCCATGCAAGGATGAGAACAATCTCTTGATTTCGTCACATGAAATCCATCCTTTCTTCATACACGAGAAGCACGGTAAAGAAGATGATCTTCTTGTTGGACATGCGAGCCCATGGCGAGCTATTATGCAATAAATGTTATTGCGAATATCATTCCCTGATCTGAAATGAAGAATAAATAATTTGCATAATAGGTCCCTTAGTACAATCAGGGTTATGTACCATGGCCATCTTAATGATCATACAGCTGTTGATTCAAATACTAAATCATAGAGGCTGATGCTTGGATGAATATCTAAAGAGTTAGATTGAGGACTCATCAAGCACCGACAAATGATTGTTAAAGAGATGATCTCCAACCTGAGTAGGAGATGGCAATCCTTTCTCATTTAGGCTGATATCTAACCGACCTCTTGATGCAGGTCCTCTGCATAGGAATAGAGATTCAGAGGTGTTAGATAAGTTAGGTCAAAGAGTTGACTTAACGAGATCGAGATAACCAAAGTCCTATGTCGTATGCTGTCATGATATAGGCACGCATCCTCTGATCAGAGACATATGTGTTACTGTATTTCTGAGTATGTACATTTGGCAGACCAATAGGTTGATGACCTAATCATGGTCTATACACCGGCGCGCTGGTGTGCATACAAGGGCATATGAGTAATACGATCTCTCAAAGAGATCATACAGGTTCATTTATTGAACCGGAAGACATGAGCTCACTCATGAGATATTGGGAAGATCAAATTCCGTGCATGGTCGTCTCTCTTTGGAAGCTTGACTGAATTTGTAGGTTTGATATATACTTTGGGAAAGTATATGATCAACACCTGGGTACGCTTTTGGAAAGTATATGATTTATACCAACTCCCAATGATCGAATGAGAAACTTAATGATAAAAATCTGAAGTAGACAGTGTGAAATTGATCTTATACTTCAAGTTTGTTCTGAGTCTTCCAGTATGCAGGATGTACAGGTATTGGGAATACCTAAGGGTGATGTGATCATAAACGGTTGTATAACCATGATGCTTCCATTCCTAGGGAGTGATGAAACGGGTCTGGATTTTAGTGACTCCTCTCAGTAGAGAAGTAATCTAATCTTAGTCCAAATGTTGGACATTGATCTGAATGTGATTCATATGCAATGAGAAGATTAGATTTGCGGTCTTGATTTAATCAAGCATCCATGGGAGGCTCGAGATCTGGATTTGAGATGTGATCTCAATATCCTTATCTCCAAATATCCGCGGAGAAAGTGCATTATCCTTGAAAGAGTTAAGGATAATTTCATTGTTGATATATGTATCCGAGCATTGAGAAAATGGATAACTAAATTATCATATGAATTTGATTCATATTATAAAGAGAATTATATTAGATAGTTAAATGAGATTTGATTATCAAAGATGTGAATAATGTGAATATGATTCACATTATTTGGGCACATGACAATAGAGATCCAAGATGATTAAATATGATTTAATTATCATGGATATGAATGATGTGGATAGCACTATCCATATTAATCATATTATAAATGTGATTTATAATATATAAGAGAGAGAGCTATTTGTAATTTACATTTATTATGTAAATGTTGATGTGAATTGGATTCACATTGGACATTAAATTGAAAATGTAATTTACATTTTATTTTAGGTTGTGAATGTGATTCACAAATTTCTAATGACAAGATTGCAATGTTCACAAAATAAATTGGATTTATTTTTGTGAAATAATCTGCATCAAAAGTTGTTGTAAATATTGGAGATAATCATGAGATAATGTAATCTCATGTAATATAGAAAGGAGAGCCACCTTCCTCATATAGAGGGTGGACGGCTACAATCCCACTATGGAATATGGTAGTCGTCCACCCCTATTATGGAAGGAGGCTTGCCTCCTTTCTATTTCTTCAATGAAGATTGATTTAATGTAAATCAAATTATATTCAATATATATTTGATTTTATTAAACTAATTGTTGTTGGTTTCTACCAACCCAAATATTGGCCATTAAAAGAAACACAAATCAATGAGAGCCATTGGATTTGTGTTGTCCATGGATTGAGATCCATGGATCCCAAAATATTATAAAAGGAGAGGCACCCCTTTGCTCTTCTTTACACACAATGAGAACATAAGTCTCTCTCTCTCTCTCTTTCTCTCTCTACACGCCTACTCTCTCTCCCTCTCATATGGTCGTCCACCATGGATGCCCTAGAGGGAGTCTCCATCGCCGCAGCATCGTCATTATACTGCCCGATCGTTTGCTCGTGGATCTCCGTCTCCTTCGATACGCCTCGCTCGTGAAGAAGACATCGGATCTCGTGTGTCAAGATCAGGAGATCTGTCGCTTGGATCATCAACATGGATTGCGAGAAGCACGTGTTTCATCAACACGCTCGCAAGTGTCTCCTCCGTCGGATCGGACTTGAGACAGGAGGTCTCTTCATTTAGAGACTCGATCGCAACCACGCTTCAAGAGGTAATCTTATTACTTGTTTGTGGTTTAGACGAAATGATCCGAGGAGTGTTCTTGGATCAAGTGGTTTCGTCACATGAAAATTTTTAATTTCCGCTGCTTAGAACAACTAGTGTGACTAGTCGTTCCTCGTTGTATTCGATACGACGCTCACGATTCCGTGATGCGCTTGAGGATTATATCCCATATCCTTCTAGTGATATCCGAGCCTTAGGTCGAAGTTTTTGGATACGATCCGCAAACTTAGGACGACTTGGGTTCGTCAAGGTCGCGAAAGTTTTTGTCGCATTTGATTTTCGCACGTCTGTTTAGTGAATAAATTCGGCCCTATTTAAAACGTTTAATCACGAATTAATCACTTGAATTTTGTTCCCCATTAAATAAGTAAACCATAGGATCTGAGTTTACGTAATTTGGATTCCGTTTGCTCGAGATATCGTCGTTTTAATGAACATGTATTCACTATTGCGGGAACTGCAAATCTTAATATGATTAATGAGTTAATTACTGTTTTGATCCGCCTAGAAATGCGTGAAATATCACTTAGGTTCTGTCATAAATCAAATTAGCAATCTTCTGAAACTGATTTTGTCTAATGTAGATTTGAATTGATTGAGATATGTTAATTTTAGTAAGTAGGGGTCACTGCTGAAATTACATTCCTAATCAAGAACCATGTGATTGTCAATTAGTGAAATTAATTGCTAATTTCATGAAATAATCATGGAAAATATTTGAGAAATATTTAATTATGATTATTTCCTTAATTGATTTGCCCCAACCAATAAATTGATTAGATTTGATCTAGATCATAATTGGGAACTCAATCAACAAACAACTTGCTTGAATAGGATTGGGAATTTGTCTAGAAAATTTCCTTATAATAAAAATTGTTTTGATTATTGCTATATGGTATAATTTCGGTTGAAGAACCGATGATCATCTCAAGTACAAAGTGATTGGCTCAGCATTATTTTATCCCGAGGTGGATATGGTGTCTAGTCGGGGATCGCTGGGGTAGCGGGCCGCACCAGTTGTGGTCCGTCCCACTCCCGTCGGTAGTGGCCATGACAGCGGGTAGGGAACGAATGATGCCTGAGAGATTATGATGTATTTTCTAATTATTAAAATTTGAATTAATACGTACTTTAAGATAATACCATATATTCAAGTAAAATCAAGTTTATTGATTGAATTGGATTGATAAGTAATTTAATGTGATTAAGTTAATTATATCCAATTAAAAACACTCTATTATAATAGATGTGTTATTTCCCTTGGAATAATTAATTATGTGAATATGATTCATGATAATTAATTAGAATCTGAATATGATATAGAGGATAACATAAGTGACATCCATGGTCTCCCGTCAAGGCGAAGGGTTTCCGTCGCCAGGGATTGTATGTAGGAGATGCATCTCCGAAGTGACAGTTCCTATATGCAAGCGCATCTGGATCGGGCTCTTTACTTCTCGAAAGAGTAAGGCCGTGTGCATAGTGACCCCAACATCGGATCCTCATATTATTGGGGCGATATTGGATTGCGCATAGCGAGTACTATTCCTGTTGACGGTCGGTTCAATTAATGACGGGTCAACATCACCTTAGGGGTAGTGGGCCCGGGTGTTAAAAACCGAATTGGGAGATGCAAGTTGGACTTGCAAGGCGGAATGTGTTCCCGCTTCTTTTTATCCGAGTTACAGATTCTCATATTATTTGGATGTAACAAAGATAAGGAAGGAGATCCCAAATCTTACTAAGATATAATGGTAAGTATATCTCTTACATTGAAAGTGATTAAGGGAATGAACTTTCAATGTTGACAAGGCAAGACAACTTTGATATAAAATTCCTAAATAAAAGTAAACTATGTATATATATTTATATATATTTATGCAAATTTCTTATTTCAGATAATCCTTCATTACACCCACTCAACGTTATACTCAATAATAACCATTAATTATCATGGATTGGATCCATGATCAAGATATTATACTTGCAGTTGGACACATAATGTATGTGGCTACAATGTGCAAGTCTTCCTCATAATAATGAGGAATGACAATTAAATAGACAATAGGACTTCAACCCTAGGGTTTGTATGTCTCTATAGTCCTGATCTCTCATCGAATGTACTTTGGAAGTGACATGTCGATGATGATCGTTATTGTCAAATAATCCTTATAAAATTCTAAGAAGATGTTCTGGCATACGTATATGCTCTCGACATTTAATCGTGAATAACGTGGTTCTCTGCATCATGCAGAATGGTGGCTCTATAAGAGATGGTGTATTCAAATTGTTTGAGTACCTACCTGAACTAATGTTTTAAGAGTTTAGATGGATGTAGATACTATGAGTGTCATCATTCTACTATCTATACTCTGGTCATTCATGATGCTTCATATTATTCATATTGTATGAATTGAATGAAGCATGTATAAATGTTGAAATACTCTTATATTGAAATTTTTTTGATTTTAACATAAGAGATCATTTGTCTTGAGCAATTGTTGCTTATAGATAAAGGGAGTACAGTGGAAGCATGGGTTGGACCCAAGTAAGAAGGAAAGTCAAAGAGTTGATTGTACTTCTGTGACTTCCATATGAAATCCAAAGAGTTGGATAAATACCAATACTGCAATAAGCTGATGTGTTGATAGTATGACTATCAAATCTATCTAGAATCCTTGGAGAAGGACTCGGATAGTGTATCAGAATAATCTACATATAATCATTGAAATTGACTTTCTTATTTGCTAAGATCAAAGTCTAATAATTGTATCGTATTCTTCTAATAGCACTTGCAATGGGTTGCATATGTATTAGAAGACTATAAAATATGATTTTAAGGTTTAATAGTCATTCACATAGATATTGATGCAATAGTTGCAACAATCTCTATTGGAATGATAGACTTCATAATTTCAGTGGGAGAGCCCTTAGTCTTAGAGAATGTCTCTATGACCTAGATATTAGAATACACTCATTGTTTATTTCTAAATGTTGGAAATAAACGAATTCTGGAATTGACCTCTCATAAAGAGTTATGATGGAGATATTTCAGATACTAATCTAAAAATCTTGTGGACTCTACTAAATTAGAAAATTAATGAATGGTTTATTAACATTTCTAATACAGAAATTAAACCTTAAAAGATCAGTAGGAGAATGAAGATTATTTGATAATGATCTGGCATCAAGCCTTGGACATTTGTCTGTTGATGTGATCAGTAGACTAGTAAGAGACGAAACTTTAGATTGTCTAAAGGTTCAAATCTTACATAATTGTGAATATTGTATTCAAAAGAAAAAATGTACAATACACACTTCCTTGGGAATGGTATAAGATGTCAACGTATGCAAGATCTCATACATATTGATGTTTGTGAATCATCTATATCAGAATAAATTATGGATATGTGATATCTATTGATGATTATTTGTGATATGAGATTTCTTCTCTTCACTTAGAAACTTTTGAAATGTTCAAAGATTTCACAATTTTGGTTTAGAACCAAAGTTTGAAGGAAGATTAAATGAATTTGATATAATCTAGGTAGTCAGTACCTATTAGATGAATTCATGGAATACCTCACAGAGATATGAATATCATTTTTATCTCACTCCTCCTAATAAACCTAAACTCAAGAGAGTTGTAAGGAGATACAATTGGATCATGTATGACATGATTTGATCAATAATGATTTTTAGCATAATTACCTATTAGTTTCCAGGTATATATGTAGTAGAGACTACAATATATATCCTTAATAAGGTTCCAAGCAAGTAAGCTGGAATTTAGCAATTGAAAGTGCTACTTCATTAGGAAAATAAAGGATAGTATTGGATATTTGCTTTATGACCTTGAGATTCTTGAAAGATCTCATCTTTGAGAATATGATTCTTATAGGATGACTCTCTTGAGAATCAAGATGAAAATGAAGTAAAAGAACTCATTTAATCTTGAGATGATAATGAGGCTCCTAAAATTAGAACTAAAAGGATAATTAAAGATGCAACACTAACATCTCTTAAAATAAGTTTGAAGATGGATTCCATGTGTCAGTTGAATCTGACAATGATCTGACTTCATGTGATGAAGCTTCTGAAGATCATAGCATGGAAAGATGGATGCTAGCAATAAAGTCTAAAGTAGACTTCATATACAAGTGTTGTATATGGACCCTCGAGGATCCACCTATATGGGTAAGACCCATTAAGGCGTAAATGGATCTTCAAGAGAAAGAGGAAACCTGATGAAAAGGTAGAGAGCTTCAAAGCACGGTTTGTGGCCATGAGCTGCACACCGAAGAGAAGACATCGCTTGCGATGAGACTTTCTCTCCAGTGACCTTGCTTTAACCCATCAGAATATTGCTAACCATAGCTACACAACTTGACTATGACATCTTCATGATGTGAGTCAAGATTGCATTCCTCTATGAATACCTCTCTGAGGATATTCACATGAAGTAGCCCTAGGGCTTCATGGTTGAGGAAAGAAAGGTGTGCAAGCTAGAGAACTCCATGTATGGACTCAAATAAGCTTCTTGTAGTTGGAATATTAGATTTGATGAAATCATAAATGTTATGATTTCAGATAGCATCTTGATGTACCATGTGAAGCTTAGTGGGAGTGCCATTGTGTTCATCGTGCTATACGTAGATGATATCCTAATCATTTAGAATGATATAAGGATAATAATAAGTGTTTTATAGACTGGCTATTCCATACATTGAGATATGATCTCAATGATACTTCTTAGATCTTAGTTCTGAAGATGTTCAGAAGCAAAGAGAAGAGGGTATTGGGACCGTCACATTAATGGTACACCTTGGACATTTCCATTTTCTGGAAAATTCCAAGAAAGGCTTCTTTCCCTCAAGATATGGTACTGACCTATCTAAAGGGATAGCATCTCAAGGAGTTGAGGAAGTGAATGCTAGAACTACTTGCCCTTTGTGCATCAGTTCCGAGAAGCCGGGTGTACGCTAGATGTCTGCCATGCAGTGGGAGTAGTAAATTGTCACTAATCCTACTATGGAGATAAAACACTTAATTGCAGTAATATCAATATCTTCAAAGATGACAAGACTTTAGAGATAGTGATCTCTAAGCCTTATCTTCATGTAATTAAGACTTTATAGATGGAGATCTGAAAGGTCTTAACTACGAATACCTTAGATGATAGAGATCTCCAGGAATAAAGGTATTCTGATAGGGATAATAGAAATTACATATTGGTTAAAATAATTATTGAGGTGTAGTGTCAAGGACACTATGACTGATATGATTGAATATTAGTTGCATAAGATGCAACATTCGCATTGGATGCAAACACTGCTACTAGGAGATGTGCAAGTGTCGTAAAAGGACTTGGCATAGTCTCTCGGGAATAGAGTGACTGATCAGCTTACCTAGCTATTTTTCTAAATAGCCTATGATTGTCACATTAGTGTGGGTTTAAATGATCAGCCCATTAATGGCTCTTTGGGCAAGTGGGAGATTGTTGGACATGCGAGCCCACGGCGAGCCGTTATGCAATAAATGTTATTGCGAATATCATTCCCTGATCTGAAATGAAGAATAAATAATTTGCATAATAGGTCCCTTACTACAATCAGGGTTATGTACCATGGCCATCTTAATGATAATATAGCTGTTGATTCAAATATGAACCATAGAGGCTAGTGCTTGGATGAATATCTCAAGAGTTAGATTGAGGACTCATCAAGCACCGTCAAATGATTGTTAAAGAGATGATCTCCAGCCTGAGTAGGAGATGGCAATCCTTTCTCATTTAAGCTGATATCTAACCGACCTCTTGATGCAGGTCCTCTGCATAGGAATAGAGATTCGGATGTGTTAGATAAGTTAGGTCAAAGAGTTGACTTAACGAGATCGATATAACCAAAGTCCTATGTCGTATGTTGTAATGATATAGGCACGCATCCTCTAACCGGAGACAGATGTGTTACTATATGTCTGAGTATGTACATTTGGCAGACCAATAGGTTGATGACTTAATCACAGTCTATACACCGGCACGCTGGTGTGCATACAAGGGCATATGAGTAATATGATCTCTCAAAGGGATATACATGTTCATTTACTGAACCGGAAGACATGATCTCACTCATGAGATATTGGGAAGATCAAATTCCATGCACGGTCGTCTTGCTTTGGAAGCTTGACTGAATTTGTATGTTTGATATATACTTTTGGAAAGTATATGATCAACACATGGGTATGCTTTTGGAAAGTATATGATCAATACCACCTCCTAATGATCGAATGAGAAACTTAATGATAAAACTCTGAAGTAGACAATGTGAAATTGATCTTATACTTCAAGTTTATTCTGAGTCTTCCAGTATGCAGGATGTACAGGTATTGGGAATACCTGAGGGTGATGTGATCATAAACGGTTGTATAACCATGACGCTTCCATTCTTAGGGAGTGATGAAACGGGTCTGGATTTTAGTGACTCCTCTCAGTAGAGAAGTAATATAATCTTAGTCCAAATGTTGGACATTGGTCTGAATGTGATTCAGATGCAATGAGAAGATTAGATTTGCGGTCTTGATTTAATCAAGCATCTATGGGAGGCCCGAGATCTGGATTTGAGATGTGATCTCAATATCCAAGTCACTATACGTGGAACAATACAATCGCCATATCCTTATCTCCAAGTATCCGCGGAGAAAGCACATTATCCTTGAAAGAGTTCAGGATAATTTCATTGTTGATATATGTATCCGAGCATTGAGAAAATGGATAATTAAATTATCAGATGAATTTGATTTATATTATGGAGAGTTATCTTAGATAATTAAATGATATTTGATTATCAATGATGTGAATAATGTGAATATGATTCACAATATTTGGGCACATGAGAATAGAGATCCAAGATGATTAAATGTGATTTAATTATCATGGATATGAATGATGTAGATAGCACTATCCATATTAATCATATATATTATAAATGTGATTTATATTATATAAGAGAGATCTATTTGTAATTTACATTTATTAATTAATTGTTGATGTGAATTGGATTCACATTGGACATTAAATTGAAAATGTAATTTAAATTTTATTTTGGGTTGTGAATGTGATTCACAAATTTCTAATGGCAAGATTGCAATGTTCACAAAATAAATTGGATTTATTTTTGTGAAATAATCGTCAACAAAAGTTGTTGCAAATATTGAAGATAATCATGAGATAATGTAATTTCATGTAATATAGAAAGGAGAGCCACCTTCCTCATATAGAGGGTGGACGGCTACAATCCCACTATGGAATATGGTAGCCGTCCACCCCTATTATGGAAGGAGGCTTGCATCCTTTCTATTTCTCCAATGAAGAATGATTTAATATAAATCAAATTATATTCAATATATATTTAATTTTATTAAATTAATTGTTGTTGGTTTTTACCAACACAAATCTTGGCCATTAAAAGAAACACAAATCAATGAGAGCCATTGAATTTGTGTTGTTCATGGATTGAAATCCATGGATCCCAAAATATTATAAAAGGAGAGGCACCCCTTTGCTCTTCTTTACACACAATGAGAACATAAGTCTCTCTCTCTCTCTCTACACGCCTACTCTCTCTCCCTCTCATATGGTCGTCCACCATGGATGCCCTAGAGGGAGTCTCCATCACCGCAGCGTCATCGTTATACTGCCCGATCGTTTGCTCGTGGATCTCTGTCTCCTTCGGTGCACCTCGCTCGTGAAGAAGACATCGGATCTCATGTGTCGAGATTAGGAGAGCCGTCGCTTGGATCATCAACGTGGATTGCAAGAAGCACGTGTTTCATCAACACGCTCGCAAGTGTCTCCACCGTCGGATCGGACTTGAGACAGGAGGTCTCTTCGTTTAGAGACTCGATCGCAACCACGCTTCAAGAGTTAATCCTATTACTTGTTTGTGGTTTAGATGAAATGATCCGAGAAGTGTTCTTGGATCATGTGGTTTCGTCACATGAAAATTTTTAATTTCCGCTGCATAGAACAACTAGTGCGACTAGTCGTTCCTTGTTGTATTCTATACGACGCTCACACTTCCATGATGCGCTTGAGGATTATATCCCATATCCTTCACTTCTCTTCCTCAAAACCACACCTATGAAGAGAAAAGGAGAGGCTTGATGGTGGATGTGTAGGGCGTATGGAAGGGAGAGAGTAGACGTGTATGAGACTTTCAAATTCTTAAGATAAGCCATTGTCTTTGAGAGTCATGCGTGCATTGTAGTGTTATACTTAGGCTCATCAAGATGACATGTGAACATAGCCTAGTGGACTCAAAGAATTAAGTCACTATGGACCTGAAAAGTCAACCCCAATTCCTATAAGGTTCATCTAAAGTTAAGTGGATTAAGGTCTTAACCAAGCTCCATTTTTCAATTTAATTCCAGACTAGTTTAAATGTCAACCACAATTCATAAGAATATACATGCAAATACATACAAAACTCTTTTGGAAAATTTTTCAAAATATACAAATTTTTATGGAATTTTTTAATGCAAGAAGGAAGGAGAAGTTTTGCAAAATATTTTTACAAACATTTGCAAATAATTTTTTGCAAACCTTTATTTTTCAAACATTTTTCAAAAAAAATGTATTATATACATAATTTTGATACCAAAATATTTACAAAAAATTTTACAATCAAAATAATTTTTACATAAGTTTGTACAAAAAAATTATACAAAAGGGTATTTACAAACATTTATGTACAAGAAAAATTTTAAATATTTTGTGATTTTTAGCTTTGTGATTTTTAGTCATATTATTAACACACTCACACAAAGTACGACCTATGGCTAAAGTATATATACACAATATATATGACACCCCCCTATACTTATCTCTAACGATGTCCTCAAAGTGATCAAAGAGCGATGAAAGGAAGACATAACTCACGTTGAGTATTAGGAAGTGAAAAGAATGGTATACTACAACGACGAATGAAAGAATGTAATGAATCAAATGAAATAGAAGTCGGTGATACCCCTATACTTAGGATCAAGTAATCCTAAGTATAGAAGATTGTACACAAGGGAAAACCGAATGATAGGATGTACAGGTATTACCTCCCATATACTTAGGGTAAAATATCCCTAAGTATAGGCAGCAAAACAGAGTAATGAGATCAAATGAATAATCACAAGTTCGATATCTCCCCTATACTTAGGGTAAAGTGTGCCCTAAGTATGGCATAATTATAGGATGAAGACGAGATATCTGACAAAAAGAATGAATGATATGGACAACTGGATCTATACAGCTGCAAAGGAGAAGTGAAACTCAGGCATGAGATGCAAATGATGTGAGTCAAAGACCACATCTCATGCAAAATGAATAGGGGTAATGTCAACGATCAGCGGATCATGATCAAGATATGGCTTCAAGCACCGACCGCTAACTCTAAAGGTGGAATCGGATGACAAATTAGATATATCAATGCTTTCATTATCGTACACCTTTCTAACCAAGTACAGTCCCTTCCATTTGCTTTGTAATTTCCTTGGAAATAATCTCAACCTAGCATCAAATAGCCATACTCTCTGGTTCGGCTCAATCTATTTATGGATCATGTGGGAATCATGCCATATCTTCGCTCTATCCTTGTATTGTAGGCTACTCGAAAAGGTTGTATCTCTCAACTCCTCCAGGGCTGCCAACTCTACTTTCCTCTGATCTCCTACACTCTTGGGATCCAATAATCGCTCTGTAACTATCCAAAGTGACTTGTGCTTGATTTCCACAAGTAAATGGCATGGCGTTCCATAAACGAGATGAAAGGGAGATGTGCCCAAAGGTGTATTGAAGGAAGTCTTATAGGCCCACAAGACCAAGTCCAAAAGTTGTGACCAATCATTTCGGTCTGGGCAGACAACCTTCTGTAATATAGTCTTGATCTCCCTATTCGATACTTCAGAAAGACCATTAGTCTGAGATTGATATGGAGTAGCAACTCGATGGTCAATGCTGAACTCGTTAGCAAAGGCCCTTACCTTGTTCTTGATAAAGTGAGTCCCCTCGTCAGAAATCAAAACTCTAGGTACCCCGAACCATGAAATGATATTTTTCCTCAAAAATATGCAAACGGTCTTATAGCATATGCGGCTTGGTTGGGGATGGCCTCAACCCAACGACTCGCATAATCTACAGCGAGCAGAATGTACTCAAACCCTTGACTCTTAGTGAATGGAACCATTAAATCGATGCCCTATGCGTCAAAAACCTCACAGAAGTGATTGGGTTGCATCGGCAGCATATCACGCTATCGGCAAGTACCTATCCTCTGATAATCAGTGCACCTTTTCACGAATTCATATGAATCCTTGAAGAGGGTAGGCCACCAAAGGCTAGATTGGAGAACATTTTGCACTATCTGTCTCCCAGAATGATGTCCTCCTGCCTCAAACTTGTGGCAGTAAGTGAGGACGATGTAATGCTCCTCCTGGGGAATGCACCAACGCTAGACACTACCCCCCCCCCCCCTTCATGATAAAGGTTGGGATCCTCCCAATGGTACGACTTGGCCATCGCAAGGAAGGTCTCAAGTCGTTGTTTGGGCCAACCTTGTGGAACTTTCTTGGCAACAAGATAGTTCACAATGTCAGCGTACCATGGAAGTGAGGTGATAGTAAGAATCGCCTTGTCTAGGAATGTCTCTGTAATAGGTGCGATCTGATAAGGATCCTCAAGGTTCTCTAAACGGGAGAGGTGATCCGCGACTACATTCTTGACTCCGGGTTTATCCTTAATCTCTATGTCAAACTTCTGGAGTAGAAGGATCCATCTGGTTAATCTGGCTTTGGCATCCTTCTTAGACATGAGGTATCGGAGGTGGTGTGATCTGCGTATATGGTCACTCTAGATCCAAGAATGTAAGATCTAAACGTATCCAAAGAAAATACTATGGCTAGCATCTCCTTATCAGTCGTAGTATAATTCTGTTGAGAGGCATCCAAAGTCCAACTAACGTAATGAATGACAAAAGGCAATCCATCCCTCCTTTGTCCTAGCACAGCCCTATGGCAAAATCAGAAGCATCCGTCATGATCTCGAATGGAAGAGACCAATCGGCCAGCTAAAGGGCAGGAGCATGAACAACTAATCCCTTGAGAGTCTCAAATGATGCAAGATACTTATCATCTACAATGAACTCGGTGTCTTTCATCAGCAAATCAGTGAGCGATCGGGCAATACAACTGAAGTCCTGTATGAACCGTCGATAGAAACCGACATGCCACAGAAAAGACTGCAATTGATGCAAATTGGATGGTGGATTGAGTTTCTTGATGATATCCAACTTGACCGGATCGACTTCCATGCCCCTTTTGTAGATGATATGGACAAGGACCATCCTTTGAGTCATCATGAAATGACTCTTATCCCAAGATAAGACAAGGTTGACCTCTATGCATCTCTGAAGTACTCGGTTTAGGCAGTCAAGAAAAGCATCAAACCCATCGCCATATACTGAAAAGTCATCCATGAAGACCTATTAATATTCTCTCACCATGTTCGAGAAAATGGAAAGCATGCACCTTTGGAATGTAGCCGGGGCATTAGATAAACCAAGGGGCATCCATTTAAAAGCATACGTGCCAAACAGATATGTGAACATCGTTTTCTCCTGGTCTTCAAGTGCTATGGCCACCTGATTGTACCCTGAGTACCCGTCAAGAAAACAGTAGTGACTCTCCCCAGCTAGCCTCTCGATAATCTAATCAATGAATTGCAGCGGGAAATGATCCTTCTTGGTGGCCTGATTCAATCATTTGTAGTCCACACAGGCCCTACAAGAAGTAGGTAATCGGGTAGATATCTCCTCTCCAGACACTCAAAACTATGGTGATACCTGTCTTCTTGGGTATCACATGCAATAGACTAACCCACTTGGAGTCGGAGATGGGGTAGATAAAATCGGTGCTCCACCACTTTGATATCTCCTTCATTACCACATCTTTAAGATTCGGGTTCAGTCGTAGCTGGAACTCACATGATGGCATGGGGTCCTCTTCGAGATAGATGTGGTGGGAGCATAGGGTCGGACTTCTCCCTTGGAAATCAGCTACACTCCATCTGATTGCCTTACAGTTTCTTTCAAGAACCTCCATCAAGCGAGATTATTGGTCTTCAGTCAAATCTGTTGAGATAATGATCGGGAACATATCTAACTCACCCGCAAGGAATATGTTCTTCATGCTCTGCGGTAAGGTATTTAATTCTGGACAAGTGGGAGCTCGTAAATGGCTTCTGAAATGTCTGAGTGAAGGCTACTAGATCTGTGTGTAAGAACTCTCGCTGCAGTAGTAAATCTGACGAAGATGGCCCTGCTGGTATATATGTCCTCTGATCTGGCTCGCTCTTCGCCCTAGCTATCAGCTCTGTGGACACAAGATACGGTAAATAATTGTCGAACTCCTGCCAATCAGTGTCTGTGTCTGAGGGATCTAAATCGGAATCACATGGAACAAAATCTGCCTCGCTATCCTAACCACGATCATTAGCCTCTAAGGTGTCCTACGCCATGAGTGTGCTCTCTAAACTCTCATCAGCTAGAATCTGTAAATCTGCAATGACTAAAGGTGTGATAAAATTACACTCCTGGTGGACGTCTAGCTCTGCATCTTTCATCTGCTCTGAATCACTCATCTGTTCTGAGCAAGCTGTATCTCTAGCTCTGTTCTCCTCGGTCATCTCTATTTGTACACTTCCACCCTCGACGCGAAAGTATACCTTCCCACTATCATGATAGGACACTGCCTTGGTTGTGACCAAGAAAGGTCGTCCTAAAATGATTGGGGTATCAGTCATGGATTCAGGGATCTCCATGTCAAATACAACAAAGTCCACAGGGAATTTCAGGCCTTGAATCATGATGACAATGTCCTTGAGTAACCCCTTCGGCCTCTTGACAGGTCTATTAGCAAACTGAAGGATTGTCATGCTCTGTATAAGAGGGCCAAACTCAAATCGGTCAAGTAAGGCAGCCGAAAGAAGGTTAATCGACGAGTCGTTGTCTAATAGAGTACGATCAAACCGCTGCTCATGAATGTGACATCTGGCATATGGAGCTCCTATATCAGGTTTCTTGGCTAGCAACCGGTTCTGAATAGCAAAGCAAGTGGCACGAGTAAGCACATGGATCTTTGCATTGTGTCTCCTCTTCTTCCTACGGATGGTGGTCTTCTCAAATTCTTCTGAAATAGAGGAATGTGATCTAGTGCCTCCTGTAGAGTCAGTTGTATCTAGAATCTATCTATCATATGCTCATTTAAATCTATCTGGTGCTTCTTTTTGGGATTTTATGTTTTGGTCCCCTTTCCTAAGCGAAGTGCTTGAGGGGAAGGGGTAGATGGACCCTATCCAAAGAGATGAGGGTCAGGAGTAGGTTCCTGTACATGTAATGGGCTAGAATCCATGCAATGATCATCATGTAACGCAGATGGACTCATAGGAGATATAGAAACCCTTCCTTTATTCATATTTTTTATTTTTATTTTTCTATTTTTTGTGTTTTTCTAAAACTATCCTTAGGTACAAAATTAGACAATACAGCAGAAGGAAAATTGGTGGCATCAGCGCCACCTACAGCATCTGAACTCGCGGCATCAGCACCGCGCTCTGGCCTAGCATCTGGAATAATGGTGGCATCAGCACCACCGTCTGCATCTGGGACTAGGATGGCCTCAGTACCATCATCAGGATCAACATTCTTGGTGGCGTCAGCACCACCGTCGTCATCATCATCACAAGCAGCATCAGCACCGCTTCCATCCTCATCTGGCGCTCTGGAATATGCATCAGGTCGTCGCTCAAACGAGTCGTCGGCAGCTGGCATCCTACTGCTCCTAAGCGTCACAAAATCAGCATCAAGTATAGAAGAAGAAATATCTTCCAAAACATCACTAGGAGTGGTAGCCTCTGGAAATTGTACCTACTCAGATTTCCTCTTTTGATTGTTCGGGTTAGGTTCAATCTGAGTGGGTATGGCAGCCTTGCCCTTTATAATCTCCCTCATTTCCTATCGGAACTCGTCCATCTCTCGCCAGAAGGATGCATGCTGATCAGAAAGTAAGCGGGTGAGGTCATCAAGGGTTGGTTCTCATAGACTGGTGCATGAGAATCGAACGGGTTGCCCTATTGGAAATGAGGCTGAGTCTATTGCTTCTACTGGTATGAGGAGGAGGCTGGGAGTACTACTGAGGCTGCTGCCTCCACTGTTGTCCCTGATTGTGGGGATGAGGACCTTACTGCTGCTGGTACTGGTGGGAATGTTGGGGTTGTTGCTGTTGGCTGCTCTTCCCTGCCTGAGTTGGAGGTTGTTGTTGGGAAGAGGTGCCTCCAGTGGACCATCAAATCCCTAGTTGAGGTTGGTACTGGGAGTACCAGATCCTGTTGACTTCCATCAATGGCTCCTGCTCGAGGTGTGGAGGGGGAAGGGCTATCAATGGCTGATCCAACTGGTAGATCACCATCTGAGTGTCCGGAGATGGTAATGGTTGCTGGTAGTGCTGGAGCTGCTGAACTGGCTCTACCTGGATATGGTGGACCTGGCAGTATGAGGCAGATGGTTCGATGGAGTTGCTCCCTGGATTGGCCCGTGACCTAAGACGGGGCTGAAAAGCCGTATATGCCTCCTGGAGACACGTGATCTGGGTCTTTAGGTCACTTAAGGTTTGGGCAAGCTCATCAAGCTTGTTGAGCTTGTCCATTCCTTGGCTCTGCTTCTTCTCTATGATCTTGATACGGTCCAACTTCTGACTGATAATGCCCATGTCGGCAGCTGAAGACTCGGCAAGTTCTGTTGTTGATGAAGAAGTGGAAGGTCCGGCATCGACGCGTGCAATCCTCTGAAATGAAGTCTCATGTGTGAGGGGCTTCCCCTTAGTATAGACGCAGGTCTAGGACATCACTGTATAGTTCTCTGCCACCTCCTCACAGATGGCCTAGACTTTGTCTTCGTCCTTGGCAAAATAGGACCCTCCACACGAGGCGTTCACTAGCCCCTGTAGCTCCAGTGTCAGTCCACAAAAGAAGCTATGAACAAGGTTGGGCTTGGATATCTCATGATGTGGACACCAGTCAATGATCTCTCTGAATCGATCCCAGGCCTCAGGGAACTGCTCGTTTGGGATCATCATGAAGTTACTGATCATCGCTCGCGCTGCATTAGTCCGACCGAAGGGATAATTTAGAGATGCTCAATATGTAGTAACTACCCTCCCCAAGTTCTTCATCCAGTAGGTTGCTCTGTCAACCAAGGAGAACAGGAAGGCAATCAACTTGATAATGTCCTCATCCACAAGTCAGTTGTGGACAATGCTGCAAATCATCTCAAACTTCTACAGATGGAGACAGGGCTCCTCGGTGGCTAGACCATGAAATCTGGGTAGTAATTGAATCGTCTGGGGGCGAAGTTCGAAGTAACCCAGGATCTCTGGCTGCTGGATCCATCTATGGGTGAGGGTTGCACCAAGATTGTGCAACTGCCTCATCGTCCGTGCTGGTCTCACTAGCTCCTGCTAGTCATCTTGGTATCTGTCTCCTCCTCCTGCTCCTGGTATCTCTCCACCTACTGGTCTCTATGGCTCTGCTCGCTCAGCTCTTATCTGTGTGAGCTCTCATCTCACCTCGGCCATGAAAACTCCCTGGTCCGGAATCTGACATTGCATGGTCTCCAAGGAAGCAAGCAGCGTGTTGCTGATGGTGGCATGGTCTAACACATATAAAGAAGTCTATGGCTTCTCATCGGTACGATTCTCACTGCTGGCCATCTCTTTGGTCTCTTCAAAGGCAAAAGACCCCAACTCAGGTGTTGTCAAATGTATGAATAAATGTGCTGGCCTCTGCTCTGGTACCTCAAGTGTAGATAAAGGGTGGTCTAGGGGGAACAAGGTGGTAGCGAACTCAGGTTCAGAGAGCGGGTCTGAGCTCTCTGAAGGTGCCCTAGATGAATGGAGAGTAGTGCTAGAAAGTGGTGCTGTCAAAGGTAGCATAAGGGACCTCCTTCACATCATCATGATGTAGGGATTTATGATGATTGGATCTACAATGCAAATAAGATGAGAAATCAAACCCCCTGTTCACCTACGCAACGTGAGCTAATGACTGTGAAAGATCGGTCATTAATCTTGTGCAATTATTTTAGGTGACAAATCAATCTATCATAGCGGTTAAGCGAGCTGATGGGAACCCAATACTCCCAGGAGATTGTCTCGGATATCGCAGTCGATATTTCCCAGCCAGTATGGGTGCGAACCATTTACCAGCTACCCGATCTGCCCAATCTTCTAAGGAAGTCCCAGACCGATTACCGGATACCCAGTGAAATCCTCACTGGAGAACAACTAACCACGAGACTAGTAATCTGAAGAGAGATCGAGTGTGGCTCTATCCCAGTGTAGGGGTCACTCTCTCGCTGCAGATAAATCAAACAAGGAGGGGGTGACTCTCCCCAAAACAGAAATTTTTAAGTGAAGTGGATCTTAGTTCAAGTTTGCATTAGCATTCCCAATTGTTTTCGACTTTTTAGGTATTTTTATGAATAAAACAACTCCTAATGAATTTTTCGATTTCCTTGGTTATTTTGAGTCCAATAAAATTGGGGAACAAAGATGGAAAAGACGATGCATGATCAAACACAATGATGCATGCAAATATAGAGATGTGTACCTTGCTCCAACACTCTACATGCATGGTGATCCGTGCATAAAATGAAAGACCAAAATAAAACTACCTATATGATGCACGAGGAAAACGTCCCTAGATGAGCAACTTCTATTACGTGAAGAACAAGTAGCTAACTATCAGGAAGAGAGACTGGAGTCTGGTCTTCGATGCCGATCGATGCCCACCAGAATGGGTCCTGTCAGTGCTGTATACGGCCTCTCTCATCGAGTGGTCTCTAATCCTAATAAATTAGCTTTTTATGTTTAGTTTAGCTAAGTCCAATTATGTTCTATAGGAACAAATAAGCAATTAAGGGTTGGGACCTTAGCTAATTACAAGCTCAATCAAGTAGAAGTCATAAATCTAGGGGCCAAAACCTCGGGAATCAAATAGAAAATAAAAGCGTTAAAAACTCGGAAAAGTTACGGTGAGGTTCCCCGAGTGCAATGGCACTCGGCGAAATAGACCTAGAATCAACCAAGAGATCCCAAGTGTCTCAAGAGTCCAAATATTACAATAAATAGTTTTCTTGGCAAAAATAAAATATCTATCTAATGTAAATGCCCTCTCTCCTCTTCTACTCCTACTCAGATACAGTCGCCTCCAAAGCGATCCAACTCATCCTCGGGCGGTTCCTCGCACAAAAAGTGAAACCAAGAGAGAGGTCAGAAAACTGTTATAACAAATAGATAAAAACAAATCAAAAATGAAATCTAACTACTAAGCCGTGCTCCCCGACAATGGCGTCATTCTGATGACTCAAAAATGTGATCGACTAAGGTTGAAAGTATAAAATCTGTCGTTGTCCCTAATCAACTGAATCGGTCAAAAGAAAACTAAACCACTAATGAAGATCAAGCAACTAAATGTAAGCGGTTTGCTATTTTATTTACCTGGTATAGCAACCAGGGTCGAAAATAAGGAGCACGATTTAAAAACTAAGTAGTCAAATATCAGAAAATAAAATTTTTTGTAGTTTTTAATTTTTCAAAAAGTTAATTTTACATAAAACAAAAATAAGCGCTAAAATAAAAGAAAACAATCACCACACTCTTTTTGGATTTCTCAAAATAGCCAAAAATGCTCAGAAAATCAAACTAAAATATTTTGGGGGTTTAAGGGTGTTGAAGTATTTTGGGTAAATTTTAGAGAATTTTTAAATGTTTTTGTGAATTTTTAAAAATCAAACAGTCCCAAAAATGTAAAACAGTGCACAGCCAAGACCAAATTTGCAAATTAAAAATATTCATAGTGTTTAAAGTCCTTGATGATAATTTTATGATAGGAAATAAATAAAAACTGGAAAAGCAATTTTTAGATTTTTCTTTGATTTTATGTGATTTTATAAGTTTTTGGTTGTTTTGTAATTTTTAAGGTTTTTATAAAGATTTTTCAAACAAAATTAATATTGAAGTTAAAACACAATAAAAGACAAAATATGATTTTTTATGGAATTTTTAGGATATTTTTCGAATTTTTATGATTTTTGAAATTTATACAGGATAATTTTAGGGGTTTTTCAATTTTTTAAAATATAAAATGCAAGCAAATTAATCCATGAAAATCACCACAAATATTACAAACTAGTAGAAGCTAACAGTAATTTTTAGGTAATTTTTAGAATTAATTTAATATTTATTAGGGATATTTACACCCATAACCCTGAGTAGTTTTGTAATTACCCCAGGACCCCTCGATAATCACGATTTATACTCAAGACCCTGAATTACCGCTCCGTTTTACATTCATAACCTTCCGTTAGTTTAGTCCATTAACTCAACCAAAAGGCTGAGTCAATCTAACCAATCAATGATCTAATGGCCAAGATTAATTAGGGAAAAAGAAGAGGAGGGTTGTTTGCAGCTTGCGGCATGGCAAGGGGTGGGGGTGCCTAGAGTGCGTGCGAGCGAGGGGCTAGTCTGGACCGTGCTATCACGCGGGTTGGGGTGGGGGGTGTTGTCTGGGGCTTGCGGCATGGCGAGGTGTGGTTTCTGGAGCACGGGCGAGCTGGTCTGGACCGTGCGGGTGCATAGGGAGCAGGAGGCAGATGCGGGGTAGAGGCGCGCAGTCTCGTGGTCTCGTGTGCGGCACGGGGAGGTGGGGGACTGCTAGAGCCTGCATGCTGGGGGAGGAGGCAAGGGGAGGGGTGGGCAACTGGAGCTCGCATGCGGGAGGCAGAGACGTGATTGTGACGCGACGGGGGTTGCCTGGAACTTGCCAGCTCGACGGAGAGGAGGAGGTAGATGCGGGGCAGAGGCGTGCGGTCTCGCATATGGCGCGGGGAGGTGGGGGACTGCTGTAGCCTGCATGCGGGGGAGGAGGCGTGGGGAGGGGGCGGGCGACTGGAGGGGGGTTCGGAGCTTGTGGCATGGCGGGGGTTGCATGGAGCTTGCCGGCATGCGGGGGAGCATGAGGCAGATGGGGGGTGAAGGCACGCGGTCTCGCATGCGGCACGAGGAGGTGGGAGATTGTTGGATCCCGCCTGCGGTGGGAGTAGGCGTGGGGAGGGGGCGGGTTCTGGAGCTTGTGGCGTGGCGGGGGTTGCCTGGAGCTTGCCGGTGCGCGAGGGAGCATGAGCCAGATGCGGGGGGCGGGGGGGCTGCTGGAGCTCGCATGTAGGGAGAGGAGGCGTGTAGTCTCGCATGCAAGGGGGCGGGCGGCTGGAGCTCGCATGGGGAGGCGGAGGCGCGGCTGCAGCTCGCCAGCGGGGAGAAGGGGGTGTTGGAGCTCGCCAGCAAGGGCGAAGGTGCGGGCAGCTTGTCGGGGGTGAGGGAGAGTAGGGCAGCTTTCCTGGTGCTTGTCGGGGGGAGAGGGAGAGCAGGGCGGCTTGCCCGGTGCTTGCCGGGGGAGGGGCATGATTTTGTTGATGTAAAGAATGGCATCATGTTATAAATCTGATGTGTTTCAAAGGGTAAAATTTCAACCTATGAGTTTTCCCATCGAAGTTAACGGACATTCAAGACAGAACTTGACATAGGGTTATGCCATGTAAAGGTTAACATTATTCGGGTTTCTGGATGTAATTCGTGATTATCAAGGGGTCCTGAGGTAATTACGAAACTACTCAGGGTTATGGGTGTAAATATCCCTTTTTATTAAATCCTATAAAAGGCAAGGATTTAAATACAGTCCACAGGGACCTAAAAGTAAATAGTTTAAATTTATGGACCAAATAAATAACAAGCTATAAATCACATTGTCGAATATGCAATTAATACAAGCCAAGCATGCACGACACATGATCCAGACTCACAACGGCATTAATGCAATTCTTAAAACTCCACATTCATTTCACAACAACATAAAAGCTCAAGATAGAAAGTGCAAATAACCCAAAGAGCACGTGGGGACACACGTGCCTTAGACTTGGAGGGACTAAAAGGCAAATTTAAAAATACGAAGTCCAAACTATAAATGTCCTTACCTACAAATTTTATTTACTAGACTAAGGCAAAATAGAGAAACATGCATGGATGAAAGTGAAATATACCCAATGGGGGCATGTGGTGTACGTGGGGGCAGGCTCTGACGTACGGCCCCCATGGTTGCGGTAGAGGAATCTGATGGTCCAGGGGTTGTCGCGGACGTGCGGTCAGATCTGACAAGTCAGATCTGATCTAACGGTCTGGGCACCCCTTTTGTCAGGCGGCTCAGATGACGGGGGAAATATGATCAGACCGTTGGAGGATAGTCATGAGTGGATGGCCACGATCAGAACTGGTCACGAAGGAAGATCAGACGGTGGATGGAGTGGCTAGAAGAACTCGTCCAGGGCGAACTTCAACTGAGTGAAGGAGGAGATCCGTCACTCCAATGAAGGCCCTGAGGGATCCTGCAGTGTCGTGGAAGTCCTCCACATCCGATGGAGGGCTCGGATGGGATGATGGACGGGAAGATGAAGCGTACGGTGGTATTCTGCCTTGAGTTGCTCCACCAAAGCAGCTAGGCTATCAAAATAGGATCCTCATGCACACTGGTACCTGCAGAGAGTAGAAAGACTCAGGGCGATGCTCCGATCCAGTTTATTGCATAAAAAGATAAGAGAAGCGGTGGAAGTGGTTCTTGACCTCCGGCGAAGGTGGGGGAAAGAGGTCCAATCCTTAATCTCGCTATGATAGGAGAGCCTAAGGTGGGTAGGTTGCGTAAGAAGGTGAGGGGTGAGTCGAGGAGTAGATCGTGCGGATGAGGGTAGATAACAGGCTCCGGACTTGGTGGTCAGAGCTAACGAACAGCGGCGATGACGAAATGGAAAAGTGGAATGGACAAGAAAATGCAGGGGCTATGGGAGATACCTAAAGGTTCAAATGAACTCAGAATCTCCAGGCGAAGGTGGATAGCTGGGTCTTGGCCTCAACCGAGCTACGGCTGGCTGGGAGGCTTCACGCGGTGGAGCTCTGCCCACCTTGCGAGCTACGAGCCTCCAGGCGTCTCCACAGTGTCCTAAGCTACTCCTACAATGGTTGTTACTCTAAGGAAGGTAACTTGGGGTCTTCGGTGGCGCAAGGGACGAGCTGGAGAGCATAGGAGGCGGATGAGATACTTTATAGGAGTGCCTCAGGGTCCAAGAAGATCGGAGCGTGCGGAACCCTAGGGCGATCCGGCTTGTGCTTAGGGATCCGTGAGGATAGTGGATATTAGGGCTTTAATCGGGAGTAGGAATCGAAGCAATTTGGAGGTCGGATCCGATCAGGAGAAATTTGAGAAGGAGCTCCGGCGATGCGAGGGAGGACCCGACCCGACTAGCAGGAGACATTGACCGAGGTCAACAAGCCTACGTGGCCCAATAGAAATTCAGGATTTACAAAAATGATAGAAAAATAAATATAAAATAGTAAATTAATCTAAAATAAAAAGTGTAAAAAATTGTTTGTTATTTTATAAGTTATTTTTCTATGATTTTATTTTTTTTATGAAAATAAAAATAAGGTATATACAATATTTACATACATATTATGTACAAGTATTTTTATTTTATTATTTTTACAAAAATACTTTTTATTTTGTATTTTATTTATTTAGAAAATAAGTTTATGAATATAAAATAATTTTTATTAAATTTTTATAAATTATTTAAGCGTGTAAAATTAATAGGTGTTGTATTATATACATGTGTTTTTTGTACAGGGAATTTGTTGATTTTATTTTTATTTTATTTTTATGATTTTTATTTTATTTTTATATTATTTCTAAAGCTATATACAAGTGTGTGCAAATAATAAAATGATTTTATTTTGTCAAAAATAAATAAGTAAATATTTTGTATAAGTATATGTGATATGTACAATACATAGTGCACCCTTATTTCTCTCTACTTATTTTCTTTACGATCAGATCAAGGATAGACCTTCTCTTGGCATTTGAGTCACTCTGTATTTATTCTAAATACATCCTTCTTCTTTTTTCTCTTTATTCTTTTATTTTTGAGTAATTATTTGTTAATTATGCATTATTAATAAAGGCATGCAAAATGCTATGTTGTTATAGTTACAGGTATTTACATATGGTTTTGCTAAAAGAAAGAGCTAAAATAAAAGAATAAAGAATGAGAATCCTAGATTCATCACATGTGCAGGTTGGACGGGTTGAGCATGCGGGTGTCCATTCAGCCATATACACACTATGATGATACTAAAACTTCTTGTATTTTTATGAATTTTGTAAATGAAGATCAGAACTAATGGTTAAACAAGTAATCTATATCTTATTAGATGATATTCAAATTCTATTATAATCTTATACTCCCAAAACATTGTTAATAAACGGTTTTGTTTTCCTACATTGACAATCTGTTATAGATAACTATGCAAAACAATCAAAACTTGTCCAACTCAAGTCAACTTGATCCAGTCTAACCAGCCCAACCACCGGTCCGATCGATTTATTTTATTATTATATTAAAAAAAATCATTATATGGAACTGGACGAACCGACAGTACAGAGTCGATTCCCAGTCCAACTATCTGGCTGGTCGATCGATCCAATTTAAACCATGATGAGGAGTCCTACTCCTCGTAGTACACATCCACTTCCTCATCCCTTGGATGGTGGATCAAGGTCTAAGATTAAGTTCTTATTAAATAAGAAATATAAATTGAATCATCTCTTTTAATTTACCATTTAAATAAAGCAACAAAATAAATAAAGATCCAGAGAGACTAATCTCATTAGGACTATGATGGTGGACATCGATGCTTCTCCAAGCATGGACGTACACCTTGTCCTAATTATTATTGAAGTTGTTGTTTGTGGTATCTTCATGATAAACTAATTACAGTAACTGTTAGTTTATGATATAACCTCATAACTTATGAATCTTATTCATAAATCCAAAAAAATGTAAATCCGATTTACATTTAAATTTTAATGTGAATCATATTCACACAAGTGCCTTGAAACAATTATATGAATCAAATTCATATAAATATTAATTATTATGAATAATTATTCATATTAATCAATAAATAATATTTGTGAATCATATTCATAAAAGTACCCTCGTAGAAAATTAATTGCGACAATAACAATTATTGTCTAAATCCTGACATCATGTAGTATGGGTCCTTGAGTCCTAATCCAGTTAGAACTCGTAGATAAAAATGCAGATACTTGGAGATCATGTCGGGGAATTCATACTATCCACATATATTGACTTGAAATTTTGATAGCTATCAAATTTCAGAGTTTATACCACTTTTGGTGAAACGCAATACACTTCTATCTTTGAGCTTGAGCTGAAACAATTCAAACTCTATGTGAGCTCAATGAACACATTACACTCTCCATTAGATCAATAAATGAGCACAATGATGAACTCATCTTTCCACTCTATTTCTAATCATAGTCCAAACCATTTGGAGCTTATAAATGAGATCAAAAAGTGTATTCATATCCATTTCCATTACCATTTCTCTTTCCAAAATATGGACATTGGAATTGGAATTAGATATTGGAGTCAAATGAAATGAGACTTAATCTAATTAGTTCTCATATCACTAAGACAAGAAGTTGAGTCACTAAAATTCATCCGGTTTCATCGTTCTGTCAGAATGGATGTGTCATGCTCATGGTAGATGATCTATTAAGATAGATCTAACCTAGAGTATTCCCAATAATCATTCATCCTTCATACTGGAAGATTTTGATATATCAGAAACTCAAACCCTAGTTTTATTGTCTTCTTCATGATATATTAATAGTTTTTTCATTTGATAATGGGGAGGCAATATCAATCATATACATTCCAAAAGCATATATTAATATCTAAATTTTATGTCTTATTTCATAAACAAGATGTCCATGCATGGAATTCTTTATAACTATAAAATATCTCATGAGTAGTCTGTCTCTCGGTTTATCAAGTATGAACCTACATGATTCCTTTGAGAGATCATACTTCACATATGTACTTATATGCACACCAACTCACTGGTATAGAGACCTTGGTTAGGTCTTCATCCTGATGGTATGTCTAATGTGCACATATAGACATATAGATGTAAATTTATCTCTGGTCAAAGGATGTGTACTTAATCATGACATTTATGATTCAGATATTAGTTTATCTCGACCTCATCAAGTCAACTCTTTGATTGGACTATTTGGACACCTCTGAATCTCTAGTCCTATGTAGAGGACTTATATCACGAGGTCAGTCAAAAATCATTCTTTATAAAAAGATTGCCATCTCTTTTAGAATGGAGATCATTATTGAAATTTTAATATTCGTTGTGTCCTCTCAACTGCATGGTATTCAATAAGTCCACATTATATAATCCTATTTGTATAAAGGGATCTATATTAAAGTGCATTGATAAATATTCATTTCAGATGGACATGAAAACACAATAACTTTTATTGCATTAATGGGGCGTTGAGAGTACAAGTCCAACAGAATTCAATTGGTTATTTGAGCATTGCATAATGTGCGATGCAAAATGAAGTTGCAATGTTAAAGAATAAAGGCGATAGGGTATCACCTTGTCTCATGCACCTAGAAGAGATAAATATCTTAGAGTCCTTATTATTTATTTTGACAGAAAGTTTTGTCGTAACAAGGAGTTTGTGAATCCACCTTATAAAGCGGGGTTTAACTCTCAACCAAGTTAATGACTCGAGAACAAAATTCCAATCTATAGAGCCAAAAGCCTTAGTAAAATCAATATTAAGATAACATCATCTTTATTGCACCATTTCCAATCAGCGATAATTTTGCTCGCAACCGCAATAAAATTCTTGGTAGTTCTAACAGCGAGGAAAGCACACATATTACTAGGAAGGCGATGGTCTGATGACCAAGGCCTTAGAAACAATTTTCTTCGCACACTTTGTAAGCATGATCGGCCCGAAGTTCTCAATACGAAGAGTATGATGGAGATCATCGAATAAATTACATTATGTATAATGCCACTATTATTCAGACATGTCTAGCGTGGGTGAAGCACTTGAATAATTTAAATAAATCTAAAGCAATATCAACCCAAAAATCTTGGTAGAAGTTAATATAGAAGCCATCAGGGCTTGAGGATTGATGAATCAAAAAATGCTATAATTAATTTGTCAATTTTATGTTGTAGTCGGGAAATCGGGATCAATTAAAAATAACCACACGAATAAATCAAACAAGTTAAGTGCGTTTTAGTGTTTATTTAACCTAGGCAAGCCCCAGGGTCAACTCGAGGAGGCAAATAATCAACTTAGGGTTCAATTTATCCAACTTAATTCATGGTTTTCAAAGATTATTTTTTTGTATTTTTTATACAATACCAAATACGAATGCAAATGCGAAGGAATTGGATTCTTAAGAAAAAAAGGAAACTTCAATAACTTAATTTTAATGCAAAATTGAACCAAATTAGTCAAGTAGTATTTTTCCTGAAAATATTATGCAATAATTAATGCAAAATATATTTTTGGAATTTTGGGGTTAAAATGCAACAATGAAAAATGAATACTTTTTATGGGTTTTTATGCAATTTTTCATGTAAATAGTATGCCAAAAATATGAAAGTTAGACAGAAACTCAAATATGATAAAATACACCTACTATAAAATTTTTAGAATTTTTCGATGATATTTGATTTTTATGAATTTTTTTAATGAAACAGAGTAAATATGCATAAATAATTCCTAATAATCCACAATGTAAATTCATGCCAAACCAAAACTATCTCAAAAAGATGTTTTAATTTAAAATCCAAAAGACTTGAGTTTGTTGAAAATTAGTTTGTATGTACCAAACTAAAAATCAATTACTAATGTCACTCAATAATTTATTTAGAGCACCTTGAGCATCCAATTGTATTGAAACTTTGAAACAATATCCATCAATGTTAACTCTACAACATATGATTTTTTTAGTAATTTTTTATAGACGGTTGAGCCTGCAAAAATTGTAGAAGCCAAATGGGCAAAATAGCACTAATTTCCACTCAATGATTTTTCATAAATCAACCACATATCAAAAAAATATAATTAAATTTATAATTGTGGAGAATTAAATTGCAGACAAAATGTTATTTTTGAAATTGCAACTCAGTAATAAAATGATATTTAAAATAATGCGCAAATATAAGGTCCTCTTTGCAATATTGAAATAAAAATTCAACAAAAAAGTTATGCCTGCGGGCATTTCTTATATTGTATATATCATTGGGGCATTTATCGTAATTTTCCAAAATGATGAAGAGCCATCTCCTTCCTCTTTTCGTGGAGACCGTGGGTTCCAATCTTGGAGCCCACGACTTGGGCACAGGATAGTGGTGGGTGCGGCGACCACGTGCGGTGGTGAGGTGCACACATGCGATGAGTGGCGAGGGTTGGAGTGTGCCCTTGCAACTTGGAGGTGCAGATGGCAGCAACCCGCAGGTGGGTGCTGGCAGAGGGGCACGGGCTATGGAGGTCATGCGTGCGGGGGTGTGGCGTCACAAGGGGTTGTGCGGTCGCGGGTGGCTGGCAGCAAAGGTTGGGCGATGTGTTGTTGTGTTGAGAGGAGCAGCAGGTGGTTGCAGAGGGACGATGACTGGTTGGAGAGGCGCCTGCACGGGTGGTGGTGTAGTGAGAGGGGTTGCAGCGTGCAGGGGTGCAGGCATTCTGCTGTAGACTAGAGGCTCCAGCAGCAGCAGGAGGAGGTGGCTGGGTCGCGCACGGTTACGCATGGGGTTGAAGGCGGGTTCGCCTGCTGGGGCTATGCGGTCGAGGCAGATGGTTCCTCATAGTGCGAGTATAACTGGGCCGAGGTTCGAAATGGCTCGACGATGAAGAGATGTTGCAGATTCAGCTTCGACTTACATGTATTTCACCTCCAGATAATCCAGTGCTTTGATGATATGTAGTATGAAGAACATCTCGATCTCAAAGGCTCGGAACTCATTAGAAGCAAGAATGGTGAATGAGAAGCGATTATGGATGAAGAACTCGCTCTAGATCTCCAGCCACTGTGCATGGCCGGAGATCGTCAAGTGTGTGAGATGGAGGGGAAGTGAAGGGGTTTTGATGTGGAATCGATGGTCGAAAGCTGATTTGATTAAATTTTAGATAACAATTGAAGATGGAGAGAGATCCGATGAAGAAAAGAAACAAAAGGAAGAAAGAAGAGAGGGAGAAGTAGGGATTACTTGGAGGGATGACGTTCATCTTGGTTGGTACAGTTTCTCGAAGAGAAACCGCCGATCCTGGCCTTGATGGAACCGACGCGATCCCAGAAGCAAAGCAACCTCAACGAAGAGGATGCGACTTTCGCGCTCGAGGCTCCAACGGATCTCACCGCGAGTGGTTGATTGTGTCATCGTCGCCTACAAGAGGGTGGCCTCTCGCTGTCAATGGAGGTACCCTCGAAGCTGGTGGCGCTCTCTCTCTCCGTCAGTGACAAATAAAGGGAAAATGAGATGGATAAGAGAATAAGAGGAAGAAGAAGGGGAGTTAGAAAGGAGGTGGGGTGGATGTTGGAGAAGTAGTGGGAGAGGAGGAGGAATGGAAGTTGGTGGAGAAAATTAAATAACTAAAAAATAAAATAAAATAAAATAAAATAAAAGTAGGTTATTTAAAGAAAATAAAGAGAAAAAAATAAAAAATGGAAAAATTACAACAATGTCAACACAATATGTACAAAACACGATTTAATGGACTTTTTTATTTTTTGCAATTTTATTTAAAATATATTTGCAAAATAAAATACGAAAAATAAAACACAAATATAAATTTTTAAGATTTAATATTAAAAAATAAAATAAAAATAAATAAAGAAAAGTATGTGTATTATATACAAAGTCACAACACTCCTTTTTCAAAGGCAAAATAATTTATTTTGATTTTAATAATTATGTAATTTATTAAAATATATAATAAGAAAATTAATAGGAAAATAAAGAAATAAAACAGGTTAAATTTATGCATAAAATGTTGGTGTCAACTTAGTACACATATACAATATGCAATAAGTTCCAAAATCGGTATTTTGCAAACAAGCTCTGATTTTAATGAAATCATTTTCATTTAATAGATAATTTTATAACTCAAACTCTGAAAGTGAGTTTGGTGAATTTGGGGTTCATAGGGTGCGAGAATTTAGCCGAGAAGTTGGACTTTATGGCTTTTTTTGTTCAAGTTCTAAAAGTATTTATTCAATGTGGTGGTTATTTTATATTTTATATTTTTATATTTTTATATACATTTTTATATACAAGTTAAAAAAGAACTAAGTCAAAAGGAATTAGTATTAATTTGTTAAAAATCAAGGAAGTTTTGGTATTTATAATGGATTATTTACAAATAATTTTCAACACTTTATTATTTTTTATTATTATTTATTGTTTTTTTATTTTGGATTAATTTGAGGACTTATTTACAAGATAAATATGCATTGTTAGTCCATTTTTATTTAGAGATGTAATTTATTAATTTATTGAATTTATGGAATTTTATTATGTCATTTGTTTGGAGATTCAAGCTAAGATTCATATATTAAGATGATGAATCACAGATTCATAACCCCCCTATACTTAAACTTTGCTAGTCCTCAAGCAAAATAAAGAATGAATAAGTTGGATTAATCCCTGACTGTGCATGTGAAAGGAAAAGACTTGATCGATTAAGAACTCTCAGTTTTAGTGATCCTAAATTTCTAAGCTGAACCAAGCTTTAGTCAAAAGGTATCCAACTTCCCTAATCATGAGACTCTCTGTATACATGTAGCATAAGGATATGATATTAAGTGTGGATTGCAATTACAAGGGTAGAGTCAAAGCATTACCCAAAGTTGCAGTCTAAGAGACTCTCGTAAGAACCCAATCTTCAACACTAGGGAATAAATCATTTCTTGCATCCAATTCACCGTCTCTTTAGTTGTCAGTCTTAAAAGTGGATATGGAAGGTCGTTGATGGAGGGCATAGGATGGTATCTTGTTTTCTCTCCCTCTCATTGTGACAAGGAGCCTCTTGAGTGCCTTATTAACTCAACACATGTATATTTTTTGGTGTTGATCAATGCACCCGTTAAGAGTTTTTGAGTCGCATGTACTTATTTTCCTGGGAGTACACGGGGATGTGTCTTCTTTAAGTATCTAATATACTTACACCCAAACTTGTATCACTTATGATGCAGAGCCCTTTTTAAGATACTAGCCCGATTCATTTGGCCTAATTAACTTTGGTCCAAGTGGACACATTAAAATGGTTGGGAGCGCTCGCCTTTGGTGTAATCTCTTTGTATTTGACTTGTAATGAGAGCTTTTCTTTCATCATCCTTTTTTTCTTTTTTTTGGCTAGCTCCACTGCTTTTACCAAGTTGGCGCACACTGATAAATAAATTTATTAATTCCATCACACCCTAGCACGTAGGTTAATATCAAGAGATTAGTACAAGAACATTGTTCTCGTACTAGCTTAAGGTGCTGACACTCAGGTTTCATAAAGTCTTCATCAATTTTATCCCATCCTCGGGTAACATAAAATCAGGTCCATACTCAAATCCCTCGTCTACTTCATCAAGTGAATCATCAACTCATCTCATCATAACTGCAGTTGTGCAAGTGAGTTGTTGGTTATATTCTTTAAGGTAGAGACTAAGTATGCAATATAGTAAACATGTCTTTGAAAATAGGGAAGTGTGAATAATTAAGTCATGGACCCTAATTATTAAGGCCGGTTAACTCTGAATTATAGGAGCACATAAATCAAGTGTTCTTGAACTTCATAAGTCTTGTGTGAACATGTAATTTTCAGGGGTATCTCCAACTCACTAGTTAGTTTTTTAATTATTGTTTCCCTTTTTAAGAAAAAGGGATTTATTGGTTTTCACTTTTCTTTTTTGAAAAAGGTTTTGATTTGATTTTTTGTTTTGTTTTGTTTTTAATTTTGAAGGACGAGAAAATTTTTTTAAAAGTTTTTTATGTTTTTTCAACAAGTTTTTTTGAAAAGGTTTTTTATTTTATTTTTATTTTTTTCAAAAATTTGCAGTTTTTTAAAAAAAATGATTATTTTTTACCCATCCCATAATTATTAATAGTATATATACAAAAATATGTAAAAATATGAGCTATAGGTAAAGTTTATATGTAATATATACAAACCCCCCCCTATACTTAGCAATGTGTTATGTCCTCATGGCACAAAGTGAAATAAATACATAGCTCATACTAAGCATAAGTGGGAAAAAAGAATAGAAAATGAGAGAGAAGAGGAAGAAGTTGGTGTGGAGAATACACAGCAGGCATCAGCCCCCCTATACTTAGGCTCTCGTAACCCTAAGTATGGAATAGTGGTCAAGACTAGGGAATCAATGAGAGCAAGAGAGAATATATAAAAAGAAAAATAAAAGAAGAGAAAGAGTAACTCAGGTCGCTCACCCCTTATGCTTAGGATCTAGTCATCTTAAGTACAACCACAGAATGAAAACGATACGGAACTGGGGTGAGTGATGCAAATCATGGGAGAGGGAGGGGTCAAAAAGAAGAAAATCCTATACAATATGGACTAAGAATGTACAAGGATCAAGAAGGTTTATGACGGACCTTCTTGCAGGAACGGAGAGGGAAGACGAAGTGCAGACCTGTGTCTCTGTGGGATTCATCCCTAGAAGAATAGTAGTGATGAGGATGGAATTTCCAACAATGATCGACATAGGGATGCTTGCTTGAGTATGGTTGAATGACAATCGTACCATACCCATTTATGATGATCGCATCATTGGAATCTGAAGAGGATTTCTCATAGAAGACTATCATAGTTGATTTTCTAGAACCTGAAGTATGGAGCAGACAATGAGACTGGCGCACCTTGAGGGGTTCAAGGGAATGCCTCGAGGAATCAGTGCTCTTCATCTTCTCACTAGCAAATCAACTAGGCTCATGATTCGGATCAGGAGAAGCTTTTGTATGTGAGTCCTTCACAGGAGCTCTCATGGAGGTGGTGGAGCAGGCATTGGGAGAATCTCCTTGGTGTGGGAGGTCTCCGTACCATGGGTATGTTCAACAGCCATCACCTTAAGTGTAGCAGAGGGGTAGGACTCGTCTACCACTCAATGGTTACGGATGTCTATGATTTTGTGATTTACCTTAGAGTATTGTGTATCCTCAAAGAATGGGTGAGGTCGGAGTGCTCCCAATGCTGTGAAATCGATCTCCCGAGTCTCACAATCTATAGTTGCCTTAGACAAGGCTAAGAATGACTTCTCAAAAATAATTGGAGACTAGGTGAACTCTCCTAGATGCTAAATGTTAATGATCATAAAGTCTACTTGGAGTAGAGAACCTTGGAAAGTAATGATGATTGAAATGGTTCATCTCCACCATTTTATAGATCGATCAGCAAGCTGAATGATCTCTCTCAACTTCTTGATTGGCACGAGTTTGATCTTGTCAAACATAGAGGCCGGGAGGATATTTATCGATGAGTCATCATCGATTCTAGCATGGGTGAAGGTAGTGTCTTTGATTTCACATCAACCCTAGGCAACCACTTCACTCTACAGCTCTTGATCTTTCTCCCCCTCACTAAAGAGGTGGCCATAGACACTAGGCGTTTCTCAGTCCTTGTCCTCTTATTGCCCGACCACTTAGGTATTATTTTATTTCTCACAAATCTTTTGAGGTTGGGAAAGTGTTCTATGGCCTTTATTAAGGGGATCTCTAGAAACAATTCTTTAGCAATCGCTTCCCTAAGGGCAGGATCCACTTTTTTAGATCTTTTTCATTTTCAATTTTTATTATATTATCTGGTTTTTCAATTTTTTCGATCTTTTTTGTGTTTTCAAATTGTTTGGTTGTTTTTGATAGGTGGAGGAGTAAGAGGATGTACATACTCTATATTGGAAGGTATGTGGTTAGTAGAAGAGGGAGGTAGAATGGACTCCAGCTGTATAGAGAGTGTGTATGTGTGTGTGTGTGTGTCCTTGCATCCTCTAGATTTTCAACATTGAATCCGTTCATTTCATTCTCCACTTCCATACCTGAGTTGGCATAAAATGAAATTAGTTGGTCGGTGACATTTCTAAATTTATCCGCAATTAATTCATATATCTTAGTAATCCTAGAAATGTTATCCTCTAAAAATTCCTCATGAAAAATCATGGGAGTGGTCTATTCAATTGGAGGATAATGCTGAGAACTTGAGGTCTTATACTCAACATACCTAGACTCGGGCATGTAATGTTGGGTCGAGTATAGACCATATGTGTAGCAGATTTTGATCGGAGCCTCGTGTGGTGGAGTCAATAGACAGGGAGTTTGTAGATCGAGTCATGAGTCCAATCTAATGTATGTGACGGCTCTCCGAATGGGTGGCATGAAGGTCGGTCAATGTGAGCTTGATTACTAAGGTCAATCAAGTCTGGAAGATCATAAAGGGTGGACCTCTCCATTTGGTGTGTTCGCTCGACCATGTTATAACTACAATCAAGTCAGGATGTAGATGTATAAATTGTTGACATGTCCCAACAGTCATATGAGAATCAAATGAGGTATATGGGGATATGTAACTCTGCCAATCATTTGTCTAAGCAATAACTTGCTCTTCAGATGGTTCCTTTATTACAGCAAGTGTCCGTGAATATGGTGAGTCAGCCCAAGATGGAAGTGGATCAGGACTATGAGAATATGGGCTAGGTGAGAGGTGCGAAGAAGTGTAAAAGCTGGTCAAAGTTATGACCTCATAGGTGGAATGGGGTGGAGGGTATATGGAGGTATGAGATGGAGAAGATGGTTGGTAAATGGTCGAGGAGAAGTGACTCGAGGGGTCCGAGTATGATGACCAATATCCCGACATCTTTGAATAGAAATGGTGAAATGAAAGCATCTCAAGGTAGAAACATGCAAGTGCACAAAGTAACACATAAATCGACAAACACAAGAGCAAATCCTGATTTCACCTACTCAACGTGATGATGGTCGCAAAGGTCTGACCATTATCTTTTCAATTTAAATTAGGTGATCAATCAATCTTTGTTACACAAGCACATAATGTGAGATGCCTAACGTATATTGTACGCTCTCACTATATCCCAATCAAAGAGACGATCTATCCCAGGCTAGGTTATATCACGCTCCTAAGGAGTATAGTAAGAATATGTACACCAAAATGTCTCTTTAAGATTGAAGGCAAGTGCTTGCAGCTCCCAAGCCCACAAGAGTCGGACCTGGAGTCAAGTAAAACCAAGGGGAAGGGAGTCGAGTAAAGCTGATGCAACGATAAAGTCAACGATGCATGACCAGTTCAGAAGACTTATAGTGATCCTCTCACTCTACATACGGGATGCAATACAAATTGAAATGTTTTATGTTAAATGAATACAGATGATGAAATCTCACCTAGCAAGAATTGTTATTAGTCGTGAAGAATATGGATTTAATTTGACTAAATAAAACGTTCTACGGTACGTATTATTAAAGTGATGTGTGGTCCTGAGTTATACGAGTACAAACAGATGATATTTGACCTAAATAAAAAGCTCTAAGAGCCGCAAGTGTAGGTCTAACCTATGAGCCACTCAAGTCGAGCCCACCCTCATCGGAGAGTGAAACATGTCTCGACACACCACAAAATAAAATGTCCAATGTCTAATTACACACACGAAATCCCAAACGGAATCCGCTGGAAATGTGCAATTACCTAAATTATTACAAATTAATTACACAAAATAAATGAATATAGAATATAAAAACTCTCTCTCAAAGAAAATGTCTTCTTTACGCCTCAACATCCAGCTCGCCCACGAATCGCTGGCCTCCAATGCACTTCGAGATGCGTCGGCTTCAAGAAAGTCGCTCCAAGTCCATCAGGCCCTCACACAAAAAGGAGAGATATATGTCAGATATATATATATACAAAAATGAATTAATAAAGAAGTAAAAAAAGGAAATATAAACAAGAAAAGATCGGGAGCCAGACTAACCGAGGGGTTGGTAAACCTAGCTCTAAGTTTTCTAAGATGAACCTAAGCCATTTGCCTCCCCAGCAACGGTGTCATTTCACGAGCCGAAAAATACCCTAATTATTTTGTCGATTTAATGTTGTAGTCGGGCAATCGGTATCAATCAAAATAATCACACACATAAATTAATCAAGTTAAAATAAATGTGTGGTTTAGTATTTAATTAAACTAGGCAAGCAATATGGTCAACTCAAGGAGGCAAATCATAGGGTTCAATTTATCCAACTTGATGCACGATTTTCAAGGAGGATTTTTTGTAGTTTTTATGCAATACAAAATACGAATGCAAACACGAATGAACTGGATTCTTAAGAAAAACAAGCAAACTTCACTAATTTAATTTTAATACAAAATTGATCCAGATTAGCAAAGTTGTATTTTCGTGGAAACCATATGCAATAATTAATGCAAAATGTATTTTTTAGAATTTTTGGGGTTAAAATATAACAATGAAAAATGATGATTTTTATGGGCTATATGTAATTTTTCATATAAACAATATGAAAACATATAAAATTTAGACAAAAACTCAAATATGATGAAATGTACCTACTATAAATTTTTTAGAATTTTCTGATAATATTTGACTTTTTATGAATTTTTCAATGAAATGGAGTGAATGTGAGAAAATAATTCCTAATAAATTCACAATGTAAATTCACGTCAATTAATGCTAAAAACTAAGAGACTTGAGTTTGTGGAAATTTATTGTCTGGATCAAATTAAAATCAATTGCAAATTTCACTCAATAATTTATTTAGAGCACCTTGAGCATCCAATTGTAACGAAACTTTAATACAATATCCATCAATGTTAATTCTACAACATATAATTTTTTTGGTAATTTTTTGATCGACAGTTGAGCCTACAAAAATTATAGAATCTAAATAGGTAAAATAGCACTAATTTTCACTCAATGATTTTTCATAAATCAACCACATATCAGAAAAAATACAATTAAATTTATAACTGCAAAGAATTAAATTGCGGACAAAATTTCATTTTTAAAACTACAATTAGATAATAAAATGATGTTTAAAATAATGCTCAAATACAAGGTCCTCTTTAAAACACTGAAATAAAAATTCAACAAAAAAATTTATGCTTAAGGGTATTTCTTTAGTTGTATACACCTTTTAGGCATTAATTGTATTTTTTTCCAAAATGATGAAGAGCCTTCTCTTCCTCTTTCGTGGAGAACATCTTGGAACCCATAAATCGGGCTCAAGACGATGGTGGGCGTGGCGGCTAGCGGTGGGATGCGGTAGCCACGCGCGATGGTAAGGCGCACACAAGTGGTGAGTAGCGGAGGTTGGAGTGTGGCTTGGCAACTTGGAGGTGGAGATGGCAACATCCCGCAGGTGGGCGTTAGAGGAGGGGCACGGCCTGCGGAGGTGGCGCACGCGGGGGTGTGGTGAGAAAAATCTAGATCGACTAAGTCGGAAAATAAACAAGCGTCGTTGTTCCTAGCCAATCAATTCGGTCAATCAAGAAAATAGAAACCACTCCAAAGTAAATCAATCAAAACAAGGGATATAATGTCAGCGGTCTCCGCTATTTATTTAACCTGGTATAGCGATCAGGGTCGAACTCAAGGAGCATGGAAATGTATGAAGTACTTAGAAATTGGATGAATAAATATATTTTGTGGTTTTTAATTTGTGATTTTTTTATATATTTTCAAAATGAGAAAACAAATAAAAAGAAAAAGGCAAAAAAAAGCTTTAACAATTTTTATTAAGACTAAAAATACTTAAAAATTAGAAATAAATATGTTTTTATATTTTTCAAATATACAGAAGTTTTGGTGATTTTCTGGGGTTTTTTCCAATTTTTATATGATTTTATAAAAATAAAACAAGATCAAAATAGGGAAACAATGTATAACCTAGACTAAAAGGCAAGTTTAAAATAGTAAAAATCCCTCAAAGTCTTGGGTGTGATTTTTATGAAAAAATAAATAAAAATATCTAACTACAACAACTAAAAACCTATTTTTTGATTTTTTTTTCCTAGAATTTTTTATGATTTTTATAAGAATTTCAGGGTTTTAGCTTTTTAGGGTTTTTATAAAGGATTTCAAAAAAAATGCTACTAAATGCAAAGCACACAAAAACAAGCACATGGAATTTTTTATGAATTTTTTATGGAATTTTTAAGAACATTTTTATATTTTTTTGGTATTTTAGAAAATAGACATGACACTTTTTAAGGGTTTTCTATTTTTATAAAATATAAATAAAACTAAAATTCTCAAAAATTACCATAAATATTACGGGTTAGCATGAGCTAACTGTAATTTTTATGGAATTTTTGGAGTTAATTAGGTATTTATTTGATTAAAAACCAAGCACACAGCACACAGGGACTTAGATGTAATTATTGGAAAGTTTCAGGCCAAATATTAACACACTTAAAAGCTAAGGGCCTAATCTGCAAATTAGCCAAGCAAACACGCGCAATCCACATGAAATAGATTCAGAGGGGGCATTAGTGCAATTCTCAAAACATAAGATTCAAATAGTAACAACCATAGAGTTTAGGACTAACCATGCAAATACCCCAACAGGTCATGTGGGACTACATGTGCCTTGGATTCGGAGGGACTAAAATGCAAATATAAGAAATCCGAAGGTCCAAACTGCAAAATGCCTAAAATAAAAATAACTACGACAAATATTTACAGGACTAGATACTAAATGCTAAACAAGAAAGGCCTAAGTGCAACTCATCCTTTACTAAAGCTCGATCCAAATGGTTGAGAGGTCTCCACTAACGGATGGACAGTCTGGATGCGAGGGTACCCCTTCGACGATGGACAGTTGCTGGAGGATCCTCAGATGGATCTGACGGTTCAGGCCCCTCGAGATTTGAAGGTGACGATTAGACCTGGAAGAGGCCCGGATCAAGCGGTTGGGACGATCACTGGAAGAACCGGCGAAGAACTCGACTCCAGCGAGTTTCAACCGGCCAATACGCGTTGGTGTGTCGTCCCCTGAGCTTCTCTGGTGGGGGAACGGTCCGGATTGATGGTCCACAGCGGTGGAGGTCCTCAGAAGAGTCCCATACCATGAAGAAGGTCCTAGAGAAGCATGGAGACCTAGAGCAACCTGGAGCTGCTGTGCCTTGACGAATCAGCCTCCAGATGAGGTCCAATCGTGTTCTAACCTGCATAGCTGAATAGAAGGGTCGGGGGCAGAGTGCCTCGACCTGTTAAATCTGGAAATAGGTGGCTGGTGGAGCGTGGTGTGGCCCTCCGGTGAGGCGACAATGGAAGAGGGTCGAGGACTCGTTTCGGGGCGAATCGAGGTGGGTGAGTGGGTGGAGACGTGGAGAGGAGTCTGGCGAAGGTGGTCAGGGTCTCGGAATGGCAAGGGTATGCTCCAGCCAAGGAAACTAGAGCTAAAAGGGAAGCTCTGCTGCAAATCTAAAAACTTGAATCTAAAGCAGTAATCCTACGAAGCTAAGTCACCTGATGGCTGGAGTCGTCTAGGCTGGAGGTCGGGGACCTCCAAGGATCATGGCCTCAATGGGTCGACGGGCCCAGAGGCTTAGACTACGTCGTGGTGGAGCACGACAAAGGAACCGTCAGATCAAAGGCGCGCGGCTCAAACATCTCGATGCATGTTCCTCTCTCACGCGTTGTCACTCACGGGAGGTGGACGGAGCTCCTCGGACAAAGAGTGGCGGCCAAAGATGCCAAAGAAGGAGGAGCTCCAGGAGGTCGTATAGTTTGTAGGGTCCGAGAAAGATGGAACAAGGGCGCGCGAACTGAGGGTCGGATCCCAAAGGATGTCATCGGGCGTGGATCATGGATCTTCCCTCTCTAATCGGAGCTGTTGCTCGAAGATAAACTCGATCGGATATGGTCTAGAGAATTCGGCAAAAAGTGAAACAAACTGGGTTCGAGAAAAAAAAGGAGGCAGAGGGTTCAGTTGACCTTGGTCAACAAGTCCGACGTTGCGCAATCAGAAGGGGTCGAGGAAAAGGACAAAAGATGCTACACGACAAAACTGCTAGAAAAATAAAGAAAATTATATTAAAAATAATAAATGGATATATATTTAAAAATGAATAAAATAAAAAATGATTATTATTTTTCAAGGATTTTTCTGTGATTTTTATTATTTTTATGAAAAATAAATTAGTCTATATACAGTATATAGTATAATATACAGCTATAATATACCTATGTATTTTGAATAAATATTTTTATTTTGCTATTTTTACACAAATACCCTAATTTTGTATTTTATTTATTTTCAACATGTTTTTAGGCGTACAAAATAATTTTTATTTTATTTTCATGATTTATTTACAATGATGTGTAGAACTTGAAGGCTGTTGATTTTAAGATTCTAAGTCTCATAGAAGTTTCGCCAAACCAATAATCCAAAGGTCGGGTCTAGTTTCATTTTCACCTTCTGCTCATGGGCTTGGTATGGAACCCAATCTCATTTCACCTCATGGCATTTCTTTTGATGCTCAGGGACGAGCATGGTTTAAGTATAGGGGGATGATGAATCTCAGATTCATCACTCTAAAAATGATGAATTAAGCTCAAATCCCTAAAAAATCATTGGCATTTCTTCATTTATTCTGCATAATTAGCATTCATGCATGTTTTGATAAGAATGGTATTTTATCACTTATTTTTGCACAAAATAAGAAGCCAAAAATCCCAGCTAAATTGACATGTAAATAGCCTAACTTCCCTGATCTTTAACTAATTCATGCTAACTCCAAATGACCCAAAATCACTCCATTGTGTACATATCACTAACAAGAATAAATGAAAAATACAAAAAAAATCACTAACCTAAATAAGTGGACCAAAAACCTGAACCCTAGTTCCAGGATTTTCAGACTAAAACCTCAATATCTTCCTCATCCAATGTTCGTTTTGATCCTACTCACTTTTGAACTAATGTACATTCAATTACCTTCAAAACAAGACCAAGTTCAAGTGAATTGGAGTTCATATGTGAAAGTTGGGCTTTGGGCCTCTTTTTGTACATTTTGTATTTTAGCGGTTTTTGACCTATTATTTTATGTACATAATTAATCCATTATATTTTATTCCTTTTTATTTGTCTTCTTTGATGAAAGTTTTATTAAAATGCACAAAAATCCAAACCCAAATTGAGCTTGAAATCAAAGAAACTAACTGACTCTGAGTATTCACTAACTGTATGTACAAAAATAATCTTTTTCATCTTTTATTTTATTTCTTCTTTTTCTTAATTAATAAAAATCCAAAAAAAAGATTAATGCGTAAATATTTATCTTTGATTTTATCATATTTTTTCGGATTTTTATATGATTTAAAAATGATAAAAAAATAGAAAACCTAAAAATCAAGGTGCTCTATGTACATAGAATACCCCCAAAAATATCGCTTTGTGCAATTGATCGATTTTGGTTTCAGTGTTTTCATGAAAGTTGTAGATCTCATTGAGACGAGCAACTTTTGTGAAGAAAAATTTTCGATCCGAGATCATTTGCTATTTATTTTGTATTTTTCTTTGTATTTAATTTTTTGATTTTTGTGGGGCTGACACGTGGCGCTCCTTGAGCCGCCACGTGTCGCCCATTTTTTAGCTTTTTATTTATTCATTTTAAAAAAAAAACTAAAAGCCCCGCACATGCAGCGCACATGCCACCTGCACACACGCACTACACGTGTGCCCATCTTCTTCCCCTCCTTTCCCAATAGGGCAGCAGCGCCCCCAAATCCTGCCGCCACCGCCATCTCCTCCTCCACTCCAATCGCCGCCACCTCCTTCCATCTATGATCGGTCGTCACTCCCGCAAATCTCGTACGCATCACCCTCGCGTATCTCATCCCCGATCGACTGACGCCGCCTCCTCGATTAGTCACCTCCATCTCCAATCGTTTCCCCCCTTTCCTAATCCATTGTGCGTCCCTTTGAACAGTCTTAGTATAGAAGAAGAGCAAAAATGAGGTGGTTGGGATATGTTAATGAGGAGAGTATATACAAATGAGCATCGGTTCCCCCTATACTTAGGCTCTGGTCAACCTAAGTATGGAAGTAGGGTGGAAATGAGGCGATCGTGAGATGGAGAGAATGGTATGTATAGATGGCATCGGTCCCCCCCTATACTTAGGCCTTGGCCTAAGTAGGGGAAGAAGATGTACAAGGAGACCGATGTGGTCAGGAGGGAGGGTGGGTAGCCTATGATTAAGGCGGTTTTCAGCCGATCTTTTTGTGAGCCTGTGGTGGGGGATCATAATGATAAGAAGGAGATGAAGCATACAATTCCCAATCATTATCAGTGTTATCCTTAGAGAAATCATATTGGATAGTAGATGAAGCGTATGAATCAGATGAAAGATAACAATTATCAGAGTTATCCTCAGAGGAATAGTATTTGAAAGTGGAGGCACTCCAGAAATTCTTATCTTTTACTTTCTTCAATTGTTTTCTCAGAATTCGTTCCTTCTTGGGATCAAGCGATTTATCCTTGGAAATACTCTGAAGCACCAGTCTCAGTCAGCTCATAAGAAATTATTCCAGTATATTTGATGAGACCAGGAGAATCGACTTTGGATGAATAATAATGAGCAACAGGAGTCGTCCAACGGGAATAGAAGTTTGGATCCTTGCGAAGATATGGTTTTAGAACTGCTGAACAGACCTCACTCATGTAGATTACCTTTTCCGAACTTGATGAGGGATCATCAGACGATTCTCTTCCGAAAGGTCAAAGGCGACTTTCTTTTTGTTTTGTGAAAGTGTTGGTCCTGGGAGTGAGGTGTTGATACTTGAGTCTCCAGATGAATAACCGCAGAAATTTTTCTCCTTGGTTGGTGTTCGTCCCGTGTACTTGTTCTTAGTTTTCTTAATGTTGGTGCACTCCTGAGTTGGAATGATTTGGTCAAGGTAGTCAGAGAAGGTTTCGACTGACTCAGGGTGCGCCCATGCATAAGTCTCAAGATTATATAAGTCATATATTCGATTTTCTATGGTGAGAGCAGCTGGGAATGGAACAAGGGGGAGAGTCTTTAAACCATAGTCTCATCAACAACTACTATCTCAAGTGTATCAACAGGGTAGGGCTCTTCTACCACTTGATGGTTACGACTGTCGAGGACTTCGTGGATTGCCTCAGAAAATTGTGGTTCCTCAAAGACTTGTTGAGATCGAAGTGCTTCCAATGCTGTAAAGTTGATTTCCCGAGTCTCACACTCAATAATTTCCTTAGCCAATGCTAAAAATGGCTTTCCGAGAATGATTGGAGACTAAGTGAATTCTCTTGGATGCTCAATATCAATGATCATGAAGTCTACTTTGAGCAGAGCACCTTGGAATGTAGTGATGACAGAAATGGTTCCTCTCGACCGCTTTATCGATCGATCAGCTAGTTGAACGATCTCTTGTATCTTCCCAATAGGTTTGAGTTTGAGCTCGTTAAATACAGAGGTCGGGAGGATATTAATTGGTGAATCATCATCAATTAGAGCATGGGTAAATATTATGTTTTTAATTCCACAGTCAAATCTAGGCAACCGCTTCACTATGCAGCTCTTGGTTTTTCTCCTCAACACCAAGGAGGTGGCCATTAACAAAATATGTCTTTTAGTCTTTGTTCTTGTTCTGCTCGATTTTTCATCATTAATTTGTCTATTACAAATCCTTTAAGGCCGGGGAAGTGTTCAATGGCCTGTATAAAGGGAAGTTCAAAAATCAGTCTCTTCTCCAGTTCTTCCCGTACAGCAGGATCCAAATTCTTCAGATCTTCTTCAGTTTCAATTTTTACGTATTTTTGAGATTTTTCGATTTTTTGGTTGTTTTTTAATATTTCAATTTTTTTGTATTTTCTGTGTGGTGTGTGGATGAGTTGTGTTCCCCAGACGAGGATGAGCTTAGATATGCAGAATCAGATTCATAGTGATCCCTAGGGGAATAATATGCAGAGGTGTCGCTGCCAGGATCGCCCCTAGGGTGATCGTAGTCTGGGGGTTTCTGAATATCCATAGAATTTTCAACATGAGATCTAATCTTTTCCTCACTCATTTTTAGATCCGAGCTGTCAGAGAGTGAAATTAATCGGTCAGCAAAGTTTCTAAATCTATTCTCCATTAAATCAAATCTCTTATTTATCCTCGAAATATCATCTTCAAAAATCTTTTCATGATCAATCATGGGAGTAGTTGGTGTATGTTCTTGTATGCGAGATCCAGTCATTTCATCTTCCATTTTCCTGTATGAGCTGAGAGGAGAGTCTCTTGTAATATCCAATATATGATCGTTATTTTTTGAAAATTTCTCCTCGAAAATTATGGAAGGAGTCTGCTCAGCGAAAGGATTTTGCGGGAATCTGTAGGTCTCATATTCATCATGTTGTGACTCAGGCATGCAATGTTGGTTTGAGTAGAGTCTACTTCCATGGTCATGATTGATTGTATACCCGAATAATAGAGTCATATATGGCGCATATGTATCAATATCATCAGTCTGATCCTCTGTATGTGTAGGCTGATTGAACGAGTGGTATTCGAGTTTGTCTATAGGTATTTTATGGTCAATCGAATACTGATTATCATTAAGTGTGGGTCTCTCCTCATGGTGTGATTGGGTTTCCATATTTTCATATGAGGTCAAGGAAAGATGTGAATTTGTGCAGTGTTGACCTATCCCAGCAGACTTGTGAGGAAGGAATGAAGTTGGTTGGGGTTGATGTCTTGGCCAATGATGAGTCTCAAAAGTGATTTATTCTTGGAATGGTTCATTAGTTTCATCGAGAAACCGGGAATAAGATGGTTCAGTCCAGGATGGTAAGTGATCATGTGTGGTTACATGTGGTGGAGGTGAAAAATATAATGCTTTGATCGGATGATTCGAGTATAATGGCTTGGAATTCAATGAGGGGATCGAATTCATCCGAGAGTAAGAATCTCCCTCAAATGTTGGAGGATTATTGAAAGAAGAGGGTTTAGTCGATTTGGGCCTGACTGAGACAAATTCATTTTCATAATATAGATCAGATGGGTACTTGGACCATTGTCCTGTTTTTGTCAAAGGAGGTTGATGATGAATCGACATGGTTGATCTCGGTGCAAGTGCACATGATATTCAAAAGAAATTTTTCTCAAGGAGATGGATGGCACTAATGTGATGCTTTTGATCTTTGAAATCGGTTCACGCACACCAGTGCAAACACAAATCAAAATTCAGGTTCACCAACTCACGCAATGAAGCCGCAAGAGTTCGGCAATTATCTTTTCAATTTTAGTTGGTGATAAGACAATCTTGGAAAATAATTAGCGAGCTGTTAGGTGCCGAAGATTTTCATAAAGACTGGCCCGAATTCTTACGACTAGTTGCACCTACTTTCAGCCAGTATAGGTGTAAGTACGGACCGTAAAACGGCTACCCATGTTACTTACGGATGGAGCCTTACGCAGTGTCCTTTAAACCACCCACTCTGCTAAAGAAATCCGGACCGTTTACCGGCTACCCGTAGATCCTCACTGAGAAGTAGCTAATCGTTTTTATAGAATCAGTAGTCAATACAAAAATTTGGATTTAGGCTCCAACCTTAAGTGTCGTCTCTCGCTCACTCAGACAAATAAATGCATCCAAGGTCGGGGTTGCTCTCCCGCAAAAGTTCTTTATTTTTATGGGTTATTTAAAATCAGCTATATTTAGCAGTCCCAATTTTAATTAGGTGATCACTGAAAAATTTAAGGTGAGCACAAATGCACGTCTACCGTCTAGTCCCAATTTCCTTTAAAATTATATGACAAAATAGGAGGGAGAAATTCGAGAAAAGCCGATGCACGTGAAACAATGATGTATGCTCAGATAGAAGACTTATAATAATTCCTCACAATCTCCATGTGGGATGCAGTACAAGAATTGAAAAAATTAGTCTATGTGAATGCAAGCCGATGAAAAACCGCACCTAGCAGAAAGTTCTATTAGCCGGGAAGAATTGAGTTGAATTTGACTAAGTTGAATGATCTAATGTGCATCTCAATTAAGTGAAGTGTGGTCCTAGTTTCTACGAGCACAATAAAAAATTATAGAAGCTTTAATAGCCGTATGTGCAGGTCTATCCTAAGCGCCACTCAAGTTGGGCCCTACCCTCACCGAAGAGTGAAACATGCCACGACACACCACAGAAAAGTTCAAAGTTTTGTTACATAAGCGAGAGTCCAAAAGGACACCACTATAAATGGGAAAATAATTACAGAAATTAAAAATTGCAGACAATAAATCCTAGACTTTACGCTCTCTCACGACTCGACTCGATCTTAATTTTTAATGCGACTTTTTGGAAGTCGGTGAAGATGCGTCGGTTTTGTAAGAAACTGCTCCACGTTCGTTGGGTACCTCGTAAGAAAAATAAGAGAGAGAATGTAAGAGAGTTACTCAAAAAAACAAGAAAAATAAATGTTGAAAATAAAATAAAAATAAATGCAAAAAATGGAATTTATATAGTGAAGATTCGGAGTTCAGACTACCTGAAGATGAAAAACCGAAAAAAAATTCTAGACAAAATCTAAGCCGTTTGCCTCCCCGACAATAGTGCCATCTGACGAGTCCTAAAATGCCCTGCTTAATTTGCGTGAATTAGCATGCATTTAAATTAATATCATTTCGTTGTAGACTTGCAATCGGAATCTATTAAGAAATAACCACAATTAATTAATTCAATTTTCAATCGCGTGGTTTTTGTTTATTTTACTTGGGCAAGTCCTAAGGTCGAACTCAAGGAGGCAAAGGAACAACCTAGAAATTTGTTTATCAAAACTCGAGTACGATTTTCAAGACGGACTTTTTTTTGTATTTTTAATGCAATTTGGGATGCAAAATGCAATTGTGGCCAATTTTAGAGACTAAAATGTAAAGATCAATCAAACGATGTCCAAAAATAATGAAACTTGACCGAGATGATAATTATAATGAAATGAATACACTATAATTTTTTTTGGAATTTTTGGATGCAAGATAAATATTTTATGAATTTATGAATGCAAAAGATGCAAATTTCAATATTTAAGTATAATAAATATTAAACCTATTTATTTTCAAGAGATAAAATTATCCAAGATCTATAACTAAGTGGTCGATCTCAAAAAAATCCTTAACCTTGAAAATATGAGATTTAATACCTATTAAAAATTAAAGATCAAAATATGCAAAATGATTTTTAGAGGGCAAATGATGCATGCAAATGCAATTCTTTTTGGGCACATGTAACAAACAACTAATTCAACAATCCGTGAATTTTCGGCAATTTTCATAGCAATGGTTATTAGTTATGAATTTTCAAGCACATAATCGACAAAATATGTAATTTTCTACAAAACAATTAATTATTAATTAACCACAGATCACAAAAATGTCAAACATATGCCAAGATGTAGAGAATTAGTTAAAGAATATCACGCAATTTTTTGAATAATAAAATAATGCAATGTAGAGGTCCAAAATAAAAGGGGACCACAGGGGTCTGTTTGCAATTATAAAAAATAAATGTAAATGCAGTAGAAGGGCTAATATGCAACTACTTGAACCCCTAAGAGTATTACAGCAAAATGCTCAAGAGGTCACGTGCTAGGCACGTGATCTTTGTGTGGCGGGGCTGATGTGCGAATTGGCGGAAACCCAGGGATCTCTTCTGCAATTTTCCCACATTTGGATCCTCCAGGGGGTGATCAACAAAAATTCCATAAAGTTACGTGCGGAGCACGCGACTTCTAGACGGGGCTCTTTGTGCAATATGGGGCTGCTCCAGGGGCGTCAATGAAAGTTCCCCCAAATGCACGTGCGTAGCACGTGGGTGGGGGCCTCGAGCGCCCGGTGATGGCGTGGAGCATCGAAGGTCGATGGGCTGAGGCTGGACTCCTACGGTGGTTACGAAGAATCGTTGCTCAGGCTGCGAGCTTCTGGAGATGGTGATGAGGACCGACCGGAGGAGCGATGAAATAGAGTTCGTGCGGTCTGAACTGGATCTGCAGGAGTCGGTGGAGAATGTCAAGCTGCTGGTAATCCTTGGCAGAACCGACGTAGTTTCTAGCTGGAGCGTGTCGAGGAAGGTGTTGCGGCGGTCAGGCGGTGAAGCGGAGCTGGGCGGACCCCGGTAGAGTGTTGGTGGTTGAAGGCAGAGTGGCTCTATGTGTACGGTGGAGGTAGTGGTGTTTGTAGCGAAGGCGTTGAAATGTGCGACTGAGGGAGATGAACTAGGGGGAAAATGAAGATGCGGGCTCGACGGCGACGACGCCGGAGCAAAGCAGTAGCACGCGGAGGGCGGTTTGCGACGGTGCCGAGGAGGACACCGAATCTCATCGAGAAGATGGACGGGGGAGGGGACTCTGTCACAGTCGCCTCTTCCTCGAAGTAGATGTTGTCGACGGATGAAGGGAGATGAGGGGGTGGCGGAGCTTAAATAGGAGGGGGTGCCAGAGATGGTAGAAATCGCAAGAGAGGGGCGGACCGTTCAATCTATTTTTTTTTCTTTTTTCACTCTCTTACGCTTAGCCCGAGCTATGTCTTCTCCACGCTTCTTGTGCTCTGAGGACACAGCACTCGTTAAGTATAGGGGGTGTATATATATTGTGTATATATTTTACCCATAGCTCATACTTTTGCGTAAGTATATATTTATTTACGGGGTGGGTAACTAACTTGAAAAAAATACAAAAAAAACACAAAAAAGGGAAATTTTGCTTCTAACACTGACTCTGTCCAACCCAAAAATTTTGAAAAAAAAAACTTCTTATTCATTTTTGCATTAAAAAAATCAAAAGTCAAAAAAAATCCTTGCATTAAAAAAATTCAAAAAAAGAAAATAAAAAATCACAGAAAAATGTGTCTGTAATTCATACACCTGCACTTCATCCAGCATTGCATTCATTTGCATTTGTGAAAAGCCTTTGGGTTCTAAATCGAGTTATGAGCAGAAACCGAGAGTGGTCTGGACTTGATCTTAATCCACCTAATTTTCAGAGGAACTTCACGAGAAATAGGATTTTAGAAGCTTCTGGTCTTTGACTTAATTCTTTGAGTTCCACATGACAATGTGCAGAGTTTGACTCTTAGTGTCTAACCTGGTCTCTTCATTCTGGGTACAACTCTGGAATAAGGAATTAATGTGTACTCCCGCACTATGCACTTAGCTCAACTCAGACGGGGTGTTGGAAGACTGTGTGAGTTTCTTTTCTGGTAGCATGGAAATCTAAAGACCAGAGTACGGGTTGAAATAAAGCTTCGACAAAGGGATGGACGGTTGGGCACAATTTTTTCTAAGACCCAAAACATGTACGGAAAAAATGATTCTATATCCCTAGGGGCACAACAAGATCGATGCAATGCTACCAAAAATTCAAATACAAAGAAGCCACTACCAAATAAATATCTGACCAAAAAGGTCCAAGCTTCAACAAAACCTGTAGATCCTGGTGGAGATTTGGCTAAACTGGCCGACTTCACAAGAAGAGGTGACTACACTGGCCACCCTCTAGTTCTTTTCTTCTTCTTCTAACTTCTCCCCCATTTCGATTGTGAACACAGCACGACAGACCTTAGAAGGAAATACCTGACTCCTCGAGGATGAGTTACTAGAGAGGAGGTTTGCATGGTAGTCTGGCATTCTGGATGGGAAGAGCTAAAACCTTTCACACACATGAGTCGATTGTTCAATGTTCATGGGGTATGCTTTGGGAGGAGGATTGATCTAAGATGACCTCTGAGCCTAAACTGTGACAATGATGTGTAGAACTTGAAGGCTGTTGATTTTAAGATTCTAAGTCTCACATAAGTTCCGCAAAACCAATAATCCAAAGGTCGAGTCTAGTTTCTTTTTCACCTTCTCCTCATGGTCTCGGTATGGAACCTAATCTCATTTCACCTCATCGCATTTCTTTTGATGCTCAAGGACGAGCATGATTTCAGTATAGGGGGGTGATGAATCTCAGATTTCTGCATAATTAGCATTCATGCATGTTTTGATAAGAATGCCATTTTATCACTTATTTTTGCACAAAATAAGAAGCCAAAAATCCCAGCCAAATTAGCATGTAAATAGCCTAACTTCCCTGATTTTTAACTAATTCATACTAACTCCGAATGACCCAAAATCACCTCCACTATGTACATATCACTAACAAGAATAAATAAAAAATACAAAAAAAATTACTAACCTAAATAAGTGGACCAAAAATCCAAACCCTAGTTCTAGGATTTCCGGACTAAAACCTCAATATCTTCCTCATCCAATGTCTGTTTTGATCCTACTCACTTTTGAACTAATGTACATTCAATTACCTTCAAAACAATGCCATTCAAGTGAATCGGAGTTCATATGTGAAAGTTGGGTTTTATGCCTCTTTTGTACATTTTGTATTGTAGCGGTTTTTGATCTATTATTTTATGTAAATAATTAATCTTTTATATTTTATTCCTTTTTTACTGTCTTCTTTGATGAAATTTTATTAAAATGCGTAAAAATCCAAATCCAAATTGAGCTTGAAATCAAAGAAACTAACTGAGTATGAGTCTTCACTAATTGTATGTACAAAAATTATCTTTTTCATCTTTTATTTTATTTCTTATTTTTCTTAATCAATAAAAATCCAAAAAAATAGATTAATATGTAAATATTTATCTTTGATTTTATCATATTTTTCAGATTTTTTATCTGGTTTAAAAATGATAAAAAAATAGAAAACCTAAAAATCAAGGTGCTCTATGTACATAAAATACCCCAAAAATATCACTTTGTGCAATTGATCGATTTTGGTTTCAATGTCTTCATGGAAGTTGTAGATCTCATTGAGATGTGCAACTTTCGTGAAGAATTTTCGATCCGAGATCATTTGTTATTTATTTTGGATTTTTCTTTGTATTTAGTTTTCTGATTTTTGTGGGGCTGACACGATTGCCACGTGTCGCCCGTTTTTAAGCTTTTTATTTATTCATTTTAAAAAAAACTAAAAGCTCGCATGTGCAGCGCACGTGCCACCTATGCACGCGCACTGCACGTGCACCCATCTTCTTCTCCGCCTTTCCCAATAGGGCGACGACGCCCCCAAATCCCGTCGCCACCGCCATCTCCTCCTTCGCTCCAATCGTCGCCACCTCCTTCCATCTATGATCGGTCGTCACTCCCGTGAATCTCACATGCATCACCTCGTGTATCTCGTCCCCGATCGACCGGCGCTGCCTCCTCGATTAGTTACCTCCATCTCCAATCGTTTTCCCCCTTTCCTAATCCACTGCATGTCTCCAATCTCTCGTGATTCCTACCATCTCCAGCACCACCCCCCTCTCATATTTAAGCTCCACCGCCCCCTCATCTTCCCTCATCCGTTGACAGCATCTACTTCAAGGAAGAGGCGACTGTGACAGAGTCCCCTCCCCCCTCCATCTTCATCCGAGATCCGGTGTCCTCCTCAACACCGTCGCAGACCGCCCTCCGCGCGCTACTGCTTTGCTCCGACGTCATCACCGTCGAGCTCGCACCTTCGTTTTCCCCCCAGTTCATCTCCCTCAGCCGCACATTTCAACACCTCCGCTACAAACACCACTACCTCCACCGTACACATAGAGCCACTCTGCCTTCAACCACTAACACTCTATCATGGTCCGCCCAGCTCCGCTTCACCGCCTGACCACCGCAACACCTTCCTCGACACGCTCCAGCTAGAAACTACGTCGGTTCTTCCAAGGACTACCAGCAGCTTGACATTCTCCACCGACTCCTGCAGATCCAGATCAGGTCGCACGAACTCTATTTCATCGCTCCTCCGGCTGGTCCTCATTACCATCCCCAGAAGCTCACAGCCCGAGCAACGATTCTCCGGAGCCATCGCAGGAGTCCAACCTCAGCCCGTCGACCTTCGACGCTCCACGCCAGCACTGGGCGCTCGAGGCCCCCACCCACGTGTTATGCACGTGCATTTGGGGGAACTTTCATCGACACCCCTGGAGCATCCCCATATTGCACAAAGAGCCCCATCCAGAAGTCACGTGCTCCGCACATGACTTTCTGGAATTTTCGTTGATCGCCCCTTGGAGGATCCAAATATTGCCGAACGCTCAGCTACCCCCAGGGTCACGTGCTACGCACGTGACCGTGTGGGAAAATTGTAGAAGAGATCCCTGGGTTTCCGCCAATTCGCACATCGGCCCCACCACTCAAAGACCTCTTCAGCATTTTGTAGTAAGACCCCTAGGGATTTAGGTAATTACATATTAATCAACTATATTTACATTTATTTTATGTAATTGCGAACAGGCCCTTGTGGTCCCCTTTTGTTTTGGGCCTTTACATTGCATTATTTTATTATTCAAAAAATTGCATGATGTTCTTTAACTAATTCTCTACATCTTGGCATATGTTTGACATTTTTGTGATCTATGATTAATTAACAATTAATTGTTTTGTAGAAAATTACATATGTTGCCCAATCTATGCTTGAAAATTCATAACTAATTAACCATTGCTCTGAAAATTGCCGAAAATTCAATTGTAGAATTAGTTGTTTGTTACATTGTGCCCAAAAAGAATTGCATTTGCATGCATATTTGCCCTCTAAAAATCATTTTGCATATTTCGATCTTTAATTTTTAGTAGGTATTAAATCTCATATTTTTGAGGTTTAGGATTTTTCTGAGATCCATCACTTTAGTGATAGATCTTGGATAATCTTATCTCTTGAAAATAAATAGGTTTAATATTTATTATAATTAAATATTGAAAATTGCATCTTTTGCATTCATAAATTCATAAAATAATTATTTTGCATCCAAAAATTCCAAAAAAATTACAATGCATTCATTTCATCATAATTGTCATCTCGGCCAAGTTGTATATTTTTCGGACATCGTTTGATTGATCTTTGTATTTTATTCTCTAAAATTAGCCACATTTGCATTTTGCATCCCAAATTGCATTAAAAATACAAAAAAATAAGACCGTCTCAAAAATCGTACTCGAACTTTGATAAACAAATTTCTAGGTTGTTCCTTTGCCTACTTGAGTTTGACCTTGGGACTTGCCCAAGTAAAATAAACAAAAACCACGCGATTAAAAATTGAATTAATTAATTGTGGTTATTTCTTGACCGATTCCGATTGCCCTCCTACAATGAAACAACATTAATTTAAATGCATGATAATTCACGCAAATTAAGCAGGGCATTTTAAGACTCGTCAATGCTGGAAGCTAACTTATTGTATTTACACATATTTACATGATGCTTTGCCAAGATAAATAGCTAAAATAAAAGAATAAAGAGTGAGAATCAAGGATTTATCACCCCCCTATACTTTACCTTTGCTAGTCCCTTAGCAAACACTTATTTGAAAAAGAAGTGAAAAAGAGAAGAAAAGAGAAAGAAGGAGAATCAAGATTGATTATCAAACTTGTCTTCATTAAATTGAAGTATGGAGCTTAGTCAGACCTTTGGATTATTAGTTTGTTGGAACCTTATTTGGACCTAAGTTTAAGACTCAACAACCTCTAAGTTCCTCCAATCTATGGTCAAGACTCCTCGATAATCCAGATCAGAACAAGTCTAGATACACAAACTCTAATGACCATGAATCTTTCCTTGTACGGTATAAGTGATATGTAGCTCCCCACCACAGAAATGATAAGGCAACAACCTTCCTTAGCAAGGCAACTCTAATTCCCTGGTCTAGCAGCTCTTTCCTCGAGGAGCGAGGTATTCCCTTCTAAGTTCAAGTTCAACTAGCTCAAGAAGAGGGGGAAAGAAGAGAATGGATCGTGGCCAGTGTAGCCACATATCCTTGGGAGCCCAACCAGTATAGCTAAGTCTCCCACTACAAGCTTCATGAGATGAGAAGGTGTAACATAAGCTTTGCTTTATTTGGCTATATACACTCCGGTATGTATTTTATTTTCAATCAGGCCCGCTACTTTTTGGGAGTTTTTCTTTCTTTTGCCCTTTTTTTATGTGCATATGTACAGCATATCTACATGGTACAACATATTTACATAAGGACTTTTTCTTCTTGAGCCAGTAGACTATCCCTCTTTTGAAGCATTATTGCAACCCACAACTCCTGTCTTTAGACCTCAACACCGCCAGAACAAGTTGAGATGCACTTCCTTCCCTAAAGGAAGACGAGAGGTTCCGCCTAGAAGTACTACCCTCATATGCTACCACAAGCCAAGGAAAACTGCCTCCTCACCACCTCATCCGTGTGGTGCTGAGTGTAGTGCTGGTCCAAGTAAAGCCATTATCTGTGAGAGTCATGTGTACGTTGTTAAATGTTCTACTTAGGCTCATCAAGATGACATGTAAACATAGCCTAGTGGACTCAAAGAATTAAGTCACCAATGGACCTGAAAAGTCTTAACCCCAAATCCTATAAGGTTCCTCTGAGAATTAGGTGGATTAAGGTCTTAACCAAGCTCTATTTTCCAATTTAATTCTAGACTAGTTTAAATGTCAACTATGATGCAGAAGAATTTACAAGTATATATAAAAATCTTTTTATACAATTTTTTTGAAAAATGTGCAAAATTTTTGAAAATGTTTGAATGTATGCATGAATGCAGAAGTTTTGCAAACTGTTTACAAACATTTATACACGGGTTTTCTGCAAATTTTTATTTTTCAAACATTTCACAAGCAAAGCATTTTTACAAACATTTGTACAAAACTAGTTTTTATATATAGCTATGTATGTGCAAGAAAGAATTTTTGTACAAGAACATTTTTAAAATTTTTGAGATTTTTAATAAGTGATTTTTAGCCATTTTATTTATTAACACAAACACTCAAAGTATGAGTTATGGCTAAAGTATATATGCAATATATACGACACCCCCTATACTTAGCTCGAACGATGTCCTCAGAGTGATCAAAGAGCGATGAAGAAGGCATAACTCGTGCTTAGTATAGGGAAATGAAAAGAAAGGCTATACAATAATGATGAATAAAAGAATAGCATGAATAGAGCTCGGTGATTTTCTCCTGTACTTAGGATCAAGTAATCCTAAATATAGCAGACTGTACTCAAAAGGAAAACCGAGTGAAAGAATGTACAGGGATAGACAGGAGTAACGACATCACTCCCCTATACTTATGGTGAAGGATCCCTAAGTATAAGCAAAAGCAGGAGTAATGAAATGGAAGGAAGAATGGAGAACTTGGTGTCTACACCCCCCCCCCATTCTTAGGATAAAGTACATTCTAAGTATAGCAAAAATAATCCTATATGAGACCTGGGGTGTAGGACAAGAACGGAAGAAGGAAGGAACAAATCGTGACAAAACCCATATATACAAAGTAGACAATGTTGAGGCACCTCTCAACAAGCGCTAGATTTTATGCCCCTAGCTGGGCGTAAAGGTTAGGACAATGCAGTATCAAGGTTTAGGGTGGCATCTGTAAGGCGAATGCCATATTGTCGTCATAGTTTTGGTAGAAGGACAACGACGAGGTCAATAGCGTAGAGGATGACACCCAAATAAACAGTCAGACGAGTGTCTGCTACCGGGTATAGATATGAGAAGATGAAATAGGGCTCCGGTAGCACAAAAGAACTCATCGGCTCAAGATCAGAATGGAGTGGAAGGGTAGAGCCGAAGAAATCGAACGTGGAGAATGAAGGATCAGTCATGGAATCCTCCACATTAATCACCGTCTCAAAAAGGTAGAGAAGGTCATGATCTGGAGACACACTAAGAGAGCTAATATCCGATGCATATAATGGAGAAACATAAACAACGTCATCAAATATCTCAAAGATCGGCTCATCCTCGCGAGGGTCATCGAGAAGAGAAAAGTCAGACTCAATAAGATCATAAGTATTAAGAGACTCAATCTCGTGATTCGACAGATCAGATACACTCTCAGAAATGTAGCACACCTAACTGGTACTGCATCACCCTCGTGTGCTATCTTGACTAATGCATCTCGAGAAGATGGGATGTCTGAAAGTGCTCTCGAGATGGTCGCAAGTAAATCAATGTCGGAATTGTGGTGTGAACCACCACACGAGGTAACTACCAGTGCAATATGCTTAACGGCCATCCCCCTCATGGAGATCTCAATAAGGTCAGTCGGCGAAAGTCCATGATCTGGAGATCTCCTCAAGAGGTCAAGAAACCTTAGCCATGAATCATGCAATGGCTCTCAGGGGTCTACTAAAAAATATGTGCTTAAAGGCCTCACCATATCTGCTCTATGCAGGGGGTAAAATCTCTGTAAAAACTCTAAGTGTAACCCTCCCCACGTAGAGAACTTCCTTCCAAATCGTCTGTGCCATCTCATGGCTCTACCCTGGAGTGAAAATGGGAAGGTTTTCAGCATCAGCTCTCAGAAGTGATATCTGAGTATACATGGGTCACACAAACTCCTCAAACTTAGAAAGATGAAAATATGGATCCCCGTGCACTTCCCCCAAAAACTTCGGCAGTCTCTGAATGAACTCCAAATCCAGAATGAAGGGACTCAATGTAGAAGCTGATTGTGCTTCCTGATCGGTGTGCTTATCCGTCATCCTAGCATAGAAGTCATCTAAAACTCGCAAATACTCCATGTGATTTCTCTTGGAATGCACTCTCATCCCAGTAATGAAATCATTCGGGTCTCGCATCTGCTTAGTCTGATCTCCACAGGCGTCAAAGACAACATGCCCAGTAGAAAGAGGGAATAGAGAAGGAGAAGATGGAAGGTCGGTCGGAGTTCCGACTTCCCACAAGAGTGGACAAGAATGATGGGAATAAGATGAATAAGCTGTGAGATCCGACGGGAAAGGTGGGCGACCCATCATCCGGGGATAGAAAAGGAGAACGAGAATGAAGGGAGGGAGGGAGGGATAAAGAGAGAGATGGAGTAAAGACAAGAAAGGGGACAGGAGGGAGGGATCTGGAAAGAAAACAAGATCAGCAGTCAAAGCCCCAATTAACCTATTCAATGCTGAGCTGATGACCGCGAAGGATCGGTCGATTATCTTGTCGATTTTAGTTTAGGTGATAATTCAGTCTTGCAGAGAGATTAAGCGAGCTAGTAGGGACCTAATGCTCCCAAGAGGCTGTCCCGATCCCAAATCTAGATCTTTCCCAGTCAGTACAAGTTGCGGACAATTTACCGGCTACCCGATCAACTTGATGTGTTAAGGATATCGCAGCCCGCTTTATCGAAGATCAGAGTGATCCTCATTGGAGAATGACTAATCCCAAGACCAGTAGTCTAACGAGAGTTCAGGTGTGGCTCTAGCCTAGTGTGTGTGTCACTCTCTCGCGCAAGCAAACCAAACAATGAGAGGATGACTCTCCCAAGACATATTTTTAAGTGAGATCGGTCAAGTTTGTTTAGCAATCCCAATTTTATGAATATCTCTTTTTATGGTATTTTCAATAATGAGTTGTTCGATATCCTGATTATTTTAAATCCAAAAATGGGGGAAGAAGTCGAAAAAGCCGATGCGCGATCAAAACCTATGATGCATGCAAAGTAAGAAATGCGCACCTGTCACCAGCACTCTACATGCAGGGTGATCCGCGCATAAATTAAAAGACTGAATTTAAACTAATTTAAATGATGCAAGAAGAGAACAACCTTAGATGAACAATTTCTAATCGTGAAGAACAATAGTCAACTGACTAGAGAGAGGTCAAGGTCCAGTCTCTGATGTCGATCGCTGTCCGCCACAATGGATCTTGCACGCACTGTATATGGCCTCTAGTGGCACGTGACCTCTCAATCAATCAGGTTAACTTTTTATTATGATTTTTAATAAGGTCCAATTACAAACTATAGGTACATGCAAGATATTAGGGATTAGGCCTTAATTATTTACGTCGTAATCAAAAAGTTCCTAAATCTAAGGGCCAAATTCTTCGAGAATCAAAGGAAAGAAAATGCGAAGAAAACAAAACCGGCAAAAGTCACGGTGAGGTCCCCCGAGCACATCGGTGCTCGACGAAATAGACCTTGATATGCCAAGTGTCCAAGAAAGAGTCTGAGTGTCCATGTTTTATTACAACAATAATATTGTGCTGGAAAATAAAAACTACTCTATCTTATATAACTGATTTCCTCGTGTCCTCTTGCTCCTCCTCCAATGCGGTTATGTCTGTCAAAAGACGAAATGTTCTCGGGCGGTCCCTCGCACAAAAATCAAAGCAAAGAGAATGTCAGAAAAACAGTTATATAAAATAGAGACAAAAACAAAAATAAAAAGAAATCTGAAAAGACTACTAAGTTGTGCTCCCCGGCAATGCGCCATTGTGAGCGAAAATCTAGATCGACTAAGATGGAAAAATAAGTAAGCGTTGTTGTTCCTAGCCAATCAATTCGGTCAATCAAGAAAATAGAAACCACTCCAAAGTAAATCGATCAAAATAAGGGATATAATGTCAGCGGTCTCCGCTATTTATTTAACCTGGTATAACGACCAGGGTCGAACTCAAGGAGCACGGAAATGTACAAGGTAGTCAAAAATTAGATGAATAAAAATATATTTTTGTGGTTTTTAATTTATGAATTTTTTATATATTTTTTTCAAAATAAGAAAACAAATAAAAAGAATTAGGCAAAAACAAGCTTTAATAATTTTTATTGAGATTAAAAATACTCAAAAATTAGAAATAAAAATGTTTTTAGCTTTTTCAAATACTCAGAAGTTTTTGATGATTTTTTGGGTTTTTTCCCATTTTTATATGATTTTATAAAAATAAAACAAGATCAAAACATGGAAACAATGTACAACCTGGACTAAAAGGTAAGTTTAAAATAGTAAAAATCCCTCAAAGTCATGTGTGTGATTTGTATGAAAAAGCAAACAAAAATATTTAACTACAGCAACTGAAAACCTAATTTTTTTATTTTTCTAGAATTTTTAATGATTTTTATAATAATTTAGGATTTTTAGCTTTTTAGGGTTTTTACAAAGGATTTTCAAACAAAATTGTTATTGAATGTAAAGCACATAAAAACAAGCACGCACAAATTTTTATGGAATTTTTAAGACCATTTTTATATTTTTTTTTGGTATTTTAGAAATTAGACAGAACACTTTTTAAGTTTTTTATTTTTAGAAAATATCAAATAAAACTAAAATAATTCTCAAAAATTACCATAGATATTACGTTTTAGCAGGAGCTAACTATAATGTTTATGGAATTTATGGAGTTAATTAGGTATTTATTTGATTAAAAACCAAGCACACAACGCATAAGGACCTAGATGTAATTATTGGAAAGTTTCAGACCAAATCTTAACACGCTTAAAAGCTAAGAGCCCATTCTTCAAATTAGCCAAGCAAACATGTGCAATCCACGCGACAGAGGTTCATAGGGGCATAAGTGCAATTCTCAAAACATAAGATTCAAATAGTAACAACCAGAGAGTTTAGGACTAGCCATGTAAATACCCCAACAGGTCATGTGGGACTACACGTGCCTCAAATTCGGAGGGACTAAAATGCAAATACAAGAAACCTAGAGGTCCAAACTGCAAAATGCCCAAAATAAAAATAACTACGACAAATATTTACAGGACTAGATACTAAATGCAAAACATGAAAGAGCCTAAGCAATTTACCCCTTACTAAAGCTCGATCCAATGGTTGAGAGGTCTCCACTAACGGATGGACGGTCTAGATGCGAGGGTACCCCTTCGACGATGGACGTCTACTGGAGGATCCTCAGATGGATCTGACAGTCCATGCCCCTCGAGATTTGACGGTGACGATTAGACCTGGAAGAGGCCCAGATCCAACGGATGGGATGATCACTGGAAGAACCGGCGAAGAACTCGACTCCGACGAGTTTCAGCCTACTAATACGCGCTGGTGTGTCATCCTTCGGAGCTGCTCTGGTGGGAGAGCGGTCGGGAACGACGGTCCGCAACGGTGGAGGTCCTTAGAAGACTCCAAGACCGTGAAGAAGGTCATGGAGAAGCATGGAGTCCTAGAGCAACCTGGAGGAGCTGTTGCGCCTTGACGAATCGGCCTCCAGATGAGGTCCGCTCGCATTCTAACCTGCACAACTGAACAGAAGGGTCGAGGGTAGAGTGCCTTGACCTGTTAAATCTAGAAATATGTGGCTGGTGGAGCATGGCGTGGCCCTCTGATGAGGTGGTAGAGGAAGAGGATCGAGGATTCGTTCCGAGGCGAATCAAGGTGGGTGAGTGGGTGGAGAACATGGAGAGAAGTCTGGCGAAGGTGGTCAGGGTCTCGGAATGGCAAGGGTATGCTCCGGCCAAGGAAATCGGAGCTGAAAGGGAAGCTCTACTACAAATCTAAAACTCGAATCTAAAGCAGTAATCCTACGAAGCTAAGTCATTTGATGGCTGGAGTCGTCTAGGCTAGAGGTCGGGGACCTCCGAGGGTCATGGCCTTAATGGGTTGATGGACCTAGAGGCTTAGCCTACCTCACAGCGGAGTACAGCGGAGGAACCGCCAGATCATAGGCGTACAGTTCAAACACCTCGCTGCACGTTCCTCTCTCATGCGTTGTCACTCACGGGAGATGGACGGAGCTCCTCGGATGAAGAGTAGTGGTCAAAGATGCCAAAGAAGGAGGATCTCTAGGAGGTCTTATAGTCTGCAGGGTCCGAGAAATATGGAACGAGGGCGTGTGAACCATGGGTCAGATCCCTAAGGATGTCATCGGGCGTGGATCATGGATCTTCCCTCTCTAATTGGAGCGTTGCTCGAAGATAAACTCGATCGTATCATGTCTAGAGAATTCGACAAAAAGTGAAGCAAATTGGGTCCGAGCGAAAAAGGAGGCAGAGGGGTCAGTTGACCTCGATCAACAAGTCCGACATGGCCCAATCAGAAGGGGTTGAGGAAAAGGACAAAAGATGCTACACGACAAAACTGTTAGAAAAATAAAGAAATTATATTAAAAATAACAAATGAATTTAAAATTAAAAATGAATAAAAAATATGGTTATTATTTTTCAAGTAATTTTTCTATGATTTTTAATTATTTTTATAAAAAAATTACTATATATACAGTATATAGTATTATATACAGGTAAAATATATTTATATATTTTGCATAAATATTTTTATATTATTATTTATACACAAATACCCTAATTTTGTATTTTATTTATTTTCAACATGATTTTAGGCATACAAAATAATTTCTATTTTATTTTTATGATTTAGTTACAGGTATAGGATAAATAGGAGAGAGACCTATATACATGCATTTTGTACAAGTGAGAAAGGTTTTTGTTTTTATATTTATTTAATTTTTCTGATTTTTATTTATTTTTATTTTATTTTTAGAAATATATACATGAGGTAAAAAGAATATTTTATTTTTATTTTATCCAAAATAATTATTTATATATAGGTAATATATACACATAGAGTAAGCCCTATCTCTCTTTACTTATTTTATTTGGCGATCAGGTCAATGCTTGACCTTATCTTGGGCTTCGGATCACTCTGTATTTATTCTGAATACCTCCTTCCTTTTTCTTTTCCTTTATTCTTTTATTTTTACACAAATACATGCTAAATATACAATGTTAACACATGCACGCTGAATGCTAACTTGTTGTATTTACATCTATATACATGATGCTTTGCCAAGATAAATAGCTAAAATAAAATAATAAAGAGTGAGAATCAGGTATTTATCAGGGTGCGATGACACAAGGGGTTGTGCGACTGCGGGTGACTGGCCGCAAAGGTTGGGGCGGTGTGTTGCGGCGTGGAGAGGAGCATCAGGTGGCTACGGAGGGACGGCGACCGCCTGGAGAGGTGCCTACTCGGGCGGTGGTGCGGTTAGGGGGGTTGTAGGGCGCATGGGCACGGGAGTTTTGTTGTAGACTACAAGCACCGGCATGAGGAGGAGGAGGATGTGTATGGGTCATGAACTGCTACACGTGGGGCGAAGGCAGGCTCACCTGCGGGGGCTCTGCGATCGAGCTGGATGGTTACTCACAGTGCAAGTAAGTGGGTCGAGGTTTGAAATGGCTCGATGATGAAGAGATGTTGTAGAATCAGCTTTGACTTCCATGTCTTTCGCCTCCAGATAATGCACTGCTTTGACGATCTGCAGTTTGAAGAACGTCTTGAACTCAAAGGCTCGGATCTCAATGGAAGCGGGAACGGTTAATGAGAAGCGATCGTGGATGGAAAAACTCGCTCCAAATCTCCAGCCACGATGCGTGGCCAAAGATGGTCTAGTGTGTGAGATAGAGGGGAAGTGAAGGGGTGTCGATGTGGAATCAGTGGTCAGAAGAGGATTTGATTTAAATTTCAAATAAAAATTTAAGATGGAGAGAGATCCGGTGAAGGAAAGAAACATAAGGAAGAAAGAAGAGAGGGAGAAGTAAGGATTACCTAGAGGGATGACATTCGTCGTGGTTGGTACAATTGCTCGAAGAGCAATCATTGATCCTGGCCTCGATGGAATCGACACGATTCGAGAAGCTAAGCAATATCAACGAGTAGGATGCAACGCTGGCACTCGAGGCTCCAACGGATCTCGTCGCGAGTGGTTAATTGTGTTTTCATCACCTATTAGAGGGTGGCCTCACATTATCACCGGAGGTAACGTCGAAGCTGGTGGCGCTCTCTCTTAATCAGTAGCGGATAAAGGAAAAATGAGATGGAGAAGAGAATAAGAGGAAGAAGGAGGGGGTTTAGAAAAGACGTGGGGTGGAGTTTGGAGAAGTAGTGGGAGAGGAGGAGGAATGGAAGTTGGTGAGGAAAATAAAATAAATAAATAAATAAATAGATAAAAGTAGGCTATTTAAATAAAATAAAGAGAAAAAAATAAAAATTGGAAAAATTACAACAACATCAACACAATATGTACAAAACACACAATATATACAAAACACAATTTTACGGATTTTCTATTTTTTGTAATTTTCATTAAAAGTATTTACAAAATAAAAATAAAATAAATATTAAAAACAAATAAAATACAAATATCTTTTTTGAGATTTTCTAATATTAAAAATGAAATAAAAAAATAACGAAAAAGTATGTACATTATATACAAAGTCATAGCACATATTTTTCAACAGTAAAATAATTTATTTTGATTTTTATAATTATGTAATCTATTAAAATATACAATAAAGAAATCAATAGAAAAACAAATTTAAAAAGGTAAATTTGTACATAAAATGTTAGTATCAAGTTAGTAAATATAGATAATATACAATTAGATCCCAAAATCGACATTTTACAAACAAGCTCAATTTTAATGAAATCACTTTCATTGGATAGATAATTTTATAATTTGAACTCTGAAAGTGAGTTTGGTGAATTTGAAGCTCATACAGACCAGGAATTTAGTCGAGAAGTTAAACTTTACGGGTTTTTTGGGGTTTAAGATCTAAAAGTATTTATTCAATGTGGAAATTATTTTATATTTTTGTATACATTTTTTATTCAAGATAGAAAAAGAATTAAGTCAAAAGGAGTTAGTATGAATTTAATAAAAATCAAGGAAGTTTGGGTATTTACAGGGAATTATTTACAAACCATTTTCAACACTTTTTTATTTTATTATTTATTTTTTATTTTTATTTTGAATTATTTTGTATACTTATTTATGAGATAAATATACATTATTAGTCCATTTTTATTAAGAGATGTATTTTGTTAATTAATTTAATTTAGGGACTTTTATTAGGTGATTTGTTTAGAGATTCAAGCTAAGATTCATATATTAAGATGATAAATCACTGTTCATCAAGGATCTATCTATTATTAAGCCTAACACCGCAAGATAGATTTTGCTGATAGAGAAGTCCCCATCATAGACATCCCTGCACCCCCTACCAATAGAATAGTAGGGACAACTTGGAAGATTAATTTTGGAGAAAAGCTTAATAAAAGTAGTTGATGTGGTCTTCAATAATAGTGGGATTATGGCTCAATCTATCATCCACGCAGAGAGCTACAATTATATCTTGAGCTCTTCTCTTAGCTGCATGAATATGAAAGAAGTATTATTCTTTTCACGCAACTTCCTCCAATCTTGTTTAATCATCTGATTCATGATTTCATGATGAAGGGTCTCCATTTCATTGCATTGTAGTTGGACATCAACTAGACTATCTAAGATAATCTAATTGTCAGTGTTCAATCCAAACATACGTTGCAAATGAATAACCAGGGAAATAAATTTTAAAGAGATTGGCGGTGTATGTGAGGTAAGACTAGGTGTGATATTACCACACTTCATTCGTTGGCAAATTTCAAATGTAGGCAGTCCCTGACCGAGTTTTATTAAATAATTATTAATTAAATCATAATTAAATAAATAGTAAGGGTCAATGTTTTAAAAAATATATATTATTATGCACATGAGTTGCCAATTTGGAGAAAAATGACCGGATTAGTACCTCAGGTACCGATTTTAGGGAACCCCTTGGGCAACACGTTAGGTATTGATATGAGAGAACACACTAACAAAGACACCTATTTGAACTATCTATATATTATAGCCTATATTATAACATAAGAATGATATATAACCGATTATATCAATCCTCTATTTTTGAACGAGAATGGATCTCAAATTTTATTCTATATTTTCTAGATAAGACAACTCAATCGTGGTCAGTCCCAAGCCCGAGTTAATTGAGGAGGGTTGCACGTTAGGTAGCTGACAACCATCACAAGAGGGAAAATTCCTAAATATTGTTCTTTTTAGGAATTTCTCTCAAAATAGTTTGGACCTTTTCAACATGGGTTTAAGCAAAACATTTAGATTTCATTGGGGCTTCCCTACTGACGACACGTTGCATCACCCGAATGCAATGAGAAGTTAGTAAGGGTCGCTACATCGCTACATGGACTAGTTCAAATTTGTAAGGGTTCTCGCATGAGGAACGCATGCGAGGAAATAATTGTCAGATGCGATCCAAAATTTGCAAGGGTCTCAGCATGATGGACACATGCGAGTAAATAAATTAGTCCAAAAGTGGCTGTAAAGAAAGTTCGAATATTGACACTTTGACTGATAAATCAATGGAGATTATAGATGTGATGGAAAGAAGGAAGATTCAGATACTATGTCTCCAAAAGACAAAATGGCTTGGAGAGAAAGTATGAGATATTGAGAAGACATGTTTTAAACTTTGGTATTCAAGTAAAGATAAGAGCAGAAATAATGTTGGGGTAGTTGTTCATAAGGATTTGAAGGATTGTGTGGTTGAAATGCAAAGATTCCGGGATTGAATTATTTTGCTAAAATTGGTGTTCGAAGAAGAAATTCTGAGCATCATCTCAGTTTATGCACCGTAAATTGGTTTAGATGAAATGATTAAACAAGCTTTTTGGGAGAACTTGGATAAGATTATGCAAGGAATCTCACAACGAGAGATGATTTACTTAGGTGAAGATCTTAATGGACATGTGAGAAAAGATGCCTCAGAGTAAGCTAGTGTTAATGAAAGCCATGGCTTCAGAAATAGAAATGAAAAGGGAAAAGTCATTCTGGACTTTGTAACGGCTTATGATCTTTTCATAGCAAAAACATTCTTCAAAAAGAGGGAGGAGAATTTAATTATTTACTAGAGTTGTCTGATTAAAACACGGATATATTACTTTGCATGCGTTGAGAAGAAGAGTTCAGTTGTGTTGCAAAGACTGTAAAGAAATTCCGGAAGAGGGTTTGACAACCCAACATCGCTTGTTAGTCATGGATGTGCAAATAGAAGGACTGGTAAAGAAATGGAAGGTTTCGAAGATCACTATAACTAGATGATAGAATCTTCAATTGAAGCAATCAAGCTTCAGGGAGAAGGTTTTAGAAGACTCATCTTAGGATTATAACAGAAGTGTAAACAAGATATGGGAGATAGTGGCATCTTATATCCGAAGGGTAGCTGAAGAGATGCTAGGAGAGTCAAAGGGAGAAGCTCCTGGCCAAAAAGACGCTTGGTGGTGAGTGGAGGGGTGCAAGAGAATCTCAAAATTAAATCTATGTCTAAGGATAGAAAGAGGAAACTATCACAAACTATGAAATAGCGAAGAAGGAAGCAAAGAAGGCTATAAGCACAGCTAAGTCAAAAGCTTATAAAGTTTTGTACAAAAATCTTGATTCTAAAGACCGAGAATAATATATTCAGGTTGGCCAAAGCAAGAGAAAGAAAGACCAAAGATCTTTCTCAAGTGAGATGCATTAAGGATTAGGAAGATCACATACTTGTTACTCAAAAAGATATATGGACTAGATGAAAGCAATATTTTCATAAGATTTTCATTGAAGAAGGAAATGAAGAGGTCATTTTGGGAGATCGAGCTAGTAGTGAATGTTATTTGAATTGTACAAGCTATAAACGAATACAAAGAAATGAAGTAGAGGAAGGCTTTGAAGGTTATGAGACCTGGGAAAGATGCAGGACCTGAAGACATTCCTATATAAGTCTGGAGAATTTTAGGTGAACGTGATTGGACTTGGCTTACAAATTTATTTAATGTTATTTGGCGAATCAAGAAAATGCTTGAAGATTGGAGGAGAAGCATCGTGTTACCTCTTTATAAGAAACAAAGGAAACATTTAAAAATGCTCAAATTACAAAGGTATCAAGTTGATGCGTCACACTATGAAAATTTGAGAATGTGTGATCGAAAAGGAAGGTTGAGATAAGTTTTACAAAGTAAAAAAGAAAATCAATTCGAATTCATGCCAGGTCACTAACCTGTTGAAGCTATCCACTTGCTGAGCAGAATGATGGAGATTTATAGAGCTAAAAGGAAGAACCTCATGATTTTTATTAATTTGTAGAAGGCTTATGATTCCTGTCCCACGGAAAGATATTATGAAGATTTTTGTAGAAGAGACAAGTACTTGTCCTATACATTAACCTCATAAAGGATATGTATGATAGGACTTCATCTTGTGCAAGGATCCAGTTTAGGAATACTGATTATTTTGACGTCAACATTGGTCTGCATCAAGGTTCAGCTTTGGGTCCATTCTTTTTACTTTGATTATGGATGAGTTGATAAGTCACATTTAGGATGAGATGCCTTGGTGTATGTTATCCGATAATAATATTTGTGTCGATTGATGATACTAGAGAAGGAGTAAATGAGAAGCATGAGGTCTAGAGACATGCATTGGAGACTAAATGATTTTGTATGAGTGGAGCTAAGACTGAAACAATGGAGTGTAACTTTATCGGAGTAATGGTGAAGGAATCGAGGTGATGATTGTTGGCAATGACATTCAAAAGATAGATTCTTTTAGATATTTAGAATCTATTTTGTAACAAGACGAGGAAATTGATGGAGATGTGACAAATAGAACAAATGCATTTTTGCTGAAGTGGAGAGGAGCATCTATTGTCTTCTGTGATAAGAAAATTCCTTTGAAAATTAAAGAAAATTTTAAAAAAGCAGCCATGAGACAATGTATGTCCTATGGATTTGGATGTTGGCATGCGAGCTATAGATACATGCAAAGAATGACAATAGCGGAAATTAAAATGCTAAGGTAGATGTGTGGATACACACACACATACGTGCGCACACACAGACACATGTAAAGATCAGATTCGAAATGATGTCATCAGAAGGAAATCTAGTGTAGCTCCGATCGAGGATAAATGCGAGAAAACCACTTAAGGTGGTTTGATCATTTGTAAGGGAGATCATTTGATGCACCGGTTACGAGATGCGAGTTTTGGAATGTTGAGCCGGCTAAGAGAGGGTGAGGAAGGCCCAAGAAGTATTGGAATGTGACTATATGAATGGATCTTAGTTTTTTGGATCCAAGTCTGAGACTGACCCAATATATATATATATATATATATATATATATATATATATATGAATGGAGGCAAAGAATCCATGTAACCGGCTCGAGAAAAATGCTTTGTTGTTGTTTGTATTTTTTGGATAAGGCAATAGATGTCAGATTCCTGGTATCAGATTCCAATTATAGAGAATCCCAAGTCGACACCTCATCTGCCGATTTTGGCTTTTGGGTGTGTTGAGTGATATGGTTGTTTGGGTAGGTAATAGGTTTATGTGTGTGAGACCGTTTACCATGTCACCTTTTCTTTATGTACTCCCCCCTCCTATAATAGCATTCATGCTCATGAAGGTAACATCCTTGGTAGCACGGGTCTTCCTTTCAACTAGATCATAACATTTATACCCATTTTCGTACCATAGTAACAAATAAATATGCATTTCATAGCCTGTGGTTCCAATTTCCTTACATAAGGACCAGAGAGGTGAACATAGAAAACACAACTAAATACACGAGGAACCAAGATGAAAGTCGGTTTATCATGATGTAAAATAGAGAATGGTGTCTTCTTTTCAACCATAGCAGAAGGACGCCTATTTATGAGATGAACCACCATGAGCATTGCTTCTCCTCAATACATCCTGGGAGTATTTCACTGAAAAAGGAGGGCCCTTATAACCTCCAACAAGTGGTGATTCTTTCCCTCAGCTATGCCATTTTGTTGGGATGTGTAACTGCAAGAAGTTTCATGGATGATTCCATTTTCTTCTGCAAATGTATGGGCAGATCCCTCCAAGTACTCTTTAGCATTGTAAGTCCGTAATATTTTTATGTTAGTATCATACTGATTTTTGATCATGTTAACAAAACTTTAAAGGATACTTGGTACCTCATTTGTGCTCTTCATTAACTAGACATGAGTATAACGAGAAAAATCATCTATAAAAGTGATAAAATAACTATGACCTCCCAAACTTTTCAACTTGAAGGATTCCAAATATCAGAATGAACACTTTGAAAAATATAAGTACTTTTACTGTTAGAGATAGGATAAATGGTTCTAGTGTGTTTTGAGAGCGCATTCACTTCACAAAAACGAATCTCTTGTCCAACTTTATTGCATAATTCAGGGAATAAACTATGAAGAATAGGATAATCAGGGTGTCCAAGATGCTCATGCCATCGTTTCAAAGTCAGGGTATCATTTGTTTTTTAGTACAGATTGCTACAACCAAAGCAAAGACCACACAAGAAGGAAGACGATAGAGGCCATCAATAACCAAACTAATCTCAATCTTCTTCCTCATCACCAAGTCCTGTAAACAAGATTCTTCATCAAAAGTTAGACGATAGTTGAGATCTATAGTAATACGATAAATAGAGAGTAAGCTAATGGGAAAATCAAGAACATGAAGAGCATCTTTTAACAAAAAACTATCTATGATAGATAATTGCTCTTTTATAAAGAATTTTCCTCAGGGGGAGTGTAGTGCAATGGGTGTTGAGAAAAATGGAAGTGAACTTTACATCACGAATGAAGTTGTTGAGAGTTATGAAAATGGCAGAAAATAGTTGGTTGATGACAATGTGGAGATGGGGAACAACAATGTTGATGACAAATAGCATTCTTCTGGATCAAACTGATGATGGCAGACGAGAGACTATGGATAACAATGCCGATCATGAGGGATTTATGATACCAAACCACAATTTCAATCTCTCCTCGGATTAATCAAGTCATGATAACAATGTAAGTAGTTCTTCTTCCCTTGATGATTTTGTTGATGATACTAACAATGTGTTGAATGACCTTGGTGGTGATACTGAAAATGTGGAAGATGATCTTCCTATTACAGTGAGAAAGGCTGTAAGATCAGTCGGACCTCCAACCTGTTACCCTATGGAGAACTATGTCTCATACTCCAAGGTGAGTTTAAACTACAAAATATTTTATTAATGTGCTTAACTCTCATGTTGTTCCCAAAAATGTAGTTGAAGCCCGTAGGGATCTTAAATGAGCAAGCCATGACAGAGAAAATGGAGGCTATGAAAAAAATTATACGTGGGATATTGTCAAAATTCCAAAAGATGCTCATCTAGTAGGCTCAAATGGATCTACACGATCAAGTATAAGGCAGATGGAAAAATTGATAGATTCAAAGCCCCATTGGTTGCAAGAGACTACCGTCAGAAATATGGTATCGATTACCTCGAAGCATTTGCTCCGGTTGCAAAAATGAACATTAACTGAGTTATTATTTGTCTTGTTGTTCAACTCTCCTGAAATATATATCAACTAGATGCCAAAAATACTTTCCTAAATGGAAGCCTCAAAGAAGAAGCCTACATGAAGATGCCACTTGGGTATGGTCAAACAGATAAATGCTACAAGCTAAAAAGGGCATTGTATGGGCTGAAGCAATCATCCAGAGCTTGGTTTGAACACCTCAGGGTTGTAATGATAAAAAATAGGTATATCAGGCTAATGGCAATCATACCTTCTTCATCAAAAGTAATGGTATTAAGAAGTATGTTCTTGTGGTCTATGTTGACGACATGATCCTCATCGGAGATGATGATAAGGAACTATCTAGCACTAAAAGGGTTCTTTCAACAGAATTTAAACTAAAAGACTTAGGACAGGTAGAGTATTTCCTTGGCATAGAGATGGATAGATCTCCACAAGGTATGTGTATTAAATAGCGAAATTATGCTCTCAGACTACTTAATGACTCATGTATGCTTGGTTGCAAACCTACATCCTATCCTGGGAGGCTAATCATAAAATGAGTAGGGAGGATGGTGAACCTCTTGACGACACGAAGAAAGGGAGATCTCGAAGATTAGTTGGAAAATTAATCTATCTTGCTCTCACACGTTTGGATATCGCTTATGCAGTGAATATTGTCAGTCGATTTATGTACCCCTACGACTGTCCATGTGAATGTCGTTAATACAATCTTGAGCTATATAAAGAAGTGCCATGGTGAATGGCTTATATCCAAGAAACACAATAATATTACTGTTGAAGGCTCTACTGATGCTAACTAGACGGGGCCAGTTGACGACAAGAGGTCTACATCTAAGTATGTTGTATACTCGTGTGAGAATTTGGTTATTTGGAGAAGCCGGTTCGTCAAATCAATTTCATAGGTCTATTAGTCATGAACAACGACGACTATTGGAAGTATGTCATTTCAAACAGACTCCCAATTTCGGTCTCTAGAGAAATAAAATATTATTTCTAGATCGAGTGCTGAAGCTGAATACATGTCTCGCTAATGGAGTCACTGAAGTGTTATGGTTAAAATTGTTGTTAAAAGAATCAGGAATTAAAGCAACCATGCCGACGAATATGTTCTGTGTCAGCAAAGATGCAATAAACTTGGCAAACAATCCTGTGATGCATGATAGAACAAAGAATGCGAAGATAGATCGTCATTTCATTCGAGAGAATATTGATGCTGACCAATTGTGTATGCCTTATATGAAATCTAATGATCAGGTTGCTAATCTCTTCAAAACCGGTCTGCTTACGGTGCAATTTGAGCTAAATGTAGGCAAGTTGAACATGGTTGACATGTATGCCCACTTTGAGGTGGAATGTTGAGTGATATGGTTGTTTGGACGGGTAAACAAGTTTATGTGTGTGAGACCGTTTACCCTGTTACCTTTTCTTTATGTACTCATCCCCCTCTCCTATAAATACTTAAGCAAATGAAGAATGCCCTAACCTTGTGTTATGCGGAGATTAGGGTTGTTGTGCCCCCGTGGTTTTCCCCTCATCATAAGGTTTCCATGTAAATCCTTGTCTTTGTCTTGGTGATCGCTCTAATGTGTTTCTACAATGTGTTTCTCTCAAATTGCGTATCTCATGTACCTTTCGATACTTATTTTTAACGACTGATTCTTACTATCTATTTATTTAACTACAATCATAATTTATAATTATTTAATAAAAGAGTCATGCCCGGACAACCGACAACATTTCGTCGCAGAAAAACCATCACGAAGTTCCGCCGGTTAGATTCAATTGAGTTTGACGTGGTTTGGTTAGAAGTCCAAACAACATCAACTGTTCTCTCTCTAGCTCTATATATAAAACTCCGTAGGGGGCGTTCCCACTTTGGGTGGATTACCCCCCAAAACCCATATTTCTAACCTACTAGTGAGGTCCACTCTCTTTCCATAAAAAAATATATTATACCATCATATCATCTAAAAATCATAAAATACTCAAACCTCTACCCACTATTTCAAACTTTAATACAATCACATCACAATAACTACTCACTTTTTCAAATCTCAATACAATCATATCATAATAACTACTTATTTTTTCAAATTTCAATACAATTACATCACGCAAACCCTTCCAACTCTTAGCTCACCAACCAAATAATAAAACACGCTCAAAGATTTAGGTTAAGCTCCTCTCATTTGGCTCTCCGCTCCCTCTCTCGCTCCACCCCTCAGGTGAGATCGCCTTCCTCTTTTTTTGTTCTTATTCTTCTCACCAATCCCTGTTTCTCCGCTGCATCCCAATTTCTTTTTTGCGCTCCGGTATATATTCTGGATGTTTATGTGCCTGAATCCGAGTGTCTGTGCCACCTTTTTGTTGGGTTGGTTTTGTTTTTTCTGATACGGAATGATGCGTTTGTGGGTTTCATCTTGGTGGATAAGAAATGCGCCTTGAATCGTGTGGCTTAAGGTGATTCCTTTCTTGGATTAGTTGTTTTGTGTTTTGTTTATTGATCTGAGCCGGGATGCTGTTTGATATCTATCACGCTATGCGAATGTTGCCAGATGCATGTAGTGGAGCGGGGGAATGTGGTTCAGAGGGGAATGGACGTTGATTGTTAGGATTTGGGTCAAGTTGTGCTTTTGATCTTTAGGTTTGATGCTGATGGCTGGATTTTGTTTTTTTTTGTGGCTGGTAATTTAAAGCTTCAGCTGTCAAAGTTTTCATTTCATTAAATTTATCTTTTCTACGGTGAGTATAATTATTTGGAGTTCCATTGAATCCGCTTTAAGAGCTTCATTGGTTGGGGGTATAAACTACCTGATCATAAGTGTTTTGAATGATTACCTAGAAAGCAGGGTGATTTGCGAGTGAAAGGGTAACATTTCGTCCTTGTAATCTTTTGGCAGTGGGTGCATGATGTGCCAAGTTCTCCAGCCTTTTGGTTTAGAGATGTTTTATGAACTATCGTGGATTTTCTTGCTAATTGGGTAATTAGAGCAGAACCAGGACATTGAACTTTTACTGCCTTGAGAGAACTTTGACTGTCTTGATCAAAAAAAAGAGAGGGAAAATGAGAGACCGTGCTGCCCAAGGATTCTAAAGGGGAAAGGATTTGGAAAATGACACTGTTCCTTTAATTGTGGGTGCAAAAATGCCATCTCATACCATTTTGTGCAAGATTTGGTGAACTATTGTAAAGCTTACTATTGGAAGCTATGGATCCTATAGCAAAAAATAGCAAATCACGTTGACAATTTGAAACAAGATGCTTCTGAATAATTTTATTTACATACTATATATATTTCTGCTACTTTACATGTACATGTACAATTATTAGTGTTGAGATGATTGTATCTCACCGTATTATCTTTATATTTTATGTTTTCTTTGGGTATCACTTATGTAATTAACCCATGGCTCTTCTCCTATATAAGAGAGCCCTGGGATCTCGTTTAACATAAGTCTCATTTTTATCCCAACATGGTATCAGAGCAACAATCCTAGACCGGGGTTCTCGTACCCCAACCCTAAATCTAACCCTACACCCGCCACCCCCATTCTCCCGGCACCGCCAGCACCTTCGCCCGCCCGCCCCCCCTTCTCTCGGCGTCGCCAACACCTTCGCTCCCCCGCTCCGCAACCCCAGGCGGCTCCCTCCCCTGTCACCACACCCCCAGACGGCCTCTCCATAGCCGCTGCACCGCCAGGCGGCACCCTTCCACTACCGTCGTAGCCTTAGGTGGCCTCTCACCAGCAGCCAAACCCTCAGGCGGCCCCTTCTTCGCCGCCAGAACTCCCAAGCGGTGCCGCCTCGAGCTGCCGCCTTCTTCGGAGGAGCCCTTCTAGCGCCGCCCTGCCTCCGGTGCACCCACCCTGCCCCTGGTTGCGTTGTAAATCCTTCCCGGACCTTTTGGGGCTTGTACTAAACGTTTTTGGGGCCAAATCAGATCTGAACTGATTCGAGATAGGTGAAACAGTCTGATCTGCATCGACATTTACGGCCGTAGACCTCGAACGAGGATTTAGGGATGAGTGTATAAGTCTACAGATACAATTCATCCCTCTTATGGCACTGTAGACAACTCTATTGTTGAGATTTTCCTCTTGTTCCGCATTTTTGGCCTATTGAAGAATGTCAGAAAACAAGGGTGACGTTTTCTCCTCTTCCGATGCCTTCAAGGGCCCGACACCTATCGTGAAGATGGACGGGACCAACTACGAGTTATAGTCCATGCAGTTTCATACCCTAATGAAATGCCACAACAAGGAGCATATTCTGACTGGCTCGGAGCCGGCGGACAAGACTGGGACAAATGCATCATGGAAGCAAGATGATGCCTATGCTCGTATCTGGCTTTCTGGAACACTTAGCACATAAATTGCTAATGATATTGTCAATCAGCCAACTGCAAAGGCCATGTGGGATATATTGGCTGCTAGCCTGCTACCTACGGCCAGACGAAGAATGAAAGCAAGATCCTCCAACTTCAGTTGGACATCTTCTCGACCAAGTAGAATGGTCGGCCTTTCCATGCACATTTTTCACGTCTGAGAGGCATGTTTGAAAGACTCCACAGTTTCATGTCTACCACTAACAACGTGGAACAACAGCAAGCGTATCGGAATGCCACTATGACTGGAGTTTTCTTGTCATCCCTGGACCCAGAGTACGATGCAGCTCGCACTCAACTTCTGACTGACGAGACCATACCACCGATGGAGGAGATCTACATGCGGCTGAGCAGGACTACTACCACACCTACATCTACACCACAACCGATGTCTTCGGCTATGGCTGCTTCTTGTGGAAGAGGCAACGCATCCCAGTTCCGTGGTCATGGACCTCGTGGTCGAGGTGGAGGACGTCAACGTGGTACATGTTCTTATTGTTGTCGTCGTCCTGGTCACTCAGAGGAGACATGCTTTCACAAGCATGGCTTCCCGACGTCTGCTCGTGTTGCTGAGCAGTCTGACTCTTCACCTGCACCCACTACTGATGCATGTTTTGATGATCTTGTCTCGAGACTTCGAGAGATGGTGACCACCCCTGTGACTCAGACTACAGGACCATCAGATGCAGCGGCCACCGCCAGAGCACTGCCTAGTTCCTCAGGTATTTCATATGTTATTACCAGTAGTAGCAGTTCCGATGTGACAGATTGGATTATCGACTATGGAGCTTCTCATCACATGTGTGATGACCGGACACAGTTTACCTCATACAGGGCTATCCCTCCTGGGTGATCCGTGATCATAGCCAATGGAGTTCGCCTACCCATTGTTGGCCAGGGGGAGATTGCTTTAGCTCCGTCTATACATCTTCATAATGTTTTACATGCTCCAGACTTTCAAATGAATCTTTTGTCTATTAGTCAGATTACAAAAGATCTACACTGCCGTGCCATTTTGACCCCTCTTCTCTTATGTTTCAGGGCATACTAACTGCAGGATGATTATTCATGGTCGTGAGCAGAGAGGATTGTGTAAGCTTGCCGTTCCATCATGTGCTGGGGTGGCTTCCATTCCCTTTGGATCAGTTTCGCCTTTCACGTGGCATCTTCGATTTGGTCACCTTGGACTGTGAAGCATGTCAACTTGGAAAACATCATCGCTCCTCCTTTCAGAGTCGTCTGAGTCGTAGTAGTAGTCATTCTTTTGAGTTAATTCATTTTAACATTTGGGGTCCGAGTCGTGTTCATGATCATCAGGGGCATAGGTTTTATATTGTTGCTGTGGATGATTATTCTAGACTTTCTTGCGTGATAAAACATAAGTCTGAAGCTGGTGCTATCATTAAGACTTTTCTTATTGGGATTAACATCTTTTCCTGCTAAAGTCAAATACATTCGTACTGATAATGCTTTAGAATTTTCTACTCCACATTTTTTTGAAGCCAAGAAAAGGGGGATACACTCAATGGTGTTCACCCCAATATATTAAAAGAAAGAGGGTCAGGGATACAAACAAGAAATTAAAAACTAGCGACCCATCGAAGGAGGCAAGGAGCCTCCATAACTGGGCGCCAAGAAACAAAAGAAACAAGAAAACATGACTCCGGTCAGTCACCAAAACCCTAGCGTGACATAGCACGTTCTCTAGATAAAACCGCTGCGCAGAGAATATGGCCTCGTTGCGAGCCAGCCATATCGACCATAAACAAGCTACCGGTGCCAAGAATCGCCTTCTCTCCATACGCCTATTCAAGAAGAGGGAATCACAGAAGGTCTCCACATCACAAGCATGCACCCAAGCCACGAGGGGGTCATCCCACAGCCCCCGGACCAAAGGGCATAGAAAGAGTAAATGGTCCAGAGATTCCACATTCGAATCACACAGGCCGCAGATATTGGAAACCGAGGGCAGCAACCTGGAACAACGATCGCGCGTTAAAAGCCTCTTTCTGCGGACGAGCCATAAGAAGAAGATAATACGCAAGGGCAGGCCCAGGCTCCAGAAGAAACCGCAATCTCTCACTAGGGAATCCGATCGAGCAGGCAAAGTATGAAGCAATGATGCGTAGGCCTTCCTAGTCGAGAAGTCACCATCTCTCCAAATCCAGTGATCCAAGCCCACAGAGGGAGAATCTGCTTGAGCAAGGACGTTCATCAGAGCAAGAAAATCCAAGAACCTCTGATCCGAGAAGTTCCCCAGAAAGCAAGGAGACCAAGATGCATTCACCCAGCAACAAGCGACGGCGACATCCTTATTTTCCGCCAGAGCAAAGAGACGAGGGAAGCGGATAGAGAGAGGCTCCCCCCCAACCAGCAGTCGTTCCAAAAAGAGAAAGCACGACCGTCCCCCAAAACAGGTTTAAAGGACGCTCTGTTCTTCAAAAATACCTTCTGAAGAACACGCCAGAACGGAGAGCTCGCAACCACAACCCCCGAATCGCCCTCGCCAGCCCACTCTCTCCCATGAAGCTCCCTCAAGATCTCAATAAAGAAACTTTCATCTCTTCCCCACACCCTGCTTGCCCACTTAAGGAAGAACGCATCATTGATCAGCCTGAGGCGCCTAACCCCCAAAGCACCTGCCAGCTTCTCCCTCACCACCTCCTCCCAAGCGACCAGGTGAATCCCACGCCCTCCGATACCGACTTCCCCCATAAGAACCTCTTGAAGCAAGACTCAAGTCTCTTGCAAATCCCAGCAGGCAGACGTCGAGTCGACAACAAATGAACTGGAATGGCGGCAAGGACTGAACGAAAAAGAATCAATCTACCTCCTTTTGAAAGAAGCGCCGCACGCCAACCTGCCAATCTCGCCTCAACCTTCTCCACCACCACACTCCAATCCTTAAGTCTTGGCCTCCCCATCACCAAGGGAAGGCCCAGGTAGTCAAGCGGAAGGCTGCCCAAAGCAGAGCCCAGAATGTTCGCAAAATCCACCGCCATCGACTCTGAGAGTCCAAAAGGAATAACCTTAGATTTGTTACCATTAATGTGCAACCCCGATAATTCGCTTAAGAGGTCTAGCGTCACCGACATGGCCGCAACTTCCGTATCACCCTCTTCAATGAAGCACAAAGTGTCATCCGCAAATTGAATTATCGGCACGGAAATGGCCCCCTTTGAGAAGCCCTTGGAGAGGCCTGCAACGACCACCCGATCCACCATACGAGCCAAGACATCTGACGCAAGCACGAATAGAAGGGGGGCCAGAGGGCATCCCTGGCGCAGACCCCGATGCGGTTGAAAGCGCCCCCTTCCAAGCTGCCATTAAGCAATAGAGAAAAGGAGACGGTAGTCACGCATCGCCGCATCCACGAAATCCAAAGCTCCGGGAAGCCTCGCCTCTTGAGGACCGACCATAGAAAAGCCCAATCAATGCTATCATAAGCTTTAGCGAAATCAATTTTCCAAAGCACTTCTTGACGCCCCGAGACTTTCCAATCCGCCACCAGTTCCGACGCAACAACAATACAGTCCGATATTTGTCTCCCTTTAATGAAAGCCGCCTGAACCGGGGAGACAAGCGAGTTCAACACATTAGAGAGTCTCCTAGCCAGGACTTTAGCCACGATTAAATAGATGGCGTTTGAAATCGAGATGGGGCGAAAGTCCCCAATGTCCTCAGCCGCATCCCTCTTTGGAATCAAAAGTAATAAAGCTCTATTCAGCCTATCAAAGCCCGCATTTCCATCGCAGAACTCCACTATCACCTCGAAGATTTCATTGCCCACCAAGTCCCAAAAATCCCTGAAGAAGGCCACCGAGAAGCCATCAGGCCCCGGGGACGCATCAAGATTAAGATCCCACACAACCTCTTTAGTCTCCATCAACGAGAATGGCCTAATAAGCATGGCACAGTCCACCTCGGAAACTTTGGGAACCCCCAAGCCCAGCCACTTCCAACAACGCGAGGAACGAGCCGACATGACACCCCTGAAATGCTCCATAATGGCGGAGCCCATAGCATTCCCCAACGAAACGCTCCCCATCAACAGAAATAGTGCGCAGAATATTGTTTCGTTTCTTCCCACTAGCAACCCTGTGGAAATAAGCCGTATTTGCATCACCATCTTTGAGCCACTTGAGCCTGGAGCGCTGACGCCACTCAATAACTCTCTTCTTGTCCTCCTCCGCCGCCTTTTTTTGCGCAGAGGATCGCTCCTCGAGTTCGTTGACGGTGAGATTCCTCTCATTCTCCACAGAATCAAGTCTTGAAATAATTTCCTCCGCCTCCTTTCTAAGAGCCACCCGCTCCTGCCGCGTCTCCCGTTTATAGCGTGCCAATCTGTGCCTCAAGGAATCAAGCTTCTGAGTAAGTCTGGCAGCCGCAGACCCCTCGAACGAAGAGGAGAGCCAGTGGTCGTTCACCACAACCCTAAAGGAAGGCTCAAGGAGCCAGCATCGTTCGTATCTAAAGAGGCCCTTCAGAGAGATGTTCTCACCAGAATCCCATAAAATTGGCGAATGGTCGGATTCTACTCCACATTTGGCAGAATTTCTCCAGTCTCTGGGTGTTGTTCATCAGATTTCATGCACTTATACATCACAACAAAATGGGGTTGCTGAACGCAAACATCGTCATCTCTTAGACATCACGAGGACCCTGTTGATTCACAGTCATATACCTCATCCATTCTGGGGGGATGCGGTTCTAACCGCCTGTTACTTGGTGAATCGCATGCCATCCACTATTCTTGGAGAGAAGACCCTTCTCGATTGCGTTTCCAGAGAAGGAACTATTCATGCTTACACCGCGAGTCTTTGGTTCGGTGGCTTTTGTCCATAACTTTACTCCTGGCCGTGACAAGCTCTCACCTAGAGTTGTCAAATGTATATTTGTTGGTTATTCTCGTACCCAAAAAGGGTATAGATGTTTTGATCCTGTTGGGAGAAAATACTATGTGAGCGATGATGTTACATTTTTTGAGTCTATTATGTATTTCTCTCCTACAGGTGACATGTTGTCTACTATAGGTTATAGAGAGGATGTTGTGGTACCCACCATGCTTCACCTCCATATTCTCCATCTCATGCTCCATATGATGTTCCTCAGTCCTCGATACCTCCACCACCACCTCCACCTCCACCTCCACCTCCTACCACTGAGTCTACATTCTTACCCCATGTTTATACTCGCAGGTCTTCTATTCGTCCCTCTGTTCATGCGCCATCCACATCATCCACCATGCCTCAGGTATGTCATGAACATATTATTTCTATTGATGGAACTGGCAATTAGAATAATGTACAGGAAGAATTGATTCCAGAGGACAGCGAGGCTGATGACATGGAGATACCGATTGCTCTAAGGAAACCTCGTCGCCAATGCGCCACATACCCAATGGCTGCACATATTTCCTTGGATCATCTGTCAGAGGACTACAAGAAGTTTTTAGTGGGACTATCTGTTGTTGCTATCCCACAGACATATCAGGAAGCGCTCCAGGACAGTAGGTGGTGCCTTGCTATGAAAGAGGAGATGGCGGCTCTGCGATCACATGGCACATGGACCATTGTCTCTGCTCCACCAGGTGCCTCGGTTGTGAGTTGCAAATGGATATTCAGGGTCAAACAAAGGGCCGATGGCAGTGTCGACCGATTCAAAGCAAGGCTTGTGGCTCGGGGGTTCATCCAAACCTATGGGGTGGTGATGCAGCATGATACCAATTTTAATTTTAGTAGACATTTATTTTGTCTAGTTAGCATTTGTTTTGTTTATTTATTTCCTATGTAAAAGGCTCATTATAAAAGGCCTTATTATCCTCTTTTTTTTGTTTATTTTATTTTCCTAATTTTTAGGATAAATTGTTGCTTATTTTGGGGAGGGGATTAGCCTTTATAAAAGGTCCCCTTGTATTAGGGTTTAAACTAAGTTGAAATACAAATATTGTCCCCTCACTTATCTCTCTCTCCCTCTCTCTCTCCCTCTCTCTCTCTCCCTCCCTCTCTCGAATCCGCCGACTCCCCTTCCCCCCCCCGTTTCTTTCTTTCCCCTTCGTTCCCAACCCTACCCGACAACCCCACGCCGCCACCACCCCTCATCTCCCCTCCTCCCGACCTCGACTGCGCCTCCCCCTCCTCCTCTTCTCTTCCCCTCTCGATTCCGCCCCCTCCCCTTCTCTCCCTCCCCGCCAACGCAGCGCCGACGCCGCCCGAAACTTCCCCGCGCACCAGCACTTCGCCCCCCCTGCCTCCCCACAACGCTGCCCCCCTGCAACCTCTTCCTCGCGCCGCACCCCGCTTCTCTTCCTCTCGCCATCTCCCTGCGCAACCCAGTGCGCCTCGCCGCCCTCCCCTCGCCGACCTTCCCCTCCTCCGCCTGCTCCCTCCCCCAATCCCGCACCCGCTTCTCCCTATCCCACGACCCTCCCCTGTCACGCCACTGCTGCCACCCCGCCGCCTTCGCCGCTGTGTCCGCCCTGTCGCCAGCCGCTGTATCGCCGACACCGCACGTGCATCCCTGTTTGCCGCATCCCGCAGACCAACGGCGACCCGCCACCGTGACGGCCAGATCTGAAGTCCTCGCTCTTCCCCTTGCCAGTTGTGGTATGAATGTTTTCTCCACATATTATTCCACCATATAAATTTAGTATTGTGGCCTGTGATATTGCTATTCGGTTTGGTGATTTGTTGAGATTCTAGACTGCAGCATTGTTATTTATTTCCATTAGTCGTTAACTAATTGATTTGCCCTAAAATTGTGGAAGAAACCGGTGCTTGAGCGCGAGTCATTATGTAACTCCCCAACCCCAAACATAGTGCCATACCTAAAACTTACGAAGTGTGGGTATGGTTTATAAGTGATGGGGACTACTACTTGACAACCCGGCTTAAGCATTTTGGGGGTGGTTAATCGGCCCCGTATGGGCCCGATCCCAAGAGGTTGTCAAGGCCAATAGTGCTCGATAACGGACCGGGGACCTAAGCCCGGGACGTTACAAATGGTATCAGAGCCGATTTCCCTCTTATAGTGGAAAGGGCTACCCGAGAGGTGGAGCCGCCCCTACAAAGAGGTTGGAGGAAAAGGCTACCCGGAGCGTGCAGCCGCCACTGTCATTGGGAATAAGTGATGGACCATGTCGCAACGAGGACGTTGCGAATATAAGTGGGGGAGGTTGTAACTCCCCAACCCCAAACATAGTGCCATACCTAAAACTTACGAAGTGTGGGTATGGTTTATAAGTGATGGGGACTACTACTTGACAACCCGGCTTAAGCATTTTGGGGGTGGTTAATCGGCCCCGTATGGGCCCGATCCCAAGAGGTTGTCAGGGCCAGTAGTGCTCGATAACAGACCGGGGACCTAAGCCCGGGACGTTACACATTATTTCCACGTGTTGCTGATTTTTAGCGTATCACACAACATTTTAGCCGTTGTCATCATTTTAATCCCTTAGACAATTGTTCGGAACGCCATTTAGTTCATTACTCATTTAGGTTGCATCAATTTGGTATCAGAGCATCACGATCTTGCACCTCACTTGCATCGCATTTATTATTTGCATATAAAAACAAAAAAAAAAGAAAAAAACAAAACAAAAAAAACAAAAAAGAAAAAAAACAAAAGAAACAAAAAAATCCCAAACAAAGAAAGTAGAAACCCTAGGATTCCCATGGCCGACAAACCAAGTGCCTCTAAACCCACCTATACTTCACACCCTGAATTAACATTAGAGGCCATGTTTGCCCAATTACAACACATGAACAATCAACTGAGCACACAAATCGCCGGAATTGATCGTAAGGTCGCCGTCGCATATGAACAAATTGCCACATTGAATAGTCGCGTGCTTGGACCAGACCATAGTGATGAAACCCTCAATAAAGGTCGACGCACTGGCCGGAAACCTCACTCCCGGAATAGCACTTCCCGTGACTCTAGTTCATCTACTTCTGACGGACACGTTAGCGACTGGCCATCACAAGAAAGTGAAGAAGAAGAACCAAGAGACTACACCCCTTTCTTTCCCAAGAATCAAGATCCACACACCTCTGGTTATACTGCACAACCTAATGGCGAATATCAATTCCCACCCCGAAATGGACCTCGGTCCGATGATGGATGGGATCGCGGCATCCGCCTCGATGTTCCAGAATTTGATGGAGGACGAGATCCTGACATCTTTTTGGATTGGCTCCAAGCCGTCGAACACTTCTTTGTGTGGAAGTCCATGCCTAGCGAACGAAAAGTCCAATTCGTCACTATAAAATTAAAAGGGCATGCGCTGCTATGGTGGGACCGTTTGCAATCTGAACGCAAACGAAAAGGAAAAAGCAAAATCCGCAGTTGGAGCAAAATGAAAGTTAAATTGAAAATCAAATTCGTGCCTGAAGATTACAGACGCGATCTGTACGCGCGACTGCAATCATGGAGGCAAGGTACCATGAGCGTGAAGGAATACACCGAAGGGTTCCAATCCCTAGTCCATCGCAACCGCTTGCAGGAGACTCCTATTCAGGAAGTCACCCGCTACATGCAAGGCCTCCGCCAAGTCATCCAGGATGAACTCTACCTCCACAACTGCCGAGATGTCGACGAAGCCTACAAGCAGGCTGAACGGGCTGATACCAAGCTCGCTAAAGCCCAAACAAGGAAGATGTCTTTCTCTGCGAACTCCGCCCCTCGCACCAATACCCCGATGACGACCTTCAAATCGATAGGTTCCTCATCCATAGTTGCGGGTAAACCCCAAGCCAAACCATCGACCCCTGCCGTCGCCCGACCCCCTATTGGAAATTCCGGCCCAGGCATCTTGGGAAGTCGACCTATTGTAGGACCTGATACTTGCTTCCGATGCTATCAAAAGGGACACCGAGCAGCAGAGTGCCCAAACCCTAAGGCTAGACCTGTTCACTTATGCACCACCGACGACCCTGAAGACCCTGACCTTGAATCACAGGAATCACCTATGGAGGAACCGACTGCTTTGACTGCTGACACCATGGGAGCCGACGACTATGAGCCTCTAGGAGTGGATGGAGACGAATCCGGTCCGTTCCTGGTAATTGAACACGAGAACTTTATCGCTCCTGACAGCGCACCCACAAACATTCTGCTCACCCCCGCTGTCCACGATGCCGATAGCTGGCTGCGACGCAACATCTTCCGAACCACCTGCACCTCGGGAGGACGACGCTGTTCGCTGATCATTGATGGAGGAAGCGTTGAGAACTTCGTTTCACAAGAAATGGTCGATAAGTTGGGACTGCCAACTCAACCACTCGAGAAACTGTACAGTGTGGCATGGTTTCGTGGTGGTACTCAACTCCCGATCCACCGTCAAAGCCTCGTTAACTTCTCCACCGGTCCTTCATATAAGGACGAGGTGTGATGCCATGTAGCCCCTATGGATGTCTGTCACGTACTTCTAGGGAGACCGTGGCAATTCGACCGAGACACTGAACATCGAGGAAAACTGAACACTTACACCTTTCTCATAGACAAAGTGCGCGTAACCCTCAGACCACAGCGTGAAGCCCTTAGCCCTCGCCAAGTGGCTACACTTCGAGCTGCGACCGCCCAGACTGGTAATAAAACTCCACCGTCAAAGACTTTGACCACGGACCCTGTGTTGTTGATGGAAGCCCAAACATTCCAACGTGAAATGCAGGAGAGCTTCACCATCTATGCATTAATGGGACGTGAAGTGGACAATCAAGAGACAACTCCACCTGAAGTCCCGCCTGAGATAAAGCCCATCATCCAAGAGTTCGCTGACATCATGCCTGAAGAGTTGCCTGAAGGACTACCCCCGTTGCGAGACATTCAACATCACATTGATCTAGTCCCTGGAGCCAACCTACCCCACTTACCCCATTACCGAATGAGCCCAAGTTAGCATGAAGAGATGGACCGGCAGGTTACTGATCTGCTGCGACGTGGGTATGTTCGAGAGAGTATGAGCCCCGTGGCGGTTCCTGCTCTGCTTACCCCGAAGAAAGACGGCACATGGAGAATGTGCGTGGACAGTCGTGCTATCAACAAGATAACGATCAAATATCGTTTCCCCATTCCACGCCTTGATGATATGCTTGATATGTTATCGGGTGCAAGGAAGGACATATCGATATCGACATCATATCGATAAAATGTCGATACCGATATATCGCCGATATATCGGCGATATATCGACGCATATCGCCGACATCCTGTATCCATTGTTCTATTTTGAGATGTCGATACCCGATATATCCATATCGGCGATATATCGGTGACCTGTCGATACCGATATATCGCCGATATATCGACGATATATCGCGATATGGCGATCCCTGATCGGGTGCCAAATTGTTCTCCAAAATGGATCTCTGCAGTGGCTACCATCAGATTCACCTCCGACCTGGAGACGAGTGGAAGACTGCTTTTAAGACCAAAGAGGGCCTGTATGAATGGACGGTCATGCCTTTCGGCTTGTCGAATGCCCCAAGCACCTTCATGCGAACCATGAATCATGTATTGTGACCCTTCATTGGCAAGTTTGTGGTTGTGTATTTTGATGATATCCTGATCTACAGCTTGACTAAAGAAGACCACTTGTCTCACCTTTGACAAGTCCTGGAAACCCTGAGAGCCCAAAAACTGTATGTTCACCTTAAGAAATGCTCCTTCATGTCTGACACAGTCCTCTTCCTGGGGTACATTGTCACCGCCGATGGACTTAAGGTTGATCCCTCCAAAATTCAGGCCATTCAGAGCTGGCCCGTACCCAAAACCCTCACTGAAATTCGCAGCTTTCTGGGGTTAGCTTCTTTCTACCGACGTTTCATTCGGAACATTAGCACTTGTGCAGCTCCGTTGGTAGATTGCACGCGTAAAGGCGCACCCGCTTGGACTCTTGAAGCAGAAACGAGCTTTCAAAATCTAAAACATCAATTGACACATGCTCCTGTCTTAGCACTCCCTGACTTCACCAAGGTTTTTGTTGTCGATTGCGACGCCTCACATGTCGGGATTGGCGCCGTCCTAAGCCAAGAAGGACGACCTGTAGCATTCTACAGTGAGAAATTGAACGAAGCTCGATCACGATACTCCACTTATGACGTCGAATTCTATGCCGTGGTACAAGCTCTCAAGCATTGGAGGCATTACCTGATCCAACGTGAATTTGTCCTTAACTCTGATCATGAAGCCTTAAGGTATCTGAACTCTCAGAAGACCCTTAACAAACGTCATGCCAAATGGGTTAGTTTCCTCCAAGAATACACCTTCCATCTCAAGCACAAAGCCGGAACCCTGAACCGTGTGGCCGACGCGTTGAGCCGACGAACACATGCCCTGACCACAATGACCGTCAGCACAACAAGATTTGACACTTTCAAGGACCTCTACCCCACTGATCCTAACTTCGGTCAAGTTCATGCCGAATGTGTTAGTACTGGGCAGGACCCAACAACCACTTATGTTCTTCATGAGGGTTTCCTATTCAAAGGACACCAACTATGCATCCCTGCCACATCCCTTCGTGAGAATTTAATTTCAGAACTACATAACGGAGGTTTAGCTGGACACTTTGGAAGGGATAAGACCTTGACTCTTCTCCAAGAGCGATTTTATTGGCCACAGATGCGAAAGGATGTTACAAAATTCGTACAGAAATGCCAAACATGTCAGAGATTCAAAGGTCACAGGCAGAACACTGGACTATATACACCTCTGCCAATTCCTCTGCGACCCTGGGAAGACATCACCATGGATTTTGTGCTAGGCTTACCCCTCACTGTGCGAAAAGTTGACTCTTTTTGTGGTTGTGGATAGATTTTCTAAAATGGCACATTTCATTGCATGTAGGAAAACCTCAGATGCATCTCATGTCGCTGATCTGTTTTTTCGTGATGTCGTCCGTTTGCATGGTGTCCCTCGTTCTTTTACTTCGGATCGTGATACCCAGTTTTTGAGTCATTTTTGGCCCACGCTTTGGTCCCGTCTTGGTACCCGTTTGCAATAGAGCACCGCTTATCATCCACAAACAGATGGGCAAACCGAAGTAGTTAACAGATCATTAGGAAATTTATTGCAATGTCTTGCAGGGGACTCTCCGTCCAAATGGGATCTAATTCTTCCCCAAGCTGAATTCGCATATAACAGTTCCACTGATAGGTCCACCGGAAAATCACCCTTTGAGAGTGTGTACGGCTTTCCACTTACCCAATTTTTAGACCTAAAGCCCACAACCATGCAAGGGAGAAGTAGTGCAACTGCTGAGGATCTGGTCGAACACCTAACCCATACCCATGCTGAAATCCGAGCCAAACTCCAAACCATAACCCAGAAATACCAAGCCCAAGCCAACCTACACCGAAGAGAGAGCGAGTTCAGAGTTGGAGAGTTAGTGATGGTCCACCTGAAAAAAGAGAGGTTTCCTTTGAGAGTCCACCAAAAATTGAGCGAACGAAAGATTGGTCCATTCCGAGTCCTCAAGAAGATTGGGCCCAATGCTTATTTACTCGACCTGCCGCCAGACGTCCAGACATCGCTAGTATTCAACGTATCAGATCTCTTCTTATATCATGGAGTTGAACAGACAGATGCCACTACGCCCGCAGTTCCTGATGATGATATGCGCCAACCGCCAACCGCGACCGATGCCGATCAGATTGAAGATATTGCAGATATCCGAGATATGACAACTAGACGTGGTCTCTTCCGGTGATATCTAGTCAAATGGAAGGGACGACCTCCTACCGATTGCACCTGGATTGACGAGGACGAACTCCAACAACTCCGCCCCGATATACTTCGGAACTTCCACGATGCCATCTCGACGGAGCGAGATTCTTTTTCAACAGGGGGAGTTGATGCAGCATGATACCAATTTTAATTTTAGTAGACATTTATTTTGTCTAGTTAGCATTTGTTTTGTTTATTTATTTCCTATGTAAAAGGCTCATTATAAAAGGCCTTATTATCCTCTTTTTTTTGTTTTTTTTTATTTTTCCTAATTTTTAGGATAAGTTGTTGCTTATTTTGGGGAGGGGATTAGCCTCTATAAAAGGTCCCCTTGTATTAGGGTTTAAACTAAGTTGAAATACAAATATTTTCCCCTCACTTATCTCTCCCTCTCCCTCTCTCTCTCCCTCCCTCTCTCGAATCCGCCGACTCCCCTCCCCCCCCCGTTTCTTTCCTTCCCCTTCGTTCCCAACCCTACCCGACAACCCCACGCCGCCGCCACCCCTCATCTCCCCTCCTCCCGACCTCGACTACGCCTCCCCCTCCTCCACTTCTCTTCCCCTCTCGATTCCGCCCCTCCCCTTCTCTCCCTCCCTGCCAACGCAGCGCCGACACCGCCCGAAACTTCCCCGCGCACCAGCACTTCGCCCCCCCTGCCTCCCCACAGCGTCGTCCCCCCTGCAACCTCTTCCTCACCGCCACACCCCGCTTCTCTTCCTCTCGCCATCTCCCTGCGCAACCCAGTGCGCCCCGCCGCCCTCCCCTCGCCGACCTTCCCCCTCCTCCGCCTGCTCCCTCCCCCAATCCCGCACCCGCTTCTCCCTGTCCCACGATCCTCTCCTGTCACGCCACTGCTGCCACCCCGCCGCCTTCGCCGCCGTGTCCGCCCTGTCGCCAGCCGCTGTATCACCGACACCGTACGTGCATCCCTGTTTGCCGCATCCCGCAGACCAACGGCGACCCGCCACCGTGACGGCCAGATCTGAAGTCCTCGCTCTTCCCCTTGCCAGTTGTGGTATGAGTGTTTTCTCCACATATTATTCCACCATATAAATTTAGTATTGTGGCCTGTGATATTGCTATTCGGTTTGGTGATTTATTGAGATTCTAGACTGCAGCATTGTTATTTATTTCCATTAGTCGTTAACTAATTGATTTGCCCTAAAATTGTGGAAGAAACCGATGCTTGAGCGCGAGTCATTGTTTCCACGTGTTGCTGATTTTTAGCGTATCACACAACATTTTAGTCGTTGTCATCATTTTAATCCCTTAGTCAATTGTTCGGAACGCCATTTAGTTCATTACTCATTTAGGTTGCATCAGGTGGATTATTAGGACACCTCCTCTCCAGTAGCAGGACATTCAACATTACACATTCTTCTATCTGTTGCCGTTTCATGGGACTGGCCTCTGTACCAACTTGATGTGAAGAATGCCTTTCTCTATGGCGATCTACAGGAGGAAGTATATATGCAACAATCACCACGATTTGCTACTGAGGGGGAGTCTCAGAAGGTGTGTCGACTTCACAAGGCGATTTATGACCTGAAGCAGAGTCCGAGAGCTTGGTATCAAAAGCTATCAGAGTTGATAGAGCAGAAGGGGTTTGTGCGGTCTACTGCGGACCACTCACTGTTTGTACAGAGGACACATAGAGGTATAGTGGCTATTCTTGTTTATGTGGATGATATTGTCATGACAGGAGATGATGAGCAGGGTATTCTTACTGTCAAGGAGTTCCTTGGTCAGCAGCTTGTGACTAAGGACCTTGGCAATCTTCGCTACTTTCTTGGATTAGAGTTCGCCAGGAACCAGCGTGGACTTGTAATGACTCAAAGGAAATTTATTATGGACCTTCTCTCTGAGACAGGTATGACAGGGTGCAAACCCGCTACTACTCCTATGGATGCAAGCATGAGATTGTATGATGAGGACACCGAAGAAGTTGACAGGAGGAGATACAGAGAGCTTGTTGGGAAGCTCCTATACGCCACCAATACCAGGTCGGATATTGCTTTTGCAGTTAGCAAGGTCAGTCGGTTCATGGAACAACCTAGGAAGGTGCATATGGATGCTGTCCATATGATCTTGAGGTACTTAAAGACTTCACATGGTTTAGGCCTCTTATTCATTAGGGATACATCACTTGAGGTGACAGGATGTGCAGATGCAAATTATGCTGGCTGTCCTAGGGACAGAAAGTCTACTTCTGGTTTTGCTATTTTTGTAGGCGGCTCACTTGTTTCATGGAAAAACAAGAAGCAGACAGTGGTGGCCAGATCCAGTGCTGAATCTGAATACAGAGCTATGGCACAAGGATGTGCATAAATGATGTGGGTTAGATCAGTATTAACCGACCTTACTGTTGAGGTTTCTCTACCTATGAAGCTTTAATGTGATAACCAAGCAGCTTTATTTATTGCCAATAATCCTGCTTTTCATGAGCGGACAAAGCATATCGAGGTGGATTGTCATTACACTAGAGACATGATCTAGAAAGGTCTTATATCCACCTCTCATGTTTCCACAGGAGATCAGACGACAGATATCTTCACGAAGGCTCTGGCTAGAGGTCCATTTCAGAGATGCTGTTCCAAGCTGAGCATGATTGATATTTATGCTCCAGCTTGAGGGGGAGTGTTGAGATGATTGCATCTTACCGTATTATCTTTATATTTTATGTTTTCTTTGGGTATCACTTATGTAATTAACCCATGGTTCTTCTCCTATATAAGAGAGCCATGGGATCTCGTTTAACATAAGTCTCATTTTTATCCCATCAATTAGTATATGTGTGCTGCTTGGATTAATTACTTAATTTTTTACTATTGAATAATGAAATCACGCAGCATATCATGTATCAATACTATTTTGTTTTTTTGGATGAAGATACTATGTGTATTGTTGAGATACTAGTTATCTTTTGTGATATTTTTAGATTATATATTTCCTTTTTCTTATTCTTGTAATTTTCCCAATAGGTTCTCATATATAAGAGAATCCTAAAACCTCTCATTAATTCAAGTCATTCGTTTCATTCCATATGGTATCAGAGCAACGATCCTAAACCAGAGTTCTCATATCTACTATGCCCTAACCCTACCCGCGCCCCCCCTCGGGCCGCCGCAGCCCCTGCAGAGCGCTGTTGCACCACCTCCCAGGCCGCAGCACCCCCTTCTGCTCCTCTGCGGTTTGGAGGCCACACCGTCGCCTCGCGTGGCCTCCCAGGCCCTGCTAGTCCACAACCCAGACCACTGCAATGCCTTCGTAGCTGTTGCTTGGATCTCTTAGGCCAGAGCCCACACTGCCCAGACCACCCCGGATACGTCGTCGACCTTCCTCGACCGTCGGTGGACCTTCCCTGTTCATTCTTGCATCTCCGTGCCCCTTTGCGGTTCGAACTGCAGTTTGAATCAGTCTGATTTTGACCGTAAAACATGATTTCAGACTTATATATCATATTTTCCGGCTCTAGAAAGCAACACTGATTGATGATGGTTATACGAGTCTACACGTACAAGCTATCCTCCGTATGGTCGTGTAGACTCATCCATATTGGTCTACCACCCAGTTTCCATTGTTCGGTCATTTTATCATTATGTCAGAGAACAATGGTGACATTTTTTCATCTAGTGCCTTAAAGGGTCCGACTCCCATTGTTAAGATGGATGTGATCAACTATGAGTTGTGGTCCATGCAGTTTCTCACCCTCATGTAGTGCAACAACAAAGAGCACATCCTGACAAATCCAGAACCAACGGACAAGACTGGAGCCAATGCTTAATGGAAGAAAGATGATACGTATGCGCGGGTTTGGCTTTGTGGGATCCTCACCATGGAGATAGCCAACGATATTCTGAATCAGCTCACTGCCAAGGCGATGTGGGGCACTTTGGCATCTACCCATGCTCAAGCGAAGAATGAGGTAACGATTCTTTAGCTGCAGTTTGATATCTACAATGCCAAGCAGAATGACCATCCTCTGCACGTGTACTACTCTTCCCTCCGTAGCATGTTCGAGAAGCTTCATAGCCACATGCCTATTACGACATCTATTGAGCAAGAAAAGGTATAAATGAACTTAACGATGGTTGGAGTCTTCATGGCCATACTTGATACAGAGTATGAGGCTGCGTGTACACCTCTCACCGGAGCTACCATACCTCCCACGGAGGAAGCCTATAGCCCTATTATCATACCTTCTCCGGTCATTCCTCTGTCCTCTTCAGCGATGGCCACTTCTCGTGGCAGAGAAGGGACAAGTCAGTCCAGAAGACACACTTCTCGTGGCAGAGGCAATGGACATCAACGTGACCCTTGCACTTGCTGTCGTAGACCTGGACATGCTGAGGATACTTGCTACTAGAAGCATGAATATCCTGCTTCTGGTCGTGTGGCAGAACAGATCGAGCCTTCAAAGACTCCAGCTTCCCAGGTCGATCCTCGCTTGGATGATATTGTATCTCGTATTCGAGAGATGATGACTCCTACTGTTGGCACCACCACTGCAGATACTGCAACCACGGCCAGAGCTTCTTCGAGCTCCTCAGGTATCACTCGTGGCTTTACTGGTAGTCATGGTGCATATATGATCGAGTGGATTATGGACTCTGGTGCTTCCCACCATCTGTGTGGTGACAAGTCACAACTGAGATCCTATAGGACCATACCTCATGGTAGATGGGTTGTCATATCTAATGGAGGCCATTTACCCATTACAAAACAGGGGGAGGCGCATTTGACGTCATCCATGCACCTTCAGAATGTTTTATATGCTCCTGACTTTCAGATGGATTCACTTTCAATTAGTCTGCTTACTAAAGATTTGCATTGTCGTGTCATCTTTGACCATTCGTCTCTTGTGTTTCAAGACGTACTCACGAGCATGGTGATTGGATGTGGCCGTGAGCAACGGGGACTCTACAGACTGGTCCAATCTCCTCATGTTGGTGTTTCTACTATACCCATTGGATCGGTCTCTCCCTATCTGTGGGGCACCTTCGTTTGGGTCACCTTCCTCTGCAGAAGCTGTGTCATGTTCTCCCCCTGATTTCCACAAGATCCTCCTTACAATGTGAGGCTTGACAACCTGGTAAGAATCACCATTCCTCCTTTCCTTCCCGTTAAAGTCGGAGCAGTTCTCAGTTGTTCGAGCTCCTTCATTTAGATATTTGGGGTTCGAGTCGTATTCCTGATCACCAGGGACACCATTTTTATCTTGTTGATGTCGCTGTTTTTTCTTGACTTTCCTGAATCTTTTTATTGAAGAATAAGTCTGAGGCTGGATCTGTGATCAATCTTTTATTAGTGAGATAAAGAATATTTTTCTGCAAGTATCAAATATCTTCGTTCTGATAATGCCTTAGAGTTCTGCACATTACAACTTTCTGATTTTTTTAGAATTCTTGGCATTGTTCACCAGACCTCATGTACTTATACATTCAAGTAAAACGGTGTTGTCGAACGCAAACACCGTCACCTTCTTGATGTGACTAGAACCTTGTTGATTTAGAGTCGTGCTCCTCACGCTTACTGACGATGCTGTCCTTACTGCATGCTATCTTGTGAGCCACATGCCCTCGTCTGTGTTGGGAGAAAAGATTCCTTTCTCGATTGCATTTTTTGAGAAGGATCTTTTTCCTTACACATCATGTGTTTGGTTCTGTTGTATTTGTTCATGATGTCTCTCCAAGTTGTGACGAGCTCTCTCCCATAGCTGTCAAGTGTGTGTTTGTCGGATACTCTCATACCCAGAAGGGGTATCGTTTGATCCGCTCAATCGGAAATACTTTGTCAGTACTGAGGTTACTTTCTTTGAGTCTGTCATGTATTTTTCGCCTACAGGTGATAGACTAACCCCATCACACTCTGACGCTGAGATCTACATGCCTCTACCTCCTACTATCATATCACCTCCATCTACTCCTGCTTTACCACCACCTCCTTAGCCACCACCACCACCACCACCTACCTCTACACATGATCCTGTGACACCACCTCAGTTTTGCCACGTGTTTTTCCTCGTAGGCCTTGCTCGGTTCCCCATGCTCATAGGTCTTGCCCATCATCTAACGCACCTCAAGTATGTACTAAGCATATTGTTTCTATTGGTAGCACTATTGAGTTGTCTGTGCATCAGGATTCCATACAGGATGAGCATGTGCCCTCTCTAGAGGGGGACTTACAGGCTCAGGATATAACATGTGATCTTGATGTGCTGATTGCTCTGCGAAAGCAGAAATATACATGTGCTACTTATCCTCTTGCAGCACAAGTTTCCTTGAGCAGTCTGTCAGAGGATTTCAGGAGATTTACCGTAGCTCTATCAGTCGTGGAGATACCACATTGTGGAGATACCACAGACATATCAGGATGCTCTTAAGGACAACCAGTGGAGATTAGCTATGGAGGAGGAGATGGCCGCTCTATAGTCACGGGGTACGTCGAGTCTTGATTCTGCTTCAGTCGGTGCATCCGTTGTGGGATGCAAATGGGTGTTTACTATGAAACACCGTGCAGATGGAAGTGTGGATCGCTATAAGGTGAGACTCGTGGCACGTGGGTTCACTCAAACATATGAGATGGAGTATCAGGATACTTTTTCTCCAGTTGCCAGACATTCTACTCTGCGTATTCTTCTGTCTGTTGCTGTGGCACGAGATTGACCCTTTTATCAGTTTGATGTGAAGAATGCCTTCCACTATGGTGATCTACAGGAGGAGGTCTACATGCAGCAACCACCTTTGTTTTGCTGTTGAGGGGGAGTGTCAAAAGGTTTGCAGGCTACACAAGGCTATCTATGGCCTCAAGTAGAGTCCAAGGACATGGTTCCAGAAGCGTTCAGACTTGATAGAGCAACAAGGGTTTGTGCGATCGACTGCCGATCACTCTTTGTTTGTGCACAGGACCCCGAGATGTACCATTGTCATTCTTGTTTATGTTGATGACATTATCACTACAGAAGATGATGAATAGGGCATTCGGGTTGCTAAGGACTTCCTAGCTCAGCAATTTGTGACCAAGGACTTTGTTAACTTGCATTACTTCCTTGGACCAGAGTTTGCCAGGAACCGGAGAGGTCTTGTAATGGCCCAGAGGAAGTACGTTACAGATCTTTTGTCAGAGACATGCATGACATATTCCAGATCTGCCACTACTCCTATTGACCCGAGCATGAAATTCTATGATGACACTGAGGAGGTCGACAAGATGAGGTACAAGGAGCTCGTTGGCTAGTTACTATATCTTACTATTACCATGCCTGACATATCCTTTGCCTTGAGCAAAACGAGTCAGTTTATGGAGTAGTCCAGACAAGCACATATGATTCTGCGATATCTAAAGACATCACCAGGCACAAGACTTCTTTTCAGCAGTTACAACATGTGCAGATGCAGATTATGCTGGGTGATCAAAGGATAGGATGTCTACTTCATGCTTCGCTGTGTTTATAGGGGATTCATTGATTTCATGGAAGAGCAAGAAGCAGACCGCGGTTGCCAGATCGAAAGTTGAGTTAGAATACAAGGCCATGACGCAAGCTAGCACATAAATGATGTGGGTCAGATCTGTTCTTATTGATCTAACTATAAACGTGCCTCTTCTCGTGCACCTTTAATGTGACAATCAGGCTGTACTGTTCATTGCCAACAACCCAGCTTTTCATGAGAGGACCAAGCACAGAGGTGGACTGTCACTACACTCGTGATATTATATAAAAGAGTCTTATTGCCACTACACATGTCAAATCTGGAGCAAGGAAGGCCATATCGATATCGATATCAAATCCGTTCGCTCGGAAAAGGATATATCGGGATATATCGCCGATATATCGACGATATCGGTGGAAATGTTGGAAATGGCTGAAAAATGGCATCTTTTTGCCATTTTTTTTCAGAAATTAAGACCATCTAAGATATTAAAATAACAAATAACCTCCAAATACACTCTTATATCACACATATCGGTCCATTTGTACCCCAAATATATCGGTCATTTCGAACATATCGATGTTAATGTTGATTCCTGACTTATAGATATTGGAAATGGATTTCATTCAATATATGAAATAACTTACAAATATACACTTAGATAACACATATAGTTCATTTATGATCCTTATATCGTACATATCGGTTGTATCGAACATATCACTAGCACCGTTAATTGTTGACCTATTGATATTGGAAATAGAGTTCGTCTAAGTTCTTAGAACACTAAATAACTTACAAATATACTCTTAGATTGTACATATCGATCATCTATGACCCTTATATCGCATATATCGATCATATCGAACATATCGTTGTTACTGTTGATTGATTGCTAACTTATGGATATTGGAAATGCAGTCCAGCCAAGTTCTTATAACACTAAATAACTTAAAAATATAGTCGGTCAATAGTCGGCCCAACCGAATAGTCGGCCGACTAGCCCGACTATTCGACCGACTGGAGTTTGACTTTTGACATTTTTATTTTTTTACTTCCAATTTTCAGTTTTTGTGGGTTCCATTTTACCACGGTGTCACCACAAATGTCAAATTCTATATATCTATTATATTGATTGGTACTTTTATCTTGGATTCATGTTAACTAATGACCATATATGTATAAAAATATAAGAATATATGTATTATAAATAATTTTTATAATAAAAAATACAAAATCGAATAATCCTGAATAGTCGCCCGAATACCGATTATTCTTTATTCAGTGACCCCTCCGACTGAATATCGAATACCGACTTCTGCAACACTGTTGCACATATATGTCATATCGAGCATATCATTGTTAATGTTGATTGTTGACTTATAGATATTGGAAATGGACTCATCGAAGACTTATATTGCATCACATGTTATCCATAAACAAAATGCTTGAGCTATTTTTGGAAACCTAACAAATAAAGAGCATAATAGCATTTTTAAGAGACATAATTCATAATAATATTTTGAGAGGAAAGAAGATGAATGAAAATCGATTGGACACCTCCAAGTTGAAGAACCATTGTATGCACCTCCCTGTCGCACCATACCCTACCAGATGGGGGTCTCGCTGCCCGGTCAGCGAGCCTAAGGGGGCTAGGGGAGGTCCAGGTTGGCCCCCTCCCCTTGCGGGGGTGCGATGGTAGCGCCCTTGACTTGAAACAAGATATACAAAACATGATGTGTTTTAATACTAGGAATAGCAAAATACGTAGCGAAATCAAGCTTACAAGGGTATTATTCATCAATATATAGATATCGACGAAATTTCAGCGATATCTGTCGATATCCGAGAGTTTTTGCACCGAATCCAATCAATTTTGGTCGATATGGTGATGTATCTTTGATATGCCGATCATATATTGCCGATATCCCTGTAAAAGATATATGTAACCTGATGTTGATACCCCTGACCTCTCGATATCAATATATCGATGATATATCGCCGATATATCGCTATATGTCCTTCCTTGCTCTGGAGATCAGACAACCGATGTTCTTACTAAGGCCTTAGCCAGAGGACCTTATCAGAAATGTTGTTTCAAGCTGAGCCTGATCGATATCTACGCTCCATTTTGAGGGGGAGTCTTTAGATATTAGTTATCTTTTGTGATATTTTTAGATTACCTATTTCATCTTTCTTTTTCTTGTAATTTGCCCAACAAGTTCTTCTCCTATATATGAGAACCCTAGGGCCTCTCATTAATTCAAGTCATTCATTTCCTTCCACATGTATCAATATTTTTTTAATGCATTTTTTGTATGTTCTTAGCAAAATTTCACCATCTTTGTCAACTAGTTTGTAAAAATGTAAGATTAATCTAAAGGTGTTGCCTTGTTAACCTATCTAGCTGGATTGATAGTAGCATTCTAATTGCTTTAATGTGTGTATATGTAATAGTGTCTGAAATTCCTGCAATGAGCAATACTTTCTGTTGAGATATTTATATCTCTTTATCTCCATTTTGTAATTTCCTGTTTTCTTCAGTCTACTTGATATAATTTTCCCTTTAAGGAATACAACTTTTTATTTCACATCTTTTCACATGGTATCAGAGCGACGGTCCTTGATCGGAGTCTGTGCCCTACAGCTCTGCCCCACCAAAACCCTAGCGCGCACCCAGCCGCCGCTGCTGCTCACCGTTCCTGCATGGGCCACCGGCCGCCGCCCAACCGTTGTCCGATCACCAGGCAACACCTAGCATCTGCAACCGCCGCCTGCTGGCCGCCGCCGTCTCCTATAAGCCGTCGTCTTCAATCGTCCATTGCCGCCTCTGGGGCTCTGCCGTGGAGCCCTAAGACCGTAACAGTCTCTCCTGTGTTTCGTGGTTGTCGTTGGCGTGTCCCATCTTCTGTTATGACCGTTTTTGGGTTTTTAGGGTCTGACGAGATTATCTAAAACACCCTATTTACTCAAAGGGGCATCCAACGAATAGAAGAGGTTGTGGTATGAGTCTAACCCAAAACATCTTCCCATATGTCAATGTAGACGCTGATCTTACTAGTTGCAGACCCAGTCTTGGAGATTATTGTCATCACGTCAGACAACAAAGCTGATGTTTCATCCTTGGGTTCCTTCAAAGGTCTAACACCCGTCGTCAAGATGGATGGAACAAACTATGAACTGTGAGCTATGTAGTTCATGAGTTTAATGCAATGCAATGGCAAGAGGCACATCCTCACAAAGGAGGAGCTAAGTAACAAGACTGAGGTAAATGCCTCATGGGAGGCAGACGATGCATATGCACGTGCGTGTCTATCTGGGATTGTGTCAACCGAGATAGCTAATGATATACCGAGTCAACCTGCTGCAAAGGCTTTTTGGGACATTCTCGCCACTGCATACTCTCCGACGAAAAATGAGTCGACAACTCTGCAACTCAAGCATGGTATCTTCACATCGAAGCAAAATGGCCATCCCCTCCATACCCTTTACACTTCTCTAAGGGTGCGTTTGGTTCGTGGGTTATCCGGGGGTGGATAACCCGGTTTTGTGTTTGTGTGTTTGGTTGGTGGGTTAAGGGTTTGGAGGGTTTGTGTGATGTGATTATATTGGAATTTGAAAAAGTTGGTAGTTATTATGATATGATTGTATTGAAATTTGAAAAAGTGGATGGTTGTTGTGATGTGATTGTATTGAAGTTTGGAATAGTGAGTAGAAGTTGAGTATTTTATGATTTTTAGATGATATGATGGTATAATATATAATTTTTTTGATGGGAAGGGAGTGGGTCCCACTAGTGGGTTAAAAGTGGGGGTTTTGGGGGGTTACCCACCCAAAGTGGGGGGTAACCCCCTAACCAAACGCACCCTGGGTATGTTTGAGAAGCTCCATGGTTACATTTCCTTGACTCATACGCCAGAGCAGCTCAAGGCATATAGAGACTCTGTTATGACTGGTGTCTTTCTAGCAGCTCTTGATCCTGAGTATGATGCTGCTCGAGCCCAGATTCTTATTGATGCCACCATACCTCTGATGGAGGAGGCATATTGCAGATTGAGCAGGCTCTCTATATCCTCTGGTGGTGCCCTGTAGTCTAAGACATCTTCAGCTATGGCTGCATCTTGTGGTAGGGGGAACCCTACACAATATCGTGGTAGGGGGAGCCCTAACTGTGGCAGGGGAGGGGGTAATCTACCTCGTCAGCCGTCCACTTACTGCCACAAGACATGTTCACTATGAGGAAATATGCTACTCTAAGCATGAGTTTCCTGCCTCAGCATGCGTTGCAGAGCAGACTCAGTAGGCCGGGAGTCCATCACCTGTTTTGATCAGAGATTTGATGAACTTCTAGTACGACTCAGGGAGATTATGCCTTCGTCTGGGTCAACTAGCTCTCCTTCAGGATCCTCAGAGATAGCTGTCTCAGATTTGTCAGAATGGATTATGGATTCATGAGCATCCCATCATCTCTACGGTGACAGATGTCAGATTACCACTTATAGTCCGACTCAATCAGGGAGATCAGTTGTGATTGTAGATGGGACTCTCTCTCCCATTACTGGTCAGGGGGAGGTGCAATTAACTCCTGCAATGCGGCTTCAGAATGTTCTCTACGCTCCTGAATTTTCTATGAATTTACTATCCATTAGTCAAGTCACCAAGGATTTACATTGTCGTGCCATATTTGACCCTCGTGCTCTTGTGTTTCAGGACATTCTTATGGACATGATGATTGGATCTGGCCGTGAGCAAGGAGGTATCTACAGATTGGTACAATCTCTTTGTGCGGGTGGTTCTTCTCTTTGTACTGGATCTATTTCTTCCTATGTGTGACATCTTCATTTTGGTCACCTTCCTCTGCAAAAGCTGTGTCACGTTCTTCCACGGATTTCTCCTCGCTCTACTTTTCATTGCGGGGCCTGCCAGCTTGGGAAGCATCATCGGTCCACATTCCAGAGTCGTCAGGGTCGAAGTAGTCATAGTCTTTTTGAGTTAATTCATTTTGACGTTTGGGGTCCTAGTCGTATTCCAGATCATCAGGGACTCATGTTTTATCTTGTTGCTGTTGATGAGTTTTCAAGATTGTCTTGGATCTTTCTTCTTAGAAACAAGTCTGATGCTGGTCCTGTTATTCAATCCTTTACTACTGAAATAAGAAATGTTTTTTCTGCAAATGTCAAGTTTATGCGCTCAGATAATGCTCTAGAATTTCGTAGTACTCAACTTTCTCAATTTCTTAGATCCTATGGTATTGTGTATTAGACATTTTGTGCGTATACTTCTCAACAGGAGTGGCTGAACGTAAACACCGCCATCTTTTGGATGTTACCAGGACTCTTTTGACCCAGAGTTGTACTCCTCATTTGTATTAGGGGACGTGGTTCTGACTGCTTGTTACCTGGTGAATCGTATGCCCTCATCGGTTCTGGGGGAGAAGATCCTGTTCTCGATTGCGTTTCCCGAGGTGGATCTTTTCTCTCTTACGCCTCGTATTTTTGGTTATGTTGCTTTTCTTCATCAGATGTCTCCAGGTCTTAACAAGCTCTCTCCTAGAGATGTCAAGTGTGTGTTTGTTGGGTATTCCAGGACTAAGTAAGGATATCGTTGCTTTGACCTTGTTCGACGAAGGTACTATGTTAGTGCGGATGTCATCTTCTTTGAGTCTATTATATATTTCTGTCCTACATGTGACATGCTCATTCCTTCAGAGAATGGAGAAGAGGTCTATATGCCTCTACCTCCGATTTCGTCTACTCTAGGCTCCACTCACCACCACCACCTCCTCCATCACTACCTACCCCACCACCAGCACCTTCTCCTCCACCGTTACCACTACCACCACTACCTCCATCGCATGCCACATCTACCTTCTTTCTGCAGGTTTACCAGCGCCGACCTCGTGCTCATGTCCCTCCATCATCCAGCACGCCTAAGGTATGCTCTGAGCATTTGAGTTCTACTAATGGCACTGGTGATTTGCGGATGCAACTTGAGGTGCAAGATGTCTTGGATGATACACTTTCTGAGGATACTGAGGATTTGGATGTGCCTATTGCTCTATGAAAGAAGAGGTGTGCATGCACTATGCATCCTCTTGCTTCCCATGTTTCTCTGCACGACTCTCCAAGGTTTTTCAAAGGTTTGCTGTGGGACTATCGGCATTGGAGATACCACGGTCCTATCAGGAGGCATTGCAGAGTAGTTATTGGCGTCTGGCGATGGAGGAGGAGATGACAACATTACTGCCTCATGGTACGTGGAATGTTGTACATGCCCCTCCAGGTGCATCTGTTGTTGGCAGTAAATGGGTGTTTACCGTGAAACACCGAGCGGATGGTACTGTGGATATATTGAAGGCTAGATTGGTTGCTCGAGGGTTCACCCAAACCAATGTGGTGGATTATCAGGATACCTTTTCTCCTATTGCACGTCATTCTACGCTGCGGATTCTTATTGCTGTTGCTATGGTACGTGATTGGCCGCTTTTCCAATTAGATATCAAGAATGCATTCTTGTATGGAGACCTGCAGGAGGAAGTTTACATGCAACAACCACCAGGGTTTGCTAATGAGGGGGAGTCGAGTATGGTGTGTAGACTTCACAAGGCCATATATGGCCTTAAGCAGAGTCCGATGGATTGGTTTCAGAAACTCTCAGAGTTGATTAAACAACATGGGTTTATCAGATCTACTCCAGATCATTCTCTTTTTGTTAAGAGAACCCAGAGAGATAACGTTGCTATTCTGGTCTATGTTGATGATGATGACATTGTTACAGGCAGCGATGAACAAGGCATTTAGGCAGCTAAGGATTTCATTGGATAACAGTTTGTGACAAAGGACCTTGGCAAGCTGCGTTACTTTCTTGGCCTAGAGTTTGCAAGAAATCAATATGATATGGTAATGACGCAAAGGAAGTATGTCACTGATCTTCTATCTGAGATGGGCATGACAGGATGTAGACCTGCTACTACTCCAATGGATCCCAATGTTAGGCTCTATGATGATGACTCTGGGGAGGTAGATAAGAGATGGTACAGAGAGCTAGTAGGGAAGCTGTTATACATTATTATTACTAGGCATGATATATCATTTGCTGTTAGCAGAGTCAACCAGTTTATGGAGCAACATAGGTAGGCTCACATGGATGCAGTTAACATGATCTTGAGGTATTTGAAGTCTTCTCCATGTGCACTACTTCTATTCAGAGGAGATACGTCTCTCACAGTTACTGGATGTGCGGATGCGGATTATGTTGGGTGCCCCAAGGATAAGAAGTCTACTTCGGATTTCACTGTGTTTGTTGGTAGCTCATTAATTTTATGAAGAGTAAGAAACATACAATTGTAGCTAGACCTAGTGTTGAATTGGAGTATAGGGCCATGGCCTGAGGGAGCACTGAAATGATGTGGGTCAAGTCTGTCCTGACTGACCTTACTATTGAGGTGCCTCTTCCTATGCACCTCATATGTGATAATCAAGCCTCTCTATTCATAGCTAATAATCCAGCCTTTCATGAAAGAAAACAAAGCACATTGAACTGCCATTATACTTGTGATTTAATCCATAAGGGGTTTATTTCCACTTCTCATGTTGCTTCAGGAGATCAGATTGCAGATATGGTTACCAAAGCTCTTGCAAGGGGTCTTTTTTATGTTGTTCCAAGCTGAGCATGATAGACATATATCTCCAGCTTGAGGAGGAGTGTTGAGATATTTATATGTCTTTATTTCTATTTTGTAATTTCCTATTTTCTTCAGTTTACTTTACATAATTTTCACTTTGAGTTTTTCTCTTATATAAGAGAGCTCTAGGGCTACAAGGAATATACCTTTTCATTTCACGCATTTCCACACTTTCAATGTAAAGTAAATGGTTAATTAAATTTCTTTTATTATCCAGTTCGATCATTCTATGTGTTATTGCTCCATATTGTTAGTAATACCTATCTAATTTCATGATTTATTTATTTATTTATTTTATTTCTTATAATATTAACATAAACATGCTTAGGCTTTGTGGTTTGACTTAGAGTGATAGAGGGAATATGCAATCAGATATCAAGAAAAGCAGTTACAATGCAAAAATATAACATAAATTTGCGGTGCCTTCCCATCATTTGTGCCGATGAATTCGTGATAAAATTCTGGAGCGGCAACCCTTTCTTTTCACTCATTAAATGACTGGATTTTCATTCGAAGCGGAAAACACACTACTTTTATCGGCAGGAAAGGAGGCTTCTTCGATCCCTATAACTAGATAGAAAGGGAGGTCAGGGACAAAAGCCTTCTCTAAATAAGCCTTCTTTAAATCAATAAAAATCATATGGAGGTTCTTCCTTCTAGCTCTATAAATCTCCATTGTTCTCCTCAACAAGTGGATGACTTCAATAGTTTAGTGACCTGACATGAATCCGAATTGATTTTCTTTTACTTTGGAAACTTGCCCCAACCTTCTTTCGATCACACGATCCTAAATTTTCATAGTGTGACTCATCAGCTTCATACCTCTATAATTTGAACAATTTTGAATGTTTCCTTTGTTCTTATAAAGAGTTACCGCAATGCTTCTCCTCCATTCTGTTGGATATGCGAGCCCACGACGAGCCATTATGCTACAAGTGTTATTGCGAATATCATTCCCTGATCTGAAATGAAGAGTAATTAATTTGCATAATAGGTCCCTTAGTACAATTAAGGTCATGTACCATGGCCATCTTAATGATCATATAGCTGTTGGTTCAATTATTGAATCATAGAGGCTGGTGCATGGATGAATATCTAAAGAGTTAGATTGAGGACTCATAAGAGATGATCTCCAGCTTGAGTAGGAGATGGCAATCCTTTCTCCCTTGGCTGATATCTGACCGACTTGTTGATGCAGGTCCTCTGCATGGGAATAGAGATTCAGAGGTTCCTCTTGATGCAGGTCCTCTGCATGGGAATAGAGATTCGCAGGTGGCAGATTAGTTAGGTCAAAGAGTTGACTTAACGAGATAACCAAAGTCCTATGTCGTATGTTGTCATGATATCGGCGTGCATCCTCTGACTGGAGATAGATGTGTTACTATATGTCTGAGTATGTACATTTGGCATACCAATAGGTTGATGACCTAATCAAGGTCTATACACTGGCGCGTTGGTGTGCATATAAGGGCATATAAGTAATATGATCTCTCAAAGGGATCATACAGGTTTATTACTGAACCGGAAGACATGAGCTCACTCATGAGATATTGGGAAGAATCAAACTCCGTGCACGGTCGTCTCGCTTTGAAAGCTTGACTGAATTTGTAGGTTTGATATATACTTCTGAAAAGTATATGATCAACACATGGGTATGATATATGCTTTTGGAAAGCATGTGATCGATACCAACTCCCAATAATCAAATGAGAAATTTAATAATAAAACTCTGAATTAGACAGTGTAAAATTGATCTTATACTTCGGGTTTATTCTGGGTCTTCCAATATGCAGGATGTACAGGTATTAGGAATGCCTAAGGGTGATGTGATCATAAACGATTGTATAACTATGACGCTTCCATTCCGAGGGAGTGATAAAACAGGTCTGGATTTTAGTGACTCCTCTCATAGAGAAGTAATCTGATCTTAGTCCAAATGTTCGACATTGATCTGAATGTGATTCAGATGTAATGGGAAGATTAGATTTGCGGTCTTGATTTAATCAAGCATCTATGGGAGGTCCGCAAGATCTGGATTTGAGATGTGATCTCAATATCCAAGTCACTATACGTGGAACAATACAATCACCCTGTCCTTATCTCCAAGTATCCACGGAGTAAGCGCATTATCCTTGAAAGAGTTCATGGATAATTTCATTGTTGATATATGTATCCGAGCATTGAAAAAATGGATAATTAAATGTGATTTAATTACCATGAATAGTATGAATTTGATTCATATTATTAGGAGAGTTATCTAAGATAATTAAATGTGATTTAATTATCAAAGATGTGAATAATTTGAATGTGATTCATATTATTTGGGCACACGAGAATTGAGATCCAAGATAATTAAATGTGATTTAATTATCATGGATAAGAATAATGTGGCTAGCACTATCCATATTATTTAGGTATATTATAAAGGATTTAATGGGGTTGCCCACTAGGGGCAGCCAACATGGCTGCCCCGCCACCTTATTTCGGTGTTTTTTTTATTTTTTTTCGAAAAATATCGCCATGTATATTCATCCCTATATCTCTCCTATATGTCATTCGAATTTTGTTAGAAACAGAGACTCCTACGTCCTCCATCGAGATGGTGTCGATTTAAAAAATCCTGTTACCGTTAAAAAATGACTGTCTGGATGGAGGTCGTAGGAGTCTCTGTTTCTGACAAAATTCGAATGGCATATATGAGGGATATAGGGATGAATATACATGGCGATATTTTTTGAAAAAATAAAAAAATGCCGAAAATGGCGCGGAGGCAGCCCCATTAACCTCTATTATAAATATGATTTATAATATATTAAAGAGAGCATATTATGATTTATATTTGTTGATTAATTGTTAATGTAAATTGGATTCACATTGAATGATTAATTGAAAATATAATTACATTTTGTTTTGGGTTGTGAATGAGATTCACATAATTTCAATGGCATGGTTGATATATTCCACAAGATAATTTGGAGTTATTTTTTTTGTGAAAATATTATCGACAAGAGATCATGATATATCATGAGATAATGAGATCTCATGATAATTAGAAGAGATTGACCAAGTCCACTCAAGAGAAGTGGACCATTACAACTCTCCATGAGGAGAAGAGTAGCCGTCCCCTCTTCTTAGGGGATTGGTTTTAGTCTCCTCATTATCTCATCTCTAGTCAAAGGTGATTTAATTTGGAATTAATTATGTTTATTTATCAATATAATATAATTTAAATTAAATTATTTGTTGTGTTTTTGCAACGACATCTTGGCCATTGAAAGAGACACAAATCAATCTCAACCACTGATTGTGTGTTGTCCATGGATTGAGATCCATGAACTCCCAAAACCCTATATAAGAAGAGGTACCCCTTGCTCTTCGTGCCACAAGTTTACAACGTAAACTAATGCTCTCTTCCTCTACACGCCAAGGCTCTCTCCCTCTCCCTCTTATGGCCGTCCACCATGGAGTCATTGAGAGACTCGCCTTCGTCGCAGCATCGTCGATATGCTGCCGAAGTGTTTGCTCGTGGATCTCCGTCTTCCGTCTCCTTCGATGCGCCTCGCTCATGAAGAAGACGTCGGATCTCGTGTGACGAGATCAGGAGATTCATCGCTTGGATCATCAACATGGATTGCGAAAAGGACACGTCTCGTCAACGCGCTCGCAAGCGTCTCCTTCGTTGGATCGGACTTGAGACAGGAGGTCTCTTCGTTTAGAGACTCGATCGCAACCACGCTTTAAGAGGTAAACCTTATACCTAATTGTGGTTTAGATGAAACGATCCGAGAAAGATTCTTGGATCATGTGGTTTCATCATTTATTTTTTTTTAAATTCTGCTGATCGGAGCAACTAGTACGACTAGTCACTCCCGATTGCATTCGATGCAATCCACATGCTTCCGTGATGCGTTTGAGGATCTTCCTATCGTTCAAGTGGTATCAGAGCCAGATTTGGCTCGTAAGGGTTCGTGAAAATTTTTTCTGCATTTCGATTTTTCGCAGCCCTGTTTTGTGATAAATTTCGGCCTTGTTTAAAACGTTTAAACATGAATATATCACACGGATAATGTTCCCCATTAATTAAGGAAACCGTGGGATTTGAGTTTGCGTGATTTGGAATCCGATAACTCAAGATATGATCATTTTAATGAACATATATACACTGTTTCTGGACTGGTGAATAATGACGTAATTAAGGAGTTAATTACTGTTTTAAAATGCTTGGAAATGCGTGTTAGTAATGTAGGTTCTGTTTTAAATCAAGTTAGCAAACTTTAGAAACCGATTTCGCTCAATTTGGATCTAAAATGAATGAGATATGCTAATTTTAGTAAGGGCCGCTGTTGAAAATTGTAATCCTAATCTTGAACCTTGTGATAATCATTTAAAAAACTTGTGAAATTAATGGTTAATTTCCTGGAATAATTATGGATAATATTTGGGAAATATTTGAATGATAATTGTTCCCTTAAATGACATTGCCTCAACCAATAAATGATTAGATATGATCTAGATCACCAATTGGTTACTTGATATACTTTCAACAAACATGTTACTTGAATAGGTTTGGCAATTTGTCTAGAAAATTTCCTTATAATCAAAATGGTTTTGATTATTACTATATGGTATGATTTCGGTTGAAAAACCGATGATCATTTCAAGTACACAATGATCGATTTGGCATTATCCTTTCCTGAGGTGGATATGGTGTCTAGTCGGGGAGCGTTGGGGTAGCAGGTTGCACCGTGTGCGGTCTGTCCCACTCCCGTCAGTACTGGCCATGACATTGGGTAGGGACTCGATAATGCTGGAGAAATCATGGTGTATTTTCTAATTATTAAAATTTTAACACGTATTTGAGATAATACCATATTTCAAGTAACAATTAAAATGTTTGTTGGATATTAATTGGATCATTAATTTAATATGATTAGGTTAATTGTAATCCAACTAAAATTAAAACACTCTTTATGAAAAGAGTTGTTATGTCCCTTGGAAGAATTAATCATAATGAATATGATTCATAATGATTAATTAGAATTTGAATATGAGGTGGAGGATCACATAAGTGACATCCATGGTATCTCGTAAAGGCAAAGGGTTCCGTCGCCAGGGATTGTATGTAGGAGACGCCTGTCTGAAGTAACAGCTCATGCATACAAGGCCGTATGCGTAGTGACCCAAATATCGGTTCCTCATATTATTGGGACGATATTGGATTGCGCATAGCGAGTTCTAATCCTGTTGACGGTTTGTTCAATTAACGACGGGTCAACATCACCTTAGGGGTGGTGGACCCGGGTGTTAAAGACCGAATTGGGAATGCAAGTTGGACTTGCAAGGCGGAATGAGTTCCCGCTTCTTTTTATCTGAGTTGTAGTTTCTCGTATTATTGGGATGCAACAAAGTTAGAAAGGAGATCTTAGATCTTGTTGAGATATAATGGTAAGTATATCTCTTACATTGAAAGTGATTAAGGGAATGAACTTTCAGTGTTGACAAGGCAAGACAACTTTGATATAAAAATTCTTAAATCAAAGTAAAACATATATATATATATATATTTATGCAAATTTCTTATTTCAGATAATTTTCATTAAACCCACTCATTACTATACTCAATAATAACCAGTAAAATGTCATGGATTGGATCCATGATCAAAATATTGTACTTGCAATTGGACACATATTGTACGTGGTTGCAATGTGCAAGTTTCCTCGTAATATTGAGGAATGACAATTAAATAGATAATAGGACTACAACCCTAGGGTTTGTATGTCTCTATAGTCTTGATCTCTCATTGAATGTACTTTGGAAATAACATGTCGATGATGATCGCAATTGTCGAATAATCCTTATAAAATCTAAGATGTTCTGGCATAAATATGTGCTCTCGACATTTAATCATGAATGACATGGTTCACTGCATCATGCAGAATGATGGCTCTATAAGAGATGATGTATTCAAATATTTGGGTACCTACCTGAACCTAAGGCTTTAAGAGTTAAGATGTATGTAGATATGATGAGTGTCATCATTCTACTGTATATACTCTAGTCATTCATGAAGCTTCATAATATTCATATTGTATGAATTGAATGAAGCATGCATAAATGTTGAATTTCTCTTATATTGAAATCTTTTGAATTCAACATAAGAGAACTTTTGTCTTAAGCAATATGTCTATAGATTAAAGGAGTGCAGTGGAAGCATGGGTCGGACCCAAGATTAGAAGAAAAATCAAAGAGATGACTGTACTTCTGTGACTTCCATATAACATCCAAAGGCTCGGATAAATGCCAATACTGCAATGAGCTGATGTGTTGATAATATGACTATCAAATCTATCTAGATCCTTAGAGAAGGACTCGGATAGTGCATCGAAATAATCTACATTTAGTCATTGAAATTGACTTTCTTATTGGATAAGATTAAAAGTCTAATAATTGTATCCCATTTTTCTAGTAACACTTGCAATTGGTGGCATATGTTTTAGAAAATTCGAGAAATTTGATCTTAAGGTTTAATAATCATCCATGGATATTGATGCAATGGTTGCAACAACCTCTATTGGATAAATAGACATCATATTTTCAGTGGGAGAGCCCTTAGTCTTAGAGAATGTCTCTATGATCTGGATATTAAAATACACTCATTGTTCATTTCTAAATGTTGGAAATAGACATAAATTCTGGAATAGACCTATCATAAAGATTTATGATGGATATATTTCAGATAGTATTTTGATATCTGGATGACTCTACGAAATTAGAAATTAATTAATGGTTTATTAGCATTTCTAATGCTGAAAATCAAACCTTAAAAGATCAATAGGAGGATGAAGATCATTGGACAATGATCTGGCATCAAACCTTGGACTTATGTCTGTTGATGAGATCAATAGACTAGTAAGAGATGAACTTTAGAATGTCTTAAATCTCACATCTTACATACTTTTGAATATTGTATTCAAAGTAAAAATGTCCAATGCACCCTTCTCTGGGAATGGTGTAAGATGTCAATGTATTAAAGATCTCATACATACTGATGTATATGGGTCATATGTATCATAATGAACATTGATGATATGTGATATCATTTAATGATTATTTGTGATATGAGATTTCTTCCCTTCACCTTAGAAAGCTTTGAAATGTTTAAAGATTTCACAATTTTGATTTAGAACCAAAGTTTGAAGGAAGATAAAATGAGTTTGATTTAACTTAGGTAGCAAGTACCTATTAGATGAATTCTAAGAATACCTTATAGAGAAAGGAATATCATTCCTATCTCAATCCTCCTAATACACCTAAACTCAATGGAGTTGTAGGAAGATGCAATTAGATCATGTGCGACATGATTTTGTCAATGATGAATATTAGCATAATTACCTTTTAGTTTCCAAGGTATATATGTAGTAGAGACTACAATATATATATATATCCCTAAACAGGTTCCATGACTAGTATGCTGGAATCATGCACCAGAGAGTGCTACTTCATTAGGAAAATAAAGGATGGTATTGGATACCTACTTTGTGACCTTGTGATTCTTAAAAGATCTCATCTTTAAGGATATGATTCTTAGAGTATGATTCTCTTGAGAATCAAGATGAAAATGAAGTGTAGGAACTCATTTAATCTTGAGAAGATAATGAGGCTCCTGAAATCCAAAACGGAAAGGATAATCAAAGATGAAACACTAATACCTTTTCAAATGAGTTTGAGGATGAATTCCATGTGTCAGAGAAATCTGACAATGATTGAACTTCATGTGATGAAGATTATGAAGATCATGTCATGGAAAGATGGATGTTAGCAATCAAGTCTAAAGTAGACTTCATATACAAGTGTTGTATATGGACCCTCGAGGATCCACCTATATGGGTAAGACATGTTAAGGTGTAAATGGATCTTCAAGAGAAAGAGGGAACTTGATGAGAAGGTAGAGACCTTCAAAGCACGGCTCGTAGCCATGAGCTACACACTGAATAGAAGACATCGCTTACGATGAGACTTGATCCCCAGTGACCATGCTTAAACTCATCAGATTAGTGCTAACTATAGCTACACAACTTGATTTTGACATCTTCAAGATGGAAGTCATTGCATTCCTCTATGAATACCTCTCTAAGGATATTCACATGAAGTAGCCACAGGGCTTCATGGTTAGGAAAGCAATGTGTGCAAGCTAAAGAAACTCCATCTATGGACTCAAAATAAGCTTCTTGTTGTTGGAACATAAGATTTGATGGAATTGTAAATGTTATGATTTCAGATAGAATCTTGATGTACCATGTGAAGCTTACTGGGAGTGCCATTGTGTTCATCGTGCTAAATGTAGATGATATCCTAATCATTTGGATTGATATAATGATAATAATAAGTGTTTTATAGACTGGCTCTTGAGATATGATCTCAAGGATACCTCTTAGATCTTAGTTCTGAAAGTGTTCAGAAGCAAAGAGAAGAGGATATTGGGACCGTCACATTAGTAGTACACCTTGGACATGATCCATTTTCTAGAAAATTCTAAGAAAGGCTTCCTTCTCTTAAGATATGGTACCGACCTATCTAAAGGGATAACACCTCAAAGAGGTGAGGAAGTGAATGCTAGAACTACTTGCCCTTGTACATTAGTTACGAGAAGCTGAGTATATGCTAGATGTGTACAAAAGTTAGATATCTGCCATGCAGTGGGAGTAGTAAATGTTACTGTTAGAAGAAGGGAGTCATTGTTATGATTCATAGAATAACCCTAGGCTCTCTTATATAGGGAGAGGCCTTGAGGGTAAATTACATGAACGTCTACATAAAAGAGAGAAATACGAAAACAATTATAAATAGTGGAAGCTATTTCTACACTCCCCCTCAACGTGGAGCATAGATGTCGATCATGCTCAGCTTGGATGAACATCTCTGAAAAGGTCCTCTGAGCAATGGCTTGGTGAACACATCAGCAGTTTGATCTCCTGAGCTAACATGGGCTGTGGATATCAGTCCTCTCTGGATCAGGTCCCTGGTATAATGGCAGTCAACTTCAATATGCTTGGTCCTCTCATGAAAAGCTGGATTGTTGGCAATGAACAATGCTGCCTGATTGTCACACTGAAGCTTCATAGGTAGAGGTACAGCTATATGTAAATCTTCTAATACGGAGCGAACCCACATCATTTCCGTGCTGGCTTGGGCCATTGCCCTGTACTCGGATTCCGCACTGGATCTTGCCACCATCGTTTGTTTCTTGCTTTTCCAAGACACCAGAGAGCCTCCAACAAAAACTGCAAACCCTGAGGTTGATTTTCTATCCTTAGGACATCCCGCATAATCTGCGTCTGCACACGCTGAGATGGATAAGTCTGCGCCCTTTCTGAATAGTAGCCCTAAGCCTGGAGAAGACTTCAGATATCTCAATATCATGTGTATAGCATCCATGTGAACCTGTCTTGGCTGCTCCATAAACTGACTCACCCGGCTAACTGCAAATGCAATGTCTAGACGAGTTATAGTAATGTAGAGGAGTTTTCCCACCATCTCTCTGTATCTCCTCTTATCCACTTCATCAGTATCATTATCATATAACTTCATGCTGGGGTCCATGGGGATGCTTGATGGTTTGCACCCATCCATACCAGTCTCAACCAGAAAGTCTGTAATGTACTTCCGTTGTGTCATCACCAAACCATGTGCATTCCTTGCAAATTCCAACCCCAGAAAGTATCTTAGGGTTCCAAGATCCTTTGTAACAAACTGACGACCTAGGAATGCCTTCGCCCTTGCTATGCCCTGAACATCGTCTCCTGTAACAAGAATATCATCCACATAGACCATTATGACAACCGTACCTACCGAGGACTTCTGGATAAACAATGAGTGATCAGCATTGGACCTCTTGAATCCCTGGTGCTCAATTAGATTGGACAGCTTCTGGAACCACGCTCATGGACTCTGTTTAAGGCCATATATCGCCTTGTGAAGTCTACAGACCATATGCTTCTCCCCCTCAGCAGTAAACCCAGGTGGCTGCTGCATGTAGACTTCCTCTTGTAAATCCCCGTACAGAAAAGCATTCTTGACATCTAGCTGTGAAATGCTCCAATCACGAACCACTGCAACGGACAGGAGAATACGGAGAGTCGTGTGTCTCGCCACTGGAGAGAAAGTATCCATGTAGTCAACGCCATATGTTTGTGTAAATCCACGGGCGACCAAGCGTGCTTTGTACCTATCCAACGTGCCATCTGCATGATATTTGACTGTGAAGACCCATTTACAGCTCACCACGGATGCATCAGGAGGTGCAGGGACCAAAGTCCATGTGCCACGGGACTGCAAGGCCCCCATTTCTTCTTCCATAGCTACTCTCCAGCACTCACTCTTCAAGGCTTCCTGGTATGTCCGTGGTATGTCCACGGAAGACAAAGCTGTGGCAAACTTCTGGAAATCACCTGTGAGTCGGTGGAAGGACACCTGTGAAGCAAACGGATAGGAAGCACACTGCCGTCTCTGTTTCCGAATAGCAATCGGAACATCAAGATCATCATCTGGGTCCACCTGTAATGAGTCATCCTGCATATGTAACGGAGCTGAACCGTCAGTAGTAACCTCATCTGAACATACCTGAGGCATAGTGATTGGCTGATCTGTCGTCTGAGCAGGACCTGGCCGGCGCGTATAATGATTAGGATACGGTGATATGGTTTGCTGTGGAATAGGTGGAGGTGGTGGTGGTGGTGGTGCTGGCAAAGGAGGTGACACATGAGGTGGTGGTGGAACAAAAATATCATCAGTGATGGTGGATGGTACCATTCTGTCCCCAGCTGGCGAGAAATACATGACTGACTCGAAGAAGGTGACATCCGCACTAACAAAGTACCTGTTGGTTGTAGGATCATAACATCGGTATCCCTTCTGGGTTCTGGAGTAACCAACAAAGACGCACTTGACTGCTCTGGGAGAGAGTTTGTCAAGCCCAGGAGAAAGACGATGGACAAAAGCTACAGCGCCAAAGACACGTGGCGGCAGAGAGAAGAGTTCCTTGTCTGGAAAAATAAGAGAGATAGGTATCTTCTCTCCAAGGACAGAGGACGGCATTCTGTTGACTAGATAGCATGCAGTAAGGACAGCATCCCCCCAGTAGGAAATAGGAGCACAACTTTGAATCAACAGGGTACGAGTAATGTCCAATAGGTGACGATGCTTTCTTTCCGCCACACCATTTTGTTGGGATGTATATGCGCAGGTGGTTTGGTGAATGATACCCTTCGATGAAAGAAAAAGAGAGCGTGTACAGAATTCCAGGGCATTGTCAGTTCGAACATACTTGACTGAGGAAGGAAAAACATTCTGCACTTCATTAACCAAATTTTTGATAACATCGCCTGCTTCAGATTTATTCTTTAAAAGAAATACCCAAGAGACACGAGAAAAATCATCCACGACAACTAGATAAAACCTGTGCCCCTGGTGATCGGGAACACGACTCGGACCCCAAATATTTATATGTAATAACTCAAAAGAGGAGCTACTGCTCCGACTCTGACGACCTGGGAAGCTCGACCTATGATGCTTGCCCAACTGACATGTTTCACAGCGAAACGACGAACTTGGAGAGATCTGGGGCAGAAGATGACGCATTTTCTGGATCGGAAGGTGACCAAATCGAAGATGCCAGATGTAAGGAGAGACTGGTCCAGCGGAGTGAGAAGAGATGCCAACATAGGATTCCCGAACCAGCCGATATAAACCATTCTGCTCAGAGCCACAGCCAATCACCTTGCCCGTCAATATGTCCTGAAAAATGAGAGAAGACGGGTCAAAGATAGCACGACAATTCAAATCCTTTGTAATTTGACTGATAGACAACAAATTCAGTGAGAACGCAGGAGCATGTAACACATTCTGTAGCTGCATAGTGGGGGATAAGAAAACCTTTCCCTGTCCAACAAGTGGTGAGTGGGTACCATCTGCTATCTGTACCGAGCGGCCAGGTGGAATATCCCTGTAGGCCTGTAATCGTCCCCTATCTCGACATAGATGATGTGTAGCTCCGGAATCTATAACCCAGTTAGATATATCATGGGAATGTATGTGTGATGATGAACTACCTGAGCTACTTGCTGCAGCGGAAGAACTGGCAGAGGCTGTGGCAGCAATGTCAGAAGAGCCACCAGAAGGATCACCGGAAGAATGTGGCATGATATCACGGAGACGGGCTACAAGCTCGTCAAATCTATGATCTGCAGTAGATGGTAATGGAGACTGTGAATGCTCTGCAACCCGGGCCGATGCTGGACATCCATGCTTTGAATAGCATTTCTCCTCTGAGTGTCCGGTTCTGTGACAATACGAGCACATCTGACTGAAGCGACCTCTACCTTGAGGTCCTCGGCCACGTCCACGACAACGTCCAGAAGGCGGTCTACCTCTCCCACGCGAAGCTGCCATCGCAGATGGAGGTGGAGTAGAGGAGCTGGAGGAAACTGGAATGCGACTAAGCCTTCTGTAGACATCCTCCACTGGAGGAATTACTGCATCTGCTAGAATCTGTGACCTTGCAGCATCATACTCAGGATCAAGAGCTGCGAGTAGAACACCCACCATGGTGGCGTTCTGAAACGTCTTCTGCTGCTCCGGGGTAGCTGTCAGAGGAATGGTACTGTAGAGCTTCTTGAACATCCCTCTCAAGGATGTGTATAGAGAATGAAGAGGTCGGCCGGCCTGCTTCATCGTAAAAATGTCATGTTGAAGCTGCAACATCTTTGTCTCGTTCCGCACCTGCGAATACATAGCAGCAAGGATGTCCCACATCGCCTTAGCAGTGGGCTGATGGAGGACATCGTTAGCTATCTCCATCGTCAATGTACCGGACAACCAAACTTTCGCATAAGCGTCATCCACCTCCCATGAGGCATAGATCCCTGTCTTCTCCGCAGGCTCATCTTCGGTAAGAATGTGTTTCTTACCATTGGACTTCATGAGACTCATGAACTGCATAGCCCATAGCTCATAGTTAGACCCGTCCATCTTCACTATTGGCGCTGGACCTTTGAATGCGCCGGTGGAGGGCAAATCGACTTTCGATTCTGACATAATGCCGCTGGAGGAAGACGAAGGAATAACTGACACGTTGATGAATGTCTACACCAACTGCATTGGATTTGAGTACGTGTGTAGACCTTTACGCACTCAAATCCATAAATCCGAAGGAAAGGAAGTCTAGGGCACGCCTCGAATGAAGCTTACAGCCCTGAATCGCCTCGAGAACACCGGCTACGGACTGTTATAGGCCAGGAGAGGGCCTACGGCTGCTGTTGGAGCGTCGCTGGAATTGGTGGCGGCGTTGAAGGGCCGCTAAGAGGGGCTGGGGCCCGCTGGGAAGCGGTAGGGGGCGGCTAGGAGGGGCTGGGGCCCGTTGAGAAGCGGCTGGGACCGCTCGCAGGGGGCGGCAGGGAGCCGCTGGCGGCATGGGGCCGCTGGTGTGGGATTGGCGGCGGCAAGGGGCTGCTCCGGAGGAGCAGCGGAGGCCGCTGGAGGCGGCAGAGGCCGCTGGAGGCCCCTGGGGGGGCTTGGCGAGGGCTGCTTGCGGCCGATGGGAGCCCTAAGATGGCTCGACGAGAGAAGGAGAAAGGGGCGGCGGGTGGGGAAGGGAGAGGCGACGGGTATGGAGCCCTAGGGTGGCTCTGATACCATGTTAGAAGAAGGGAGTCATTGTTATGATTCATAGAATAACCCTAGGCTCTCTTATATAGGGAGAGGCCTTGAGGGTAAATTACATGAACGTCTACATAAAAGAGAGAAATACGAAAACAATTATAAATAGTGGAAGCTATTTCTACAGTTACTAATCTTACTAAGGAGGTAAAACACTCGATTGCAGTGATAACAATATCTTCAAAGATGAAAAGATTTTTGAGATGGTGATCTCAAAGTCTTACTTCAAGAACTTAAGACTTTATAGATAGTGATATGAAATGTCTTAATTGTGGATACCTTAGGAGATAGAGATCTCCAGGAATAAGGGTATTCTGATAAGGATTATGGACATACTGGTTATAATAATTATAAATCTATAGTGTTAAGGACACTATAACTGACAAGATTGAGTATTGGTTGCATAAGATGCAACATTCGTATTGGATGCTAGCACTGTTGTTAGGGGATATGCAAGTACCGTAAAAGGACTTGGCGTAGTCTCTCAGGAACAGAGTGACTGATTAGCTTACATAGATATTTTTCTAAATAACCTATGATTGTCACATGAGTGCGGGTTTAAATGATTAGCCCATTAATGGCTCTTTGGGCTAGTGGGAGATTGTTGGACATGCGAGCCCACGACGAGCCATTATGCAATAAGTGTTATTGCGAATATCATTCCCTGATCTGAAATGAAGAGTAACTAATTTGCATAATAGGTCCCTTAGTACAATTAGGGTCATGTACCATGACCATTTTAATGATCATACAACTGTTGGTTCAATTATTGAATCATAGAGGCTGGTACATGGATGAATATCTAAAGAGATAGATTGATGACTCATCAAGTACTGTCAAATGATTGTTAAGAGATGATCTCCAGCTTGAGTAGGAGATGGCAATCCTTTTTCACTTGGTTGATATCTGACCGACCTCTTGATGCAGGTCCTCTGTATGGGAATAGAGATTCGGAGGTGGCAGATTAGTTAGGTCAAAGAGTTGACTTAACGAGATAACCAAAGTCCTATGTGGTACACTGCCACGATATAGGCATGCATCATCTGACCGGAGACAGATGTGTTACTATATGTCTGAGTATGTACATTTGGCAGAACAATAGGTTGATGACCTAATCAAGGTCTAAACACCGGCGCGTTGGTGTGATTATAAGGGCATATGAGTAATATGATCTCTCAAAGGGATCATACATGTTCATTACTGAACCGGAAGACATGAGCTCACTCATGAGATATTGGGAAGAATCAAATTCCGTGCATGGTCGTTTCACTTTGGAAGCTTGGCTGAATTTGTAGGTTAAATATATACTTTTGGAAAGTGTATGATCAACACCCGGGTATGATATATGCTTTTGGAAAGCATGTGATCGATACCAACTCCCAATAGTCAAATGAGAAACTTAATAATAAAACTCTGAAGTAGATAGTGTAAAATTGATCTTATACTTCGGGTTTATTCTGGGTCTTCCAGTATGCAGGATGTACAGGTATCAGGAATGCCTGATGGTGATGTGATCATAAACGATTGTATAACCATGACGCTTCCATTCCGAGGGAGTGATGAAACAGGTCTGGATTTTAGTGACTCCTCTCATAGAGAAGTAATCTGATCTTAATCCAAATGTTCGACATTGATCTGAATGTGATTCATATGTAATGGGAAGATTAGATTTGCGGTCTTGATTTAATCAAGCATCTATGGGAGGTCCGCAAGATCTGGATTTGAGATGTGATCTCAATATCCAAGTCACTATACGTGGAACAATACAATCACCCTGTCCTTATCTCCAAGTATCTGTGGAGAAAGCGCATTATCCTTGAAAAAGTTCATGGATAATTTCATTGTTGATATATGTATCCGAGCATTGAGAAAATGGATAATTAAATGTGATTTAATTATCATGAATAATATGAATTCGATTCATATTATTAGGAGAGTTATCTAAGATAATTAAATTTGATTTAGTTATCAAAGATGTGAATAATGTGAATGTGATTCATATTATTTGGGCACACGAGAATTGAGATCCAAGATGATTAAATGTGATTTAATTATCATGGATAAGAATAATGTGGCTAGCACTATCCATATTATTCAGGTATATTATAAATGTGATTTATAATATATTAAAGAGAGCGTATTATGATTTATATTTGTTGATTAATTGCTAATGTGAATTGGATTCACATTGAATGATTAATTGAAAATATAATTACATTTTGTTTTGGGTTGTGAATGAGATTCACATAATTTCAATGGCATGGTTGATATATTCCACAAGATAATTTGGAATTATTTTTTTGTGAAAATATTATCGACAAGAGATCATGATATATCATGAGATAATGAGATCTCATGATAATTAGAAGAGATTGACCAAGTCCACTCAAGAGAAGTGGACGGCTACAACTCTTCATGAGGAGAAGAGTAGCCGTCCCCTCTTGTTAGAGGATTGGTTTTAGTCTCCTCATTATCTTATCTCTAGTCAAAGGTGATTTAATTTGGAATTAATTATATTGATTTATCAATATAATTTAATTTAAATTAAATCATTTGTTGTTGTGTTTTTGCAACATCTTGGCCATTGAAAGAGACACAAATCAATCTCAACCATTGATTGTGTGTTGTCCATGGAGTGAGATCTATGGACTCCCAAAACCCTATATAAGAAGAGACACCCCTTGCTCTTCGTGCCAGAAGTTTACAACGTAAACTAATGCTCTCTTCCTCTACACGCCAAGGCTCTCTCCCTCTCTCTCTCTCTTATGGCCGTCCACCATGGAGCCATTGAGAGACTCGCCTTCGTCGCAACATCGTCGATATGCTACTGGAGTATTTGCTCGTGGATCTCCGTCTCCTTCGATGCGCCTCGCTCGTGAAGAAAACGTCGGATCTCGTGTGATGAGATCAGGAGATTCGTCACTTGGATCATCAACATGGATTGCGAGAAGGACACGTCTCATCAACGCGCTCGCAAGCGTCTCCTCCGTTGGATCGGACTTGAGAGAGGAGGTCTCTTCGTTTAGAGACTCTATCGCAACCATGCTTCAAGAGGTAAACCTTATACCTAATTGTGGTTTAGATGAAACGATCCGAGAAAGGTTCTTGGATCATGTGGTTTCATCATTTATTTTTTTTAAATTCCGCTGACCGTAGCAACTAGTACGACTAGTCGCTCCCGATTGCATTCGATGTAATCCACATGCTTCCGTGATGTGCTTGAGGATCTTCCATATCCTTCACATTCTTCATGTATCTTCTTGCTTCGCTAAATAACATTGAATAAATTTATAAGATAGGTCAAATCACGCTCACCTAAAACTCTCCAAACTTATATAGGAATGTCATCATGTCCTACACATTTCCCATGTCTTATAACCTTCAATGCCTCCTCTACTTCCTTCCTTTGTATTCGTTTGTAGCTTGCACGATTCAAGTAACTTTCACTACTAGTTAGATTTGTCAAAGTGATATCTTTATTTCCTTCCCCAATGAAAAGCTTATGAAAGTATTGCTTCCATCTAGTCTCTATATCCTTCTGAGTAACAAGCACGTGACCTTCGTCATCCTTAATGCATCTCACTTGAGAAAGATTTTTGGTCTTCCTTTCTCTTGCTTTAGCCAACCTGAATATATCCTTCTGGCCCTCCTTAGAATCAAGATTTTGGTACAAAACTTCATAAGCTTTTGACTTAGCTTTGCTTACTGCATTTTTTGCTTCCTTCTTCGCTATTTTGTAGTTTGTGATAGTTTCAACTGTTCTATCCTTAGACATAGCTTTAAAGTAAGCTCTTTTAATCTTGAGCTTCTTTTGCACCCCTCCACTCCACCACCAAGCCTCCTTTTGGCATGGAGCTCCTCCCTTTGACTTGCCTAGCATCTCTTTAGCTACCCTTCGGATATAAGATGCTACCGCCTTTCACATCTCATTAGCACTTTCGTTACAACCTCAAGATAAGTCCTCTAAAACCTTCTCCCTGAAGCTTGATTGCTTCAATTGAAGATTCCACCATCTAGTTCTAGTGATCTAGGAAACCCTCATTTTCTTTACTAGCCCTTTTATTTGCACATCGATGACTAATGAGCGATGTTGGTTAGGCTCTCTCCTGGGATTACTTTGCAGCCTTTGCAACACAATCGATCTCTTCTTCTCAACGCAAAGTAATCTATCTGTGTTCTAGTCGAGCCACTCTTATAAGTAATTAAATGTTCATCCCTCTTCTTGAAGAGAGTATTTGCAATGAAAAGATCATAAACCATTACAAAATCCAGAAAGACTTTTCCTCTTCATTCTATCCTTGAAGCTATGTCCTCCATGAACACTAGCATACCCTGAAGCATCCTTTCCCACATGTCCATTAAGATCACCTAGGCAAATCATCTCTCTTTGTGGGATTCCTTGCATAATCTTATCCAAATCCTCTCCAAAAGCTTGTTTAATTCTATCATCTAAACCAATTTGTGGTGCATAAGCTGAAATGATATTCAGAGTTTCTTCTACGAGCATCACTTTTAGCAATATAATCCGATCTTCAGATATTTGCACCTCAACCACACAATCCTTCAAATCCTTATGAACAACCACTCCAACACCATTTATGTCCTTATCTTTATCTGAATACCAAAGTTTAAAGCCTGTCTTCTCGATCTCCCTTCATTCTTTCTATCACATCAATTATCTCCATCGATTTGCCAGTCAAAGTGCCAATATTCCAACTGCATATCCGCAACTTCTTTTGCAACCTCTTTTGGACTAACTTCTTTACCCGCATGCGTCCATCATGCGAGAACCCTTGCAATTTTTTGACTGCATCCGGGCGGCGATGCAACATAAGTAGCTTATTTACTCGCATGCGTTCCTCATGTGAGAACCCTTGCAAATTTTGAACTACATCCGGGCTATGATGTAGCGGCCCTTGCCAACTTCTCATTGCATTCGGGCGGTGCAACACGTCGCAAGTAGGAAATGCCCTAACGAAATCTAGATGTTTGCTTAATCCATGTTAAAAAGATCCGAACGAATTCGAGACAAATTCCTAACTAGTGTTCCTAAAAGAACATTGCTTAGGAATTTATCCGAACGGTTTCGAGACAAATGTCTAAATAGTGTTCTCAAAAGAACATTATTTAGGAATATCTCTCCTGCGTTGACTGTCAGCTACCTAATACACAATCCTCAATTTATCCGAGCTTAAGACCGGCCATGGCTGAGTTTTATAAAATAATATAAATTTGTCTAATATAAGGAACCGATCCTACAAAGCATATTGTTAGTAATACTTATCCAATTGCACGTGTAATTACAAGTTTGACCCAAACTGTGACGTGTACTGTGCCACACATTATCTGACACTGGCTATGGTCGTATAACACAATGTTATTATACTTCATATCCATCTCCCACATGCATTTCTTACAAGTTCAAACTTGTTATTCATAATGCGAACTTGCGTTTATTTCTCTGAACACTGTAGTCTCAACTTCATGAATCTAATTTGCTGAAGAATCCATGCCTCTTCATGGAGCAGAGAGAGTGCACCAACTTACACATTTGAATGTTAGAATTGTTTTGTAAAAGGTTATGGAAATCTGAAAAAAAAAATTGGATGAAAACCACAAAGCATCATTCCCTTAGACTCGAGTGGATAAATCAAAACTAAATCATGTCTATAGTTAATCCCACTCAGCATGTAGAAATGATTATTTAGGCAGAACCTAAAAGTCCCACTCAGCATGTAGAAATGATTATTTAGGCAGAACCTAAGGGTGCGATTGGTATACGGGTTAGAGTGGGTTAAACTGGTAGGGGGTAACCCGTTTTTGTATTTTGGTGTTTGGATAGAGGGTTAAAGTGGGGGGCGGGTTTGTTGTGATATGATTGTATTGAAGTTTGGAAAAGTGTGTAGTTATTGTGATGTGATTGTATTGAAGTTTGGAAAAGTGAGTAGAAGTTGAGTAGTTTATATTTTTTAGATGATATGATGGTATAATATATTATTTTTTGATGAAATAGATGAAAGAAAAGTAATTTATTTAATATTTAAATAAATAATAGATAGTGGGTCCCACAAGAAAGAGAAAATGTGGGGTTTTGGGGGTAAACCCACCCCCAAGAGGGGGTAAACCCCCAACCAAACATGCACTAAAAGTCTCATGGATCGTAAAAAATAATGATACCCATTGTGTTCCTGATTTGATATAGAAATTTACAGGATAAATGACTTTTGAATCATATCTTTTACGACATTGTTATTATTGGTATATGTTTGCCAGGATATCTTTTAGCTACACTTTTCAGTTTTCTACAGTTTACAGATATTCTTTCACGGAGTCTGTTTGATGCTGTAACATTTATTAACATTTTGGAGCATTGAGTGAGGGGCAACATAAATTTCCAGATTTTTCTGGATTATCATGGTCTGTAGTGATGAAATTGTCTCTACGAAGTTGGCATAGCCTACCCTACTTAGAGTGGGAAAAGGCTTTGTTGTTGTTGTTCTATGAAGTTGGTTGACTAATGATAGATCTGAATGATGGCAAAAAATACATGCAGTTGTCCCTACTTAATGTGAGAAAAAGGCTTTGTTGTTGTTGATGTTGTTGTGTCTCTACCAGGTTGGACTTGGAGTGATAGAGGGAATACACAATCAGAAATAGATAAAATTAATTACAGTCCAAAAATATAACATAAATTTATGTTGCCTCCCATCAAGCGTGTAAGGAAATTTATGATAAAATTCAGGAGCGGTTCCTTAAACACTTGTTTTTAACTCATCCAATGTGTTCTTGTATGCCCAAGGAATTATTTCAATAGCAACAAAGCCTTTTCCACATTAAGTAAGGTCGGTTACATGGATTGTTTGCCTCCATTCAGATCTATCTTGGGTCAATCTCAGACTTACATCCAAAAAATTAAGATCCCTTCGTATAGTTTTCATTCCAACACTTCTTGGTCCTTCATCGCACATGTCCATTAAGATCTCCACCTAGCATACCTTGAACACTCGCATACTCTGAAGCCATGGCCTCCATGAACACCGACATACCTTGAAGCATCCTTTCCCACATGTCCATTAAGATCTCTACCTAGGCAAATCATCTCTCCTTGTGGGATTCTTTGCATAATCTTATCCAAATCCTCCCCAAAAAACTTGTTTAATCCTTTCATCTAAATCAATTTACGGTGCACAAACTTAGATGATATTCATAATTCCTTCTTTGAGCAACAATTTTAACAATATAATCCGATCCCTGAATCTTTTCTCCTCAGCCACATAATCCTTCAAATCCTTATGAACAACTACTCCAATACCATTTCTGCCCGTATCTTTACCTAAATACCAAAGTTTAAAGCATGTCTTCTCGATATCCCTTGCTTTCTCTCCAACCTATTTTGTCTCTTGGAGACATAGATATGAATCTTCCTTCTTTCCATCGTATCTACAATCTCCATCGATTTGCTGATGCAAAATGGAATTCGGCGTGGTGCGGGAAATAGATTTGACGGTGGATTTTCGATGGTAGAAGAAAATAGAGGGGTTGAGAAGAAGAAACTGGAAGGGTTGAGAAGAGAAGACACGCCGGATGCGCGGGGTTAGAGAGGAAGAAACGCGTAGACCGCGAGGGGAAGAGAGAAGAGACTCATCGGGAATACGAGGGGTTTGGGAGAAGAACACGTGTAGATCACGCGGGGAGAAGGAGAGGAGAGAGAGATAAATCTCTATTTTATCACATCTTGAACTTACTAATACATTGGACCCTCATCCCTTTATATAGGAGGGATGACATTACAAGAATAGAAAATAATTTAAACCGACAACCAATTATCCTAAACTGACTCTAACTAATTAACCGACTAACTACCAAATTTGAAATTCAAATTAGGACTAATTGAGATCACACGCGATCTCTTTATTTAAAATTGCGACAACTTAAAAAACGTAAATAAAATTAGCGGCCACAATTTAAATAATTAGACGGCCCTACATGTCGAGTCCACGCTGCATCAACTCTCCTCCGCTTTTAAAAAATTCGTCTCCCGACGAATAGCTTGAACCTTGAGGCTTGACATAAGGCGCTTCATGAACTTGTGTCGACGTGCGCGTGAACGCGAATCATGAGGTATGCAACTCAAATCATATTGCATCTTCCAATGCGCGACGGGATCGTCGAATCGTAGGGACGATTCAGTTGCCATGCTCTGATACCAATTGATGCAAAATGGAATTCGGCGCGGTGCGGGAAATAGATTTGACGGTGGATTTTCGATGGTAGAAGAAAATAGAGGGGTTGAGAAGAAGAAACTGGAAGGGTTGAGAAGAGAAGACACGCCGGATGCGCGGGGTTAGAGATGAAGAAACGCGTAGACCGCGAGGGGAAGAGAGAAGAGACTCGTCGGGAATACGAGTGGTTTGGGAGAAGAACACGTGTAGATCACGCGGGGAGAAGGAGAGAGAGGGGAGAGGAGAGAGAGATAAATCTGTATTTTATCACATCTTGAACTTACTAATACATTGGACCCTCATCCCTTTATATAGGAGGGATGACATTACAGGAATAGAAAATAATTTAAACCGACAACCAATTATCCTAAACTGACTCTAACTAATTAACCGACTAACTACCAAATTTGAAATTCAAATTAAGACTAATTGAGATCACACGCGATCTCTTTATTTAAAATTGCGACAACTTAAAAAACGTAAATAAAATTAACGGCCACAATTTAAATAATTAGACGGCCCTACATGTCGAGTTCACGCTGCATCATTTGCTAGTCAAAGTACCAATATTCCAACTATCTATCTGCAACTACCTTTCACCTTCTTTTGGACTAACTTCTTTACTCGCATACATCCATCATGCAAGAACCCTTTCAAATTTTGGACTTCATCCGAGGGACAATGCAACGGAACTAGCTTATTTACTTGCATGCGTTCCTCGTACGAGAATCCTTGCAAATTTTGAACTACATCTCGACAACGGTGTAGCGACCCTTGCCAACTTCGCATTGCATTCGAACGATGCAATGCGTCACTAGTAGGGAACACCCTAATGAAATCTAAATGTTTGCTTAAATTCATGTTGAAAAGATTCGAACTGTTTTGAGACAAATTCCTAAATTGTGTTCTTAAAAAGAACTCTATTTAGGATTTTTGTCTCTCTTTTGCTGGCTGTCGGCTACCTAACGCACAATCCTCCTCAATTTACTTGGGCTCGGGACCGGCCATGGTCGAGTTCTAAAAATGAGAGCAACAAGAGAACTTCCCAAGTGGTCCAACTTAGTGCTACTCACCCAAGCATGCTTAACTTCAGAATTTTGATGCCCAAGGAATTATTAGTTGATTAAATATATATAAACTTATACTTATGATATCTAACAGTGAAGTACATGGTGTGTACAGATCTCAAGGTAGCATACAAATCTACATAGAATTTAGGTTTTTTTTATTATTTTCCTGAATTTTTGGGAGTTATCTATGATTTTTCTTGGTTTTTTGCGATTTTATATAATACTTGGAACTTTTAAACAGATGAAACTAAAGAATATAAATTAATGGCAGCCCTACACTTAAAGGCGCACTTATAAAATCATATAAATTTGTCTAATACAAAGAATCGAGCCAGCATAGTATATTGTTAATATTACTTACCAATTATATGTGCAATTAGTAGTTGACTCAAAATGTGGTGTGCTATGCCACACATTTTATAGACATTTGCTTATGTTTTAAGACATGATGTAAATATATTTTAAAACCATCTCTTACATGAATTTCTTACATGTTTAAGCTTGTTATTCATAATGTGAACTTGCATTTAGTTTTGTGAACATTATAGTCTCACCTTAATGAATCTAAACTTATGGTAGAATCCATGCCTCTTCATGGGGTAGAGAGAGCGTACAAACATCCATAATTGGAAATGTTAGATTTTTTTGAAAGAAGGGAGTGTTGTGATTGTTTTTTAGGAAAAATGAGGGTGTGATGTCGAGAAGACGCATACCTTATAAATTCTATATATTCACGACAAAAAAGAATTACAAAGACCAATGAGTCTTTAAGCTTTTAGCATGTTCAATTACAATTTCCATATACATTCGCACCCTTCAGAAGATGGAACCATTCCAAGCAAGTCACATGGCCTATAAATGGATGTCACCTGCACATTGGTTGGGCTAATCTCACGCCCTAGCTCCTCTAGGGATCCCCAAAACTTGATCCAGCTTACTGTCGAAATTCTTCCAACTTGCACCATTGTCGAGAAGATGCCTACCGTGTAAATTCTATATATTCACAACAAACAAATAATTACAAAGGCCACTGAGTCTTTAAGCTTTTGGCATGCTCAATCATATTTTCCATATACTTCCGCACCCCTCAGAAGATGAAACCATTCCAAGCAAGCCACACAACCTATAAGATGGTCGTCACCCTGATGAACCTCATATTCATCATGCTAAAATTGGTCATTTAGGCGCTGTCCCCCATCATCTACCTGTAATTATTCATTAATAGAGCATTATTAGCCATCATGCATGTGTAAATAATATCTGCATTTCATCATGCATAATTGCATTTAAAAATCCCTTGTGTAAATTAGCCCAAAAAGCCGCTAACTTCTCACATTTTTAGTTAATTCATCCTAATTCCGATTGACCCAAATCCACCTCCATTGTGTAGATATTACTAATCTTATTAAATAAAAAAATACAAAAAATTACTAACCCCAATAAGTGTCAAATAAGCCCAAAGTCAAATTTCACATCTGACGGACTAAAATGAGCATATCTCCCACATACAGTGTCCGATTTTGGTCTACTCACTTTTAAAATACTCCATTTTCAAATACCTTCAAAACAAGACCAATTTCATAAAATTCGGAGCACATATGTGAAAGTTGGGTTTTGGGCCTCTTTTGCGCATTTTAACTTCTTGCTAATTTTGACCTGCGATTTTATGTGCTTAATTAACTCTTTTAATTTTGTTTCTTTTTCATTTATGTTCTTTGATGAAAGTTTTATTAAGCGACGTGAAAATCCAAATCCAGATCAAAACTGAAATCAAAGAAACTGACCAAGTCCGAGTGTCCGTTGTCGGTCTGTACAAAAGTTGTCCGTTTCTTACTTTTATTTTATTTTCCTAAGTTCTTATCCTTTAAAAATCCAAAAAAATTAGATTAATGTGTAAATAATTTTCTTCTTATTTATCGTATTTTTTCTAGATTTTTTATCCCCTCTAAAACCACCAAAAAAATTACATATCTCAAAATTGCGGTTTTTCGTACACATGGAAAGCCACAAAAAATACCACTTCTCACAGGTGACCTCTTTTGCTCCCGGGCCCTTCATGAAAGTTGTAGATCTCGTCGAGACGAACAACTTTCGTAAAGAAAACTTTTCGATCCGAGGTCATCTTCTATCTCTTTTTCCCCTTTAAAATTTTGAAATTTTTTTGGGGCGCCACGTGGCAGCCCCTGGGCGTGCCACGTGGCACCCCCACTAGCTCTCTCTCTCCAGCCGCCCCCTCCCCCAAGGTCACGTGCTGCGCATGTGACCTTCTTCCACCTCCAGCCGTTGCCAACCGCATCCTTCCCCCTGGCCGTTTCCATCTTCCACCAATAACCACCGCCATGCACGGCCTTAATCACCTCCTCCGGCCGTTACCATCCTCGACCGTAACCCCCCAGCCGCCGTCATCCTATAAATCACCGTCACCTCCCTCCTCTCCAGCCATCCGCCCTTCCTCCATTTTTGGCCGGTGACAACGGCTTCCGGCGTGATCCAACCACCACTTGGTGTGCTGCTCCGAGCCTCCACGCTCGCGTAAGCTCCGGCAGTCTCTCGTAGCCGCCGTGACCCCAGCACAGGTAAACCCTCCTTCCCTTCGCGTCCATCGCCGGCCTCGCACAGGCCGAGGTCCCTTCCCATCGCCGCACCTCCCCCCCCCCCCCCCCCCATTTTTCTCCTGTGATTTACTAACGCTGCAGGGCTATCTCGAGTTCAACCTCCGGCCGCCTCGCGCGGAGCCTGCACCTCCACCCTCGCAGCCGGCGTCCCCCCCTCCTCGGCCGGTCGTGTGTCGACCGACCCAGAGCCTCCGCCTCCGCGCTAAGGCGCCGCCTCGGCTGCACAGCAACGCCCTCCAACGCCCAGCTCCGGCTGCTCCGCCTTGCGCGGTGGCCGCCTCCGCCTCCGCGCCCCTTCGCCGACCGCCTCGCCAGCGCCTCAGCCTCGCGCGGAGGCCTCGCCGTAGCCCACCGCCTCGCGCGGAGGCCCAGCTTGGCCGCACCGCCCCGCGTCCCCGCCGATCGCCACCGCCTCCGCCCCACGCGGCCTCCACCAGCCTCGCTCAGCCACCGTCGGATCAAGGGCTCAATCCCTTGATCCAACGGCTCCAGGCCCGCCACGTGCCCCTGCCCCGCGCCTGGGACCCGAGCCTTTGGTTCGGTTCCCGATCTCAGGTTCGGCGCCCGAGCCTCAGCTCCGGGCCGCCCGAACCTCCGGTTTAGCTCCAAGCCTCCTAAAGCACGTGCTAAGCACGTGCTTCGGGGACAATTTGCATTAAAGCCCCTGCAGTCTCCTGAAATAACGAATACAGCCCCGTCAAGGGTAAATTACAAGAAGGACCCGCCGACTTTTGGAAATTGCAGATAAGTCCTCCTAGGGACCATTTTGAAAGAATAATTTTATTTTAATTACATTTTAGTCCCTGGAATTTCTTTTTAGCATATCTTTGTCATACGGACTCCGATTTTAGCATATAATATGTCGTTTCGAAGCTATTTTCATGCTCTACAACTTAGCATCATTTGTGGACAGATTTGAGGTTGTTTACTATCAATTATTCCTTGAGGATCTTTATTGACTTTTGCAGGCTAAGTTTGACATATCTGTGCCATATCTCCCTTGGAAAACTTAACGATTTATTTTTTGCAGGGATTTCATCTATGCATTGATGCAATTGAACTTAGATTTGGGGGCTTATTTTATGCAGGGGTTAAATGAAGGATATTGAGTAGACATATTGACTTGTGGACTGCAAACATCTCTTAAGAATATAATTTGAAGAATTTGGAGATAAATCTGATATCTATACGTGCATCAGAGATTAATTGGATATATCTTCTGGATTTGATATTATTTGATATGTGATTTCATTTCGTGGATATTGATTAATCTTATTGGGATTAAATATCATTAAATCACAGATCCTGTGCTTCATTCTCTCTATTTCATTTTCTTCATATTGCACCTTTCATCATTGCATTGCATTGTATATTTTCTCAACACAGAAATTAACCGAGCATTAATCAATTATTTAATTTGATTTAAGGCCACGCAACTAAAATTCACCGTTCCCTGTGTTCGACCTTGGTAAACTTGCCAAGTAAAATATTCCACAACATTCAAAGCTTGTGGTATTTTGACGATCGAAATCCGTCTCCTATACTACAATTTGCGATTATTAAAGAGGCGAATTTCGCGATCATCAAATGGCGCCGTTGCCGGGGAACGGCGAATTTTTAGGGTTTTAAATCAATTTGATAATTGATTTTTGTGAAAATTAATTTTTGTGCCATTTTTTTTCTGCATTTTATTTTTCTCTCTTACTTCTGCTACTAACCGCAAAATCTCTCTTTGCAGACTTCTGGGAGCTGGATTTTTATATTAAATCAAGGATCTGCGATGAAGACTGAATTTTAATTTTGTGAGAGAGAGTTAGTATAGATTTAATTTTCTTCAATATTCTCAGGGTCCCTCTCTTTGAACCCTTGTAATAATTAAGATTGAACATTCCTGTGGTGTGTCGGGTCTGATTCAACCCCTTCTGTGTGGTTGGGACCCGACTTGAGTGGCGTAAGACTTAGGCACATATACGCTTGCTTGTTTATTATTGATTGTGCTCGTAATCTCTAGGCCACACTTTTTCACTAATTAAACGCACTATAGATCGTTCAACATTAGCCAAATTTTAAATCAATTCTTCCCGCTAATAGAACTATCTGTTTAGGGCGTTTTTCATCTGTGCATATCATTTAGTGTAAATTTAAAATTCCTTGTCTTGCATCCCGCATGAAGAACGTGAGGATTCACTGTAAGTCCTTCTCTTAAGCATGCATCATTGATTTACGCTTGCATTGGCTTTTTCGATTCTCCCTCCTCAAGTTTTACAACTTAGGAATTAACGGAATTGGGACTGCTCGTTAGGCGTGAATTTCTGTGCTCACCTAAACTACAGTGATAACCTTAATCTAAAATTGGGACTGCTAATCAAGGTGACTGCAAATAAACTGACCTAAAATTAACTCTTGTTTGGTGGAGAGAAACCCACTCATTGTTTGTTTAAGGACAAGATCGCACACCTTAGGGTAGAGCCAAAAACCGAAATACTTCATTCAGACTACTGATTTTAAAAACAATTAGCTACTTTTCAGTGAGGGTCTCGGGTAGCCGTTTACGGTCCGACTTCCCTTAGCAGAGTAGGTGGTTTAGAGGACACCGCGGAAGGCACCGTCCTCAAGTAACACGGGTAGCCGTTTAAACGGTCCGTACTTACACCTATACTGGCTGAAAGTGGGTGCAACTAGTTGTATGAACTCGGGACAGTCTTTATGAAATATTTCGGCACCTAACAGCTCCGCTTAATTTGCAAGATTGTCTTGTCATTAAATTAAAGCTGAAAAGATAAGCGGCCGAACCCTGACGTGCCTTCATCTGTGTTGAGTGGTGAACTTGAAAATTGGCTGGTGTTTGCTTTGTGTCTACTTCCTAGTAGAGATTCTCTCCATGCTCCTTGTCTTGTTCTTTTCACTCCTTTGCTAAGGAATCTCTTATCCTTATCAAAAACCTCATTCAATTCCGGCACTTAACACTTAACTCTTCCTTTCTGAAGGTGAATAACAATGCCTCCAAAGAAGAATCCTGGTGACGATGAGAACAACAATGACCCCATCCATGCCCTCTTGGCTAGGATAACCGCTGCCGAACAAACCAATGAACTACTTAGGACGCAATTGGCAATAATACAACAAGGCGAGGCTGCTATGGAAGACACGTATCTCCCAGAATTAGATGAAGATTATAATTGGTTGAGACCTGTCCACCCTGAGGATGCGTTCGAACACAAACCGCATTTCCTGGCACTATTGCCAAAGTTCGGAGGAAATAACCATGAAGAACCATATATCTTCCTCCGCGACTTCGAGTTAGTCTGTGCTAACCTCTGCCACCCTAAGGTTAGCCAGGACTACATAAGGTTGAGAGCTGTCCCCTTCGTCTTGACTGATAAGGCGTCTTACTGGCTAAAAAATCTAGGGGAAGTAGTCACGACATGGGCCACGTTCAAGATTCTGTTCTTAAAGAAATTCTACCCAGTTAGTAGAATTAATCAAATGAGGATAAAGCTCACGAGTTTCACCCAACACCCGAGTGAACCATTTCATGAAACCTGGGAAAGATTCACAGATTTAGTACAGAAATGCCCAGGACACGGGATAAGTAAAATGATGCTGGTCCAAAGTCTTGTGAGCGGGCTGAACCCTGAGACTCAAGGGTTGGTTAGTGCATCTTGCTGAGGAAGCTACATGGGGCTCCACAAGGACACCGTATACAAGGTGGTCGAAAGACTTGCTGAGTCTAGCCGTGCACAAACCACTAGCCGGGCTTACATAGCCGGCTCCAAAAAGATGGTGAATAATCTGACAACCGGCCACAATGCTGACATGGGAATAATAACTGATAAGCTAACTATGGTTGAGCAGATTTATAAAAAGGTGGATGAGATCCATAAATCATCTGATATGGAGAAATTGGCCAAATTGCCTAAACAAATGGAGGAATTGGCTGACAGGGTATCAAAGATTGCACCCCCCGCACCCATACACCAAATTCACTACATTCAAGGTCAAGGGGTAGGGCAACATAGCCATTGGGGTGGAGACCAAGTCTTGTCCTCTCAAACTGATGAAACCTCCGCTCAGACTGATTTTGAGGAACCTCCACAGGTCATGGAGATAAACGGAGTCTGGTACAATTTGGAACCAGTCAATCGCTCAGGCCAAAACTCTACTCCAAATCCTCGTCCACCGCAAGCCCAGCCCACCTACCAGCCTCAACTACAGCAGAGGCAGCAATATCGCACGGGTTATCAGAACCCGCAACCTCAGCCACAGCAGAACCAACGCCAAAGCCAACAAGGGCAATATCAGCGACCTCAGGCCAGGCAGGGCCAAGGGTCCTCCTCATCTTCTGCTATCTCTCCAGAACTCCAGCGAGTGCTGGATGAGCTTCATGACATGAGAGTCGACATAAATCGACTCTCTCGTTGGAGAGATGAGGTGACAGCACCCCAGACCGTGATTCCAGCTCAAGTCCAAGCTAACCCAAATAGCCTTGGACAGAATCAGGTATTAATCTCTGACTATTCCATACCTGAGCTTAAACCTTCCTCAAATAATGACTCTTATCATATCTCTCTTAGGAGCGGAAGGACCGTAACCATGCCTGATCGAGCAAAGGAACACAAAGACATAGCCCCAGTGTCCACCAATTCACACAACCCTGGGGGAATTGACAAAGGAAGACAGGAGGAGAAAGAACAAGTCCCACCCACACCACCCGGATATAATGGAGAGTCTGAGTCTGAGTCAGACAAAGAAATGCCACCAAGTTTCCCTGTTTTTAGTCCGAGTCAGAGTCCTGTACGAACTTTTTCATTCAATAAAAGTGATGATGTTGATCACAACAAATCTGTTCCTTTCCCCCGTGCTCTTACGGCAGGGAAGAAGAAAAACATAAAAAACCAAAAAAATGATGATGAGATGGCCCGCATCTGCAAGGAAAATATTAAGGTCACTCTGTCCTTGGATGAGATGATAGAAAGAGATTCGGCTTTTCGGAAATACCTTAAGGTGAGATGCGCACCAACTAGGGCCAGCAAACAAAATCCTAGTCGAACAAAGAAACACATACTCTCAGTAGCCACATCTCGTCTTATAAAAAATGAGCTGCCAAGAAAGAAAAGAGACATGGGTGCTCACTTCGTCACTAGCTACATCAACGAAATCAAGTTTGCAAGAACATTGTTAGACAATGGATCATCCATCAATCTCATGCCCACAACCCTATATGAGCATCTCAATCTAGGTCCTCTTAAGCAATCAACAGCCGTACTTCAATTCGCAGACACCTCAACTAAGCGACCTAGGGGCGAGATTCGAAACATTGTCATCAACATAGAGGGACAAAACTACCCAGTAGATTTTACAATTCTTGACATGGATGTCCCTAGAAATTGGAAAGATTCCCAGATGATACTAGGGCGACCCTTCCTTAGGACCGCAGGAGCTATATTTGATTATACATCCGGGAGAATCCAGTTCGGAAAAGTTGAACTTAAAATGCAGCAAACTAGGTTCCAAAGACCTGACACTGAGTCGAGCACCGAGTCTGAAAAATCAGAAACTGAAACTGAAATTACAGAACCAACAGCTGGGTCCTGGAGACAAAACCCAGCCGCTATGATAGAATCAACCTCATCTGGTGAGGAAATTGTTGATGACTTAGTCTGCCAGCTCATCCATGCATCTACCTATACTCTTGGAGACTCAGAGGCCACTTTAGACCTGTCAGTCCATTCTCCTTATGGACAATCCTTGAGTAAGGTACACAGATCGGACGCGGCGACTGCCACACCTCATTCCATCATTAGCGATCCGATCCATGATACAACCATGAGGGTGGTCAACATTGATACACTACAAGCATCCACATCACAAAAACAAACATCACAGACAGAACCAGATTCGAGAAACATCATTGACTTACCTGAACTCAAACCATTGCCCCCTACACTTAAGTATGCCTTCCTTGCAGGACAAAAAGGACAATTTCCGGTCATTATCAGCTCACAACTGACCGAAGAGCAGGAGATCCGCCTGCTTAATGTTTTGGAGAAAAACCGCAAGGCTATAGGCTGGAAATTGTCTGATCTTCCAGGGATTAACCCAGCCCTGTGCTCACACCATATTTACTTGGAAGATAATGCTAAACCCTCCCGTGAATGCCAACGTAGATTGAATCCAAACTTACGGGAAGTGGTTAAGACTGAGATCGAAAATGGTGTAAAGCTGGGTTCATATATCCCATCTCCGACTCCAAATGGGTGTCACCTTTGCATGTAGTCCCGAAAAAGTCAGGACTCCAAATTATCACCAATGAGGAGGGAGAAGAGATTACGACACGGGTACCTACGTCGTGGCGTGTCTGTGTGGATTACAGGCGCCTGAATGCTGCAACGAAGAAGGATCACTTTCCGCTGCCTTTTATTGATCAAATCCCGGAGAGATTGGCAGGGAGAGATTACTTCTGTTTCTTAGACGGGTACTCGGGCTACAATCAGGTAGCCATCGCCCCCGAGGACCAGGAAAAGACTACTTTCACATGTCCCTTCGGCACATACGCATTCAAGCGAATGCCTTTTGGGCTTTGCAATGCCCCTGGCACCTTTCAGCGGTGCATGATTGCGATTTTTGCCGACATGGTCGGGGATTTCCTGGAAGTCTTCATGGATGACTTCTCGGTCCATGGTGATTCATTCGATGATTGTCTAGCGCACCTGGATCGAGTCCTCCAAAAGTGTAGGGAAGTGAATCTGGTGCTCTCTTGGGAAAAAAGCCATTTCATGGTAAAATAGGGCATTGTACTGGGGCATGTCATCTCCAAGAAGGGAATGGAGGTTGACCCTGCCAAAGTAGATGTGATTAAAAAGCTTGAGCCACCCACAAATGTGAAACAAGTACGGTCTTTTCTAGGGCATGTCGGATTTTACAGGAGATTTATCAAAGATTTCTCAAAAATTGCCCGACCGCTAACTGACCTTCTGGGGAAAGACACCGAATTCGTGGTAGATCATAAGTGTCTAGAAGCATTCGAATTACTCAAGAGAAGGATCATTGAGACTCCCGTCCTACAAGCTCCCGACTGGTCTCTTCCCTTCGAGATCATGACAGACGCCTCTGATTTCGCTGTAGGGGCTGTATTAGGACAACGAAAAGATGGAATCCCGTATGCTATTCACTACGCAAGCAAAGTGTTAGACCCTGCTCAGAAAAATTACACTGTGACCGAAAAAGAAATGCTTGCTGTAGTTTTTGCCTTGGAAAAATTTCGATCAATACTTCTAGGATCTAAGGTGACAGTTTACACAGACCATTCTGCCATTCGTTATTTAATGGCCAAAAAGGACGCAAAAGCACGACTTCTGAGATGGATTCTACTGCTACAAGAATTTGATCTGGAGATTAAGGACAAACCTCGCGTTAAGAATGTCGTGGCTGATCATTTATTACGAATTGAACATAACAAAATTCCGGAATCTGAATCCATCCGTGAAACCTTCCCAGACGAGTCAATTTCTGCTATTGACTCACTCCCTTGGTATGCAGACACAGTGAATTATCTCGTCACCAATGAAGTTCCTCAAGGTTGGTCCAGAAACAAAATCGATCGACTCATATCTGAAGCGAGACACTATCATTGGGAAGATCCTTTCCTTTTCTTTGAAGGACCGGATTGCATATGGAGAAGATGTATTCCTCAAGAGGAGTATCAAAGTATCCTCAATCTATGCCACACCTTGGAGGCGGGAGGACATCACTCTGGGAAGAGGACCGCTGAGAAAATATTGCAATGTTGATTTTACTGGCCGACCTTGTTTAAGGATGCTTACAATTTTGTGAGGTCGTGCCCCGTCTGTCAGCGAATGGGAGGAACCATTGGTTCCAAAGATGCCATGCCTATGCAACCAGTGATCATCTGTGACGTATTCGATGCATGGGGCATTGACTTTATGGGCCCATTCCCTAATAGTCAAGGATTTGAATATATTCTTCTCGCGGTAGATTATTTATCTAGATGGGTGGAGGTTATCCCTACTCGAGCTGCAGATAGCAAAACTGTTTGCAAGTTTTTGGAAGATCATATTATTTCGAGGTTTGGAATTCCAAAAGTTTTAATATCTGATGGGGGAAGCCACTTTGTCAACCGGGAGGTGAAGAAGTTGACTAAGGAATACGGCATCGAGCACCGTGTCGCTACTCCTTACCACCCACAATCCAATGGCATGGCCGAGGTGTCAAACATGGAGGTTAAAGGAATTTTACAGAAGCTCGTTCGCCCTGACAGGAAGAACTGGTCCCAACTCCTGGACCAAGTTCTGTGGGCTTACCGGACGGCTTATAAGACCCCATTGGGCACCTCCCCGTTTAGAATGGTATATGGAAAACCATGCCATTTGCCCGCAGAGCTCGTACATAAATCAGAATGGGCAATCAAAAAGATTAATTGGAACTGTCACCAAGGAAAGAAGAACCGAGACATGAATTTGAATGAACTGTCTGAAATCCGAAATCATGCTTACGAAAACAGCACCATCTACAAAGAAAAAGTAAAGAGATGGCATGACAAGAACATTCGAACAAAGAACTTTGTCCCAGGACAGAAAGTTTGGCTATTTAATGCAAAGTTGAAAATTTTCCAAGGAAAATTGAAATCAAAATGGACGAGACCCTTCATTGTAAGAGAGGTACACAATAATGGGAGTGTTGAGATATCAGAGACCGCAGATAGCACGCAAACATCTATAGTCAACGGTCAGCTGCTTAAACATTTTGTCGAATCCAATGAGCAATTAGTACAAGTTGAACATATCTCATTCACTTAGGGCATAGGTTTTGATGAAAAATCTGATCTGCCCAGATAATGGACCTCTCCGAAACCTCCTTGATCTTGTACATCCGCAAATCTACTCGGTTCCCCATCTGTATTTATCCGAATATACTTAGGCTGACCTGAGCCTAAGTATAGGGGGACCACTACCGTTGATTATACTTCACTTCTCTTCTTTTGTTTTTAATCCTTCTGTATTTAGTACGAGCTATGTCAACATTTCACTTTGTGCCATGGGGACATAGCACATGCTAAGTATAGGGGGGTGTACTTGTATATATTTTATCTACTTTATCCTTAGCTCGTACTTTATTTGTTTTTATCTAACATCGGGGGTGGGTACGAGTAGTGTGTATAATACCTGTTTTTAAAAAAAAATCACAAAAAAAAGCAAAAAAAAACTTTTGCATAAAAAAAAATCATCACTCATGGTCTTGCATTTCATCAAGCATTTCATGCATTCCTTGGTCGATATATTCCTGACACATTAACCATCACTCAAGGCTTGAGGATTTTCGAGGACACTTGATTTCTGAGATCTTGAGATTCTGAGTTAGCCTGCCTTAGTCATTAGGGTTTTTAGAACTTAATAATCCACACTTCCCTAGTTTGAAAGATTTGAGCGCTATATTGCACTCTTCATCTCTACCTTCAAAGAATATGATCAGCACAAATCACTTCCACAACTGCATTATTGATGAGATGAGTTGAGATATCACTTGAGGAACTAGGACTAGGGATTTGAGTTTAGACCCGATCTGATGATATTCGAGGATGGGATAAAGTTAATGAAGGCTGCAGAAAACCTGAGTGTCAGCAAAAACCCAGCCAGTATGTGAACAAGTTCATATGCTATCTTTTTGATATTGACCTAAGTGCCAGGGTGTGATGAAACTTAATGAAAATTGTTGATCAGCGTGCGCCAACTTTTGGTAAAAGCAGTGTAGCTAGCCAAAAAAAAAAAAGAAATGTCAAAGAAAAGCTCTATCATCCAAAGACAAATGAGCTTCCACCAATGGCGAGCGCTCCCAAACATTTTCAAAGTGTCCACTTGGACCAAGCGCTAATTAGAACCAAGGAGTCGGGCTGACACCATAAAAGGGCTCTGCATCGTAAGCGATACAAGTCTGGGTGTCGAAGGTATCTTAGATACTCAAAAGAGACACACCCCGGTGTACTCCCACAAAAACAAGTGCAGACGACTCCAAATTCTCTTGACGGACACATTGATCAACAAAATAAAATATACTTGTGTTGAGTAATAAGGCACTCGAGAGGCACCTTGTTCCAATGAAAGGGAGAGAAAATCAGACACAATCCTATGCCCTCCATCAACTGGCCATCCATCTACACTTTCAAGTCTGACAAACTAATGAGACTGTTGACTGAAGCAAGAATAGACTTATTCCCTAGGGTTGAGGGTCAGGTCTAGAGGAGAGTCTCTTGGATTGGAACTTTGGGTGATGCCCCAACTCGACTCTCATGGAATGTAGTACACTTAAAATCACATCCTTTTATTATATGTACAAACAGAGAGTCTGAAAATTAGAGAAGTTGGGTTCCTTTTGATTAAAGCTTGGTTGAGCCAGAATTTTAGGATCACTCAAATTAAGGGTCTTCTAAGAATTAAGCCTTGAAAATTCACATGCACAGTCAGGATGTAATCAACTAAGTCATTCATTCATGCTCGGGGACGAGCATGGTCTAAGTATAGGGGTATGATGAACCTCATATTCATCATGCTAAAATTGGTCATTTAGGCTCTGTCCCCCATCATCTACCTGTAATTATTCATTAATAGAGCATTATTAGCCATCATGCATGTGTAAATAATATCTGCATTTCATCATGCATAATTGCATTTAAAAATCCCTTGTGTAAATTAGCCAAAAAGCCGCTAACTTCTCACATTTTTAGTTAATTCATCCTAATTCCGATTGACCCAAAACCACCTCCATTGTGTAGATATTACTAATCTTATTAAATAAAAAAATACAAAAATTTACTTACCCCAATAAGTGTCAAATAAGCCCAAAGTCAAATTTCACATCTGACGGACTAAAATGAGCATATCTCCCACATACAGTGTCCGATTTTGGTCTACTCACTTTTAAAGTACTCCATTTTCAAATACCTTCAAAACAAGACCAATTTCACAAAATTCGGAGCACATATGTGAAAGTTGGGTTTTGGGCCTCTTTTGCGCATTTTAACTTCTTGCTAATTTTGACCTGCGATTTTATGTGCTTATTTAACTCTTTTAATTCTGTTTCTTTTTCATTTATGTTCTTTGATGAAAGTTTTATTAAGCGACGTGAAAATCCAAATCCAGATCAAAACTGAAATCAAAGAAACTGACCAAGTCCGAGTGTTCGTTGTCGGTCTGTACAAAAGTTGTCCGTTTCTTACTTTTATTTTATTTTCCTAAGTTCTTATCCTTTAAAAATCCAAAAAAATTAGATTAATGTGTAAATAATTTTCTTCTTATTTATCGTATTTTTTCTAGATTTTTTATCCCCTCTAAAACCACCAAAAAAATTACATATCTCAAAATTGCGGTTTTTCGTACACATGGAAAGCCACCAAAAATACCACTTCTCACAGGTGACCTCTTTTGCTCCCGGGCCCTTCATGAAAGTTGTAGATCTCGTCGAGACGAACAACTTTCGTGAAGAAAACTTTTCAATCCGAGGTCATCTTCTATCTCTTTTTCCCCTTTAAAATTTTGAAATTTTTTTGGGGGCGCCACGTGGCAGCCCCTGGGCGTGCCACGTGGCACCCCCACTAGCTCTCTCTCTCCAGCCGCCCCCTCCCCCAAGGTCACGTGCTGCGCACGTGACCTTCTTCCACCTCCAGCCGTTGCCAGCCGCATCTTTCCCCCTGGTCGTTTCCATCTTCCACCAATAACCACCGCCATGCATGGCCTTAATCACCTCCTCCGGCCGTTACCATCCTCGACCGTAACCCCCCAGCCGCCGTCATCCTATAAATCACCGTCACCTCCCTCCTCTCCAGCCATCCGCCCTTCCTCCATTTTTGGCCGGTGACAGCGGCTTCCGGCGTGATCCAGCCACCACTTGGTGTGCTGCTCCGAGCCTCCACGCTCGCGTAAGCTCCGACAGTCTCTCGTAGCCGCCGTGACCCCAGCACAGGTAAACCCTCCTTCCCTTCGCGTCCATCGCCGGCCTCGCACAGGCCGAGGTCCCTTCCCATCATCGCACCTCCCCCCCCATTTTTCTCCTGTGATTTACTAACGCTGCAGGGCTATCTCGAGTTCAACCTCCGGCCGCCTCGCGCGGAGCCTGCACCTCCAGCCTCGCAGCCGGCGTCCCCCCCTCCTCGGCCGGTCGTGTGTCGACCGGCCCAGAGCCTCCGCCTCCGCGCTAAGGCGCCGCCTCGGCTGCACAGCACCGCCCTCCAACGCCCAGCTCCGGCTGCTCCGCCTTGCGCGGTGGCCGCCTCCGCCTCCGCGCCCCTTCGCCGACCGCCTCGCCAGCGCCTCAGCCTCGCGCGGAGGCCTCGCCGTAGCCCACCACCTCGCGCGGAGGCCCAGCTTGGCTGCACCGCCCCGCGTCCCCGCCGATCGCCACCGCCTCCGCCCCACGCGGCCTCCACCAGCCTCGCTCAGCCACCGTCGGATCAAGGGCTCAATCCCTTGATCCAACGGCTCCAGGCCCGCCACGTTCCCCTGCCCCGCGCCTGGGACCCTAGCCTCTGGTTCGGTTCCCGATCTCAGGTTCGGCGCCCGAGCCTCAGCTCCGGGCCGCCCGAACCTCCGGTTTAGCTCCAAGCCTCCTAAAGCACGTGCTAAGCACGTGCTTCGGGGACAATTTGCATTAAAGCCCCTGCAGTCTCCTGAAATAACGAATACAGCCCCGCCATGGGTAAATTACAAGAAGGACCCGCCGACTTTTGGAAATTGCAGATAAGTCCTCCTAGGGACCATTTTGAAAGAATAATTTTATTTTAATTACATTTTAGTCCCTGGAATTTCTTTTTAGCATATCTTTGTCATACGGACTCCGATTTTAGCATATAATATGTCGTTTCGAAGCTATTTTCATGCTCTACAACTTAGCATCATTTGTGGACAGATTTGAGGTTGTTTACTATCAATTATTCCTTGAGGATCTTTATTGACTTTTGCAGGCTAAGTTTGACATATCTGTGCCATATCTCCCTTGGAAAACTTAACGATTTATTTTTTGCAGGGATTTCATCTATGCATTGATGCAATTGAACTTAGATTTGAGGACTTATTTTATGCAGGGGTTAAATGAAGGATATTGAGTAGACATATTGACTTGTGGACTGCAAACATCTCTTAAGAATATAATTTGAAGAATTTTGGAGATAAATCTGATATCTATACGTGCATCAGAGATTAATTGGATATATCTTCTGGATTTGATATTATTTGATATGTGATTTCATTTCGTGGATATTGATTAATCTTATTGGGATTAAATATCATTAAATCACAGATCCTGTGCTTCATTCTCTCTATTTCATTTTCTTCATATTGCACCTTTCATCATTGCATTGCATTGTATATTTTCTCAACACAGAAATTAACCGAGCATTAATCAATTATTTAATTTGATTTAAGGCCACACAACTAAAATTCACCGTTCCCCGTGTTCGACCTTGGTAAACTTGCCAAGTAAAATATTCCACAACATTCAAAGCTTGTGGTATTTTGACGATCGAAATCCGTCTCCTATACTACAATTTGCGATTATTAAAGAAGCGAATTTCGCGATCATCACACCCACACATTGGTTGGATTAATGTCACGCCCAAGCTCATCTAGGGATCCCCAAAACTTGTTCCAGCCTACTGTTGAAATCCATCCAACTTGCGCCTTGCCCATACTGCCTTAGCAATAGGGAAGGAAAAGATGCTCAGCGATCTCTTCTGTCAAATAATGCTCACACATACCATTACACATCGGAATGAGCTGAGCTCTTTTATCATCCGTAATAAGGCGGTTTCTTCGCATCAGCCATATGAACACTCAGATGCATAACGATACCTTTCAACACCACAAGTTGGCAAAACGTTCATAGACTAGAGTCTGACCCGGGACCTTGAGACGGTAAAAAACCATATATGCTTCTTGTATGGTGAAGTGACCCTCGGACCAAGACCAGTGATCAATGGATCCACTCAATCCCCGAAGGGGGACCCTTGCATCGGATATTCGAAGGAAATATCGATCCCTATTCTTCATTACACCGATGATACAATTCTTTTTGCAGAAGGGGGACCCTTGAGTTGCAAAGGTGTGTCAGCGATCCTCGACATATTTGGTCAAGTTTCGAGGCTGAAAATCAACAGAGAGAAATCTGAATTTGTACCTTTTGGCTTACAAGAGGAAGAGATTGTCAGATGTGCGTTTTGGTTGCGCTCACCGAGGGTCAGTCTACCACTGCGATAATTGGGTGTTCCTCTAGTGGCAAGGAAGGTGAATATGAGGAATTGGTTTCTGGTGATTGAGAAGTGAAGAAGAGATTAGCATGCTGGAAGTCGTTATGTTTATCTAAAGGTGACATATTAGTGTTGTTGAAATTCCATTCTAGGTTCAGCCAGGCCCAATCCCCTAGTTGGTCTTGTCCTCTCTTAGGTTTTCTCTTGGAAATAGAATATATAATTGGGCACGTTAGTTTATGACTTTTACCATATAAGAGGTCCTGTTTCTTTGCTATTTTAGCTGAATAAGCAGTCTTGTTTGGGTGTGACACTAGTTTGATTGTGTTGTACTTTCTGCTCTGATTGCCAGGAAGAAGGGCGATCCCACTGGGAAAGCATTTCGATCGTAATAAATTGAAGTATATGATTCACATCATCAACCCTTGGAAAAATCATCGCCGCCTTAACCTTGGTCGAGAGTCTCGAGATCCGTCCTTCGACTCCCTCTAGTCTAACACTCAAACTCCCCCACCAAAGGCTAATATATAGGACTAGATTATAGCTCGCACCACCTCGCGCCAGCTTGCAGAAGAATCCCCGCCTGACCTAAGTACATGGTGGGGTATGAAGCGCGATGTGGCTAGACATGTCAGCCCCTGTCTCCTTTGTCAACAGGTTAAGTCAGAACATAAGAAGCCCTTAGGTCTTTTACAACCACTTTTGATCGGAACGGGAACACGAATAGAAGATGCTTTCACATATTAGCAGTCGAAGGAAGGAGCGAAGACACACAAGCGTAATTCGAAGACAATATAGGTAAAGAACACAATCAATCCTTGATACTAGACCCATGAATGAGTGATGCCAGGGAGAATATATAATTCTGATTCATTTTGGGGCTGAGTCTTTGAACAAAGAAAGTTGACTTCCTAGCATGCCTTTCAACCTTTATCATTCTTTCTCGATTCAAAAAAGTGTAGTCCTCGTTGTATTTCGTGAAATTTTTACTTCATGCATTTCTTATAGTGCTACTTCATATTTCTTTGAGGAGTGGAGTGATTATCACCAAAATCAAGAATTTTCTTTCTCACATAGATTTTCTAAATTCAGCTCTGACCTCTACAGGTCACAACCCCCGTAGACTATTCCACTACACCGACGGTGCCCATTAGCTCTTGTGGAATAGCGGGGAACCTCAACACTAAATATTGAGATCTCAGTCCTCAGCAATGAAGGGTGGCCTCAGATGGTACGATGGGACCCAAGTGAACAGATGAAGTCGTTGTGTGAAGTCCAAGGATAGGAGCCGGGCAGCCTAAAGAGAGGACCTTACCTACTGTGAAAAGTTAGGTCGTGGCCTTGCATTTCCCATTTATCTTAGCCCAGATAAATTTCTTCAATAGTTAGCTCTTTCCCAGATAATAATGATTTCTTTAATAATTATTATTTCTTTTACAAACATAAAATCGTATTAGTGATGTTTAACAATGAAGTACATGGTGTGTACATATTGATCTCAGGCAAGGTTCGAAATTTCGATTTCAATCCCGTTTCGGTAAGGTGTAATACCGAAATTTTGCCGAAATTTCGGGAAATTTCGACGATTTCGGTGGAAAAGTCGGAAAAGGCTCAAAATTCCAATTTTTTTCCAATTTTATTGAAAATTTCGATATTCCAAGTTATTAGAACAATAAATAACATACAAATACACAATTATTTCACACATATTGGTCATCTATACTCTTTATATAGACATATCGGTCATATCGGTCATATCGGCCATATCGGTCATATCGGTGGTCATATTGTTGGAACCCAAGCAACATGTCTCGATCGATATGGGGTCGAAATGACCCATATTTTATCCATATCATTGCAATTGAGGATCTCCACCCCTTTATACAACCTATCTCGACCGAAATCTCATAAGACAGTTAATATATAAATGTTGAAACCATGGTTGTAACATTGTTAATACATAATAAAAAAGAGTAATAGTCTAGTCTTACAAGTACAATACAAGTTACAACAAGTGAAAATTATTAAGAACATGCATATTTATGATAAATGCAATAAAAGATTAAAGATTAAAATATAGTACCTGCCCTGGTGACATGTTTTGTTCAGAACCAAGAGTTCCGTGGTGGATTCGAATGCCCCCCCTTCCTTGCTGTCTCTCATAGCGCATCGCAGATTCTATGAACTCGCAGTAGTTCTCCCATGTCATGTACGAGTACATGGCCTTGTAATCCATGACATACAGCATGTATTGGTGGTCATCGATGCCTATGAGCATCTCGAGTCGAGGATAAGCAGCACTGGATCCGGTATCACGAGTGGCACGACGAGGCTGCGAACTACTGCCCTGAGATCCTCAGGACGACGACGACGGTGTAGGAGAAGATCTCTGCAGAGGAGGAGGAACTGGCGTGTAGTACTCAAGGAAGAAATCGTAGCTGTCACCCCCAAAGAAACTGCCCTGGCTCTGCTCAGGTTGGCTACTTTGGTAGTTGTCTCCGCTACTGTATCCCCCATATCCACTGTAACCATATGAATATGCTGGAGGTGCGTACTGAGGAGGAGGAGGAGGTCCTGGAGGAGGAGCTTGAAAGTATTCCGGGAAGACGCCAAATGATCTCTCATCGTGCGACGATCCATATCCGCTTAAAGGACTTTGTGCTCCTCCGCGATATGGGCTGTCAATATCCATGAAGCTCAAAGAACCTACAGATGATGTCAAATCTTCCATGTAGCTGTCGGTTGGACGATGGCCTCGACCGTACTCGTAATCCATAGGCCCTGGACTCGGACTCGGAACAAATTGTCCGTGTGTGTTCCGTTGTCTCTCCATATATTCACGTCCTGCTTGTAGGCCTTCCTCAAGTCTGGTAGCTTGTGGTCCACGACCACTCCCTCCTGACCCACCTGAGTTTGACTCCCCACCACCACCAGGTCCAGCACGACCAACATCGTCATCATCATCATCTCCACTGTCATCCTTTGACTTTGACTTGGATTTAGAGCAACTCGAGAGAATTTCATCAACAGCTGCATCAATCTCGCCCTCCAACCCTCCAACAGGGTTTGTAATCCGCCCGGATCTGGCCAAAAAATCACCAACGTCTGCTCCCATTTGCTGGCTTATGTTCTCATTCGGTCTTCCACCTGGCTGATCGAGAACTGGGGCACCATTGGAATCCATCCACCTCTGGAGAACGTCCTCATCAGCATCGTCATCGTGCATCTTGAAAATGTATGCAAGGTCAATAGGGTTCGTATAGTCATCTTTGTCATGTCCCTCCGTTGCATGCTTCAATTTCAGCCTCAAGTTGTAATGCACGAAGACAAGGTCATTGAGCTTCTTTTCTCCCAACCTGTTCCTTCTCTTCGAATGTATCAAATTGAACGTGCTCCAGTTCCTCTCACAACCGCCAGCAGATGCGGTTTGAGACAACACTTTCACTGCCACACTTCGAAGGTTGGGAGCTTCCATCCCGTATAACATCCACCATTCGGCTGCAAAAAAGGAAACGACAGAAATCATAAGTACAAATAAATGTACACACAAGTAATGATTTTATTTGCCTCCGTCCCTACCAGGAAGAGTATTGCCACGACCGTTGACCTCAGTAATCCGACCAAAGGAACCCAATGCATCTCGGTAATACTTAACCTGCACAACGCACAAATAGGTTCAACCCAAATATCTTGTGACTCCAAATTTATGTAGAAATTGAGGATAGTACCTCATTCATGCACATGATCTGTAACTTCTCGTCCTTGACGAGCTTCTCTACCACAATCTGCACGGCTGATAGAAGGTCACCATTTGTACCAAGTCCATTCTTGTAGCGGTACTTAGGATTGAAGTAATAAGCTGTACAGAAAGTAATAAGCTCATTTATGATGTCCAACAACCAACTATAGAAATTTAAATAATTGAAAAAAAAACCATTTTTACATAATACATACCGGCCTTGTGAAGAGGATGTGAGAGCATCTTGGACCATCGCTCGTCTATGATGTCCAACCATGCTTTCGATCCCTTCCCAACCGCTTCTCTGACCTTCTCTCTCATGCAGCGCATTGCCTCGTAGATGACTCCCATGGTGGGCTTCTTGTCGCCATCCACGATCCGCAATGCAGATACAACTGGATCAATGATCCTCGTGACCCGAGTCACTGAAGGATATGGAGAGATCCTCAAGCGCATCACGGAAGCGTGAGCGTCGTATCGGATACGACGAAGAACGACTAGTCGTACTAGTTGTTCGGTGCAGCGGAATTTAAAAAATTTATTCGATGAAACCACATGATCCAAGAACTATTCTCGGATCGTTTCATCTATAACCACAACAAGTATAATGCAATACCTCTTGAAGCGTGGTTGATCGAGTCTCTAAGAGAAGAGACCTCCTGTCTCAAGTCCGATCGTCGGAGAGATCGCTTGCGAGCGCGGGGATGAACCGCGGTGTCCTCGCAATCCAAGAAGTTGATCCAAGCACGGTTGCTCCTGATCTCGTCGCACGAGATCGAACGTCTCCTTCGTAGGCGAAGCACTCGAAGTAGACGAAGAACCGCAGAGCGTCGAAGCGGTAGCACGAGGGCGCGGGCGACGACGATTCTCTCCACTAAGGTGGACGACCACCAAGAAGAAGGGGGAGAGAGGGCTGTCGAGTATGAGAGAAAGAGAGAGAGAGTTTTGCTACAATAGCATGTGTATAGAGAGAGAGCCAAGAATGCCTCTCTATTTATAGGGTTTTGGGATCCATGGATCTCAATCCATGTGTCATATAAAATCAATGGATGAGATTGATTTATGACAATCCAATGGTCAAGATTGTTGGTAAGAGCCAACAACTTGTGATTTAATTTTGATTAAATATATTTGATAAATCAAATAAATATAATACCAAATTAAACCACACAAATAGAGAGAGAGAAAATAAGGGAGATACACCTTCCTCTTTGGAAGGGGGGACGGCCACCAATTCCCTCAAGGAATTGGTGCCGCCCCCTTCTTTCCAAAAGGGAGGGGCAATCTCCTTGATTTTCTCTCTACTCAATTTCCAACAATTTGTTGGTATTTTAATTCACCAAAATAATTCTCAATTAATTTTGAGAATATTGCAATCTTGACATTGAATTATTGTGAATCAAATTCACAACCCAAAACAAAATGTAATTTACATTTCAATTAATTAAACAATGTGTATCCAATACACATTAATAATTAATCTACTAATATAAATTATATTTAACTCTCTCTAATACATTATAAATCACATTTATAATATATTAGGAATAATTGGATATTACTATCCACATTATTCTTATCCATAATAATTAAATCACATTTAATTATATTGGATAATATCTCATACAACATGATAATTAAATCACATTTAATTATCAACTTCTCTTTGCTTAGATCTCATGGAATTGTTCTTAAACCATTTAAGAACAATGCTATTTCTCCTCAGATACTTGGAGATAAGGACATGGCGATTGTATTGTTCCACGTATAGTGACTTGGATATTGAGATCACATCTCAAATCCAGATCCCATGGACCTCTCATAGATGCTTGATTAAATCAAGACCGTATACCTAATCTTCTTATTGCATCTGAATCTCATTCAGATCAATGTCCAGTAAATGGACTAAGATTAGGTCACTTCTCTGATGAGAGGAGTCACTAAAATCCAGACCTGTTTCATCACTCCCTCGGAATGGAAGCGTCATGGTTATACAATCGTTTATGATCGAATCACCCTTCAGGTATTCCCAATACCTGCACATCCTGCATACTGGAAGACTCATGATCATCATGAAGATAAAGATCACTTTTACACTGTCATTTTCATAGTCTGATCATTAAGTTTCTCAATCTTGGTCCTTGGGATATGGTACAGATCATATGCTTTCACAAAGCATATATCTTACCTTCAAATTCATATCATGCTTCTAAAGCATGATGACCATGCATGGAATTTGGTCAATCCCAATACCTCATGAGTGAGCTCATGTCTCCCGGTTCACAAGTGAACCTGTATGATCCCTTTGAGAGATCATATTACTCATATGCCCTTACATGCACACCAGCTCGCCGGTGTATAGACCTTGATTAGGTCATCAACCTATTGGTCTGCCAAATGTACATGCTCCGACACATAGTAATATATCTGTCTCTGGTCAGAGGATGTTTGCCTGTGATGTGACAGTATTCATCATAGGTCTTTGGTTATCTCGATCTCGTTAAGTCAACTCATTGACTCAACTAATCTGATACCTCTGAATCAATATTCCTATGCAGAGGACCTGCATCAAGAGGTCGATCAGATATCAGTCTACTGAGATGGGATTGCCATCTCCCACTCAGATTGGAGATCACTAGTTAATCATTGATGATGCTTGATGAGTCCTCTATCTAACTCCTTAGATATTCATCCAAGCATCAGCCTCTATGATTCAATCATTGAATCAACAGCTGTATGATCATCAAGTTGGTCATGGTACATAACCCTTATTGTACAGAGGGACCTTATAGTGCATTCATTCATTCAATATCAGAAAGGGAGTGAAACAAGAAATCAATAACTTTTATTGATAAATCATTTATTACAATAACATTTATTGTAGGAATGGTTCGCCTCGGGCTCACATTGCTAACAATCTCCCACTAGCCCTCAGAACCATTCAGGAACAAGCCTTAAACCCATACTCATTACATGCTGGTCAAAAACCTTCTGTGTCAGAAGTTTGGTGAGAGGATCTGCAACGTTGTCGGCGGAGGCCACCTTGGTGATGATGATGTCACCACGCTTTTGAATCTCCCGAATGATGTGGTATTTCCTTTCTACGTGCTTGCTCTTCTGATGCCATCTGGGTTCCTTCGCTTGGGCAGTGGCTCCCGTGTTATCACAGAGTAGCGGGATGGGAGTATCAGAGGAAACTACGCCAAGCTCCTGGACGAACTTGCGCAACCACACCGCCTCCTTTGCAGCATCCGATGCGGCAATGTATTCAGCTTCTGTTGTTGAATCTGCTGTAGTGTCCTGCTTCTTGCTTCTCCAGCTCACAGCACCCCGTTCAACAGGAACACAAACCCTGATGTCGACTTTCGATCATCAATATCCGATTGGAAGTCAGAATCTGTATATCCCAAGACTTGGAGATCACCATCTCCATAGACCAAGATGTAATCTTGCGTCCGTCTTAGATATTTGAATATGTTCTTTACTGCATTCCAGTGTTGTTCTCCATAGCAGGATTGGTAACGACTTACCACTCCCACTGCATGGCAGATATCTGGCCTAGTACACATCATGGCATACATTAAGCTTCCTACGGCTGATGCATAAGGGCATCCAGCCATGGCCTTCTTTTCCTCAACAGTTTGAGGAGCCATTCCTTTAGACAGGTGGATACCATGTCTTAAGGGTAGGAATCCTTTCTTGGAACTATCCATACGGAATCGTTCAAGAATCTTCTTAATGTATCCTTGTTGTGACAATCCCAATATCCTCTTCTCTCGGTTTCTGAACAGCTTCAGACCCAAGATGTAAGAGGCTTCTCCAAGATCTTTCATCTCAAAGGTATGGGACAGCCAAATCTTCACACTGGTCATCATCCCTGTATCATTCCTAATGATAAGGATGTCATCTACATAAAGCACGATGAACACAATGGCGCTCCCACTAATCTTCTTGTACACACAAGGTTCATCAGGATTCTGCACAAAATCATAATTCTTTATGGTTTCGTCAAATCTGATGTTCCAGCTACGAGAAGCTTGCTTGAGCCCATAGATGGATTTCTTCAGCTTGCATACTTTGCCATCCTCAGTCATGAAGCCCTGGGGCTGCTCCATGTAGATATCCTCCTCGAGGTATCCATTGAGGAAAGCCGTCTTGACGTCCATCTGCCAGATGTCGTAGTCAAGATATGCAGCTATAGCTAGCAATGCCCTGATGGATTTAAGCATAGCCACAGGAGAGAATGTCTCATCGTAGTCGATGCCTTCTCTCTGTATGTAGCCCTTGGCTACGAGCCGTGCCTTGAAAGTCTCTACTTTCCCATCAGGTCCCCTTTTTCTCTTGAAGATCCATTTGCACCCAATGGGTTTTACCCCTTTAGGTGGATCCTCTAGGGTCCATACACCATTCTTATGCATGGAGTCAATTTCTGACTTCATTGCTAGCATCCATCTATCCATGTCATGATCCGCGAGTGCTTCATCAAATGAAGTAGGATCACTGTCAGTTTCACCTGACACATGGAATCCATACCTTTCAGGTGGTGCAACCACCCTCGAACTCCTTCGAAGAGGTATGGGTGTATCATCTTTATTTACTTCTTCAGTTTCTGGTTCAGGAAGCTCAGAATCCTCAGGAGATTCAATGAGTTCCTTTACTTCATATTTATCTTGACCCTTAAGGAAATCATTCTCCAGAAATTTCACATCTCTAGAAACAAAAACTTTCTGAGTCTCAGGGTCATAGAGTTGGTATCCAATACCATCTCTAACATACCCTATGAAGTAACACTCACGAGAGCGAGATTCTAGCTTGCTTGCATCCACATTCTTTGCATGGACCAAGCAACCCCAAACCCTTAAGTGATTAACACTAGGTTTGGTTCCATACCAGAGCTCATGAGGAGTCTTAGGTACAGATTTGCTAGGAATCTTATTCAGGATATATATTGCAGTCTCTACTGCATATCCCCAGAAACTAAGTGGTAAATGTGCTTTGCTCATCATTGAACGAACCATATCCATGATGGTTCTGCTGCGTCTTTCAGCAACACCATTAAGTTGGGGAGTTCCAGGAGGAGTGAGATTGGAAATAATTCCATTCTCTTTAAGGTATTCCTTAAATTCATCTGATAGGTACTCGCCACCTCGATCAGATCGAATTCGTTTAATCTTCCTATCGGTTTGGTTCTCAACCAAAACCTTGAACTCTTTGAACTTTTCAAAGGTTTCAGACTTATGACGTAATAGGAAGATAAACCCGTATCGCGAATGGTCATCAATAAACATCAAATAATATCGATATCCATTTCGGGTCGCGGTACTGAAGGGACCGCATACATCAGTATGTATTAGGTCAATAATACCTTCACATCTTGTAACCTTGTTACGAAAAGGCATCCTGGTCATTTTTCCTTGAATGCAATTCTTGCAAGTAGGCAAAGGTTGAACCTGTAGAAAATCTAAAGGTCCATCTTTATAATCTATTGATCTTATCAACAGACAAATGACCAAGCCTTTGATGCCAAATCTCATTTGAGAGATTTTCATTCTCCCTAGATCTTTTAGGGTTTTATTAGTGCTTGTAACATTCATAACACATTTATCAATGCACAATTCATAGAGTCCTCCAGAAGTCAAAATACCATCTGCAATATATTTATCATAACGGTTTATGACTAATTTATTACAGAACAGGAATGAATACCCACTTCTAACTAACTTAGATACAGATATTAAATTCCTTCTGACTTCATGTACATAAAGACACTCTTTAAGTACTAGGACTCTACCACTAGATAATGATAGTCGACAAGTCCCGACGGCGACTGCTGCAACACTTGCATCAGATCCCATCTGGATGACTATCTCCCCTTCTTCAAGCTTTCTAGTTTCCTGAAACAAATGCAACAAATTGCATACATGAACAGAAGCACCGGAATCAACTACCCAGCTTCCTTCTCGTCCAACGAGAAAGCTGGTTTCAATGATAAAAGTAGATTTCATACCTGCTGGGGCTTTACCTTTGCCGATCGACTTCAGGTAATCCGGACAATTACGCTTCCAGTGCCCCGGCTTCTTGCAGTGGTGACAGACGTCGGTTTTCTTTGACGCCATTAAAGTGGATGCATTGGAATATGAGGCAACACTTTGTCCCTTCTTCTTTCTCTTCCGGGCTGAGCCCTTCCGAGAACCTTGCTTCCGACCGCGCTTCCCTTTGACCTGTGCAAAACCATTGCAGTGCCAGTGGGACCATCTTTCTTCATTACGTCTTCTGCAGACTTTAATGCAGCAAGAAGCCCAGCATTTGTCAGTTCCAGCTTATTCATGTGGAATGACACCACAAAGTTATTGAAAGATTTGGGCAATGACAGCAGAATGAAATCGGATTGCATGTCCGCATCCATCGTCGCCCCCAGAGTCTCAAGCTCCGACAAAGCCTTTTCCACATTAAGTAAGGTCGGTTACATGGATTCTTTGCCTCCATTCAGATCTATCTTGGGTCAATCTCAGACTTACATCCAAAAAATTAAGATCCCTTCGTATAGTTTTCATTCCAACACTTCTTGGTCCTTCATCGCACATGTCCATTAAGATCTCCACCTAGCATACCTTGAACACTCGCATACTCTGAAGCCACGGCCTCCATGAACACCGACATACCTTGAAGCATCCTTTCCCACATGTCCATTAAGATCTCTACCTAGGCAAATCATCTCTCCTTGTGGGATTCTTTGCATAATCTTATCCAAATCCTCCCCAAAAAACTTGTTTAATCCTTTCATCTAAATCAATTTACGGTGCATAAACTTAGATGATATTCATAATTCCTTCTTTGAGCAACAATTTTAACAATATAATCCGATCCCTGAATCTTTTCTCCTCAGCCACATAATCCTTCAAATCCTTATGAACAACTACTCCAATACCATTTCTGCCCGTATCTTTACCTAAATACCAAAGTTTAAAGCATGTCTTCTCGATATCCCTTGCTTTCTCTCCAACCTATTTTGTCTCTTGGAGACATAGATATGAATCTTCCTTCTTTCCATCGTATCTACAATCTCCATCGATTTGCTGATGCAAAATGGAATTCGGCGTGGTGCGGGAAATAGATTTGACGGTGGATTTTCGATGGTAGAAGAAAATAGAGGGGTTGAGAAGAAGAAACTGGAAGGGTTGAGAAGAGAAGACACGCCGGATGCGCGGGGTTAGAGAGGAAGAAACGCGTAGACCGCGAGGGGAAGAGAGAAGAGACTCATCGGGAATACGAGGGGTTTGGGAGAAGAACACGTGTAGATCACGCGGGGAGAAGGAGAGGAGAGAGAGATAAATCTCTATTTTATCACATCTTGAACTTACTAATACATTGGACCCTCATCCCTTTATATAGGAGGGATGACATTACAAGAATAGAAAATAATTTAAACCGACAACCAATTATCCTAAACTGACTCTAACTAATTAACCGACTAACTACCAAATTTGAAATTCAAATTAGGACTAATTGAGATCACACGCGATCTCTTTATTTAAAATTGCGACAACTTAAAAAACGTAAATAAAATTAGCGGCCACAATTTAAATAATTAGACGGCCCTACATGTCGAGTCCACGCTGCATCAACTCTCCTCCGCTTTTAAAAAATTCGTCTCCCGACGAATAGCTTGAACCTTGAGGCTTGACATAAGGCGCTTCATGAACTTGTGTCGACGTGCGCGTGAACGTGAATCATGAGGTATGCAACTCAAATCATATTGCATCTTCCAATGCGCGACGGGATCGTCGAATCGTAGGGACGATTCGGTTGCCATGCTCTGATACCAATTGATGCAAAATGGAATTCGGCGCGGTGCGGGAAATAGATTTGACGGTGGATTTTCGATGGTAGAAGAAAATAGAGGGGTTGAGAAGAAGAAACTGGAAGGGTTGAGAAGAGAAGACACGCCGGATGCGCGGGGTTAGAGATGAAGAAACGCGTAGACCGCGAGGGGAAGAGAGAAGAGACTCGTCGGGAATACGAGGGGTTTTTGAGAAGAACACGTGTAGATCACGCGGGGAGAAGGAGAGAGAGGGGAGAGGAGAGAGAGATAAATCTGTATTTTATCACATCTTGAACTTACTAATACATTGGACCCTCATCCCTTTATATAGGAGGGATGACATTACAGGAATAGAAAATAATTTAAACCGACAACCAATTATCCTAAACTGACTCTAACTAATTAACCGACTAACTACCAAATTTGAAATTCAAATTAAGACTAATTGAGATCACACGCGATCTCTTTATTTAAAATTGCGACAACTTAAAAAATGTAAATAAAATTAACGGCCACAATTTAAATAATTAGACGGCCCTACATGTCGAGTTCACGCTGCATCATTTGCTAGTCAAAGTACCAATATTCCAACTATCTATCTGCAACTACCTTTCACCTTCTTTTGGACTAACTTCTTTACTCGCATACATCCATCATGCAAGAACCCTTTCAAATTTTGGACTTCATCCGAGGGACAATGCAACGGAACTAGCTTATTTACTTGCATGCGTTCCTCGTACGAGAATCCTTGCAAATTTTGAACTACATCTCGACAACGGTGTAGCGACCCTTGCCAACTTCGCATTGCATTCGAACGATGCAATGCGTCACTAGTAGGGAACACCCTAATGAAATCTAAATGTTTGCTTAAATTCATGTTGAAAAGATTCGAACTGTTTTGAGACAAATTCCTAAATTGTGTTCTTAAAAAGAACTCTATTTAGGATTTTTGTCTCTCTTTTGCTGGCTGTCGGCTACCTAACGCACAATCCTCCTCAATTTACTTGGGCTCGGGACCGGCCATGGTCGAGTTCTAAAAATGAGCGCAACAAGAGAACTTCCCAAGTGGTCCAACTTAGTGCTACTCACCCAAGCATGCTTAACTTCAGAATTTTGATGCCCAAGGAATTATTAGTTGATTAAATATATATAAGCTTATACTTATGATATCTAACAGTGAAGTACATGGTGTGTACAGATCTCAAGGTAGCATACAAATCTACATAGAATTTAGGTTTTTTTATTATTTTCCTGAATTTTTGGGAGTTATCTATGATTTTTCTTGGTTTTTTGCGATTTTATATAATACTTGGAACTTTTAAACAGATGAAACTAAAGAATATAAATTAATGGCAGCCCTACACTTAAAGGCGCACTTATAAAATCATATAAATTTGTCTAATACAAAGAACCGAGCCAGCATAGTATATTGTTAATATTACTTACCAATTATATGTGCAATTAGTAGTTGACTCAAAATGTGGTGTGCTATGCCACACATTTTATAGACATTTGCTTATGTTTTAAGACATGATGTAAATATATTTTAAAACCATCTCTTACATGAATTTCTTACATGTTTAAGCTTGTTATTCATAATGTGAACTTGCATTTAGTTTTGTGAACATTATAGTCTCAATTTAATGAATCTAAACTTATGGTAGAATCCATGCCTCTTCATGGGGTAGAGAGAGCGTACAAACTTCCATAATTGGAAATGTTAGATTTTTTTGAAAGAAGGGAGTGTTGTGATTGTTTTTTAGGAAAAATGAGGGTGTGATGTCGAGAAGACGCATACCTTATAAATTCTATATATTCACGACAAAAAACAATTACAAAGACCAATGAGTCTTTAAGCTTTTAGCATGTTCAATTACAATTTCCATATACATTCGCACCCTTCAGAAGATGGAACCATTCCAAGCAAGTCACATGGCCTATAAATGGATGTCACCTGCACATTGGTTGGGCTAATCTCACGCCCTAGCTCATCTAGGGATCCCCAAAACTTGATCCAGCTTACTGTCGAAATTCTTCCAACTTGCACCATTGTCGAGAAGATGCCTACCGTGTAAATTCTATATATTCACAACAAACAAATAATTACAAAGGCCACTGAGTCTTTAAGCTTTTCGCATGCTCAATCATATTTTCCATATACTTCCGCACCCCTCAGAAGATGAAACCATTCCAAGCAAGCCACACAACCTATAAGATGGTCGTCACCCTGATGAACCTCATATTCATCATGCTAAAATTGGTCATTTAGGCTCTGTCCCCCATCATCTACCTGTAATTATTCATTAATAGAGCATTATTAGCCATCATGCATGTGTAAATAATATCTGCATTTCATCATGCATAATTGCATTTAAAAATCCCTTGTGTAAATTAGCCCAAAAAGCCGCTAACTTCTCACATTTTTAGTTAATTCATCCTAATTCCGATTGACCCAAAACCACCTCCATTGTGTAGATATTACTAATCTTATTAAATAAAAAAATACAAAAAATTACTAACCCCAATAAGTGTCAAATAAGCCCAAAGTCAAATTTCACATCTGACGGACTAAAATGAGCATATCTCCCACATACAGTGTCCGATTTTGGTCTACTCACTTTTAAAATACTCCATTTTCAAATACCTTCAAAACAAGACCAATTTCATAAAATTCGGAGCACATATGTGAAAGTTGGGTTTTGGGCCTCTTTTGCGCATTTTAACTTCTTGCTAATTTTGACCTGCGATTTTATGTGCTTAATTAACTCTTTTAATTTTGTTTCTTTTTCATTTATGTTCTTTGATGAAAGTTTTATTAAGCGACGTGAAAATCCAAATCCAGATCAAAACTGAAATCAAAGAAACTGACCAAGTCCGAGTGTCCGTTGTCGGTCTGTACAAAAGTTGTCCGTTTCTTACTTTTATTTTATTTTCCTAAGTTCTTATCCTTTAAAAATCCAAAAAAATTAGATTAATGTGTAAATAATTTTCTTCTTATTTATCGTATTTTTTCTAGATTTTTTATCCCCTCTAAAACCACCAAAAAAATTACATATCTCAAAATTGCGGTTTTCCGTACACATGGAAAGCCACCAAAAATACCACTTCTCACAGGTGACCTCTTTTGCTCCCGGGCCCTTCATGAAAGTTGTAGATCTCATCGAGACGAACAACTTTTGTGAAGAAAACTTTTCGATCCGAGGTCATCTTCTATCTCTTTTTCCCCTTTAAAATTTTGAAATTTTTTTGGGGGCGCCACGTGGCAGCCCCTGGGCGTGCCACGTGGCACCCCCACTAGCTCTCTCTCTCCAGCCGCCCCCTCCCCCAAGGTCACGTGCTGCGCACGTGACCTTCTTCCACCTCCAGCCGTTGCCAGCCGCATCCTTCCCCCTGGCCGTTTCCATCTTCCACCAATAACCACCGCCATGCACGGCCTTAATCACCTCCTCCGGCCGTTACCATCCTCGACCGTAACCCCCCAGCCGTCGTCATCCTATAAATCACCGTCACCTCCCTCCTCTCCAGCCATCCGCCCTTCCTCCATTTTTGGCCGGTGACAGCGGCTTCCGGCGTGATCCAGCCACCACTTGGTGTGCTGCTCCGAGCCTCCACGCTCGCGTAAGCTCTGGCAGTCTCTCGTAGCCGCCGTGACCCCAGCACAGGTAAACCCTCCTTCCCTTCGCGTCCATCGCCGGCCTCGCACAGGCCGAGGTCCCTTCCCATCGTCGCACCTCCCCCCCCCCCCCCATTTTTCTCCTGTGATTTACTAACGCTGCAGGGCTATCTCGAGTTCAACCTCCGGCCGCCTCGCGCGGAGCCTGCACCTCCACCCTCGCAGCCGGCGTCCCCCCCTCCTCGGCCGGTCGTGTGTCGACCGGCCCAGAGCCTCCGCCTCCGCGCTAAGGCGCCGCCTCGGCTGCACAGCACCGCCCTCCAACGCCCAGCTCCGGCTGCTCCGCCTTGCGCGGTGGTCGCCTCCGCCTCCGCGCCCCTTCGCCGACCGCCTCGCCAGCACCTCAGCCTCGCGCGGAGGCCTCGCCGTAGCCCACCGCCTCGCGCGGAGGCCCAGCTTGGCCGCACCGCCCCGCGTCCCCGCCGATCGCCACCGCCTCCGCCCCACGCGGCCTCCACCAGCCTCGCTCAGCCACCGTCGGATCAAGGGCTCAATCCCTTGATCCAACGGCTCCAGGCCCGCCACGTGCCCCTGCCCCGCGCCTGGGACCCGAGCCTTTGGTTCGGTTCCCGATCTCAGGTTCGGCGCCCGAGCCTCAGCTCCGGGCCGCCCGAACCTCCGGTTTAGCTCCAAGCCTCCTAAAGCACGTGCTAAGCACGTGCTTCGGGGACAATTTGCATTAAAGCCCCTGCAGTCTCCTGAAATAACGAATACAGCCCCGCCAGGGGTAAATTACAAGAAGGACCCGCCGACTTTTGGAAATTGCAGATAAGTCCTCCTAGGGACCATTTTGAAAGAATAATTTTCTTTTAATTACATTTTAGTCCCTGGAATTTCTTTTTAGCATATCTTTGTCATACGGACTCCGATTTTAGCATATAATATGTCGTTTCGAAGCTATTTTCATGCTCTACAACTTAGCATCATTTGTGGACAGATTTGAGGTTGTTTACTATCATTATTCCTTGAGGATCTTTATTGACTTTTGCAGGCTAAGTTTGACATATCTGTGCCATATCTCCCTTGGAAAACTTAACGATTTATTTTTTGCAGGGATTTCATCTATGCATTGATGCAATTGAACTTAGATTTGAGGGCTTATTTTATGCAGGGGTTAAATGAAGGATATTGAGTAGACATATTGACTTGTGGACTGCAAACATCTCTTAAGAATATAATTTGAAGAATTTTGGAGATAAATCTGATATCTATACGTGCATCAGAGATTAATTGGATATATCTTCTGGATTTGATATTATTTGATATGTGATTTCATTTCGTGGATATTGATTAATCTTATTGGGATTACATATCATTAAATCACAGATCCTGTGCTTCATTCTCTCTATTTCATTTTCTTCATATTGCACCTTTCATCATTGCATTGCATTGTATATTTTCTCAACACAGAAATTAACCGAGCATTAATCAATTATTTAATTTGATTTAAGGCCACGCAACTAAAATTCACCGTTCCCTGTGTTCGACCTTGGTAAACTTGCCAAGTAAAATATTCCACAACATTCAAAGCTTGTGGTATTTTGACGATCGAAATCCGTCTCCTATACTACAATTTGCGATTATTAAAGAGGTGAATTTCGCGATCATCAAATGGCGCCGTTGCCGGGGAACGGCGAATTTTTAGGGTTTTAAATCAATTTGATAATTGATTTTTGTGAAAATTAATTTTTGTGCCATTTTTTTTCTGCATTTTATTTTTCTCTCTTACTTCTGCTACTAACCGCAAAATCTCTCTTTGCAGACTTCTGGGAGCTGGATTTTTATATTAAATCAAGGATCTGCGATGAAGACTGAATTTTAATTTTGTGAGAGAGAGTTAGTATAGATTTAATTTTCTTCAATATTCTCAGGGTCCCTCTCTTTGAACCCTTGTAATAATTAAGATTGAACATTCCTGTGGTGTGTCGGGTCTGATTCAACCCCTTCTGTGTGGTTGGGACCCGACTTGAGTGGCGTAAGACTTAGGCACATATACGCTTGCTTGTTTATTATTAATTGTGCTCGTAATCTCTAGGCCACACTTTTTCACTAATTAAACGCACTATAGATCGTTCAACATTAGCCAAATTTTAAATCAATTCTTCCCGCTAATAGAACTATCTGTTTAGGGCGTTTTTCATCTGTGCATATCATTTAGTGTAAATTTAAAATTCCTTGTCTTGCATCCCGCATGAAGAACGTGAGGATTCACTGTAAGTCCTTCTCTTAAGCATGCATCATTGATTTACGCTTGCATTGGCTTTTTCGATTCTCCCTCCTCAAGTTTTACAACTTAGGAATTAACGGAATTGGGACTGCTCGTTAGGCGTGAATTTCTGTGCTCACCTAAACTACAGTGATAACCTTAATCTAAAATTGGGACTGCTAATCAAGGTGACTGCAAATAAACTGACCTAAAATTAACTCTTGTTTGGTGGAGAGAAACCCACTCATTGTTTGTTTAAGGACAAGATCGCACACCTTAGGGTAGAGCCAAAAACCGAAATACTTCATTCAGACTACTGATTTTAAAAACAATTAGCTACTTTTCAGTGAGGGTCTCGGGTAGCCGTTTACGGTCCGACTTCCCTTAGCAGAGTAGGTGGTTTAGAGGACACCGCGGAAGGCACCGTCCTCAAGTAACACGGGTAGCCGTTTAAACGGTCCGTACTTACACCTATACTGGCTGAAAGTGGGTGCAACTAGTTGTATGAACTCGGGACAGTCTTTATGAAATATTTCGGCACCTAACAGCTCCGCTTAATTTGCAAGATTGTCTTGTCATTAAACTAAAACTGAAAAGATAAGCGGCCGAACCCTGACGTGCCTTCATCTGTGTTGAGTGGTGAACTTGAAAATTGGCTGGTGTTTGCTTTGTGTCTACTTCCTAGTAGAGATTCTCTCCATGCTCCTTGTCTTGTTCTTTTCACTCCTTTGCTAAGGAATCTCTTATCCTTATCAAAAACCTCATTCAATTCCGGCACTTAACACTTAACTCTTCCTTTCTGAAGGTGAATAACAATGCCTCCAAAGAAGAACCCTGGTGACGATGAGAACAACAATGACCCCATCCATACCCTCTTGGCTAGGATAACCGCTGCCGAACAAACCAATGAACTACTTAGGACGCAGTTGGCAATAATACAACAAGGCGAGTCTGCTATGGAAGACACGTATCTCCCAGAATTAGATGAAGATTATAATTGGTTGAGACCTGTCCCCCCTGAGGATGCGTTCGAACACAAACCGCATTTCCTGGCACTATTGCCAAAGTTCGGAGGAAATAACCATGAAGAACCATATATCTTCCTCCGCGACTTCGAGTTAGTCTGTGCTAACCTCTGCCACCCTAAGGTTAGCCAGGACTACATAAGGTTGAGAGCTGTCCCCTTCGCCTTGACTGATAAGGCGTCTTACTGGCTAAAAAATCTAGGGGAAGTAGTCACGACATGGGCCACGTTCAAGATTCTGTTCTTAAAGAAATTCTACCCAGTTAGTAGAATTAATCAAATGAGGATAAAGCTCACGAGTTTCACCCAACACCCGAGTGAACCATTTCATGAAACCTGGGAAAGATTCACAGACTTAGTACAGAAATGCCCAGGACACGGGATAAGTAAAATGATGCTGGTCCAAAGTCTTGTGAGCGGGCTGAACCCTGAGACTCAAGGGTTGGTTAGTGCATCTTGCGGAGGAAGCTACATGGGGCGCCACAAGGACACCGTATACAAGGTGTTCGAAAGACTTGCTGAGTCTAGCCGTGCACAAACCACTAGCCGGGCTTACATAGCCAGCTCCAAAAAGATGGTGAATAATCTGACAACCGACCACAATGCTGACATGGGAATAATAACTGATAAGCTAACTATGGTTGAGCAGATTTATAAAAAGGTGGATGAGATCCATAAATCATCTGATATGGAGAAATTGGCCAAATTGCCTAAACAAATGGAGGAATTGGCTGACAGGGTATCAAAGATTGCACCCCCCGCACCCGTACACCAAATTCACTACATTCAAGGTCAAGGGGTAGGGCAACATAGCCATTGGGGTGGAGACCAAGTCTTGTCCTCTCAAACTGATGAAACCTCCGCTCAGACTGATTTTGAGGAACCTCCACAGGTCATGGAGATAAACGGAGTCTGGTACAATTTGGAACCAGTCAATCGCTCAGGCCAAAACTCTACTCCAAATCCTCGTCCACCGCAAGCCCAGCCCACCTACCAGCCTCAACTACAGCAGAGGCAGCAATATCGCACGGGTTATCAGAACCCGCAACCTCAGCCACAGCAGAACCAACGCCAAAGCCAACAAGGGCAATATCAGCGACCTCAGGCCAGGCAGGGCCAAGGGTCCTCCTCATCTTCTGCTATCTCTCCAGAACTCCAGCGAGTGCTGGATGAGCTTCATGACATGAGAGTCGACATAAATCGACTCTCTCGTTGGAGAGATGAGGTGACAGCACCCCAGACCGTGATTCCAGCTCAAGTCCAAGCTAACCCAAATAGCCTTGGACAGAATCAGGTATTAATCTCTGACTATTCCATACCTGAGCTTAAACCTTCCTCAAATAATGACTCTTATCATATCTCTCTTAGGAGCGGAAGGACCGTAACCATGCCTGATCGAGCAAAGGAACACAAAGACATAGCCCCAGTGTCCACCAATTCACACAACCCTGGGGGAATTGACAAAGGAAGACAGGAGGAGAAAGAACAAGTCCCACCCACACCACCCGGATATAATGGAGAGTCTGAGTCTGAGTCAGACAAAGAAATGCCACCAAGTTTCCCTGTTTTTAGTCCGAGTCAGAGTCCTGTACGAACTTTTTCATTCAATAAAAGTGATGATGTTGATCACAACAAATCTGTTCCTTTCCCCCGTGCTCTTACGGCAGGGAAGAAGAAAAACATAAAAAACCAAAAAAATGATGATGAGATGGCCCGCATCTGCAAGGAAAATATTAAGGTCACTCTGTCCTTGGATGAGATGATAGAAAGAGATTCGGCTTTTCGGAAATACCTTAAGGTGAGATGCGCACCAACTAGGGCCTGCAAACAAAATCCTAGTCGAACAAAGAAACACATACTCTCAGTAGCCACATCTCGTCTTATAAAAAATGAGCTGCCAAGAAAGAAAAGAGACATGGGTGCTCACTTCGTCACTAGCTACATCAACGAAATCAAGTTTGCAAGAACATTGTTAGACAATGGATCATCCATCAATCTCATGCCCACAACCCTATATGAGCATCTCAATCTAGGTCCTCTTAAGCAATCAACAGCCGTACTTCAATTCGCAGACACCTCAACTAAGCGACCTAGGGGCGAGATTCGAAACATTGTCATCAACATAGAGGGACAAAACTACCCAGTAGATTTTACAATTCTTGACATGGATGTCCCTAGAAATTGGAAAGATTCCCAGATGATACTAGGGCGACCCTTCCTTAGGACCGCAGGAGCTATATTTGATTATACATCCGGGAGAATCCAGTTCGGAAAAGTTGAACTTAAAATGCATCAAACTAGGTTCCAAAGACCTGACACTGAGTCGAGCACCGAGTCTGAAAAATCAGAAACTGAAACTGAAATTACAGAACCAACAGCTGGGTCCTGGAGACAAAACCCAGCCGCTATGATAGAATCAACCTCATCTGGTGAGGAAATTGTTGATGACTTAGTCTGCCAGCTCATCCATGCATCTACCTATACTCTTGGAGACTCAGAGGCCACTTTAGACCTGTCAGTCCATTCTCCTTATGGACAATCCTTGAGTAAGGTACACAGATCGGACGCGGCGACTGCCACACCTCATTCCATCATTAGCGATCCGATCCATGATACAACCATGAGGGTGGTCAACATTGATACACTACAAGCATCCACATCACAAAAACAAACATCACAGACAGAACCAGATTCGAGAAACATCATTGACTTACCTGAACTCAAACCATTGCCCCCTACACTTAAGTATGCCTTCCTTGCAGGATAAAAAGGACAATTTCCGGTCATTATCAGCTCACAACTGACCGAAGAGCAGGAGATCCGCCTGCTTAATGTTTTGGAGAAAAACCGCAAGGCTATAGGCTGGAAATTGTCTGATCTTCCAGGGATTAACCCAGCCCTGTGCTCACACCATATTTACTTGGAAGATAATGCTAAACCCTCCCGTGAATGCCAACGTAGATTGAATCCAAACTTACGGGAAGTGGTTAAGACTGAGATCGAAAAATGGTGTAAAGCTGGGTTCATATATCCCATCTCCGACTCCAAATGGGTGTCACCTTTGCATGTAGTCCCGAAAAAGTCAGGACTCCAAATTATCACCAATGAGGAGGGAGAAGAAATTACAACACGGCTACCTACGTCGTGGCGTGTCTGTGCGGATTACAGGCGCCTGAATGCTGCAACGAAGAAGGATCACTTTCCGCTGCCTTTTATTGATCAAATCCCGGAGAGATTGGCAGGGAGAGATTACTTCTGTTTCTTAGACGGGTACTCGGGCTACAATCAGGTAGCCATCGCCCCCGAGGACCAGGAAAAGACTACTTTCACATGTCCCTTCGGCACATACGCATTCAAGCGAATGCCTTTTGGGCTTTGCAATGCCCCTGGCACCTTTCAGCGGTGCATGATTGCGATTTTTGCCGACATGGTCGGGGATTTCCTGGAAGTCTTCATGGATGACTTCTCGGTCCATGGTGATTCATTCGATGATTGTCTAGCGCACCTGGATCGAGTCCTCCAAAAGTGTAGGGAAGTGAATCTGGTGCTCTCTTGGGAAAAAAAGCCATTAAATGGTAAAATAGGGCATTGTACTGGGGCATGTCATCTCCAAGAAGGGAATGGAGGTTGACCCTGCCAAAGTAGATGTGATTAAAAAGCTTGAGCCACCCACAAATGTGAAACAAGTACGGTCTTTTATAGGGCATGTCGGATTTTACAGGAGATTTATCAAAGATTTCTCGAAAATTGCCCGACCGCTAACTGACCTTCTGGGGAAAGACACCGAATTCGTGGTAGATCATAAGTGTCTAGAAGCATTCGAATTACTCAAGAGAAGGATCATTGAGACTCCCGTCCTACAAGCTCCCGACTGGTCTCTTCCCTTCGAGATCATGACAGACGCCTCTGATTTCGCTGTAGGGGCTGTATTAGGACAACGAAAAGATGGAATCCCGTATGCTATTCACTACGCAAGCAAAGTGTTAGACCCTGCTCAGAAAAATTACACTGTGACCGAAAAAGAAATGCTTGCTGTAGTTTTTGCCTTGGAAAAATTTCGATCAATACTTCTAGGATCTAAGGTGACAGTTTACACAGACCATTCTGCCATTCGTTATTTAATGGCCAAAAAGGACGCAAAAGCACGACTTCTGAGATGGATTCTACTGCTACAAGAATTTGATCTGGAGATTAAGGACAAACCTCGCGTTAAGAATGTCGTGGCTGATCATTTATTACGAATTGAACATAACAAAATTCCGGAATCTGAATCCATCCGTGAAACCTTCCCAGACGAGTCAATTTCTGCTATTGACTCACTCCCTTGGTATGCAGACACAGTGAATTATCTCGTCACCAATGAAGTTCCTCAAGGTTGGCCCAGAAACAAAATCGATCGACTCATATCTGAAGCGAGACACTATCATTGGGAAGATCCTTTCCTTTTCTTTGAAGGACCGGATTGCATATGGAGAAGATGTATTCCTCAAGAGGAGTATCAAAGTATCCTCAATCTATGCCACACCTTGGAGGCGGGAGGACATCACTCTGGGAAGAGGACCGCTGAGAAAATATTGCAATGTGGATTTTACTGGCCGACCTTGTTTAAGGATGCTTACAATTTTGTGAGGTCGTGCCCCGTCTGTCAGCGAATGGGAGGAACCATTGGTTCCAAAGATGCCATGCCTATGCAACCAGTGATCATCTGTGACGTATTCGATGCATGGGACATTGACTTTATGGGCCCATTCCCTAATAGTCAAGGATTTGAATATATTCTTCTCGCGGTAGATTATTTATCTAGATGGGTGGAGGTTATCCCTACTCGAGCTGCAGATAGCAAAACTGTTTGCAAGTTTTTGGAAGATCATATTATTTCGAGGTTTGGAATTCCAAAAGTTTTAATATCTGATGGGGGAAGCCACTTTGTCAACCGGGAGGTGAAGAAGTTGACTAAGGAATACGGCATCGAGCACCGTGTCGCTACTCCTTACCACCCACAATCCAATGGCATGGCCGAGGTGTCAAACAGGGAGGTTAAAGGAATTTTACAGAAGCTCGTTCGCCCTGACAGGAAGAACTGGTCCCAACTCCTGGACCAAGTTCTGTGGGCTTACCGGACGGCTTATAAGACCCCATTGGGCACCTCCCCGTTTAGAATGGTATATGGAAAACCATGCCATTTGCCCGCAGAGCTCGTACATAAATCAGAATGGGCAATCAAAAAGATTAATTGGAACTGTCACCAAGGAAAGAAGAACCGAGACATGAATTTGATTGAACTGTCTGAAATCCGAAATCATGCTTACGAAAACAGCACCATCTACAAAGAAAAAGTAAAGAGATGGCATGACAAGAACATTCGAACAAAGAACTTTGTCCCAGGACAGAAAGTTTGGCTATTTAATGCAAAGTTGAAAATTTTCCAAGGAAAATTGAAATCAAAATGGACGGGACCCTTCATTGTAAGAGAGGTACACAATAATGGGAGTGTTGAGATCTCAGAGACCGCAGATAGCACGCAAACATCTATAGTCAACGGTCAGCTGCTTAAACATTTTGTCGAATCCAATGAGCAATTAGTACAAGTTGAACATATCTCATTCACTCAGGGCATAGGTTTTGATGAAAAATCTGATCTGCCCAGATAACGGACCTCTCCGAAACCTCCTTGATCTTGTACATCCGCAAATCTACTCGATTCCCCATCTGTATTTATCCGAATATACTTAGGCTGACCTGAGCCTAAGTATAGGGGGACCACTAACGTTGTTTATACTTCACTTCTCTTCTTTTGTTTTTAATCCTTCTGTATTTAGTACGAGCTATGTCAACATTTCACTTTGTGCCATGGGGACATAGCACAAGCTAAGTATAGGGGGGTGTACTTGTATATATTTTATCTACTTTATCCTTAGCTCGTACTTTATTCGTTTTTATCTAACATCGGGGGTGGGTACGAGTAGTGTGTATAATACCTGTTTTTAAAAAAAAAATAAAAAAAAGCAAAAAAAAAACTTTTGCATAAAAAAAATCATCACTCATGGTCTTGCATTTCATCAAGCATTTCATGCATTCCTTGGTCGATATATTCCTGACACATTAACCATCACTCAAGGCTTGAGGATTTTCGAGGACACTTGATTTCTGAGATCTTGAGATTCTGAGTTAGCCTGCCTTAGTCATTAGGGTTTTTAGAACTTAATAATCCACACTTCCCTAGTTTGAAAGATTTGAGCGCTATATTGCACTCTTCATTTCTACCTTCAAAGAATATGATCAGCACAAATCACTTCCACAACTGCATTATTGATGAGATGAGTTGAGATATCACTTGAGGAACTAGGACTAGGGATTTGAGTTTAGACCCGATCTGATGATATTCGAGGATGGGATAAAGTTAATGAAGGCTGCAGAAAACCTGAGTGTCAGCAAAAACCCAGCCAGTATGTGAACAAGTTCATATGCTATCTTTTTGATATTGACCTAAGTGCCAGGGTGTGATGAAACTTAATGAAAATTGTTGATCAGTGTGCGCCAACTTTTGGTAAAAGCAGTGTAGCTAGCCAAAAAAAAAAAGAAATGTCAAAGAAAAGCTCTATCATCCAAAGACAAATGAGCTTCCACCAATGGCGAGCGCTCCCAAACATTTTCAAAGTGTCCACTTGGACCAAGCGCTAATTAGAACCAAGGAGTCGGGCTGACACCATAAAAGGGCTCTGCATCGTAAGCGATACAAGTCTGGGTGTCGAAGGTATCTTAGATACTCAAAAGAGACACACCCCGGTGTACTCCCACAAAAACAAGTGCAGACGACTCCAAATTCTCTTGACGGACACATTGATCAACAAAATAAAATATACTTGTGTTGAGTAATAAGGCACTCGAGAGGCACCTTGTTCCAATGGAAGGGAGAGAAAATCAGACACAATCCTATGCCCTCCATCAACTGGCCATCCATCTACACTTTCAAGTCTGACAAACTAATGAGACGGTTGACTGAAGCAAGAATAGACTTATTCCCTAGGGTTGAGGGTCAGGTCTAGAGGAGAGTCTCTTGGATTGGAACTTTGGGTGATGCCCCAACTCGACTCTCATGGAATGCAGTACACTTAAAATCACATCCTTATATTATATGTACAAACAGAGAGTCTGAAAATTAGAGAAGTTGGGTTCCTTTTGATTAAAGCTTGGTTGAGCCAGAATTTTAGGATCACTCAAATTAAGGGTCTTCTAAGAATTAAGCCTTGAAAATTCACATGCACAGTCAGGATGTAATCAACTAAGTCATTCATTCATGCTCGGGGACGAGCATGGTCTAAGTATAGGGGTATGATGAACCTCATATTCATCATGCTAAAATTGGTCATTTAGGCTCTGTCCCCCATCATCTACCTGTAATTATTCATTAATAGAGCATTATTAGCCATCATGCATGTGTAAATAATATCTGCATTTCATCATGCATAATTGCATTTAAAAATCCCTTGTGTAAATTAGCCCAAAAAGCCGCTAACTTCTCACATTTTTAGTTAATTCATCCTAATTCCGATTGACCCAAAACCACCTCCATTGTGTAGATATTACTAATCTTATTAAATAAAAAAATACAAAAATTTACTTACCCCAATAAGTGTCAAATAAGCCCAAAGTCAAATTTCACATCTGACGGACTAAAATGAGCATATCTCCCACATACAGTGTCCGGTTTTGGTCTACTCACTTTTAAAGTACTCCATTTTCAAATACCTTCAAAACAAGACCAATATCATAAAATTCGGAGCACATATGTGAAAGTTGGGTTTTGGGCCTCTTTTGCGCATTTTAACTTCTTGCTAATTTTGACCTGCGATTTTATGTGCTTAATTAACTCTTTTAATTCTGTTTCTTTTTCATTTATGTTCTTTGATGAAAGTTTTATTAAGCGACGTGAAAATCCAAATCCAGATCAAAACTGAAATCAAAGAAACTGACCAAGTCCGAGTGTTCGTTGTCGGTCTGTACAAAAGTTGTCCGTTTCTTACTTTTATTTTATTTTCCTAAGTTCTTATCCTTTAAAAATCCAAAAAAATTAGATTAATGTGTAAATAATTTTCTTCTTATTTATCGTATTTTTTCTAGATTTTTTATCCCCTCTAAAACCACCAAAAAAATTACATATCTCAAAATTGCGGTTTTTCGTACACATGGAAAGCCACCAAAAATACCACTTCTCACAGGTGACCTCTTTTGCTCCCGGGCCCTTCATGAAAGTTGTAGATCTCGTCGAGACGAACAACTTTCGTGAAGAAAACTTTTCGATCCGAGGTCATCTTCTATCTCTTTTTCCCCTTTAAAATTTTGAAATTTTTTTGGGGGCGCCACGTGGCAGCCCCTGGGCGTGCCACGTGGCACCCCCACTAGCTCTCTCTCTCCAGCCGCCCCCTCCCCCAAGGTCACGTGCTGCGCACGTGACCTTCTTCCACCTCCAACCGTTGCCAGCCGCATCCTTCCCCCTGGCCGTTTCCATCTTCTACCAATAACCACCGCCATGCATGGCCTTAATCACCTCCTCCGGCCGTTACCATCCTCGACCGTAACCCCCCAGCCGCCGTCATCCTATAAATCACCGTCACCTCCCTCCTCTCCAGCCATCCGCCCTTCCTCCATTTTTGGCCGGTGACAGCGGCTTCCGGCGTGATCCAGCCACCACTTGGTGTGCTGCTCCGAGCCTCCACGCTCGCGTAAGCTCCGACAGTCTCTCGTAGCCGCCGTGACCCCAGCACAGGTAAACCCTCCTTCCCTTCGCGTCCATCGCCGGCCTCGCACAGGCCGAGGTCCCTTCCCATCGTCGCACCTCCCCCCCCCCATTTTTCTCCTGTGATTTACTAACGCTGCAGGGCTATCTCGAGTTCAACCTCCGGCCGCCTCGCGCGGAGCCTGCACCTCCAGCCTCGCAGCCGGCGTCCCCCCCTCCTCGGCCGGTCGTGTGTCGACCGGCCCAGAGCCTCCGCCTCCGCGCTAAGGCGCCGCCTCGGCTGCACAGCACCGCCCTCCAACGCCCAGCTCCGGCTGCTCCGCCTTGCGCGGTGGCCGCCTCCGCCTCCGCGCCCCTTCGCCGACCGCCTCGCCAGCGCCTCAGCCTCGCGCGGAGGCCTCGCCGTAGCCCACCACCTCGCGCGGAGGCCCAGCTTGGCTGCACCGCCCCGCATCCCCGCCGATCGCCACCGCCTCCGCCCCACGCGGCCTCCACCAGCCTCGCTCAGCCACCGTCGGATCAAGGGCTCAATCCCTTGATCCAACGGCTCCAGGCCCGCCACGTTCCCCTGCCCCGCGCCTGGGACCCGAGCCTCTGGTTCGGTTCCCGATCTCAGGTTCGGCGCCCGAGCCTCAGCTCCGGGCCGCCCGAACCTCCGGTTTAGCTCCAAGCCTCCTAAAGCACGTGCTAAGCACGTGCTTCGGGGACAATTTGCATTAAAGCCCCTGCAGTCTCCTGAAATAACGAATACAGCCCCGCCAGGGGTAAATTACAAGAAGGACCCGCCGACTTTTGGAAATTGCAGATAAGTCCTCCTAGGGACCATTTTGAAAGAATAATTTTATTTTAATTACATTTTAGTCCCTGGAATTTCTTTTTAGCATATCTTTGTCATACGGACTCCGATTTTAGCATATAATATGTCGTTTCGAAGCTATTTTCATGCTCTACAACTTAGCATCATTTGTGGACAGATTTGAGGTTGTTTACTATCAATTATTCCTTGAGGATCTTTATTGACTTTTGCAGGCTAAGTTTGACATATCTGTGCCATATCTCCCTTGGAAAACTTAACGATTTATTTTTTGCAGGGATTTCATCTATGCATTGATGCAATTGAACTTAGATTTGAGGACTTATTTTATGCAGGGGTTAAATGAAGGATATTGAGTAGACATATTGACTTGTGGACTGCAAACATCTCTTAAGAATATAATTTGAAGAATTTTGGAGATAAATCTGATATCTATACGTGCATCAGAGATTAATTGGATATATCTTCTGGATTTGATATTATTTGATATGTGATTTATTTCGTGGATATTGATTAATCTTATTGGGATTAAATATCATTAAATCACAGATCTTGTGCTTCATTCTCTCTATTTCATTTTCTTCATATTGCACCTTTCATCATTGCATTGCATTGTATATTTTCTCAACACAGAAATTAACCGAGCATTAATCAATTATTTAATTTGATTTAAGGCCACACAACTAAAATTCACCGTTCCCTGTGTTCGACCTTGGTAAACTTGCCAAGTAAAATATTCCACAACATTCAAAGCTTGTGGTATTTTGACGATCGAAATCCGTCTCCTATACTACAATTTGCGATTATTAAAGAAGCGAATTTCGCGATCATCACACCCACACATTGGTTGGATTAATGTCACGCCCAAGCTCATCTAGGGATCCCCAAAACTTGTTCCAGCCTACTGTTGAAATCCATCCAACTTGCGCCTTGCCCATACTGCCTTAGCAATAGGGAAGGAAAAGATGCTCAGCGATCTCTTCTGTCAAATAATGCTCACACATACCATTACACATCGGAATGAGCTGAGCTCTTTTATCATCCGTAATAAGGCGGTTTCTTCGCATCAGCCATATGAACACTCAGATGCATAACGATACCTTTCAACACCACAAGTTGGCAAAACGTTCATAGACTAGAGTCTGACCCGGGACCTTGAGACGGTAAAAAACCATATATGCTTCTTGTATGGTGAAGTGACCCTCGGACCAAGACCAGTGATCAATGGATCCACTCAATCCCCGAAGGGGGACCCTTGCATCGGATATTCGAAGGAAATATCGATCCCTATTCTTCATTACACCGATGATACAATTCTTTTTGCAGAAGGGGGACCCTTGAGTTGCAAAGGTGTGTCAGCGATCCTCGACATATTTGGTCAAGTTTCGAGGCTGAAAATCAACAGAGAGAAATCTGAATTTGTACCTTTTGGCTTACAAGAGGAAGAGATTGTCAGATGTGCGTTTTGGTTGCGCTCACCGAGGGTCAGTCTACCACTGCGATAATTGGGTGTTCCTCTAGTGGCAAGGAAGGTGAATATGAGGAATTGGTTTCTGGTGATTGAGAAGTGAAGAAGAGATTAGCATGTTGGAAGTCGTTATGTTTATCTAAAGGTGACATATTAGTGTTGTTGAAATTCCATTCTAGGTTCGTGAGATTTCCCTTGCCTTCACAGCCAGGCCCAATCCCCTAGTTGGTCTTGTCCTCTCTTAGGTTTTCTCTTGGAAATAGAATATATAATTGGGCACGTTAGTTTATGACTTTTACCATATAAGAGGTCCTGTCTCTTTGCTATTTTAGCTGAATAAGCAGTCTTGTTTGGGTGTGACACTAGTTTGATTGTGTTGTACTTTCTGCTCTGATTGCCAGGAAGAAGGGCGATCCCACTGGGAAAGCATTTCGATCGTAATAAATTGAAGTATATGATTCACATCATCAACCCTTGGAAAAATCATCGCCGCCTTAACCTTGGTCGAGAGTCTCGAGATCCGTCCTTCGACTCCCTCTAGTCTAACACTCAAACTCCCCCACCAAAGGCTAATATATAGGACTAGATTATAGCTCGCACCACCTCGCGCCAGCTTGCAGAAGAATCCCCGCCTGACCTAAGTACATGGTGGGGTATGAAGCGCGATGTGGCTAGACATGTCAGCCCCTGTCTCCTTTGTCAACAGGTTAAGTCAGAACATAAGAAGCCCTTAGGTCTTTTACAACCACTTTTGATCGGAACGGGAACACGAATAGAAGATGCTTTCACATATTAGCAGTCGAAGGAAGGAGCGAAGACACACAAGCGTAATTCGAAGACAATATAGGTAAAGAACACAATCAATCCTTGATACTAGACCCATGAATGAGTGATGCCAGGGAGAATATATAATTCTGATTCATTTTGGGGCTGAGTCTTTGAACAAAGAAAGTTGACTTCCTAGCATGCCTTTCAACCTTTATCATTCTTTCTCGATTCAAAAAAGAGTAGTCCTCGTTGTATTTCGTGAAATTTTTACTTCATGCATTTCTTATAGTGCTACTTTATATTTCTTTGAGGAGTGGAGTGATTATCACCAAAATCAAGAATTTTCTTTCTCACATAGATTTTCTAAATTCAGCTCTGACCTCTACAGGTCACAACCCCCGTAGACTATTCCACTACTCCGACGGTGCCCATTAGCTCTTGTGGAATAGCGGGGAACCTCAACACTAAATATTGAGATCTCAGTCCTCAGCAATGAAGGGTGGCCTCAGATGGTACGATGGGACCCAAGTGAACAGATGAAGTCGTTGTGTGAAGTCCAAGGATAGGAGCCGGGCAGCCTAAAGAGAGGACCTTACCTACTGTGAAAAGTTAGGTCGTGGCCTTGCATTTCCCATTTATCTTAGCCCAGATAAATTTCTTCAATAGTTAGCTCTTTCCCAGATAATAATGATTTCTTTAATAATTATTATTTCTTTTACAAACATAAAATCGTATTAGTGATTTTTAACAATGAAGTACATGGTGTGTACATATTGATCTCAGGCAAGGTTCGAAATTTCGATTTCAATCCCGTTTCGGTAAGGTGTAATACCGAAATTTTGCCGAAATTTCGGGAAATTTCGACGATTTCGGTGGAAAAGTCGGAAAAGGCTCAAAATTCCAATTTTTTTCCAATTTTATTGAAAATTTCGATATTCCAAGTTATTAGAACAATAAATAACATACAAATACACAATTATTTCACACATATTGGTCATCTATACTCTTTATATAGACATATCGGTCATATCGGTCATATCGGCCATATCGGTCATATCGGTGGTCATATTGTTGGAACCCAAGCAACATGTCTCGATCGATATGGGGTCGAAATGACCCATATTTTATCCATATCATTGCAATTGAGGATCTCCACCCCTTTATACAACCTATCTCGACCGAAATCTCATAAGACAGTTAATATATAAATGTTGAAACCATGGTTGTAACATTGTTAATACATAATAAAAAAGAGTAATAGTCTAGTCTTACAAGTACAATACAAGTTACAACAAGTGAAAATTATTAAGAACATGCATATTTATGATAAATGCAATAAAAGATTAAAGATTAAAATATAGTACCTGCCCTGGTGACATGTTTTGTTCAGAACCAAGAGTTCCGTGGTGGATTCGAATGCCCCCCTTCCTTGCTGTCTCTCATAGCGCATCGCAGATTCTATGAACTCGCAGTAGTTCTCCCATGTCATGTACGAGTACATGGCCTTGTAATCCATGACATACAGCATGTATTGGTGGTCATCGATGCCTATGAGCATCTCGAGTCGAGGATAAGCAGCACTGGATCCGGTATCACGAGTGGCACGACGAGGCTGCGAACTACTGCCCTGAGATCCTCAGGACGGCGACGACGGTGTAGGAGAAGATCTCTGCAGAGGAGGAGGAACTGGCGTGTAGTACTCAAGGAAGAAATCGTAGCTGTCACCCCCAAAGAAACTGCCCTGGCTCTGCTCAGGTTGGCTACTTTGGTAGTTGTCTCCGCTACTGTATCCCCCATATCCACTGTAACCATATGAATATGCTGGAGGTGCGTACTGAGGAGGAGGAGGAGGTCCTGGAGGAGGAGCTTGAAAGTATTCCGGGAAGACGCCAAATGATCTCTCATCGTGCGACGATCCATATCCGCTTAAAGGACTTTGTGCTCCTCCGCGATATGGGCTGTCAATATCCATGAAGCTCAAAGAACCTACAGATGATGTCAAATCTTCCATGTAGCTGTCGGTTGGACGATGGCCTCGACCGTACTCGTAATCCATAGGCCCTGGACTCGGACTTGGAACAAATTGTCCGTGTGTGTTCCGTTGTCTCTCCATATATTCACGTCCTGCTTGTAGGCCTTCCTCAAGTCTGGTAGCTTGTGGTCCACGACCACTCCCTCCTGACCCACCTGAGTTTGACTCCCCACCACCACCAGGTCCAGCACGACCAACATCGTCATCATCATCATCTCCACTGTCATCCTTTGACTTTGACTTGGATTTAGAGCAACTCGAGAGAATTTCATCAACAGCTGCATCAATCTCGCCCTCCAACCCTCCAACAGGGTTTGTAATCCGCCCGGATCTGGCCAAAAAATCACCAACGTCTGCTCCCATTTGCTGGCTTATGTTCTCATTCGGTCTTCCACCTGGCTGATCGAGAACTGGGGCACCATTGGAATCCATCCACCTCTGGAGAACGTCCTCATCAGCATCGTCATCGTGCATCTTGAAAATGTATGCAAGGTCAATAGGGTTCGTATAGTCATCTTTGTCATGTCCCTCCGTTGCATGCTTCAATTTCAGCCTCAAGTTGTAATGCACGAAGACAAGGTCATTGAGCTTCTTTTCTCCCAACCTGTTCCTTCTCTTCGAATGTATCAAATTGAACGTGCTCCAGTTCCTCTCACAACCGCCAGCAGATGCGGTTTGAGACAACACTTTCACTGCCACACTTCGAAGGTTGGGAGCTTCCATCCCGTATAACATCCACCATTCGGCTGCAAAAAAGGAAAAGACAGAAATCATAAGTACAAATAAATGTACACACAAGTAATGATTTTATTTGCCTCCGTCCCTACCAGGAAGAGTATTGCCACGACCGTTGACCTCAGTAATCCGACCAAAGGAACCCAATGCATCTCGGTAATACTTAACCTGCACAACGCACAAATAGGTTCAACCCAAATATCTTGTGACTCCAAATTTATGTAGAAATTGAGGATAGTACCTCATTCATGCACATGATCTGTAACTTCTCGTCCTTGACGAGCTTCTCTACCACAATCTGCACGGCTGATAGAAGGTCACCATTTGTACCAAGTCCATTCTTGTAGCGGTACTTAGGATTGAAGTAATAAGCTGTACAGAAAGTAATAAGCTCATTTATGATGTCCAACAACCAACTATAGAAATTTAAATAATTGAAAAAAAAACCATTTTTACATAATACATACCGGCCTTGTGAAGAGGATGTGAGAGCATCTTGGACCATCGCTCGTCTATGATGTCCAACCATGCTTTCGATCCCTTCCCAACCGCTTCTCTGACCTTCTCTCTCATGCAGCGCATTGCCTCGTAGATGACTCCCATGGTGGGCTTCTTGTCGCCATCCACGATCCGCAATGCAGATACAACTGGATCAATGATCCTCGTGACCCGAGTCACTGAAGGATATGGAGAGATCCTCAAGCGCATCACGGAAGCGTGAGCGTCGTATCGGATACGACGAAGAACGACTAGTCGTACTAGTTGTTCGGTGCAGCGGAATTTAAAAAATTTATTCGATGAAACCACATGATCCAAGAACTATTCTCGGATCGTTTCATCTATAACCACAACAAGTATAATGCAATACCTCTTGAAGCGTGGTTGATCGAGTCTCTAAGAGAAGAGACCTCCTGTCTCAAGTCCGATCGTCGGAGAGATCGCTTGCGAGCGCGGGGATGAACCGCGGTGTCCTCGCAATCCAAGAAGTTGATCCAAGCACGGCTGCTCCTGATCTCGTCGCACGAGATCGAACGTCTCCTTCGTAGGCGAAGCACTCGAAGTAGACGAAGAACCGCAGAGCGTCGAAGCGGTAGCACGAGGGCGCGGGCGACGACGATTCTCTCCACTAAGGTGGACGACCACCAAGAAGAAGGGGGAGAGAGGGCTGTCGAGTATGAGAGAAAGAGAGAGAGAGTTTTGCTACAATAGCATGTGTATAGAGAGAGAGCCAAGAATGCCTCTCTATTTATAGGGTTTTGGGATCCATGGATCTCAATCCATGTGTCATATAAAATCAATGGATGAGATTGATTTATGACAATCCAATGGTCAAGATTGTTGGTAAGAGCCAACAACTTGTGATTTAATTTTGATTAAATATATTTGATAAATCAAATAAATATAATACCAAATTAAACCACACAAATAGAGAGAGAGAAAATAAGGGAGATACACCTTCCTCTTTGGAAGGGGGGACGGCCACCAATTCCCTCAAGGAATTGGTGCCGCCCCCTTCTTTCCAAAAGGGAGGGGCTATCTCCTTGATTTTCTCTCTACTCAATTTCCAACAACAATTTGTTGGTATTTTAATTCACCAAAATAATTCTCAATTAATTTTGAGAATATTGCAATCTTGACATTGAATTATTGTGAATCAAATTCACAACCCAAAACAAAATGTAATTTACATTTCAATTAATTAAACAATGTGTATCCAATACACATTAATAATTAATCTACTAATATAAATTATATTTAACTCTCTCTAATACATTATAAATCACATATATAATATATTAGGAATAATTGGATATTACTATCCACATTATTCTTATCCATAATAATTAAATCACATTTAATTATATTGGATAATATCTCATACATCATGATAATTAAATCACATTTAATTATCAACTTCTCTTTGCTTAGATCTCATGGAATTGTTCTTAAACCATTTAAGAACAATGCTATTTCTCCTCAGATACTTGGAGATAAGGACATGGCGATTGTATTGTTCCACGTATAGTGACTTGGATATTGAGATCACATCTCAAATCCAGATCCCATGGACCTCTCATAGATGCTTGATTAAATCAAGACCGTATACCTAATCTTCTTATTGCATCTGAATCTCATTCAGATCAATGTCCAGTAAATGGACTAAGATTAGGTCACTTCTCTGATGAGAGGAGTCACTAAAATCCATACCTGTTTCATCACTCCCTCGGAATGGAAGCGTCATGGTTATACAATCGTTTATGATCAAATCACCCTTCAGGTATTCCCAATACCTGCACATCCTGCATACTGGAAGACTCATGATCATCATGAAGATAAAGATCACTTTTACACTGTCATCTTCATAGTCTGATCATTAAGTTTCTCAATCTTGGTCCTTGGGATATGGTACAGATCATATGCTTTCACAAAGCATATATCTTACCTTCAAATTCATATCATGCTTCTAAAGCATGATGACCATGCATGGAATTTGGTCAATCCCAATACCTCATGAGTGAGCTCATGTCTCCCGGTTCACAAGTGAACCTGTATGATCCCTTTGAGAGATCATATTACTCATATGCCCTTACATGCACACCAGCTCGCCGGTGTATAGACCTTGATTAGGTCATCAACCTATTGGTCTGCCAAATGTACATGCTCCGACACATAGTAATATATCTGTCTCTGGTCAGAGGATGTTTGCCTGTGATGTGACAGTATTCATCATAGGTCTTTGGTTATCTCGATCTCGTTAAGTCAACTCATTGACTCAACTAATCTGATACATCTGAATTAATATTCCTATGCAGAGGACCTGCATCAAGAGGTCGATCAGATATCAGTCTACTGAGATGGGATTGCCATCTCCCACTCAGACTGGAGATAACTACTTGTTAATCATTGATGATGCTTGATGAGTCCTCTATCTAACTCCTTAGATATTCATCCAAGCATCAGCCTCTATGATTCAATCATTGAATCAACAGCTGTAAGATCATCAAGTTGGCCATGGTACATAATGTCACACGGGTCAAAATCCCGATACCGATTTCGACCGTACCTGTGCGGCGTTAGCTAACCCGTAGCTAACCAGCCTTCCCGAGTAGAACGGTCACGGACGCGCTCCAACTCTTCCCGATACTCCTGCTTGCTAGCGCACCGACGCTTCCAACACAAACACGAGCACGAACTCCGGATCGCTCAAGAACACTCTCAAGAACACGACCACACGATCACACAAGCACGGGCACAAAGCTCTTCTCTTATTAGAAGGGGAACTCTCTCTCTGGAGTGGGTGACACTCTACACTTGTGTTGTGTTGTGTTGTGTTTACAAATGAGCCACCACCTCTCCTTATATACAAGACTCAAGGCAACCCAAGGGACACTCATTATTACATTTACAATAATGACACATAAAGACACAAGAGACCCTTCGAGTTCTTCGACAACCCTTCGCGTTCCTCAGCAACTCTTCGTCTGCTCGTCTCTTCGACTCCCTTGTTGTCCTTTCGTCTTCCCGCACGGTCGACGCCCAGTCAACCACCCAGTCACCAGCACGCATGCGCTCCAACACCCTGTTGATGCAGCTTTACCGTAATTCACCAAATGCCACCGAACACTTGGTCTTGTGCCATAAGGGAACCCGCGGCCTCCAGACCCTCGTGCGGTAAACCCTTCCTTAGCGTTCTGCATGCTAAGGGGAAGTCCTCCAGAACTTCGCTATCGTGGCCTCCAGACCACTGTCGTACGCGTAATACCGAGCATGCTCGACAATGCTCGTACTCAGCACCTGCAACGCTCCATGCCTCCTTGGATCACCACGCATCAATACCGATACCGTGCGCCTTCGTGCGTACGCCTATGTGACCGTACCGCATTGCTCCTCGATGCATACTGCTTCACTACGTACCGCCCGTCTGCGCTCGCGTACGTACCGCTGCGTGCATCCACCGTCATGTCTTGCACTGCTGTCCGTACTCGTTGCTCGCACTGCTATTAGCACCACGACACTCTGCTACCGAGCCAGTGTCCTGTGACGCTTCTCCATCACGTACGGTAGAGCCTCCAGACTCTAATGGATAACCTCCCTGATATCCATGCATTTTGGACTCCTTCTGAAGTCCTAACTCCATCGATCATTCTCGAGCATCCGCTACCGTGTCTGCACGATCATTCTCGATCACGGAATTTGGGGGTGTGACAAGCCTCCCCCACCTGAAGAATTGGTTGTCCTCAACCGAGCATCTCCTCTTCAGCTGGCGTCCCGTCACGATCCTCCATCCGCTACGCACCTCCTGATGCTGCTCAATTGGAAGGGTGGTGCAAGCGTGCACCGCCTCCCTTCCTGCACTTGGTCTTTTCACGAACCACGTCCCTCCATGACTTGGTCTTCAACGTGAAAAGTGGAGCTTCCTCGTCAGCTCCCATTTTCAGTGTATCCCTCCTTGATACAGCAGCTCCATCGTTGGTTTGTGGCAGCTCCTGCTCCACATGTGGAGTACTCACCTCCACGCTTGCTCGTTGACGATCTCGATCGTTCCCTGTGGGCATCCCCGCATCACGGGAAATGAGCACCTCCTGTGCTCCGAGCATCTTCGGTATCTTGCCTCCTACAAGATCGTTGGTGGTGTGGTTCGTCACCACTCCACCTCCATGGACGTGTAGCACCTTGTCCATGCTGCATCACCCTCCAGAGCTCTGCATCGCCTTCTCGTGCACGGATCTTCTCCTATCCGCGGCTTCAGTTGTGTGTCTGCAGCACACACGTTGGTGCTCCGCACGCACCTGCGCACTCCTGTGCGTCCTCGATCGAGCTTTAGCATCTCCAAAGCTCTTTGTTGTGGAGTTCCCTCGCTCCACCGAATTCGAAGCTCCAGCTCGAAGTGTCGTGAGGCGTACCTTGCGCATAGCACCGATTGCTCCCAAGCGTACCTCACCTTCTTCTTCGTCCTCCTCGTCCGTACGAAGAGAGTTGAGCATCTCCTTCTTTGGGCACTCCCGCGCCCGATGCGGTCCGTCGCATATGAAGCACCCCTTGCTCTTGGGTTGCTCCCTCTTCTTGGAGTACTCCCGTTCCTCCGTGGGTGGATCATGGGCAACGCCTTTGCCCTTGTCCTTCGACCGCGCCTTCTGCTTGCTGGTGAACTCCTCTTCAGCGTTGTAGCCTGGTTGGGCCGCCCCATAATCGACCAACGCATCTGCCACCACGATCGCTGAATTCAGGTCCTTCACGCCTTGCCTCCGCAGTTCGGCTTGCGCCCAGCTCTGCAACCCGATCGTGAAGTTGAACAGCTTGTCCTCCTCTGACATTCCCTTGATGTCCAGCAACAAGGACGTAAACTGCTTCACGTACTCACGAACAGTGCCTGTCTGCTTCAGGCGTCGAAGAGCCTCCCGTGCAATCCACGCAGTGTTCTTCGGCAGGAACTGCGCCTTCAGTTCCGTGACTAGATCATCCCACCTGGATATCTTCGGTCTTGCCTCATCTGCTGCACGGCTCCTCCACCATAGCTTGGCGTCGCTCGACATGTACATCGATGCCAAGCCGACCTTCTCGGCTTCCCTCGTCTTGGTCGCCTCAAAGTAAACTTCCATATCCCATAGGAAGTTCTCCAAATCCTTGGCACTCCGCGTATCTGTGAAGGGTTTGGGTTCGGGTACCTTGCGTCGCTGCACCTCCATGGAGCCTCCGTTGTTCGCCAATGCCTTCTTGATGAGGGAGATCTCGCTGCGTAGATCCTCCATCATCGTGCTGAACGCCTCCAGCCTGTCCTCCAAGGACTTGATCTGCTCCGCTGAGCGTTGGGACCCGTCCCCAACATCCGATCCTTCTGAAGAGCGATCCTCCAAGACGGCGATGCGATGGGCATGAGTCCCAATGGTGGACTCCACTTCTACCATCGCCTGCTCCAATGCTGCTACGCGATCGGTAACGCCCACCATCTTCGCTCCGCTGGTTGAAGATGTACTTGCACCAACAAGTATCCTTGTTCCCGCGATCGTCTGCACCAACAGCCGCTCGTAGCTTTGCCCTCTCTCTTGGCACCAACCAAGCTCTGATACCAATTGTCACACGGGTCAAAATCCCGATACCGATTTCGACCGTACCTGTGCGGCGTTAGCTAACCCGTAGCTAACCAGCCTTCCCGAGTAGAACGGTCACGGACGCGCTCCAACTCTTCCCGATACTCCTGCTTGCTAGCGCACCGACGCTTCCAACACAAACACGAGCACGAACTCCGGATCGCTCAAGAACACTCTCAAGAACACGACCACACGATCACACAAGCACGTGCACAAAGCTCTTCTCTTATTAGAAGGGGAACTCTCTCTCTGGAGTGGGTGACACTCTACACTTGTGTTGTGTTGTGTTGTGTTTACAAATGAGCCACCACCTCTCCTTATATACAAGACTCAAGGCAACCCAAGGGACACTCATTATTACATTTACAATAATGACACATAAAGACACAAGAGACCCTTCGAGTTCTTCGACAACCCTTCGCGTTCCTCAGCAACTCTTCGTCTGCTCGTCTCTTCGACTCCCTTGTTGTCCTTTCGTCTTCCCGCACGGTCGACGCCCAGTCAACCGCCCAGTCACCAGCACGCATGCGCTCCAACACCCTGCTGATGCAGCTTTGCCGTAATTCACCAAATGCCACCGAACACTTGGTCTTGTGCCATAAGGGAACCCGCGGCCTCCAGACCCTCGTGCGGTAAACCCTTCCTTAGCGTTCTGCATGCTAAGGGGAAGTCCTCCAGAACTTCGCTATCGTGGCCTCCAGACCACTGTCGTACGCGTAATACCGAGCATGCTCGACAATGCTCGTACTCAGCACCTGCAACGCTCCATGCCTCCTTGGATCACCACGCATCAATACCGATACCGTGCGCCTTCGTGCGTACGCCTATGTGACCGTACCACATTGCTCCTCGATGCGTACTGCTTCACTACGTACCGCCCGTCTGCGCTCGCGTACGTACCGCTGCGTGCATCCACCGTCATGTCTTGCACTGCTGTCCGTACTCGTTGCTCGCATTGCTATTAGCACCACGACACTCTGCTACCGAGCCAGTGTCCTATGACGCTTCTCCATCACGTGCGGTAGAGCCTCCAGACTCTAATGGATAACCTCCCTAATATCCATGCATTTTGGACTCCTCCTGAAGTCCTAACTCCATCGATCATTCTCGAGCATCCGCTACCGTGTCTGCACGATCATTCTCGATCACGGAATTTGGGGGTGTGACACATAACCCTTATTGTACAGAGGGACCTTATAGTGCATTCATTCATTCAATATCAGAAAGGGAGTGAAACAAGAAATCAATAACTTTTATTGATAAATCATTTATTACAATAACATTTATTGTAGGAATGGTTCGCCTCGGGCTCACATTGCTAACAGTCACGTCATCCCAAAAGAAGATATCATTGATCAATATCTCCACCTTCCGTCCTCCTTCAGTCCGAGCTTCAGGTATCTCGAACCACTCACCGTGGCAACACATGATTTTCAAACCCGTCTTATGTTGCTTGAGGCTTTGAAACACTATAAAATTGGTTGCAAAGCGTGTGATGCCAGGCCTCACCAACTCCTCATTGCACATCCGCCTCATTAGTGCCAACACTTTGCTGTGGTTGTAGATGAATGTGGTGATCATTCGTACTTTCTTCACCACTCTTGAGACGAGCTTCCTCTTGCTGAAATCCTTAAGGATCAAGTCAATGCAATGCGCAGCACACGGTGTCCAGAAAATTCCGTAGCTGCTGCACTTTATAATTGTTTCACCAGCCTTCTTGAAGTTGCTGCCGTTATCTGTCACAATTTGCACAATGTGCTCTTTCCCAACCTCCTTTATAACGTCCTTCATCAACTTCAGAAGGTACCTGTGGTCCTTCACATGCTCAGATGCATCAACAGATTTCAAGAAAATTGTCTTCCCATCGCAGTAAACAAGGAAGTTGATGATCTGCTTCCTTGTGTAGCTCGTCCACCCATCGCACATCAATGTCACCCCGTACTCTGGCCATCTCCTCCTCAACTCGGCGATGTACTCATTCATCTCCTCTTTCTCCATCCCCAGATATTTGTTCATGATCTCGTAGGATGTAGGAGCCTTCACTCTCATTCCCGCTGCAGCGATCTCATCAATGGCATGCTGCAAGAATGACCCGCCTGCAATGTTGGCAGGAATGCTCTCCCCAAAGAAGAGCTTGCTGATGGCTTTTCCCACCCTTTCTCGTGCATTGGTGAACATTCCCTTCACTGTTTTCTGCCTCGGATCCTTGCTTGCCTTGTATTGCATGGATCCGCTCCTCGTCAAGAAGGGCTCAATTCCCTTCCCCTTGTGTTTCTTGGTGGGTGGTGGTACCGGTGCGCCTCCAAAACCACTCCCACTCCCACCTGCACCATAGAAGCCGCCCCGTGCACCACCGAGTTCTCTCCTCTCGAACTCACTCCTTCTTGTGTAGCCCTTCTGTATGCCCTCCTCTCTGATGCAGTCTGAATGTCGGCGGGGTACACAAAATCATCGTCATCTGAATCAGAAATGACGTTGAATTCTTTCTCGAACATGAACTCCTTCATTTGTTCTTCCCTTCTTACTCTCTCCGTCTCCTTTTCCTTCTTTCCGTCCAAGCTCGCCTTGACCTTGTCCCTCGCATCTTTGGGACAACGCGTGCACTTGGCAACATTCTTGTTGTTGCCAACAAGATGTTGCTTCATCCTTGTGATCCCGCCTCCTCCCAACTTCTTCCCACAGAAATTGCATTGCGGCTTCGCCTTATTTCCATCAGGAGCGGACGCATACCTCCAGCCAATGTCCCCACTGAATTCTTCCATCTGATCATCAGAACTGTCAGATCCAGAACCGAAACCAGAATGTGCCATGGTGAATATGCAAATTAAGAACCAGAACCGAAACCAGAATGTGGCAGAATGTGCCATGGTGAATATGAACGTCGAAATCTGCGAGGAAAATCAAGAACAAACATTAACTCCGCATACAATGCAACTGCTTATGAATATGCAAATTATTTTATTTTTTTTAATTTCGGAATTATTATATATTTAATATTTCTAACACCTACTTTTCCGATTTACTGAAAAAGGACCTTGGATCTATACATTAGGATCTTAGATCTACAAATTAGGGGACCATTTTCAAGAAAGACTACGTAATTGACGCAAAATATGAACAAAAACGTAAATATTTAACAAATGATTTTCAGATTTGCTATATTTTTAAATTTTAATAATCCAAAAAAAATTCCTGATTATGATTTCTACTTCCAAAACTCAAGATCCGAATATATAATACCACAACTCAGTATCGTTCCACATTAAACCTCAAAAGCCCCAATTTCCTCTAACATAGATCCAAGGAAATGTTCTCCAACAATGTTTTACTTCATGTTAACTTCAGATCTACGATACAATCATCATAGCTAAGCACTATTGTGCAAAAAAAACACAAAAGCCCCAATTTTCTTCTCCAAATTTATACCTATTTTTTTGGGAAATCTCTCAAATTAAACACCATGGCAAGCTATATCAACATCCTAACAGTGAAATCCCTAAAAAAATTAATGAATTTGAATAAGATTTATCATAATTTGGCTTACCTCAAAGGAAGAAGGTCTTGAAAGATGAAGGAGCAGCCTCTGCACGAAGTCGGGCGAAATGGAGAGGTTTCAGCCGATATTTCGGTATATTTCGACCTTTGCCTGAATTTTTTATTCAAAGATTCCATATGTCGGCCGAGATATCGGCGATATCTCGCGATATTTCGACCGAAACCCTGGAAATCGATATACAGTGTAGTTTCGAGACCCGATACCCATCGAAACAGAAATTTCGTCGAAATTTCGGCGAAATATCGTGAAATTTCAATCCATGATCTCAAGGAAGTATACAAATCTACATGGATTTTAACCTTGTATTATTTTACCTGATTTTTTGTGATTTTTGCTATTTTTATCAATTTATTTGGATTTCTTGTATAATATTTGGAACTTTTAAAAACATGAAAAAGAAAATAAATTTCTTGGCAGCCCATTTAAAGGTGCACTTGTAAAAATTAATAAATTTATCCAACATAAGGGACTGAGGTTGCATAAGAACTAAATTGAATTTTAGAACCTACTTCAAATACTAAGTTAAAGGATTGATTCACAAATAAATTAAGTTATACGAAATATTAACAAATGAATCTGTTATTTTAATTATGTTAAAGGATACTACTGTTATTTTTATCTTTTTGCAATTGTAAAGACTTATGTTATGTTATTTTGTACCGTTTCTTATTTTCTTTTCTGTTTCTATTATGGACTCTTATGTATTTTACCCATGGGTTCTCTCTTTATAAGGGAGCCTAGGGTTCTATGGAAGAATAATTCACTCATTTCCATCATGGTATCAGAGCCAAAACTCTAACCCTACCCTCTCAAGCCCGCCACCCACCCCCTCTCTCTGCTTTTTCCTCTCGGCGGCGCCACCCACCTTCTCCGGCCCTCGCTGGCACCACCAGCCCTCCGCCGGGCCCCAGAACACTCTGCCGGCATCGCCAGTCCGCCGTCAGCTTCACCAGCCCTCCGCCGGCTACCGGACACCCCCTCTTCTGGCCCCGTCGGCCGCACAAGCCCCCGCCGGCCACTTCGCCACTCCTCGACCGACATCTTGACATGGATTTGAGTGCATAAAGTCTACATATGCACTCAAATCCTATCCAGTTGATGTGTACACCGTCTATTGTCTACAAACCCTAGTTTTCCGTCTCAAGCTAAATGTCAGAAAGTAAAGTCGATATGCCCTCCATAGGCACCTTCAAAGGTCCTGCGCCAATAGTCAAGATGGATGGGACGAACTATGAGCTCTGGGCGATGCAGTTCATGAGCCTCATGAAGTCAAACGGTAAGAAGCATATACTTACCGAGGATGAGCCGACAGAGAAGACTGGGATCTATGCCTCTTGGGAGGTCGATGATTCTTATGCCAAGGTTTGGCTATCAGGCACACTATCGATGGAGATTGCCAATGATGTCCTCCATCAGCCAACTGCCAAGGCAATATGGGATATTCTGGCCGCCACATATTCACAAGTGTGGAATGAGACCAAGATGTTACAGCTCTAGCATGATATTTTCACAATAAAGCAGAATGGGCGTCCGCTCCACTCGTTGTACACGTCCCTGAGGGGGATATCCGAGAAACTATATAGTACTATACCACTCACGGCGACTCCAGAGCAGCAGAAGACCTTCCGGAATGCTACAATGGTGGGCGTACTACTTGCAGCGCTCGATCCTGAGTATGAGGCAATCCGCTCTCAGATACCTGCAGATGCCGTTATTCCTCCTATGGAGGACGTTTACCGGAGGCTCAGTCGCATCTCTGTTTCTTCCAGCACATCTACTCCACCTCCATTAGCGATGGCGGTGTCGCGTGGGAGAGGTGGTCAGTCTTCTGGTCGTGGACGTGAACCTCGTGGCTGAGGAGGTCGCTTTCGCCAGCTGTGTTCATTCTGTCATCGCACAGGCTATTTAGAGGATACATGCTACTCTAAGCATGGGTTTCCAACATCGACGCGTGTAGTCGAGCATGTCACGTCTCAGTTGGCATCCACTACAGATAACCGGTTCGAAGAGCTTGTGGCACGTCTACGAGATATTATGCCTCAATCATCCACTGATTCTCCAGGTGGATCTTCAGATGTTGCTGCTACAGCTTCTGCTAGTTCGTCTGCCGCTGCCAATACCTCAGGTAGTGCCACTGCCTTTACATCTTGTCATGATCTCTCCGATTGGATTATAGATTCTGGTGCCACCCATCATCTCTGCCGTGACAGAGAGAGACTTGAGTCATACAGGAACATCCCACCTGGCCGCTCAGTGCTGATAGCAGATGGGACTCATTCCCCCATAGTTGGACAAGGGGAGATCACCTTATCACCTTCTATGCATTTACAGAGTGTTCTACATGCTCTTGAGTTCTCCATGAATTTATTATCCATTAGTCGGATTACGAAGGATTTGCACTGTCGTGCTATATTTGACCCATCGTCTCTCATTTTTCAGGACATACTAACGGGCAGGGTGATTGGCTGTGGCTCTGAGAAGAATGGTCTCTATCGTCTGGCCCGGAATCCTTATGCTGATGTCTCTTCACATTCAGTCGGATCAATCTCTCCGTACACCTGACATCTTCGCTCTGGCCATCTTCCGCTCCAGAAAATGCGACATCTCTTGCCTCAGATCTCTTCGAGTTCATCATTTCGTTGTGAAGCGTGTCAGTTGGGAAAGCATCATCGTTCTAGCTTTCCTAGTCGTCAGAGTCGGAGCAGTAGCTCCCCATTTGAGTTGTTTCATATTGATATTTGGGGTCCGAGTCATGTACCTGATCATCAGGGACACATGTTTTATCTAGTTGTGGTTGATGATTTTTCTCGTGTATCTTGGGTCTTTCTTTTAAAGAATAAATTTGAAGCAGGGGATGTTATTAAAAATCTGATTAAATGAAGTGCAGAATGTTTTCTCTTCTACTGTCAAATATGTTCGTACAGATAATGCATTGGAATTCTGCACCCGTTCTCTCTCCCAGTTTCTTTTGTCTAAGGGTATTATTCACCAAACCACCTGCGCTTACACATCTCAACAGAATGTCGTGGCAGAGAGAAAGCATCGTCACCTTCTTGATATCACTCGAACCCTGCTTATCCAGAGTTGTGCGCCTATCACTTTCTGGGGGGATGCTGTCCTTACAGCCTGCTACCTGGTCAATCGCATTCCATCTTCCGTTCTTGGTAAGAAAATTCCTCTTCAAGTTATTTTCCCTGATAAGGAATTATTCTCACTTACTCCTCGTGTCTTTGGTACTGTTGCCTTTGTTCATCACTTATCTCCTGGACTTGACAAACTCTCTCCTAGAGCTGTCAAGTGTGTCTTTGCTGGTTACTCTCGGACGTAGAAGGATTATCGTTGTTATGACCTCATAAACAAGAAATATTTTGTCAGTGCTGACGTTATATTTTTTGAGTCCGTTATGTACTTCTCCCCTGCAGGTGACAGGTTGGTCTCGTCCACTTCCAATGATGACGTCTATGTTCCTCCTCCTCCTAGTCTGAGTCCACCTGAGTCCAATCCAGCTCCAGTTGCTACGCCACCATCACCACCACCACCGCCACCACCTCCACAACCACCTATCCCACCTTTACCTAAATTCTATACATGTCGGTCAGGCCCTGCTCAGACTACACGTCAGTCATCCATCACGCCTCAGGTATGTTCAGATGGTATTACTAATGATGGGTCAGATAATGTCATGTGCAGGATTCTTCATTGCAGGAGGAGGATGCACCATCCAGTACAACGGATGACGACCTTGATGTACCCGGTGCTATTCGGAAGCAGAAACGGACTTGCGCGTCTTATCCATTTGCTTCCCAGGTGTCCTTTCACCGCCTTACAGGTGACTTTCAGAGGTTTGCTGCGGCTTTGTCTTCCATGGATATACCACAAACCTATCAAGAAGCTATGAAGATTGATTGCTGGCGATTGGCTATGGAGAAGAGATGCGTGCTTTATAGTCTCGTGGTACATGGAGCCTGGTTAATGCTCCATCTGGCGCATCTATTGTTAGCTGCAAATGGGTGTTCATAGTTAAATACCATGCTGATGGCAGTCTCGATCGGTACAAGGCACGACTTGTTGCGAGAGGTTTCACACAAACCTATGGCATGGACTATCTGGAGATTTGCAGGAGGAAGTCTACATGCAGCAGCCACCAGGGTTCACTGCTGAGGGGGAGAATCATATGGTGTGTAGACTTCACAAGGCGATTTATGGCCTTAAACAGAGTCCAAGGGCATGGTTCCAGAAGCTTTCCCACCTAATTGAACGATAGGGATTCAAAAGATCAAATGCGGATCACTCGTTGTTCAGAAGACTTCTACAGGTACGGTTGTCATCATGGTATATGTTGATGATATTCTGGTTACATGAGATGACATTCAGGGAGTAGAGAGGGCAAAAGCATTCTTGGGCCGTCAGTTTGTCACGAAGGATCTTGGTACCCTAAGATACTTTCTGGGGTTGGAATTTACCGGGAATGCACATGGTCTGGTGATGACCCAAAGGAAATACATCACAGATTTTCTGATTGAAACATGCATGGTTGGATGTAGACCATCGAGTACTCCTATGGGTCCGAGCATGAAACTGTATGACAATGATACTGAAGAAATTGACAAGAGAAGATATAAAAAGATGGTGGGTAAGCTTCTTTATATCACCATGACTCGGCCCGATATTGCTTTTGCAGTAAGCCGGGTGAGTCAATTTATGGAGCAGCCAAGACAAGTTCATATGGACGCCATATACATGATACTGAGGTATCTAAAGTCTTCTCCAGGCTCAGGGTTGCTATTTTGAAAGAGCACAGATTTATCTATTTCGGCATGTGCAGACGCATATTATGCAGGGTGTCCTAAGGATCGAAAGTCTACCTCAGGATTCGTCGTCTTTGTTGGGAGCTCTCTGATTTCTTGGAAAAGCAAGAAACAAACTGTTATCGCAAGGTCTAGCGCTGAGTTTGAATATAGAGCCATGGCGCAAGCGAGCACGGAAATGATGTGGGTTAGAGCCGTGCTAGAAGATCTACATATAGTTGTACCTTTACCCATGCAGCTTCAGCGTGACAATCAAGCAGCTTTGTTTATTGCCAACAATCCATCATTTTATGAAAGAACAAAGCATATCGAAGTAGACTGCCACTACACTAGAGATATGATCCAGAGAGGCTTGATATCTACGTCTCACGTTAGCTCAGAGGATCAGATTGCCGACATATTTACCAAGCCGCTGCTCAGAGGACCCTTTCAGAGATGCTCTTCCAAGCTGAGCATGATAGATATCTATGCTCCATCTTGAGGGGGAGTGTAGAGACTTATGTTATGCTATTTTGTACGGTTTCTTATTTTCTGTTTCTATTCTGGACTCATGTATTTTACCCATGGGTTCTCTCTTTACAAGGGAGCCTAGGGTTCTATGGAAGAATAATTCACTCATTTCCACCACCAACAACAATTATATAAACATATAACGTCTAGGGATTTTAATGTAATAATGGAAATGCTCAAGGATAATGATGTAATCTAATCGTAAATACAACAACAATAAAGCTGTTTACCACAATTAAGTAGGTTCGGCTACATGGATTTTCTGCCTCCGTTCAGATCTATTTTGGGTCATTCTCGGGCGTAAATCCGAAAAACTAAGATCCTTTTGGATGTCTAGTCTCATTCCAACACTTCTTGGGCCTTCCTCGCCCCCTCTTAACGGGCTCAACATCCCAAATCTCGCATCTCCTAACGAACGCGTCAACTGACTTCTTTTGCAAATGGCCAAACCATCTTAAGTAGTTTTCTCTCATCTTATTCCCTATCAGAGCTACACCAACTTTCCTTTTGATTGCATCATTCTGAATTCGATATTTTCCCGTATAACCATACATCCACCATAGCATTTTTAGACATGGGTAGAAGACCACACATCAATCCGAATCTAATCACAAATAAAACTATAAAAAAAAAACATGGGTAACAGACATGAAAATATTCCTCACTCAATTTTGCCTTGTTGAAACCCACTGTTAACATTTTTGCCTTGTTTCGTTAGTGTGAAAATAAGTCATTGTGATGCACAAGACAGTTGTATATTTTCTCTAAATTTAGTTAGATTGAGGATTGTTTTACTTGGAAATGAATCTGTGACTGTTCCATCCATGCATTTGATGGAGAATTTGTTATTATATTGGGCAGTCTAATATTCCTCACTGAATTTGTAATTATCTGAGCGAGGTATCTTTCCCCTACAAATAAATTGTCTGCATCTCTTTCCATATCTATATTTACTCGTTTTTAGTCTATGCCCAAACAAGCTTTTTCCAGCAATGCTATTATCCGTTGATCTATAGTTGAGATAACATGGTTTACGAGAATTCTTCTCTTCATTTTTTTTAAATAGGGCAACATAAGTTATGTACATGTAATTTCTGGACGTTCGTGTTCAGTAATTTTCACTTTACAAATCTAATATTAGATCTGGCTGATAAGCCTGTTATTGAGTTTCCAAGCGTTTCTGTTTCATTGATATCACACTCATGTCTCTGGTTTCATAAGCTATATCTTTTCGCAGGTCCCCCTGAAGTCCAGGAAATTTGTTGATATCACACATAAGAATGTCTATGGTCTCCCTCCCCATCTCCTGCACAATCACCAAACAAGCGAAGCGCCCATCTACCTCCTTGTGCAAGATTGCTACTATTGGATCTAATAAGAGTCTGTCAAGAGTATTTGGGTTGAATGTATCTAGCGGCTTTCGCACAACTGCGATGGCCATTTACAAGGTGAAGCTAATTGGCCCCAAAGGGCAAGTTAATGAGTTTGATGTTCCTGATAATACGTACATCCTGGATGCAGCTGAGACTGCAGGAGTTGAGCTTCCTTACTCTTGCCGTGCTGGAGCATGTTCCACATGTGCTGGTCGCATCGAGACAGGTTCTGTTGATCAGTCGGATGGCTCTTTCCTTGATGATGGCCATATGCAGAATGGGTATGTCTTGACCTGTGTTGCATACCCGACTGCTGATTGTGTGATCCACACTCACAAGGAAAGCGATCTCTATTGATTGGCGTAGTTTTGGTTGTAATGATTCTGAAAGGAGGATGTGGGGCGGTCATTGAACTAATGTTTTGATTAAGTGGTCTGTCGCTTGTTAATATTTTCTTTAGCCCGTCATTTTTTGTACTAGTGAGAACTTTGGTCTAGGTCCTTTTAAACAACCCTTCATGCTCTGTTGCACTTGAAAAAATGTGAGATCTTGCGCTCTGGTAGCAGTGGGGTCTGCATGGATTTGTGATGGCTATTGTTGACTGGGAATTGTAATTTTATGGATATTATTTCAGCATTTCAAAAATGGTTGACAATGACTTAAATTTTTGTAATGTTAAATATATAGCTTTTCCTCAACGTAAAATTTAATGATAATTTACATCAACCTATATTAGAAGTGCTTCTGTATTTAGGAACAGTGAGACCTGTTTTTTCCCCCGATATATGTAAATTTTGTTGCCGTACGTAGCTTCTGTTTAGGGGTTGAGATCTCAAGGGAGATTCGCTTTGCCCCATTTTGAGGGAGGCAAACCCTACAACGCGTGAACCTTGCAGACTCAGAGCACTTCCTTGAACCTTCTTGCATGCAGGATGTCTGGTCTCCTAGTATTGCTTTCAGTTGTTTCTTTTGCGAAGCCACCACATAGGTCTCTTCGAGCTTTTCTAGTAGTGCCTTCTCTTGATGAACTCTAATCTTTGGAGAATTGAAGCTCATTTCTTTCCTCCAATATTTATGTCAGCTGGCTTGAACCTTTCTTGAAACTATAGAAAAGGTAGATCTAGACTTTCTTTCCTTCTATATTAGGCCTTCCAACTAGTAATGAAAGCTCTAGCTCATCTATTTCTCCGGGACCTTCCTAGTGCCTTCCTTGTTTAGATACCCTCCAAGTAGGGTCTTGGTAGTGACTAACTAGTTTTACATACTCATAGGTTGATTAAAGGATCCATGGATAATGATGCAAAAGCATGTTCTAGTTGTAGCTAAACCATCAACTTTTGTTATAAAAAAATAAATTGAAGCCAAATAAGTAGAAAATGATGACTTTGATTTACTAGAGTTATCAACATATTTTTCAGCTTGGGAGAAATTAAATTCTTTTTCTTAAGATTCTAGAAATAGAAATAAGAGAGGAAGTAACTAGAAAGATTTGATTGATATAATCCAAGCGAATAAGAAAATCTAACATAGATGCTATGGATCTAAATCTCTTTTCAGATTTATTTTTGCTTTTATTCGTAGCACATAAATGCATCAATTTTCTACCAAGGAGCCAATAGAGATGATAAAGATGATTAACAAATGTTGATTATAGCCTGCAACCTTCCAAACTAAGGATGCGAGTTTGATTCTCGCTACCCTCTCGATCTCCCGATTAAAACTCTTGACCTTCATTTTCTTGATCAAATTCATTTACTCCTTTGTTTGTGTGTTAGTGAACATGTTTTCTATCTATTACTTTTATAGGCTGAACCACACACTTCAACACCAGAAAATACGTGCCCCAGGCTCAAAGTTGTGGAACCACAATACAATCTACTGAATGAAGACAACGTGGTATGGAATTGCACTCATGCACGGTAGATGAATAACTCACCGGGCTCATAGTTGAACTAATGATTTTGTAAAGTGATTATCGAACTTTTGACTAGACAAGGATGCTCCTTTTCCTATGGTCTATACGAGTGAACTCCTTCTTTTGGGACTTAAATGTAGTTCTTTTGAATCTAGATCTCTTAGTTACATTGATCATGTTCGCTCGCTATCTCTCTAGATGTCTTGTTACAATTATATATTTCCAGATATTAGCTCTTACTTTATAGGTTGAGCGCTTGATGATCCTGATGTCACATATCCTAACTTTCGAAACAATGATCCTCCCATTATTGAATTTAGGTATTCAACAATAAATATATATAAATAGCAATGGGTAACATTCAGAAATAAACTATAATAAAAAAATACATTGGGGGAGAGCATTCACTACATTTCTATTCACAAATAAAAGTTTACATATTAAAATAAAAGTTTACATATTAAATTGTCCTACTGTATTCATTTTACAAATACATCAAGTTGAAAGATAAAGAATAAGCAATACTATGAACTACGAGAGATTGAAAGAAAATGACTAGTGGATCGGTAATTATTGACCACATGATGGCTCACAGGTGTGTGTTGAGTTTTTAGAAAACATAAGATAGGAATGGGTGAGTGCCTGATAGCGAAGAAAAGAAAAATAAGTGTGATCAATTCACAAAATTATTCATATTAGAAAATTTTACTAATGTTTATCTTTTTCATTTATCCCATTTTTCATTTATTCATATCCATTCTTATACATGTCAATGATTAGTTCATGTGATATCACCTTACTTATCGTGGACTTCGTAGTTGATACTCTGGAATTGAGGGTTGTATTAAATTGAGCTTATACTGTAACATATCACCTCAACCAATCCTCTAATGCTACCTTGATAATTTTTTATATGTATCTTATTATTCAAGGTCTATAAACCCTCAATGTCTAATAAGGAATCTTCTCATCCTCAAGAACCAAGTTGCTTACATACGAACTTCTTGTAAGGTAAATGTTATCTTTATATAGCTGCTATTTACCCCCCACTTGCCTTCGTATGACATGACAACATCTTCAGTCAGGAAATTTATTTAGTGACAATCAAGTACCATGCATCACAAGTAATTTATTTTGAGCTTACCACCTAAGTTTGAGATGCCATACATAGTTTTTTTCTAACAATCACACATGTTGCATGTTCGACTTGTAATTTTTACTCCAAGCCATCCTTGTCATAACGGATAAAATATAATTAGTTAAATACATGCCAATTTCACATAGTTTAGCAACGGCATCATTCTATGTACCCATATGAAACGTGATTCATCAATATATATATATATATATATATATATATATATATAGATAGATAGATAGATATATATATAGAGAGAGATATGTACCTATTCATTTATTTATAGTTTCAAAAGACCTAACTTTTCCTAGTCCGAATCTTCACAAACTTGTGAGTCATATTAGTTATGCGTATACTATTATACAAATCCACAGTTTTAGCAAATATTTTGATGAAAATATGAATCAATCAACCAGAAGTTCTTATAATAAGCATTCAAATGTTTTCCACAATGAAGGACAAATCAACAATTTGATTTAACTTAACTTAGAAATACAACAAAAAGGAAGAATTTCATTACCTAACATGTTAACTTTCATACCGACGTAATTTACTTCAATTCATGTTCAAATAGGATGGTTAACGGCTCCTATAATAATCGAAATCGATTTAAAACTTAAGAACACAAATACCCTACGACGAACACACGATGAACGTGAAGCATATGAAGAACATATGAAGAATGCTAAAAACATTATATCTCTCGAAATTTCAGTAGATGTCCCCTTATATCATGTGATATTTCAAAGAAAATATTAATATAGTTTCATCTTACAAAAGTAATACTTGAAAAAAAGAACAATACTTGGGAAAAAAATGGATCAAAAAGAGTAAATGATGAAGAACCAGTATACATCACATCTTGGGTAGGTATAGCATGTAAAGATTCACATGTGTCGTGACTGTATGATCGTCCTTGTAGGATGCTACTCAGGTTTTCTATATTACATAATAACATTGCTATTAGCAAATAGTGAAGAATCAATATGCCCTATATCATGAGTAGGTGAATCATGTGAAGGATCACATGTTCATAGACATCATAGTTTCCCTTGAACGAAGTAAAAAAATACTATGCATCACAAAAAATGCAGAATATGTAGCAAATAATTTATCAAAATAATGTTAGTTCATCACAAGAACTAGAAAATGTAGCACAACGATTTGCGCATCTAGAAATCAAATATATAGGGAAATGATTTCCTTTATGATTTCTAATATTCATGATGAATATGAGAGGTGGATCATGGTTACCTTTGAAGCGTGAGTTTCTATGAAAGAAAACCTCTTGAATCAAGTCCAATCTACAAACTTGTCTCTCGTGGGCGTGGAGAAGAGCCGTGTTGCTTCCCACAAACGCGTACGTCGACTAGGGCAATAAGAAGAGATTATAAGAGTTGAAAATTCTCAAGACTCTTTCTCTCTCAAGGGATAACAAAATTTAGAAGAGGATTTAGATCTTAGAATTGCTGTCAAAAAAAGAGAGAGCGTAGCTCTCCTTTTATACTTGTTGTACACATCCAACATGTACCATGGTAGCTCTTGGATTATAAATCAAGAGCTAAGAGCAAGTCCTAATTCAATAAGGATTATCTTCTTATTATATTCAATCAATATTAATTAATTAAACGAAAATAGGCAACAACTTTGGAGTCCTAATTTAATAAGAACTCAACAACATGGTGGACCAAGTATACTTATTATACATGCCCATCACCTTCCATAAATGGAAGTTGTTGTTGCAAATTTTAATTAATTAATCAAATCACTTGATAATCATATTATCAATATTGGATAAATTATGGAGTTAATACTCAAAGCTTATGAATTATAACAATGAGCTCAAAATTAAATGTAAATCCAATTTACATCTACAAAATTAACGTGAATCAAATTCGAATAATACCATGCCTTGGAAAAATTACGTAAATCATATTTACATAAATATTTATATGAATCACATCTATATAAATATTAGTTATTGTGAATAACTATTCACATTAATTAATGAATTATACTTTTGAATCATATTCACAAAATTTCCCTTATCAATAATATAATCATATATATTACAATATAGCCATTAATAGATATGAGTCCTAATCCAATTAGGACTCATGAGATAATATGCAGATACTTAGAGATAATGTCGTGGAGATCATACTATCCATATATAGTGATTTGAAATGTGGATAACTATCCAATTTCAGGATTTATAAAATTTTTGCAAAATGCATCACCTATGAATGTTGAGCTTGAGCTATAACACTTTAAACTCTCAGTGAGTTCAACGAAAGGAATCACTCTCCATGACTGTACAAAGTGTCGGTAAACTCAATCCAGCTTCCTTGATCATCTATAATCATAGTCTAAATTATTTAGAGATAAGAAATGAGCTCAAGGAGCTTGTATATTTCCATTTTCTTGACCATTTCTGTTTCCAACATTGGGATATTGAAATTAGAATTAACACTGAAAATTGGATTCAAATGAATTGTGATTTAATCCAATTAAATAACAAATCATCTAGCTAAATGAAGCTACTAAAATCCATCCTGTTTCATTATCTTGTTTCATCACTCCCTCAGAATGGAATTGTCATGGTGGATGATCCATTACAACAGATGTAACCCTGAGTATTCCTACTCATCCATCCTTCACACTGGAAGACTTTGATAAATCCGAAGTTCAAACTCTGATTTAAATGTCTTCTTCAAAATATATCGATAGATTTCTCAATTGATAATTAAGCGACAATACTAATCATATACTTCCCAAAAAATATATTAATATCTCAAATTCGTGCCTCATTTCATAAACAAGACGACCATGCACGGAATTCATTTTGCCCCCAAAATATGTTATGAGTGAGCTCTGTCTCCTATTCATCAACTATGAGTTCCTTCAAAAGATCATACATCTCATATGACTTCATATACACACCAACACGTCGGTATATGGACCTTGGCCAGGTCACCACCATATTGGTCTGTCAAGTATGCATACTCAGACATATAGATGTATATTTTTCTTAGGTCAAAGGATGTATGCCTGATCGTGACAGTTACAATTTAGGCCTTAGTTTATCTTGCCCTCATCAAGTCAACTCTTGGACTTGATTGTTCCAACATTTCTGAATATCCATTCCTATGCAGAGGACCTGCATCAAGAAGTTGGTTGGAAATTAATCTTTAGAGAAAGATTGCCATCTCTTTGTCTAACTAGATATGTGTCTTGAATATCATATGTTTGATGTCAGTTATGTCCCCCAGCTTCATGATATTCAATATGTCCATGGTATATAACCCTAATTGTACAAAGGGACCTTAATAATAAAGTACATTCATTCAATTATTCATTTCATTTCAGATGGACATGATAAACCAATAACTTTTATTGCATTAATAGGTCGCCAATGGCTTACAAGTCCAATAGTCTCCCACTCCCTCAGAGCCATTCATGTACAAATCTCAAACACATATTAATTGTGATAATAGTTGACTATTTGTCAAATAGCCGGATAAGTTGATTAGTCATTCTATCACCGGTGACTATACCAAGTTCTGTTACAAATTTGCATACCCGAAGTGAACGTTAACTGACGAATCGTTAAAATCCTATGTTAATATGTCATTTTTATGCAGTAGTCGGGCAATAGGGATCACTCAAGAAATAAACCACAATTATCAATTCAATTAATGCGAGGTGGTTCTTATGTTTATCTATCCTGGGCAAGCCCATGGTCGAACTCAAGGAGGCAAAGGAACAACCTAGGTTAATGTCTATCAGATTTACGTGGTTTTCGAGGTAGATTTTTTGATACTTTTAATGCATTTTTAATGTAAATATGATCGATTTTAAGGACTAAAATGTGATTTTCAATTAAACAGAGTCCAAAAATTATAAAATTTGGCCGGATGTAAAATATGATGAAATGAATGCACTGCATTTTTTTGGAATTTTCTGATGCAATATGGATAAATGAATTAATAAATGCGAGTAATGTGGATTGCATTAATTAATTAAAATAAATATTAAACCTACTTATTTTTGGGGAATAAAATTATCTAAGATCTATCACTATGTAATTATCTCAAAAATCCTAAATGCAAAAAATGTAAAGTTGAATACCTATTAAAAATTAATTATCGTGAAGCATAAAACAATTTTACAGAATAAAATATGCATGAAAATGTGATGATTTTTGGACACAAAGTAGAATACAATTAAATTTAGAAAGTGTGAATTTTTGGTATTTTTTTTTGAAAATGTTAATTAATTATGAATTTTAGATCATTAATTGGACAAAATAAGCAATTTTCCACAAGAATAATAATTATTAAATAACCATAAATCTCAAAATTATAAATCAAATGCCACAATGTAAAGATAGAGTTGTTCTACAATATGTAATTTTTTGATGAATAACTGAAGCAAAATTGAGATCCAAATAGGGGACCAAAATCAAGGGTCTAAATGCAAATATAACAGTTAAAATAAAATAAAAATTGAGAACATGGGCATGGGTGTCAATACCTAGACCCGAGGGGGGGTCTTGCACAAAATGCCCAACGGGTCACGTGACCCCTGAGCAACGGGTCTTCTTTGGAAATTGGAGGATGTAGAGAGCGTGATCGGTAAAATTTCCCCACAAGCACATGGGGGTCACGTGACCTCCTTGTATTACGTGCCTGACGGAGAAGAGTGGGGAGTCTAGCAGAGCCGCTGCGTCAAGGGAGGAACTCCTGTGACTGCTTTGTAGGTAAAGAGGTTGGCCGAGGGAGGAGGTTTCCATCGCTAGTTTTCGAGATAGATGAGCATGATCGGCGAAGGCAAGTCGATTGAGAGGTGGACAATGGTGGTAATGGCCGGCACACGATTGACGGATGGAAGTCGAAGGTGCAAGGTAGAGACATGAGTGCGGCTAAAGGGTGGTGGAGTCCTCGACGATTGCTGGAGATGACAACGATGAAGACTTGAAGGTGGAGCAGAAGCGACTGGTGTCGAACGGAGATGCTTCTCCAGGAAGCTGTAATGCGGAGGAGTGAGAGGCGATTGTTATGGAAGTGCGGATCTCAGTGGATGCACGACTGATGTGAAAGCGGAGGATGGAGGATTGGTGAAGGTAGATGAAGATGCAGGGGTATTACGTACAGTGGGGTGATGCGATCGAGGTGAGGAGGAGGATGTGGTGAAATGAAGAGTGGTAGAGGATCAGGAGTTACCTGCCTATGGGCTCAATGACGAGATCAGTCGGAGCAAGCAGAGCACCATGGGGAGAAGTTGCGACAACCTTGGTCAGATCATATCAAGGAAGAGGGAACCTGGCTGTCACCAATGGAGTTCTCTTCAATGTGCAGTCGATAGATGAATTTCAAGAGGGGTGATAATGAGGTTCTTATAGCAGAGGAGGGAGACACTCGATTTGGAGAGAGAGAGAGAGAGCGATTGGAGACAAGAGGTGGTGTGAGATCGAGGGGATTTGACGATGACCGGATTAGCGATCCGATCGAAGAAGATGGAAGGGAGGATTGGGAAGTAGATATGGGTTATGTGAGATCGAGGGACGCGAGGAGTAGTGGCTGTTTCGAGGTTGAGATCGGACAACCATGATCGTGCCACGTGGTGCCTTATTTTTTATTTTTTTTAATTATAAGAGAAATATAAATAAGCCAAAAATGGCTGACACGTGGTGGCTCCAGGAGCTGCCACGTGTCACTCAAGAAAATTCTAAAAATAAAATACAAATATAAATAGAAAAGAAATAGCAAATAAATTAGATCGAAAAAATTTCCTCACAAAAGTTGCACATCTTGATGAGATCTACAACTTTCATGAAGAGACCAAAACCAAAATATGTTATTTGCACAAAGTGATATTTTTGGTGGCAGTCTATGTACATAGAATACCTTGATTTTTGGATTTTTTGTAACTTTTTGCCATTTTTAAATAAGATAAAAATTGAGAAAAAATACGATAAAATAAAAGATAAATATTTTCACATTAATCTATTTTTGGGTTTTTAATATTTAAGGAAATAAAGGAATATAATAAAGGGGACTTATTGTACAAACTCTCAATGAAGACTCAGACTCAGTTAGTTTCTTTGATTTCAGTCTTATTCTAGGTTTGAATTTTTATGCATTTTGATAAAACTTTTTTCAAAAAAAATAAATAAAAAATAAATAAAAGAAAAATAGTTAAATATGTAATAGGTCCAAATCGGGTAAAATACACAATGTACAAAAGAGGCACAAAGCTCAACTTTCACGTATGAGCTCTGATTCACTTGAACTTGGTCTTGTTTTGAAGATAATTGAACTTTCATTAGTTCAAAATTAAGTAAGATCAAATCAAACACTGTATGAAGGAGATATCAACATTTTAGTCTGGCAGATCTGAAGTTAGACTTGGCCAAAGTACGGGCTAGGCCGGGCTGAACGGATCGAGGTTCTAAAACCCCCTGTCCAAGGCCCAGCCTAGTCCATGGACCATACTTCAAGGCCTAAGCCCAGCCCATGGGACGAATGAAAAGTGTTTTTTATTAATTTTTTAATCAAATTTATGGAGATAATTAAGTTTTTTTAGCATCATCTAATTTTTCTAAATCCAAGTAACCATAATATGTGTTACTTTGAATGCAAACTATAAAATAAGATGTAATATTGATAATGTAAAATAAAACTTGAAATATATTATGTTAAATGTATCTAAAATATAATTTTAGACCTATATTTTATATGTACGGGTTGGGACGGGTTTTATGACACATGCCTACGACCCACCCAATTGATGGGCATGCCAAAGAGTGGGCCAAGCCGGGCTGGCCCATTCTCGAAATCTCTTGGCCCAATCCCGATCCATGAGCGGGCTAGGTGGGCGGGCCCCCAGCCCATTAGCCAGGTCTATCTGAAATTAGGGTTTGAGTTTATTTGTCAATTATTTCTATTAGTGTTTTTTTGTACTTTTTCTTTATTCTTGTTAGTAATGTGTACACAATTGAGGTTTTTTCAGGTGATTTGGAGTTAGCATGAATTAATTAAATATCATAGAAGTTAGTTTATTTTACAGTTCAATTGGGATGATATTTTTGGCTTCTTATTTTAAGCAATTATGCATGATAAAATATAATTATTATTTATGCATGCATGAATGTTAATAATGCAATTTAAATGTTGAAATGCCAATGAATTTGGGAGAATCAAGCGTAATTAATCTCTTTTAGAGTGATGAATCACATTATCATCAACCCCCTAATACTTAAACTATTTTTATCCCCGAGCAACTAAAAAATAATTGATTTAGTCAGATGAACTCTTGACCGTGCATGTGAAACACAAGACTCGATCCGTTGAAGAACTCTCGATTTTAGTGATCCCAAAATTCTAAGCTGAACCAAGCGTTAGTCAAAAGGTATCCAACTTCTCTAGTTTTGAGACTCTCTTTGTTTACATATATAGTATGGGTATGACATTTTCTATGGACTACAGTCACAAGAGTAGAGTGAAAACGTCACCCAAGGGCCCAATCCAAGAGACTCTCCTAAGGACCCAATCCTCAACACATAGGGAATAAATCAGTTCTTACATATAATCCACCCTCTCTTTAGTTTCCAGTCTTAAAAGTGTAGATGGAAGGCCAGTTGATGGAGGGCATAGGATTGTGTAACTTCTTCTCTCCCACTCATTGGAAAAAGGATCACTCAAGTACCTTGCTAACGCAACACATATATTTTAGTTGTTGACCGGTGCATCCGTCAAGAGAGTTCAGAGTCATTCGCACTTGTTTTCCTGGGAGTACACCTTAGTGTTCTCTTTCGAGTACCTATCGTACATTCGACACCCAGACTTGTATCACTATACGATGCAGAGCCTTTTTGGGTGCTAGCCCGACTCCTGGTCCTAATAGTTTTGGTCCAAGTGGACACTTGGAAATGGTTGAGAGCGCTCGCTTTTGATGGAAGATCTTTAAGTTTGTGTTTGTAATGAGAGAGGTTTTCTTTGTATGAGAGAACTTCTCTCGAAATTTATTTCATTGATGGTTGGCTAGCTCTACTACTTTTACCAAGTTGGAGTACACTGATCAACAATTAATTAAGTTTCATTATACCCTGGCACATAGGTTTTATATCAAGAGATTAGTACAAGAACCTTGTTCTTATACCGAGTTAAAGTGCTGACATTCGGGTTTCATGAAGCCATCATCGATTTTATCCCATCCCTGAGCATCATAAAATAAGGTCCAAACTCGAATCCCTCATCCCAGTTCCTCAAGTGAAATCCAACTCATCTTATCATAATTGCAGTCGTGCAAGTGAGGTGCTGATCATATTCTTTAAGGTAGAGACTAAGTATGCAATATAGTATACACATCTTTTGAACTAGGGAAGTATGAATAATTAAGTCATAGACTAATGACTAAGGTTGATTAACTCTAAATCTTAAAATCTCATAAACCAAGCGTCCTTGACTTCCTAAGTCTTGTGTGAGAGTGTAGGTGTCAGGGGTACATCCAACTAAAGAATGCATGGATGAATGAAATGCCAAATGAAATGCAAGTGTGCAATTTTTTAGAGGATTTTTTAATGTAAGATTTTTTTAGAAGTAAGTTACCCACCCCGTAAATAAAATATAGACTTATGTGAAAGTACGAGCTATGGGTAAAATATATACAGAGTATATACACACCTCCTATACTTAGAGAGTGCCATGTCCTTAGATCACAAGAAGCGCATAGAAGACATAGATTAGGTAAGCGTAAGAGAGGAAAAATAAAAATAAAAGTCGGCTCATCCCCTATACTTAGGTTGTTGACAGTTTAAGTATAGAAGAAGGGCAAAAATGAGGCGGACAAAGGGAGAAGTGAATGAGGAGAGTATATACAACGGGCATCAGGTACCCCTATACTTAGGCTCTGGTCAGCCTAAGTATAGAAGAAGGGTGGGGGACCGATGAGATCTTGATAATCAATAAGGAGAATGTGCATTTGAAAGGTTTGAAGAATAAAAATAATCTGTACAACTTGTATCTGGCTGCTTCTCTTCATGTAGGGTGGTCTGATGAGTCTTCAATGTGCTCGCTCTGCACGAAGTTGATGACCTCGACTTGGGCTAGCTATTCTTCAGAATCTACATACGGCTTCAACAGTTGCCCATTAACTGGAAAAGGCTGTGCACCATCTTTGAGCTTAGCAATATCAACACTTGCATTGTTGTGCACATCTATGACAATGTAGGGACCCACCCATTTTGATTTGAGTTTCTCGTGAAAAATAATTAACCAGGTATTGAACAACCACACTTTCTGCCCAGGGATAAAGGCCTTATGCCTAATGTGTCTATCATGCCATCTCTTGACCTTATCCTTATAGATCACGCTATTGTCATATGCCCGATTTCATATATCTATTAGGTCATTCAGATTCAAGTCACAACACAGCTTCCCAAGGTGATGACTCCAATTATTCTTCTTGATCTCCCATTTTGATTTGTGAATTAGCTCTGCGGGTAAAAGGCATGGCTTGCCATAGATCATCCTAAAAGGCGAAGTACCGAGTAGAGTCTTGTAGGTTGTCCTATAGGCCCACAAAACCTGATCCAAAAGCTGAGATCAATTATTCCTATCGAGACGAACCAACTTCTGAAGAATACTCTTCACCTCTCTATTATAAACCTCTGCCATGCCATTAGACTATGGGTGGTAAGGATTGGGTACTCAATGCTTGAATTTATAGTCCTTAACCAATGATCTCATTTCTCTATCCACAAAATGGCTACCCCCATCAGAAATCAAAACCGTTGGAACCCCAAACCTCACACTAATATAATCCTAGATAAACTTACAGACGTCTTTTTATCTGCAGTTCAGGTCGGGATAGCCTCCACCCACATTGATAAATAATCAACCACTAACAAGATGTACTCATGTCCATTGCAGTTGGGAAAGGGACCTATAAAATCAATTCTCTATGAGCCAAAAACATCACAGAAATTCATCAGTTGCATGGGCATTTCATTTCTATATTTAACAACCCCTCCCATTCTTTGACAAATCGAGCACGCCCGTACAAAATCATTGCCATCTTTAAAAAAGACCGGCCAGTAAAATCCACATTGGATTACCTTGTGCGTGGTTCTCTTTCCCAAATGGTTTCCTCTATACTCAAGTGTATGAAAGTGTGTGAGGATACTCTATTAATCCTCGTGAGCAATACACCTTCGCCATATGAAATCTGACCCCTCAAAGAAAAGGAACGGATCGTCCCAATGGTATTTCCTCGAATCCGACTTTAGTCGGTCAATACTGCTCTTAGTCCAACCCTGAGCAACTTGCTTGAAGATAAGATAGTTCACCATGTTGGCGTACCACGAGAGTGAGTCAGTAGAACAAACTGACTCGTTTGGGAAGGTATCTCGAATTGGTTCAATATTAGGATTATCATTCAGCTCAATTCAGGAAAGGAGATCAACCACAACATTCTTTATTCCAGGTTTATCTTTAATTTCCAAATCAAATTACTAGATTAATAAGATTCATCTCAGAAGACGCGCCTTCACATCCTTCTTTTCCATTAGGTACCAGATTACTGTGTGATCAATAAAAATCATCACCTTGGAACCTAGTATATATGATCTGAATTTCTCTAGGACCCAAACTACCACAAGCATTTCCTTTTCAATCACCATATAATTCTCTGTGCAAGATCCGAAACTTTGCTCATGTAGTGAATCACATACGGTACCCCATCGATATTTGTTCTAAGACAGTTCTGACAGCAAAATCCGATGCATCAATCATGATCTCAAAGGGAAGACTCTAGTCGGGAGCTTGTAAAATCAACGATTCACAGATTTTCCTTTTTAGGAGCTCAAAGGCCTCTAGACATTTGTGATCGACAATGAACTCTGTGTTTTTCCCTAAGAGCTCAGTCAGTGGGCGGGTGATCTTTGAAAACTCATGAATAAATCTTCGATAAAATACGACATGCCCTACGAATGACCGCACTAACTTAACGTTGGTTGGTGGCTCAAGTTTCTTGATCACATACACCTTGATAGGGTCAACCTTCATGCCCTTTTTGGAAATGACATTCCCCAACATGATACCCTCGGTCACCATGAAGTGACTTTTCTCCTAGGAGAGTACCAAATTTACCTCTCTACACCGCTTGAGGACTCGGTCCAAGTGCGCTAAACATGTATCAAAAGAATCACCATACACCATAGACCGAGAAGTCATCCATGAAGACTTCAAGGAAGTCACCCACCATTTCAAAAAAAACGACGATCATGCATCGTTGAAATGTGCTCGAGGCATTGCAGAGTCCGAATGGCATGCACCTGATCGCGTAAGTGCCAAATGTACATGTAAATGTGGTCTTTTATGATCCTCGAGAGCGATGGATACCTGATTGTAGCCTAGGTACCCATTAAGAAAACAGAAGAATGCTTTCTCTACAAGTCTCTCCAAGATTTGATTAATGAATGGTAGAAGAAAGTGATCTTTCTTGGTCACGACATTCAGGCGCATGTAGTCAACACAGACATGCCACGACGTGGATACTCGTATCGCAATTTCTACCCCTTCTCATTGGTGACCATCTGGATTCTCGACTTCTTCGGAACAACATAAAGCGGTACCACCCACTTAGAGTAAGAAATAAGGTATATAAACCCTGCTTTGCACCATTTCCGAATCTCTTTCTTAACTTCTTCCCAGAGATTAGGGTTTAGTATTCTCTTGAATTCACGGGAAGGTCTCACGTTATCCTCAACATATATTTGGTGCGAGCAGAGAGCGGGGCTGATCCCCACGAGATCCGACACTGTCCAACCAATGTCCTTGTAGATCCGCTCAAGAACTTCAAGTAATCTAGACTCATGTTTTGCAGTTAATGTCGAGCTAATGATCATAGAAAATCTCTTTTTGGTTCCTGCAAGAAACACATACTTGAGTGTAGGAGGAAGTGGTTTCAGCTCAGGCAAATCTGAATCATCCATTAGGTCTGACTGAATGACATCTGAGTTTGGCTCTGTGTTGGATGATGGTGGATCAATCTGTGATGTGCTGGCTACCAAATTTGAAGAAAGATGAGTTAGATGGCAAAAGTAGTTTGGTAATTCAGCCAAAGCCGTGCTTGACTCGTCATCTATGTCCCTTAACTATCCGAAGAAAATGGGACTAACAGATCCAAAGGGATCTCTGTGTTGTTAAGGGCATAAGCATATGTGTCTCTAAGTAAATTAGGCAATACTTGGCAAACTGCACTATGCACTACGTTCTCTCCAGATGAGAGGGTCTTGCTCTATCCTACTTTAGTATGTGCTAATCAACTTGCACTCTGCCTCTGAAGATTCTGCATACTCGGTACTATATTCAGAGTCGAGTCTTTGCCATTTTGTCTGCTTCATCTCTATGTCCACTTCTCCACCTAGAGAACAGAATTCATCATTCATGTACCATAATCGAATACTACCTCTGCGGTCCTCAAGAATGGCCTTCCACGAATGATATGAGATTCTCTCCAATGATTAGGGGATTCCATATCAAGGACAGTAAAGTCCACTTTGTACTCTTGCTCCTAAACCAAGATAACAACATTCTTCACCTCTCCCTTAGGTCTCTTCATTGATCGATCCACAAATTAGAGTAGAGCTGATGATTTTCAGAGAGGTCCTAGCTCTAATTTGTAGTATAAAGCTAAGGGCAGAAGATTGATTGAAGAATTATCTAGGAGAGTGTGTGCAAACGCAATGTTGCCGATGCGACTCTCTACATAGTGAGCACCCAAATCTCTCTATTTCCTTATTAGTTGCCGATTTTTGATACAATGAGTAGTGGCTACTGATACGACGTGAGTCTTCACATACTGGTCCGATTCCTTCCTGCACGTCCTTGTAGGAGTGCATCTTATTTTCAAGTTCTTCTGAAACACAAGATTGTTGTCCACATATTGGTCAAATGGCACCTTAACTGTGATGTTTTCTTGACAAAACCGTGCTCTTTCTAGGTCATCTTGAATGGTCTTTTTTGATTTGCGCTTTCCTCCCATAAGAGCATGGGGAAAAGGAATGGAAGTAGTCGAAATAAGAGATAAAGAACCAGAGTCATAAACAAGAACATCATGCTTCGATTTAGTAGAGACAGAGTTCTTATTACAATGATCTTTATTCTTCAATTAATCATAAAAATCAAAATTGTCTACTCATGTTGCAGAAAAGATGACAAAGGTGAATTAGCCGCGACTGGAGGTGCAAGGTCCTCTGTAGACTCCATTGATTCTTTTCCCTTCTCCTGAGTAGGAATCCTCTGTTTCCTTGGATAAGGCAGTGAATCAAGATTTCTTTCTTCTTCATCTTCGGAAGTTTCATCAAGTTGATCTCCCGAATCGTTTCGCTCCATTTTCCTTACCCGGTCTGGCACGACCACGATCCTTTTGCTCCTAAGTGACATAACATTGATATTGTCAAATATAAGGATATCATGTTCAGATCTAGATGAGTCTGAATAATATACCTGACCACCATGATGAGATTGAGATTTGTTCAAGTTGTTAGGGTTAGCTTGAACTTGGGCGGGAATGGCTGTAACATGAGCGACTTATATAAGGGACTGGGCAAGTGGGAATGCGACATTATATAAGGTAAAGGGACGTTGGTAGGATGAACGGTCCCCCATACTGCCCTATCGGGAAAGGTCCTGAGTATACCAAATGTCGTTCACTTTAAACACCAGAGGCGATACTTCTTCGATGATCTCGGCTGGTGGTGGTGACTGCTGGAAAGATTGGGCATAGGACTGGTCCTGAAACCAAGGCCGAGGGGGCCCTGACATCGGCTATTTTTGGACATGATGTACTTGGTAAATAGGACCAGCAAATGCAGTCATGACAGGTATCCCGATCTTGGACACCTTCTCAGTCAGCTCCTCCATCTATTTCAGAAACTGGGAGATCTTGTTATAGATGTCATTCATCCTCTTGTGAATCTTATCGACTATGACTAGCTTGTCAGCAATGATGCCCATGTTTGAAATTGGATCCTCAGTTATTTCAACAACAATCTACTTCCCTCCTTTACATTGGAGTGTATTGAGGGAGTTAGTATACGTCCAGCTGGCGATTTGTGCACGACTTGTCTCAGCCATCTGCTTGAATACCTTCCAGACGGCATCCACACCTCGTAACGTATAGTTGCCTCCACAAGAAGCACTCATTAAGCCTTGTGTCTCGTATATGAGACCATAATAGAGTGACTGGACCAAGATATCATCCAAAGCATGACACAGATACTTTTGTAATAAATCTTTGGATCTATCCCATGCATCACAGAATGGTTCATGAGGCATCTGAGAGAAGTTGGTGATGTGTGCCCTCATCTGATTAGTCCTACTCAAAGGGTATAACCTTTAAGAACATGTCCTTTAATTGATTATATGTGGTAACCGGCACTCCTAGATTCTTCATCCAATAGTCATCTTTGTCTTTCAAGGTGAATGGAAGTGCAGTGAGACGAATGTAGTCCTGGCTGACCCTGGGGTGTCTCAGATTTAAACATACTATCTCCAAGTCTTGTAAGAATGCATATGGTTCTTTAGCAGTATTTCCATGAAATCAAGGAAGCTGGTTCAAGAAGGGAGGCTTCATCTCATAGTCTACTTCTGGCTCAGGTGGTTGCAGATAATTCCTTACTATGTATTGGCTAGGGTTATAGACTGCTTCCATTGGTGGTTCACCCCCAACATTTATCTGGTTAATTTGTTCCCTCATTACTATGTGATAGGCTCATCCCATTCGGCCATAGATCATATTAGAGTTCAGGAAAAAGTTTATATCCCATTACGAGGTATCTAAGATATGCAACCTTATTAACTAATTGAATAATTTGAAAGGGACCATAGACCCAGATCTTTATTATTCTTGCAAGTCAAACCTCTGCACTCCTTTTATAAAAGAAACCTTTAAGAAGACAAGGTCACCCACCTCAAACTCGAGATCTCTACGTCTAGCATCACTATAGATTTTCTAACAACTCTGGGAAGTAATAATTTTTAACAAGCCCTACAACTTCTCGTGTCTCCTTGTTCTACTAGAATTGTCGAGATTCTTTATTCTAACCTTTTTCCAACACAAAGGAGTGGTCCACCTAAGCCCATATGGTACTACCCCAAAGGATGCCATATCAATACTTGCATGATAACTGTTGTTTTAAATGAATTGTAAAAGAGGTAAATGCTTAATCCATGATCATTTCCATTCTAAAGTACATGCTCACAACATATCTTCTAGGGTCTAATTGGGGTGCTTTGATCGATTGCCAATTTGAGGGTCGTACATTGTCTTTAAATAAATTCCTATACCCAATGCTTTCATGAAGTTATCCCAAGAGTTGAACAACGAGCTAGGTCGGGTCAAGCCCAAATCAACCCAACTTGAGCTAGACCTGGCCAAAATGCTGGTCGGGCTAAGGTTCTAAAACCTCAATACAAAGCCTATCATGGGCCGACACATGGCCCCTTTTTATTTTTCCCATTGTTTTTTAATGTTATTTAATAAATATAAATGATTTTATTACCATCAATTATACTTTAAATAACTAATATAAGTAGTTTGCATGTTACCTGACATGTAAACTATTAAATTTTATGTAAAACTAGCATCAGATATGAGAAACATGAAGTATATTGTATTATTACATATCTTATCTAGGTTATATATATATATATATATATATATATATATATATATATATATATATATAGGATCAAAGGCTGGACCCATGCCCACATTTTTTTGCTTCCAAGTTCGTCCCAAGCCCATGGTTTGATGGGCATGGCTTGGGCCGGGCTAGCCCATTGACAAATTCAAGAAATCACCCTCTTACTTTTTTAAAATTTGTTAGTGTAGCCAAGCAACTTAGAGATTTATCAAAATTTGATCATACCGAGAGATGATATAGGAAATCAAGTCCCAATGCGATAAAAAATTATTTGTTTTCTTGTGTAAGTCCTAAGCTCGAACTCAGGGAGGTAATATGAGGGTCTAGAATCAATTATTAAATAATATAAGAAATTTAGATTTTTAGAGAGAAATGAATATTTTGGTACTTTCTATATTTTTCAGCTTTTATGGCTTTTAGAAATTAAAGGATGTAATTATTCAATGAAAGGAATATGACGCGTGTATTTTCAAAATAATTTTTAATGTAGGGAAAATAATGCTATGCTGTGTGGTGAAACAATAAATAAATAAATTGCAATCTTTTTGTGATTTTTAAATAATGATAAAAATGATGTAACGATGAATATGATAAAAGCGAGAGCAAGTAAGCAAAGCAGAGCAGCCAAGAACAAGTAGCCAATCAAATATTCCAAGCCCCAATGATCAATTAATCGTATTAAATAATTATTCAATGAATCTCTGATTATTTTCTTGAATTCCCCGAATTTATGAGCAAATAATTTTACCAAGAGGGTTAGTATCATAGAGTAAATGCTCATTCAAACTAAATAACCTCCTTAATTTAATTAATGATAGAACATGTCTCCAAATGAATGTTTCAATGTTCTAACTTATAGATAATCAAACAAGGATCAAAACGACACTAAGAACGTAAAAAACCGATATCAGATGCTCAAGTTATGGTAGATTAAAGTTTATGGGCCTAATTGTAATAAAAATAATTAAAAATCTTGCAATTATACCCTTGAAGAGGGCCTTGTTGCAGTTTTCAAGAATCGACTTGACTCCTATGATATTACCCCTAGCAAGGGTATTTATGCGATCTTGAAACTTTGGAGGATGCCACTGCAATTTACCCAAATTCACACGTGCTATGCGCGTGACTGATGAATCTCGTATTCCTCCTGTTAAATTCAACATATTAATCTCCTAGCTTAAATAATTCACTAAAAATCACTAATAATGCCTTATTATTATCATCATCTTGTATAATATTGTACATAAAATGTGTATAATTAATATATATTCTAACTTTATTTATTATATTTAATTACTAACCTTTCTTCTTTATTTTCTATGTCATTAAAAATCCTTAAAAAATAGAATAATTAATTATCTATATTTGTTTTGACCTTTTAAAGAGATAAAATATATAAAAATCTCAAATCTAAAAAGCGGTGTTTTTATTCCTTTAAAAATACTCCCAAAATACACTTTTGTACAAATGACCTCTTTTGACTTTTTGTCCAACATGAAACTTTTAGATCTCATCGAGATCTATTACTTTCATGCTGTTACGTTTTTCCTAATTTCGCCTCTAGCTATTTCTGTTAGATTTTTCTTTATTTTTATATTTTTCTGATTTTTTTGTTGGGCCACGTGGTGCCCTCAGATCCAGCCGCGTGGCCCGCCACTTCTCTCGCCACCCGTCACCCCTCCTGGCTGCTAGATCCCCTTGGCCCGTCTTCCATCTCTGCCATTCACCACTCTCTTGCTCACAACCGTCAGATCTCCCCTGAGATCTAATATCCACCGCTCTTCTCCGCGTCACCCACATCTGCCTGATCCCCGTATTATTTTACAGCCACCCTTGCTCCATGTCATCCACTCGCCCCCCACCGTTGGACGAGATCCCCATATCTTATCCTAGCCATCCGCCCCCACCTTTACCCTCACCGTTAGATCAGATCATATGATCTGATCCAAGGCGTCCAACCTTGCGTTGGATTGAAAGATCCAAAAGCTCCACGTCATCTTCCTCCTCAGACGCCTCCCCTAGCCAGACATTACACCTCGCGAGCCACCCGCCCCCTTCCATTTTTATACCGCTCCTCCGGCCATCTCTCCACTCCCTAATGCCTGCCCCTTATAACCGTTACCACCCTCACCCTCGCACGACCTTCAATAATCCTCATCATAGTTCCATCTTCCTCGGCCTGACGTTCAAACCTCGCCCCCTAACCGTTCCTCTCCACCTATAGATCCCTCCGTTCATGCCATCCACCGTCCAAGGGGACTGCGGCCCAGCTTCCTCCGCCCTCTGGTGACAACGGAGGGTGGTGTTGAGATGAAGACGACCCTGCTCCTAGGTACGATCTATGGCTTCTCCGTCATGTTCGCTCCGCCACCCCGGCGGTAGCTCAAGCTCCGTGCACGACCGCACACACCAGGCGATGACCCCTGAGCTCCAAGCGAGCTCAGCCCAGGCCACCTCTTCTGCCGAATTCCCCTCTCCGACGAGGTACTCTTCTCCCATATTTTCTTTGCCTTTTCTCCCAATTTATCCTCCTTCTACGCTAAACTCCACCACCACATGACCATGCCCTGAGATCCGTCATATCACCATCATCCACGCAAACATCTCTGCTCGCCCTTCCCCTTTCTCTAGAACCTCCTCCTCCCCCACCCCCTTCTTCCCGACTCCGTCGGAGAAGGAGCTACAAGCCTCCACCTCCCATCACCCCACGACCCTCCACACACTTTACAAACCCACACACACACTACTTTAGCTACAACTAACCTTACAGGTTCGTCATTGGCTAGAGCTTGTGCCGGTGCACCGTCGAGCATTTCTCCTCCGACGAGGCTTCATTGACCTGCTACTCTGATCATCCCCGGAGCCTCGTTGCACCTCCAGACTATTCGACAGGACATCGAAAATCTTCTTCGACCCTCAGGGGAGCAGCTGAAGCATGGTGGAGCCACATGGAGGATGCTAGAGCGCAGCCTCCTTCGACGACCCACGACGGAGCATGAAGTACAGATATCGTCCGATCATCTGGATCAAACGATCCTGATGATGCCACATGGATCACATGAGCCTCATGCCGAACCTCTAGGCTTGGGTGATCTGAGCCTCACACCTGAGCACCATATCCAACCACGTGGCCCGAAGCTGCCAATCCTCCCGAGCCTAGCCATGCACGTGCATGGCACGTGAGGGGCTGGGTAAATTTTAATAAAGACCCTGGAAGTGTTGGTTATTGCATTTTGGTCCCCATGTGCGTGCCTAGGTAAATTTCAGGGAGGCTCTTGTGAGTTTTATAAATTACATTATGATCCATGTGCACAAATGGAAAAATTACAAAGGACCCCTATCGATTTTACAAAATCACAAATAGGTCCCTCCAGGGACCTATTTATAATTATTTATCTTTTATTTCTTGCATTTTTATTGCATTTATGCCCTGTATTTTTTCTTTCATAACTTGAACATCGTAGATCCAAATTGCATGATTTCAATGTCGTTTTGTTGCTTATTTTGTCCTCTTTCTGGCTTAATTCATTTCTTGATTTGACACTAAATGAAATACGAAGAATTTTGATCTTATATAGTATCTTTTGATCATTAATTCTTTGCCATTGATAGATATTTGCTCTAAATTTTAATCCTTGATTTGACTCTGATTTTCAATACATAATTTGTGCTCATTTTCTCTAGGGCATATTTTTAATCCATCTTTTGTGTGTTTATCCTCTGCATTCATTCAGACATTATGTACAAGTATCATTTTATAATTGCATCTTAAAATCAAACAAAAAATGCATGCATCATTTTATCTGCATTTTATTGTGCATGAAGACCTAAAATAACCTCGAAATAATCATACATTAAATTAAATGACAAATTCGATAAATAGATTAAAGAGGCTTGTGTCCATGTGTTCGACCTTGGTAAAATTGCCAAGTAAAAATAATGTCCACATATTCAAAGGTGTGGTCTCTTTGCATGATGGAAATCCGCCTCATGTACTACGACAACTCCTTACCCTTAAAGAGGCGGATTTCGAGCTCATCAAATGGCGTCGTTACCGGGGAACGATATATTTTTAGGGTTTTAAATTATTTTTTGTAATTAATTTTTGTGAAATTAATTTTTGTGTTATTTTTTGCATTGTATTTTCTGTATTTTATTTTGCATTTTTCTCTCACTTTTGCTATTAACCACACCCTCTCTCTTTGTAGAAATAACTTAGAGCGAAATTTTGGATATAAATCAAAAATCTGCAAGGACGAAGGTTGTATTTTATTTTTTTGTGTGAGAGCGAGAGCTTAGAATAGCTTTACTTTCTACATCATTCACAAGGTCTCTCTCTCTCTAAACCCTCTAATTTGTAATAATTCAGGACTGGACTTCTTTGTGGTGTGTCGGGTCTGTTTCAACCCATTTTGTGTGGTTGGAGCCCGTTTGAGTGGCGTAGGAATTAGGCACATATACCCTTGCTTATTTATCCTTGATTGTGCTCGTAATTTTTAGGCCACACTTCTTCACTAACTAGACACACTATAGATCGTTTAACTTAGCCAAATTTTTTTAATCAATTCTTTCCCGCTAATAGAAGTATCTTCTCAGGACGATTTCATCTGTGCATATCATTTAGTGTATTTTAATTCCTTTTATTGCATCCTGCATGAAGAACGCAATGAATCACTGTAAGTCTTCTTCTTAAGCATGCATCATTGATTTATGCTTGTATTGGCTTTTTCGATTCTCCCTCCTCAATTTTACAACATAGGAAATAAAGGAATTGGGAATGCTTGTTAGGTGTGAATTTTTGTGTGCTCACCTAAACTTCAATGATCACCCTAATCTAAAATTGGGATTGCTAATCAAGGCGACTGTAAATAAAATTGACATAAAATTAACCCTTGTGTCTAATGGAGAATAACCCACTCATTGTTTGTAAGGACAAGATCACGTACTTAAGGTCGAGCCAAAAACTAAAAATTTTCATTGAAACTAATGTTTCTAAAAACAACTAGCTACTTCTCAGTGAGGGTTTTGGGTAGCCATTTTACGATCAGACTTCCCTTAGCAGAGTGGGTGTTTAGAGGACACCGTGAAATGCTCCGTCCTCAAGTAACACTGGTAGCCGTTTAATGGTCCGTACTTACACCCTTACTAGATGAAAGTGAATGCAACTAGTTGTATGAACTCAGGGCAGTTTTTGTAAAATATTTTAGCACCTAAAAGCTTTGCTTAAATTATCAGGATTGCTTTATCATTGAATTAAAATTGAAAAGATAAGCGGTCGAGCCCTAACGTGCCTTCACCAGTGTTGAGTGGATGAATCTACGTGTTTGTTTTGTGTTTTATTTGTGTACATCAAAGACCTTGCCATTGAAAGCAAATCGTGGTTCCCAAATCATTCCATCCCTCTCTTTAGAAGATGTCGGCACATTGGTCTTCCTACCCAATCTCCATGACCAAGTCCCAATATCCTTCTTCTCACACTTTGTAGGGGAACAAGCTCTTCAAACCTGGTCCCCTCACCCATCATTCTCTTCCCTCCCATACATCCCACCCTATGACCACACTTCTTCATGGAATAAAACTCTCTCACATTCTGACAATCTTATGGACATGAGAGAGAGACCAGGATAGAGGATGAAAAAAAGAGTACCGATATTGACAGTGAAACACGAGTTCTAGTTACTATGAGCTCACAACCTCTTGAACCATCTCCTACTCAGGTTGACTATCTTCCTGAGTACGATCAATTTTCCTTCGACAATCCACGAGAAAACTAGTGTCAAGGATATATGACTCATGACTAGACTATAATGACTATGAATAATCAATACTCTACTCAAGGTTACATGCCAGAATCACGATATATGGAGAATGATTATTTAATCACAAGTCATGAGATGTTTGAGGATGAGATTGCTCGAATCAATCATAGAGCAAATGCTTTGACTGAGAAATATATGATCTCATCCAGTAATTGTAGAATCCAAAAGAAGTGAGTCCACCACCAAGCAAACCACTGAATCATCATGTGACTTACAATGCACAACCACCTTTGATCTCTGATCCCCTACTGACCATACCACAGAAAATACCAAAAAATTGAAAAAAAAAATAGAAAATTCAAAAAAAATTGGACAATTCTGAAATGAAAGCATTTTTCAAGAGCCTGATCTTAGAGCTTCCATTGATCGATGCCATAGAATATGTGTCTGATTTTAAGCAATTTGTGAAGAGTCGACTAAATCCTAAAAAGACGGGCAAGAAGCGATCAAGGATTGAATATTATGTCGTATCTATGGCCAGCTATTTGGTGATGAATCATAAAAGCAAAAGCCATAAAGTCAAGCGGTTGGCTCGGATCACATGTGAAAGTGAGGATACCTTATTTACTCATGTTTGGTTAGACGATGACTCTATGCTCAACATCCTCCCCAAGTCCATTTTTGATCGATTCAAAATCTAACAACTCAAAAAGGCAGGGGTGATAGTTCATTTGCTTGATCGATCGACCAAAAGATCGCGAGGGATCATTTTTGTCATCATAAATTTCTGAGGTGATAAACATAAAGTGGACTTTATTGTCCTTGACATTGAGCATCCTGGAACATTGTCTGAGTCTCCTATCATTTTGGGAAAGTCGTTCTTAGCCTTTGCTAAGGCAATTGTCGATTGTGAGACTCAATAAATAAAGTTTCCAAACTCTGACCACAATGCACAAAGCCTCAATGACACGACCTTATCTGAGAAAACCCGACTTGAAACCGATAGTTGTGACTAGGAGACAAATACTTCACATGATCAGACCTCTCCTCATAAAGTACATGCACAAACCCTAGGAGAGTTACTTGAGAGACCTACTGTTTGAAAAACATCCGATTCTCACCTTAATACAACTCCTTTGAGGAATCAAGATTTTGGAGCTTATGATGAGTTGGATCATATTTCTGAGGAACGTCACGATTATTTAAGTGGTCCAATCTTTGAGTCGGCAGTAGTTCATGAGATACTTGAACCGTACAAGGAACCGACTCAGGAAACATCTCATGTCACCAAAAGTCACGATAATCAGGAGGTGACATCAACATCCCCAGCCAACATTCCCAAAGCCACCACGATCATGCTCCCTTGCCCGAAGCCACGTATGACCCTAAAAGAATTGGTCGACTTTTACGGGGATTCATCTGATGAGGAACTCATACATGCTAAACCTGGTCCTCATCTGGTCTTGAAGCAGTTCATCAAGTAAGTGCAATAAGTATAGCTATGATCCAAGGGCACTTACCTCCGGTTGACAATAGTTGGAGATCTTCTACGTGCGACTACTATTCTTCTAAGGACAAATCTGATAATGGCTGGTCTTATTCATCCACCCCTCTTCACCCCCATCCACATCTGCATATTATCTCCCACCCCACTTCTGCAAGAAGGTTCGTCGCAAACCTCCTTGACCTTGTACCTTTGTAAATCTACTCGATTCTCCATTTGTAATTATCCGATCATACTTAGGTTGACCTGAGCCTAAGTATAAGGGGACCCGTATCATTGTATGTACATCACTTCTATTCTTTTCTCTCATCCTCGACTGCCTCATTTCATGCTTTTCAGCTCTGCTTAGTCCCTCAACAATCTAAGTATAGGGGGGCATGTCAACTTCTTTTCTTTTTCGCTCATCTATACTTAGTATGAGTTAAGTCTACATTTCACTTTGTGCCATGAGGACGTAGCACAAACTAAGTATAGGAGGGTGTGTTTGTATATAGTTTACTTTATCCATAGCTCGTACTTTAATGGTTTTCATCTAACATCGGGGATGGGTACAAGTAGTGTATATTATGTATATTATACTAAATTATTTATGTAAATAATGCATGTTTTAGAAAAAAAACAAAAACAAAACAACAAAACCATTCTGCATAAAAATTTTTTTCACTCATGGTCTTGCATTTCATCAAGCATATCATGCATTCCTTGGTTGGTATATTCCTGACACATTCACTATCACTCAAGGTTTGAGAATTATGAGGACACTTGTTTTGGAGATCTTGAAAAACTGAGTTAGTCAGCCCTAGTCATTAGGGTTTTAAACTTAATAATCCATACTTCCCTAGTTTGAAAGATTTGAGCGCTATATTGCACTCTTTATCTCCACCCTCTAAAGAATATGATGAACACATCACTTTCACAACTGCATGATTGATGAGATGGTTTGAGTTATCACTTGAGGAACTGAGACTGGTGATTTGAGTCTAGACCCGATTCAATGATACTCGAGGATGGGATAAAGTTAGTGAAGGCTTCAAGAAACTTGAGTGTCAGAAAAACCTTAGCCAGTATGTGAACGAGTTGGCATGCTATCGTTTGATATTAACCTATGTGCTAGGGTGTGATGAAACATAAATAATTGTTGATCACTGTGCGCCAACTTTTGGTAAAAGCAACAGAGCTAGCCAAAAAGAAAGCAAAGAAAAAAAAGAAAGAAATATTCAAAGAAAAGCTCTATCCTTAAAAGTCAAATTACAAAGAGCTTCCACCAATGGCGAGCGCTCCCAACCATTTTCAAAGTGTCTACTTGGACCAAACACTTTTAGGACCAAGGAGTCGGCCTAGTACCATAAAAGGGCTCTGCATCTTATAGTGATACAAGTCTGGGTGTCAAATATATGTTAGATACTCAAAAGAGACACACCCCAATGTACTCCTAGAAAAACAAGTGCAGACGACTCGGAATTCTCTTGACAGACACATTGATCAACAAAATAAAAATACAAGTGTTTAGTAATAAGGCACTTGAGATGCCCCTTGATCCAATGTGAGGGAGAGAAAAATATACACAATCCTATACCTCCATTATCTGGTCATCCATATACACTTTCAAGTCTGACGAACTAATGAGACGGTTTATTGAATGCAAGAACCGACTTCTTCCCTAGTGTTGAGGATTAGGTCTAGAAGAGAGTTTCCTGAACTGGGACCTTGGGTGACATCTCGAGCCGACTCTCATGAATGCAATACACTAAAAGTCATATCTTTATATTATACGTACAAACAAAGAGTATGATAAATAAAGAAGTTGGATTCCTTTTGATTAAATCATGGTTGAGCTCAGAATTTTAGGATCACTCAAATTAAGGGTCTTTTATGAATTGAGCCTTGAAAATTCACACGCACAGTCAGGGATTTCTCCAACTAAGTCATTCGTTCATTGATGCTCGGGGATGACCATGGTTTAAGTATAGGGGTATGATGAATATCATATTCACCATTCTAAAATTGGTCAATTAGGCTTTATTTCCCAAAGTTCATATGCATTTAATAATTAATATAACATCATTAGCACTCATACATGTGTTAATAATGTTCGCATTTCATCATGTATAATTGCATAATGTGTAAATTGGCCTAAAAAGCTGCTAATTTCCCCGATTTTTAATTAATCCATCCTAACTCCAATTAACCTGAAAATAATTCATTGTGTAGATATTACTAACAAGAATAAATAAAAAAAATAAAAAATTGTTAATTTAAATAAGTGTCAAATAATCCCAAAACCAAATTTCACATCTGACGAACTAAAACACACATTCTCCCTCATACAATGTCCGATTTTTGTCTACTCACTTTTAGATTACTCCATTTTCAAATATCTTCAAAATAATACCAATTTCATAAAATTCTGAGCTCATATGTGAAAGTTGAGTTTTGGGTCTCTTTTGCGCATTTTGTCATTTAGCTATTTTTGACCTGAGTTTTTATGTACATAATTAATCCTTTTAGTTTTATTTCTTCTTCATTTGTGTTCTTTGATGAAAGTTTTATCGAACAACATGAAAATCCAAATCTATATCAAAACTGAAATCAAAGAAGCTGATTGAGTCCGAGTATCCTTTGTGAGTCTATAAAAAGATCTCGTATTTCGTACTTCTATTTTATCTCCTTATTTTCTTATGTATTAAATATCCAAAAAATTAGATTAATGAGTAATTAAAAGTATGCTATTTTATCGTATTTTTTCCTAAATTTTTAATTCCCTTCTAAAATCACAAAAAATACAAAACCCAAAAAGCCGGTTTTCTATACATAGAGAGAACCACCAAAAATACCACTTTGTACAGATGACATCTTTTACTTCTGGTCCCTTCATGAAAGTTGTAGATCTTGTCGAGATGAACAATTTTTTGAAGGAAATTTTTTGATCTGAGGTCTCCATATATTTCTTTTTTATTTTTCTTTCTTTTTAAATTTTTATTTTTTGGGTAACACGTGGCAGCCCCTGAGCGTGCCACACCCCACCTCACCCCATGCCCTCTCTCCTCCCCAAGTCAAGTGTTGCGCACGTGACCTCTCATCCTCTCTGGTCACGTGCGAGGCACGTGACCCCGCCCCCTCTCCTTCTCCGCGCAAGGCCACCCCCGCTGTCGTTACCTCCCTCAACGGCCAGCGCCACCACCTCCCCAGCCGTTCCTCCTTCACTGACCGTTATGACCACACCGTGTAACGCTCCCCACCTCCTATATTACTGTGCCTCCATCTCCTACACTTCCCATCCACCCTTACCCCCCGTGCGACCGGTGATAGCGACCTAGTGCCCCTTCTCGAGGCATGATCCAGAGCTTCAAGCTTTGCTGCATCTTCGTCGAGGTTCTAAGCTCGCCACCTCCGTCGCGTGGCTTTTGCGATAATCGGAGCTTGTCCACAATAGATCCAACCTCCAGGTGAACCCGATCTCCTGCTTCATCTACTATCTCCTTCCTTCTACAGATCGTCATTCAAACTTCCGTTCCTCCGCTTCACCCATGATCTCCCCTTATTCACCACGCCGCCATCGCGCCGCTACCTCTGCCTGACCACGTTCGATTGCCCCTTCACCACCGGGCATCTCTGCTCCCGTCTCCTTTGCCCTCGCCATTTTGCTTGCAAGTACAGGAGCTGACCGAGCTCCCTACTCTGCTGTTGGTCGATGCTAGCCCAGGATCCCTTTTCCTCTTCTTCCTCTGGTCCTACTCCATTGCCACCTCGCTTCAGCCAGCCCACACCTGCACCTCCGGTCTCGCACAGGCCAGAGCCCCGCTCCTCTCATCGCCTCCACAAGAGTTTCGCTCCCCCCTCATTTTTCTCTGTGTTTGCACGTTGACCCTCTATAGGAACCCCTGCTACTCATCATCGATGCCTTTGCATTCCCACCTCCAGTCTTGACTCCACCTCTGCGCACAGTCGTGCTCCAGGACTCAGCCCCACCACCTTCATCTTTATCTCGACCTCGGGATTGTGTCGCTTGTGGTCGAGCCTAGCTGGAACCAAAGGCTCCGCCAGCCACCGTCGCCCCTCGACGCCTCTGCCGCTGACCCATTTGCCATCTCCAGACATCGTTGGATCAAGGGCCAACCCTTGATCCGATGATCCTCATTCGACCACGTCAATGCCCAGGCCTAGACCCAAGTCTAGAGGCTCGAATCTTCCTACCGCAACCATAGCGAGCCATATATAGGCTCGAACTCCCCAAGACTGTGCCTGGGCCCAAGCCACCTATGGCACGTGCATGGCACATGCTTTGGATAAAAAGTGCGGAAATATTGCAGATCGACCCTCGCCACTCCAACAAATCATAAAGACACCCCTATCAGCAAAGGCATGCATCACTCACGTGTCTTTGTGGATAAAGTGCATCCATACCCTCGCAAAATCCTGAAACTACAGAAGAGTCCCTACCGCCAAGGTTACTTGCATGCACATGATATGCAAGGAAAATTGCATATGAGCTTAGTCGATTTTTACGAATTGCATATAATTCCTTTAGGGACTTAATTGAGAAGAAATTATTTCTTTTTATTGCATTTCAGTCCCTAGAACTTTTTATTGCATAACTTTCTCATTTGAACTCCAATTTAGCATATAATATGTCGTTTTGAAGCCATTTTCATGCTCTACCATTTTACATAGTTTATGGACAGATCTGAGGCTATTTGTTAATGATGAATATTTGAGAAGTATTTTGATTTATGAAGTCTAGAAATTGACATATTTGTGCCATTCTTAACTAAGAAGATCATTGACGTTATTTGCAGGGGATTAAGTGCGAGGACTTGAATTTATTGAATCTCTTACACTAATATTGATATTCTCAAGGATGTAATCTTTACAGGGGATTAATTAAGATTTATTACTTTATTATTATTGTTGACTATTTGAGGAATTAAATCACAGAAATTCTGAGTCCAAATATCCTACTTCTAATTTATTATCAATTGATCTATTTACCTGCTGCACTGGGATTAATTCGAATATATCTTGAAATCATTCGCTTTGCGATAGTTTTTGAAGATTTATTGATCATATTAATTGAGGACTCAAATCGTTAAAATCACAGATCCTACGCTCATCCACTTTGTTTATTTCCCCATTGCATTTTTTATCATCATATTTTCTCTTTATTTTCTGGTACGGAAATTAATCGAGCATTTCATTAATTATTTAATTTAATTTAAAACCATGCAACTAGAAATCACCGTTCCTTGTGTTCTACCTTGGTAGATTTACCAAGTAAAAATTGTTGCACAACATTCAAAGACTATGGATTTTGCTGAACCAAATTTGCCTCCTATACTACGACAATTATCAATTATTAAAGAGGTAAATTCAACATTCATCAGTGACTGGTCCTTCTTGTAATATCTGAAAGCTAGGTGGGGGGGGGGGAGGTCGACAACAAATTGACCTACTACACACGTGTGTCGCACGTGGAGAGGTTGGCTCGATGGTAGTTCGAGTGGTGGGCTGACTCGCTTATCCACATGTCTTCCTCTAGAAGCTTCTCCCCCCCCTGAGGCATGCCGTTCGGTGGAGAGGCTCGAGAGAGATCCGAGGCATCTAAAGCAACTTCGATCAACTATGGAGGATTGGGCGTATCTCGACGGTGTAGATCCTCCATTCCTGATCCAAAGGCATATGTAGGTTGGGGCTGAAACTGCAGCTCTACTTGGATTGGGCGACGATGGTGGATGGCGAGTCAGGAAGAGGAGCTATCGGTGATGAACGCTCTCGATGAGGCGGTGGAAGGAGTGAGGTGGTGAGAGGTTGCGGTCTTTGCGAGGGATGAGGCAATCGTTGAAGGTGATGGCAGTACCGAGAGGGAGAAGGAGTAGTAGAAGAAGAAGTAGAAGGGGTTTTTGGCAATTCGACTGGAAGATGGAGGCACGAAGGGTCTATCTGATTATCGCTTCGATCAGAGTTCGGAGAGAACCTTGAGAAGCTTGGCTTCTTGCAAGGGGAAGCAGTTACAAAGGATGTGATTACTCTGGATCGCGTCGTGGAGGGGGGTCTTCACCGTTAGAGGTGGGCTATCACCACCCCATCCTCGAACTCTTTCTCTCCTTGAAGATATGGATCTGGTGGATGCCGTGAAAATTGGAGGCGATGGAGTTTAATAGAGATAGGGGTCGTAGAGGGATTAGGTGGTTCGTTGAGAAGAGGATAAGGCATAGAGTGGTGATGGGGGTTAGGGTTGGCTGATCAGAGATGTGATAAGGAGATGGTAGGGGTCGTCGGTGATGTTGGTGACCGAGATCATTGGCGAGGGGTTGGAGTTGATAAAGGTGGCTGGATTATCGAGAATGATGGGTTGTAGGCGAGAGGATAAGAAGAGGGGTTTGGTTAGATATGAAGGAGTGGTTGCAAGATCATTAGAGGTGTTGGGAGAAGATCGGCGCTGGATGACCTGAAATGAGAAGGCAAGAAGGGTTGAGGACTCAGTGCAAAGGAGTTGCCAAAGATGGCCGGAGAGAAGAGGTGCAAGAGCTTGGCTAGAGGAGGGATCACATGCCAGACACGTGCGAGGGGTTGCAGGCCAGTCACATGCCTAGCACGTGAGGTAGAGGTGACATTAGAAAAGTCATGTGCAAGGCACATTGGGGGGGGAGGTGTGGTGAAGTCATGTGCTACGTACGTGAGGCGAGAGAAAAGAAGTGTGGCCAGGCACCAGGTGGCTCTAGTGAGTGCACACCATATTGCACGTTGACCACACTTATACCAGATGCAATAAAATATTGAGATAAATACATTAGAAAATGCAGACAGTCTCGAATACAAAAATGTTGAACACAAAAAATATGCATCTAAATGGGAACTATAATGTGCAAGGACTCAAGTGCAAATGAAACGATCCATGCAAGATATGCTTTTTTGTAATATTTTGTATGTATAAATATCTTTTTATAGCTTTGCAATTTTTATTTGATTTTCTATAGATAAACAAAGACATGTAAAAATGCAACATGATGTGAAATAATGTAATGGACACAAATGCAAGTTTTTTTGGATATTTTATGAGTTAAAAATAAGTTAGAAAAAATAAGGAAGGGGATTACGTACAAGTGGATCAAGTCAATACGCTCAAGTCAGGACTGGTCTTTTAATTATTTTCCATTTTTTTATTTTTAGGTAATTTAATAAAGTAATGAATATAGTAATGAAGTGAAAAATAAAATAAGTAAAATGACTGGAATATGCACATGAAATGATAGGTCAAACTTAGTAAAAATGTACAATGTGCAGTTAGGTCCCAAAATCTAATTTTTACAAATGAACTCTGATTCATTTGAATTTGATCTTGATTTGTAGATAATTGAATGTACATTAATTAAAAAATGAGTATAGTTCATTTGGACAATATATGATAGGGATATCAACATTTTCGTCTGTTTGTTCTAAAATTAGGGTTTGAGATTATTTTAAATATGTGCAGGTTAATTTTTTTAGGATTTTTCATGGATTAAAGTTAGTGATACGTACACAATGAAATTGATTTCATGTCAATTAGATTTGGATTGAATTAACTAAAAATGGGTGAAATTAAGGAGTAGGTCAATTCCCCATCTTCGCAAAATCTTCCCTCTCCCTCTTCTTTGTCATATTATATCGCGTTGATTCTCACTTGATTCGCGATATCGCGTCTCGAAGTTGTCCGGCAATCCGAAGCAAGGGAATGATGACGCGGCGCGGGAGACAACCCTTTTTCTCTTTCTAGTTAGCCCGCTACTCTACTAATAGTCGTAGAGATAGAATCAAGGAAAAGGGGATGTCAAGAAAGACCGATGGTGAAAATATGTAGATCATCATGAAGCAAAAATGAATGTTTATTTATGCAAATTAATTAAAAGTGCATGAAAGTTAATTTTATGAAGTTAACATCTAAATGATCCTAAATTCTTGGGATGAAGCTCCATTTTAGCTAATTAGAGTGATGCATCACGGATTCATCAACCCCTATACTTAAACCTCGCTCATCCCCAAGCAACTAAAAGAGGTGAAATGAGATTGGGTTCCATACCAAGATCATGAGAAACATGTGAAAATGAGTTAGAACCGACCTTTGGATTAATAATTTGGAGGAACTCATGTGAGAATTAGGGTTTCAAAATCAATAGCCTCCAAGTTCTACACATGATTGTAACAAATTCATCTCAGAATTCTTCTTAGATCAATCCTCCTCCCAATGCATGAACATTGAACAACTGTCACATGCATGTAAAGGGAGTTAGCTCTTCCCATTCGAAGTGCCAGACTACCATGCAAAACTCTCGTCCAATAACTCATCCTAGGGGAGTCATGTATTTCCTTCTAAGTTCAGGTATGTGCTAGTTCACAACGAGTATAGAGGAATAATTTTTAGAAGAAGGGGAAAAGAATTGGAGGGTGACCAGTGTAGTCACCTCTCCAGTGGAGCTTGGCCAGTGTAACCAAGTATGCAAGATATGCATGCTGTCTGAAGCTTGGACCTTTTTTGTCAAATATTTCTTTGGTACTTGGCTTCTTTTGGTATGGATTTTTTTTATTGCTCTGCATGGATCTTTTGTGCCTCGATGGATATAGAATCTTTTATTCCGTCCATGTTTTGAGGTCTTAAAAGAATTGTGCTAGCAGTCCATTCCTCATCCGAAGCTTTATTTCAACCCGTACTCCACTCGTTAGATGTCCATGCTACCAGAAAGAGACTCACGCAGTCTTCCAAAATCCCGTTTGAGTTGAGCTAAGTACATACTGCTAGAGTATATATTAATTCCCTATTCAAGAGTCGTACCTAGAATGGGGTTACTAGGTTAGACACTGAGTGAAAGTCTACACATTTTCATGCGTAACTCGAAGAATTAAGTTCATGACCCAAAGCTTGTAAATCCTATATCTTGGTGAAGTTCCTGTGAAAATTAAGTGGATTAAGGTGGAGTCAAACTGCTCTCAATTTTTGCTCATAACTCGATTCAGAACCTCGGGCTTTTCACTAATGCAAATGTATGAAATGCTGAATGATGTGTAGGTGCATGAAGTGCAAACATTTTCTTTGGAATTTTTGTGAATTTTTTGTTTTTGTTGTTTTGTGATTTTTTGACAATTTTTTTTCATGTTATTCACATTGTACAAATTTCTACGCATTAGACACATTTTTTTCAAGTTTACAAAAAATTATCCACACCCCAAGTTAGTTTTATATACAGAAAATACAATACCATATAGTACGATGCAATGCAAGATATGTACACGAATGTGACTCACTACCCCCTATACTTAGCATATACTAAAAATAAGAAGATGTAAAAGAAAAAGAGAGAGGTAGAAGTCGACCACCCTCCTATATTTAAGATCTTGGTCAACCTGAGTATAGAAGAGAGTAAAATGGGGAGATCGAGGATAAGAGGAGAGAAGGTGTATATAAATAGGTGGGCATTAGTCCCCGCCATACCTAGCCTTTTGCCTAAGTATAAAAGAAGTACAAAGGGAACCAATGAGATCGGGGAAAAGGTGCCGATGTTCAAGGAGGTTTTTGGCTGATTTTTAGTTGGTCATGTGGTAGGAGGGAAAAAGGGTGTGAATAACATGACATAGAAGATTCCTAATCATCCGCAGAGTAGTAGTGTTCAACGGGGGCTCTTCAACTAATTTTTGTGTGCTGCTGCTTACCCACATGATCGATCAACTCAACTTCAGGTGATGCATAGTCTCGTGAAGAAGCGGTATCCGTCTAGTCATATCTAATCACATCGGCCCGTATACACTACCCTGGGTCAGAGTCTTCAGAATAATTTGTGTCTATGGTGATGTACTTAGTCGGTTTGCTAGATCCTGAAGCGCAGAGAGGAGAAGGACCGGTGTGCTTCTTCCCTCTACTATCAACCACACTAGAGGAAGTGGCCTTTATAAACCGAGTTTGTGAAGTGCTGGACATTGGTTCTTCATTAAATGAATAATCGTGTATGTTGTATATCTCCTGTAAGTTCAGTACATGTCCCAAGTATATGGTGGTGCTCAGAGTCGGTTTTGTCTTTGTTGGTTATGGTGTCGAATCAAAGTAGTGATCAAGGAATTCTGAAATAATTGTGTCCATATTCGGTGAGTTGGATGTATCTAAGTCAAGCTTGTTCACCTTGGTAGCAACATGGGTAGACTCAAAAGTCGGATCCTTAGGTGTCTCTCCTACACTACAAACAGACCTGTCCTTGGGGACGATGGCATGGGATGATTTTTCAGCAATCATCCCTTAAAATATGAATGAAGATGGTTGAACAATGCCCATACCCTTGATGACCATGGGGGACGTTCAAAAGCAACCATCCCTATTCATTAATTTTAGAGGAGACAGTCCAGTAAATGACTGTCGCAACCGATAGTATAGGCGGCGGTCACACGATCGTCCCGTCTGAAGGCGTACATGGGACGGTTAGGACCATCTTTTCCCGCTCTGAACGTCTCCTTTGCTTAAATGGGACAGTTTGTTTACACTATCACATACCTTTTTTGTTAGCATGAATTTATGTCATTTCGGAGCTCAGAAGGGACGGTCTAAAGTAGAACGTCCCTGATCATTTCCATAGAGGATGGTTGTGCAACCGTCCCTGATAGGCTTAGTATCGAACAATCACCTTTTCTCCTCATTCTCCTGATTCCTCCCACCCAAATCCCTAACCTCAATGCACCCACGCTCGCTGCTCGCTGATTTCCAGCCCTCCACCCTCTTGAGAATTTGCCTCTGTCATTGAGCTCTCAACGTTCATCATCCACTTCGGTCATGCTCCCTCTTCTTATCTGGACTCTTTCCAATCTCCTTCCAGACAAATATGGTAACTTACGACATCTAAATCATTTTTCCTAAACACTAAGCTTGTGTATGATTGAGACTTTGCATGTGTTAGATGCATGAATGATGACTTTCTTCTTCATATATGGTTATGTTAGATGCAAGTATGATTGAGTTGTGTTAAATTCACTATATGTTTGTGTTAGATGCAAGAATGATTGGATTAATTTCATTTGGTGTTAGATTCACTACATGATTGACTTTCTTTCTTATATGGTGTTTGATTCACTATTTGGTTGTGTTAGATGCAAGAATGATTGGATTAATTTCATCTTCATATATGGTTGTGTTAGATGCAAGAATGATGACTTTCTTATATGGTGCTAGATGCAAGAATTTTATTAAGACACATGCACTATATGATTATCAATTTGATTTATTGTTTGTATCACCCTAATTCAAACACAACCTCATGTTGGTGTATGTATAAGTGTGCGTATATATGTATGCATTTGTCCCTTGGACTGCTCCTCCGCTCCATTACAGTTCTCCATTGCCCATCCTTTGGAGGAGAGACATGAGTGAATTTCAAGGACAGATCTTTCCCTTAGAGGTCCAAATGAGGATTGATCTTGGGACTCTATTAAATGAAGATGTTGTGGACTTGGTTTTGCAAATTTGAGTGAGAGAACACGTCGTTGTGAAGATTACTTTAGGAGGATCATTTCTCCTTTCATGGAGGTAGTTGAGAGCTATGTTCAAGGCTCTTTTGATATGTTTGAGTACATCAATGTTCGTATCTCTGTGAGTAATTCATTCAAATGCCTGATAAAGAGGAGGCTAAGAAAAGTTAATGTACTTTTCGAAGGCCTGCAACATATATCTCCTAGACCATCTTTATTGCTGAAGTTGTTTTCTGGAATATTATCCCTAAATACTGGATTTTGATGGTTATGTCCAGTTTTGTCAGCATTATTATCAGAGAGAATGCATGTGGTTAGATGTGGATCTGGCTACAAGGAAGCTCTTAGAATCCTTGTTGCATTACCACCTTTTGTGGTCTCATTTTTTGGTAATCTTTGGAAGGCATAGGTTTGTATCCCACATTGAACCATGCATCAGATTTCTTATTAATTATGTAAGTTGCTATGCTTAGATCCGTGCTCTTCAGCCTCCCAAAATTCTATTGGGTTAACATGTCTTATTCGTATCCTACCAGGGAAGGGCAGTTGAGGGTCAACAAAAATATTAACGTCCATTTCATGGGAGGATGTAATATCCCTTGTCTTGAGAATTACTTGCAAGAATTTGGACTCATTGATCTTACCCTCCAAACAATGGATGCACACATTTTAATTTTAGAGGATTTATCCTTGGTTTTCGATTATGCGAATGTGAACATCTTGGGATCCGGGGGCATTGTGGTCCAAAGAGTGCTCAAACTATGGTGGTTGATTGAGATTCCACAATTCATTTGGGATCCCAAATTTAGATTATTATCGGTGGAGCATCTTCAGAGTCATGAAACTGGAAAAAGAAATCTCTACGATGCATCATCATCCTCCGTATTAAAAAAATGAAAGGAAGACCAGAATTAGTGTATATTTTTACTCTTCATCTTTACGAAGAATATAAATCAACTCTAGTTAGAAATAGATGTTTGTAAATTTTAAGACTAAGCATTAATGATATATCTAATTAGTTTTAATCATTTTAGTTGTATATACTTAGATGTTGAGTTTGTGATAAATCGTCCATGTGTTAGATTCAAGAATGATGATTTTGTGGTTTGCATTATTAAAAAGATTCATTTGATTTGATCATTATCCTAGTCAACTTGACCATCAAAGTGTGACTAAGATATATCTCTTAATTTGTATAGTATAGGAAAATGGACAATAGTTGGATGAGTAAAAGATTTGATGATTTGGTGACTTATAGGAAAGGTGTCAATGATTTCTTAAATTTGACTTTTCGTTGTGAATTGCTATACAATATCGTTGGAGGTGACTGAGATAAGATTCAATGTCCATGTGTTAGATGCAAAAATACTTTGAATAATAATCGTAGAGGAGTTTACCAGCATCTCTTGAATGGGATTTGGCTACATTACATAAAGTGGACTTACCACGAGGAAGGACTTCAACATGCTAGGGAAACAAATATTGATGTAACCCATGATGAACATCCAATGTAGATAGATGTCGGTGATGATATATTAGAAATATTAGCTGATATTCGAAGACCTATTTCAGATGAAAGTACATAACTGGTTCAAAATGTTTTCCGTGAAAAGTCAACAGACACAGAAACATGTTTGGCTCCGGGAGTGCCTTCCACCTGGCCAGACCCTATGTGTCCAGATTGTAGGGGGTGATGTCGTGGGTGAGAACTCTACGACGTTCCAAAGCTACCTCGAACAAGTGGCATGTAGCTGGGTTCTCATCACTACTCATGACTTCCGCCAACTTCCTCAATCTATGAAGGTTGCCATTTTATTAGACCTGGATGTAAAACCTTAACTTTTTGCACGTACCGGTTGATATTCTGATTTTTATTACTTTATTGTAGGCTGCTTTTTCTTGGGATTGGGATCTTGTCGTTGATGGATATATCCTTAGTCACGTATGAGAGATGTTGCATCGTTATAGAGGATACAATAAGTCAAGGGTAACAAAATAACATGTATTTAATTAGTTAATCATCTTTTGTGATATTATCTTCGTTCTTGTGGTATTATAACTCTAAGATTCCTTACGAGCAATTAGTTTAGAATGTTCCTCTGGGCATGACTCCGGAACAATGGAGAGAGCTAATCAACTTCTGTTCTAGTGAGGAGTTTATGGTATGTAAAATACTTTCTCTTTATTTACTACTTAATTTTACTAATTTGGAATAATACCAGACAGTATCGATGAAAAATAGAGCGAATCGTGTAAAGGCTCAAGTCAACACATAAGATAGGGAGGAAGAATACAAATCAATTCAAGCATGATTTTGTAAGTGTGTTAAATAGGTTTGAGATTAAAAATATAAAAAGTCTTAGAAATTGATTTTCTATTGATTTTTAGGAAAAGGAAAATGATCGAGAGGCCACTCGGATAGAGGTTTTTATGGGGTTAAAGAGACGAGACCTAGACGGACAAATGTAATGGGTCGATAACGCATACATACCAATTGATGTAAGTTAATTATGATATATAATACAATGTCCATATGATTTTTTCCTCAATTCAGTTTTAAACCAAAAATCTAGGAGGAGATGATCAGACTCATAATGACTGACTCCTTAGATTGCATGGGGACGAGCACCTTACCACTATATGTTGAAGAGGCGTTCATCGAAGCCATAGGTTCAGAACATTCTGGACATATACGATGTGGTGGATGGGGAGCAATGATTCGTACATGGTATTGAACTGGTGCTAGTAGGTCTGGATCATCGTCGGAATGAAGCGAGAGGGAGAGAGAGAGTTGGAGAGAGAGCCGCGAGGAGTCAAGGAGAAGATGTCTGCACAGGAAGAGGAGATGATCGGGATGCGTTCTGACATGGCGAAGATGTTCACGTAGGACGAGGAGATTGCCAAGATACGTTCTGACATGGCGAACGTCATGGCTTACATTCATCATCTCGAGAGACATGCCGACCTACCCATAACACCTACATGACTTAGGGATGATGAAGAGGAGAATGAGGAGGAGAACAAGGAGGAGTAGACTGTGTTTCAAAATTTAAGTTTGTACATATACTTAATTTAAACACTTTAATGTATTTTACAGTTTTGATTTTCTGTAAAATGATTTAAAGATATGCATGAAGTACTTTGATATATTTTTGAAATGAGATACCTTTTTATCGTAGAAGGTTTTTCTTATGAAATCTTTGCAGTAGTAAGGCACTAAAGTGAGTGCAACAAATATTTTTTCCATTATGAAGTTCAGAGGAGACGTTCGAAACCCATCCTTTATACCCATCCCTTCTGGTCCAGGTGGGCTAACTTTTAATTTTTGGAGGGTGAGGGAATAATGGAGATGGTTAAGACAGTCCCAATTGATCTATTGTGCATGTTGATGAATCCATGATTCACATCCTTTATTCTTTTATTTTAGCCAAATTCCCTATGAAAAACATATGTAGATATACATTAAATCTAATAAATAAACATTCACCATGCTTGTGTTAATATTGTATATTTAACATTCTTTTTAACCAAAACAAAAGAATAAAGAAGAAAACAAAAGGAAAGAAAACAAAATAAGGATGTATTTATGCAATAAATGCAGATTGACCCGAACCCTGAGAGAAGGTCAAATATTGGCCTGATCGATAAGGAATAAAGTAGGGAGAGATAGAGTCCTTATTCACTGTATATATTCATTACTACTCCCCATGTATATATTCTTTATCTATTATTATTTCTAAATAAAATAATCTCGAAATAATTCAATTTCCTTAAGAAAATGTGTAAACCAAAATATGACGTAAATAATAAAAATAATTGCAAAATAATTTTGTGTACCATTGTACAACACCTATACTTGCATATATGTCTATTTATTTATTTCTTTTGTATACATATATCTGTATATTGTATTTTTTTTAAAAAATTGTATATATTTGTAATCATGATATAAAATTAAAATAAAATTCATAAAATAGAAAATAAGATAAGATCTACTCTTCATTATATAATAACATCAATATTGTATATATTGTACATAAACTTAATTTATCAACACTTGTAATTAATTTATAAAAATTAAATAAAAATATTTTTATAAAGCTTAAGTTATTTTGTAAATAAATAAAATATAATTTATGTATTTGTGTAAATTAATAGAATAAAAATACGTGTATAAAATACGTAGGTATATTATACCTATACATAGCAATACATACTGTATAAATACTATATACATTATTAAAAATAATTAAAGTTTACAGAAAAATAGTTTGTAAAATAACAAACATGTTTATTTTTTAGAACCATTTGCTTTTTTTAATTAATTATTCTTTGATTTTATAAATTCAAGTTTTATGATTGGTCAACCCGAGTCTGTTGACCCGAGTCAACCCCTCCCTTCCTAGGTCCGGACCTAGGCAAGCTTCTTCGGACCCATCTTTTTCCAATTCTTGTTCCCGGATCCGACCATCATACACCTTGGATTGTGGACCCTTTTCTTCCTAGCAGATCTGTGATCTTCACAGATCCCTAGGTAGGTCCGGATCCCCCTAGGGTTATGTGCTCTCACTCAATCTTTCCAGAACCCCGGGGAGCCTATAAATCCTCTCTTCCTCCTCGTCGTGTAGAGTAGAACATTCCTTGTGCCTCCTTTCCTTCACCAGTGCATGTAGGATAGTGACAGGGTCCTCCTGGGCCTTCTTTAAGCCCAGATTGGTGTCGAGTTGAGCGTAGCTCATTTCATGTCTGGACATAGTCGTTGCGACCAACCTCCTCGATCTTCCACAGTCGGGTTGAGGCCACGACCTTGCCTTCACCTCTGCCGTTCTTCACTAATCGTTCACGCACTCTCAGGTACCTTCAATCGACCCCATTTCTCTATTTCATTGCGATTTTATTCATCATTGCTGCCGCATGCCACCACTGCTCTGACCTGAGTGTCTGGAGCTCCACCGACCATTTACCAGCATCGATTCGACCCCCACATCATCGCTAATCTTCTAGCATACCCTGATTACCCAAAATCTCGCTCATCGAAGCGAGATTAAGCTTAAACATCCCTCCTCTACGCATGCCAGACGTCGAACACCATCTCCCCTCTGCTTCTTCCTTTTTCAACTTCAAATAACCCCTATCGAAGTTTCTCCCTCGAGCATAGGACATCCCTGCAGGTCCAGGTACGCATGAGGACTCGAATCGTGCCCCAACTACCATGGCGAAGCACCTCCATGTGCTACACCTCCATCTCCCACATCCAACCGATCTTCGCTCCATCAAAGTACTCCAGTCGACATGAAACACCTTCTGCTTAGTGATAAGCCTCTCAGCGAGCCGATCCAATTTTTGGAGCTCCATACACACTTGATCGAGGCTCCGCCTGCACCACCTTCTTCCAGTTCATCTAGAGCCACTCAGCACCATCGGATCGATAGCCCCACCTCCAGATTGGATCATGACCGTCCATTCACGCTTCCATTTGGGACGTCAGATCTTTTCTAGGAGCATCTAACACACATGTCTCGCCTGCCATTTGAGTCATCAGATCTGCTCCCCAACAGTTCATAAGGATCGTACACCTACGCCACGAGCCCCAACTGTTGGAACTATCACAACTTTTCATCTAGGATGTACGTCAGAGAGCCATCGCGTGTGTGCCACGTGTCCTGCAATGGTATTTGCAATTTTTACCTTGTCATTTCCCATTTTTTGCATTAATATAATAAATGTAATATATAGTTATGAACATTTGTAGTAAGGACCCTAGGTTTTCTTTATTTGCATTTACACATCTATGAACACAGAACCACATTCTGACATGTGTATTTTTCTAGGATATTTGCATGTTTGGCCCTGGATTTCTCTTACGTGTTATAATAAGGCCCCAGAATTTAAAAATTGCATTTAGGTCCTTTTCTTCATGTTTTAATTTTATGCTCTTTTGATAATTGTAATAAATAGCATATTAACTCCAAAAATAACATAAAAATTAAGATACACACCTACTAGTGAGTTCTCTTTGTGGTCATTTTTTGTAATTTTCCTTTTAATTACTATTATTAAAAATTCAAAAACATACCAAAAACTCAATGTTTGCCTTAGAAAATCCATAAAAATTCGAAAAGCTTTACAAATTCTTAAAAATAGAGTAGTCTTGTTTTGATTTATTTGATTTTCTATCCAATTTTCATTGCATTTGCTTTTATAAAAATCTAAAAAAATTTAAAACATTAAAAATATCATAAGAATAATATAAAATTACTGAAAAAAATTCAAAAATTGCATTTTAAGTTTCCATTTGTAGAGATTTTCTCTAGTTTGAGATAAAATTAACATCCGAGATTTTTGAGCTCATTTAATATTTTTATCTTACAAAATACTCCTTGTTGTTCATTGTTTCCATTTTTCCTAGTTTTTGATTTATTTTAAAATCACATAAAAACTTAAAAATCTTTGATAAATTACCAAAAATAGTATAAAAAACTATAAAACATAAAAATATTTTTTGGATTTTTTAATATTTTTACTATATTTGAAAAATACAAAAAGAGTGCGTGTTTACCTTTTTATTCATTGTTTTTATTTGCCTTATTTTTAAAAATAAAAAATTTGCAAAATTAAAAACCACTAAAAAATAAAAAATAAAATCCTTTGAATCTTTGTGGCTCTACTATCTAGGTATAATTGTGTTCCTTGTGTTCGACCCTGGTCGCTATACCAGATTAATAAAAGTAGCTTAGACCACTATTTTACTTGCTTGATTCTCTTGTGGTTGAATAATTTTCTCAACTTCAACTCAGTTATTTTGGGAGACAATGACACATTAATTAATCAACTTAACCCTAGTCAGCCAGGAAGTCATCAGAATGGCGTCGTTGCCGGGGAGCATGTCTAGGTAGTTTGGATTTAGTTTTCCTGTTTATTTCTTTTTGAGTTAATTCTCTCTTTATTTTCTTGTCTTTTATTTGCTTATAATTTTCATAACTGTTTCTAACACTTCTTGTTTCATCTTTGTTGCGAGGGGCCCTCAAAGCAAGGGAGGCGATCTTAGGAGAGCTGACGCACTCGAGCAAGGCGGAGGCCGGGCATTCTACACCGACCGACAGGAGAGAGCAGCTTAGGAGGAGCAGGAGACTATTTTAGATTAGATTTTATTTTATCACATTTTATTTCACATTTGTTTAAACTTATAATAATTTTCAGAATCTTTGGACACTATTATTCGGGGTTTGTTTTGTCGAGTGTTGGTGCACTCGGGGGACCTCACCGGGTTTTCATCATTGTTTTCACCACTTTTATTTTATTTTGTTTCTTGCGGATTTGAGTTTTCCGACTTTATTTTTTCTGTATGTGAGCCCTAGACTTAGGATTTTATTTGGTTGAGCTAGGTAGTGATTAGGATCAAATGCCTAATAGAATATGTTCCTATATAATTGACCAGAATTAGTCAAATAAATAAATTGTTAACTATTTGGATTTGAGATCGTGCTCTGAGAGGGATCAGATACATCATTGGCACGACCCGTTATGGCATGCACCGAGCGACATCAAAGATCAGACCTTGGTCTCATTTCTGGATAGCTAGCACCTTATTCTTCCTGTAATAGAAGTTACTATTTAGGGTGGTTTCTTTGTGCATCATATAGGTAGTTTATTTTCTATCTTTACATTTATGCGCATATCATATTGTATGTAGACTGTTGGAGCAAGGTACACCTTCTATCCCGTGCATGCATCATTGTTTTGATCGCACATCGGCTTTTCCGACTTCCTCCCCTTGTTTATTGGAGTAAGTAATAAAAGGAAATCAAAAAATTTGTTAGACGTGTATTTATTCAAAAATGCCAAAAAAGGTGATAACCCAATAAAATTAGGACTGTTAAACAAACTCAATCCTAAAATAAATGTAAAAATCACATTCATTATTTTGTGGAGAGTAACCCCCTCATTGTTTGTAGGTACTTACCTTCAGATAGAGTGGTTGAGGACATAGCCACCAATGATTAGAGTCCAAATCCCCTGGACTTGTGCCCTATGCTCATGTACATTACTCATTGATGTATGGTTGAGATTCAAGAACTTGCCTTCGACCTTTAGCAGAAGTAGTCTTGTCCAAGTTGGGTGTGCACTGCCGGCTTGGTCATGTTCTACCACCTTAGGTGACCTCACCCGTGAGTCTGCTTAATAACTTTATTATCACTAAACTCTAAAATAGAAAAAATTTATGACCGAGTTTTCACGATCATCATTGCATTGAGTTGGTGATTGGGGGTTTGATTTCTCATCATTGTTTTCAGTCCAGATTTACTCTTCACTACTCCCCACATCACGATGATGGACAATAGGTCTCTTAGGCTACCTTTGGTGGTACCGCTTCACAACACACCTGTCCATTCATCTAGTGAAGTTCCTGAGAGCTTAGACTCGCTCTCGGAACCTGAGTATTCTACCTCCTTTTTCTTCGACCATCCCCTCCCATCACCTTAGGTACAACAACCAGAGTAGTTAGAGCTTAGATTTGTTGATTTGGTTACACCTGAGGTTCGCTCTTTTTCCTTTTCAGAGTCTGCAGAGATGGCCCAAGAGCAGAGAGACGATGAGCAGCCAGATATTCATGATGTGTTTGATTAGTCTACAATCAACAACACCCTCCTAGCATCCTTAGAGGTGATGCAGCGACAGATCTGGAACCAAGGGTTGCTCATGACAGAGGTGAGATGGGAGTCGACACATATGCGAGATGGGAGAGCATATGTCGGATTTGAGAGACCCGGTGGAGGAGGAGAGATACATGAGAACTGAGCAGATGACAAACACATACACCTGGAGAAGGCTCGTGATTCACAGAGACCTTTGCGCACCATGAGAGCATTGCACAACCCTGGTGCAACTCTCACCCACAGGTGGATCCAGTTGCCAACCATTTTAGGAGATTTCAAGCTCCGTACACAGACGATTCAGTTGTTGCCCAAGTTCCATGGGCACACCACTGAGGAGCCCCATCTACATCTTCAGGAGTTCGAGATGATTTGTAGCACAATCCACGACAGACTGGTGGATGAAGATACGATCAAGCTGATAGACTTCCCATTTTTCTGGGTTTACAGAGTAGCCTATTGGTTGAAGCACTTGGGGAGGGTTGTCACTACCCAAGAGCACTTGAGGACCGAGTGCCTCAACAAGTACTATCCACTCGATCAGACGAATGCAACACGAGCCATGATTAGTAATTTCACCATGATCCCAAATGAGCAGTTCCATAAGGCTTGGGATCATTTTAGAGATCTCATTGACATGTGTCCACATCACGATATTGACAAGCCCAACTTAGTCCAGAGTTTCTTTTGTGGGATGACACCTGAGCTGCAAGGGCTAGTAATGCCTCTTGTGGAGGGTCCTATTTTTCCAAGTATGAGGATCATGTATGGGCCATCTATGGGGAGATGGCTGAGAACTACATAGTGATGACCCAGTCCCATGTCTACACTTAGTGGAAGCCTCCCCCACAAGCATTGTCTCACCACAGAGTTGCACACATTGAGGCAGGTCCATCTTCATCTTCTACATCAACAACATTAACAGAATCATCAGCTGCAGACATAGGCATCATTAGGAAGAAGCTGGACCACATGGAGATTATATAGAAGAAGACGTGCTAGGGGATAGACATGCTCAACAAGATTGATGAGCTGGCCCAGACTTTGAGTGACCTTAATACACAGATCATGTGCTTCCAAGAGGTACATACAACTTCTTTGCCCAGTCTAGGTCACATGCTGATCAAGGGAGCCGATCATCACAGTCGTCTGCCTCATACAGATAGGTTCACCATATTCAGGCGGAGCACATTCAACCAGACCCCCAATACCAGTTGCCACCACCACCTTCACCAGACACACAGATGGTGGTATATTAGAGTGATCACCCCTTGGTGTCCCTTCCCCCACCTTTGCACGAGCAGACAAAGCTGTTGATGGAAGTCAATGGGATTTGGTATTCCTAGTACTAGCAGCAACCCGGTATCCACCGTGATAACCCAAGCTTCAGATGGTTCATTAGAGGCACCCAGTCCCAGCAGCAGCCTCCGGTACAGTCAGGGTAGGGTACCCGGCAACAACAGCCCCGATACTCCTAGCACACCATTCCTCGATCCCAGTACCAGGGTCAGCAGTGGAGGCAACAACAACCTCATTCTCAGTTTCGCCAGCCTTCCCCTCACTCCTACCACCACCATCAGTAGCATGGCTAGCCTCAACACTTTTAGAGAGGCCACACATCCGATTCTCACGCACCCTCGTATGGGAATCCAACTTTAGAGGATCTCGCATGTATGCTATCAGAGCAACAAACTACTTTCAAGTGAGATATGGATGAGTTTAGGCAGGAGATGATAGAGATCATCTAGGGCAAGGCTGCTGCCATACCTGCACAGATTGAGCCAAATACAACAATCTGAAGAGGAAATCTGAGCAGGTACACTCTACAGAGTCTGACACTCCTAGTGAGGTACTTGATGGTATGCATTATTTATTTGATGTTGATTTTGTGACACTTAGGATCGGTAGGAAGCCAACCGACGGTGACTCATCTAGGCAACAACATGATGCCCATTCAAAAGCATCAGATGAGCGAGAGAGCAGTGTTGATGCCGTTGATGTTGATGTTGATGGTGGTGGTGCTGATGCCACCCACTTAGAGGATGATCTAGTTGACGATGTTGATTCCATCCCTTCTCCAGATGTTGCAGATGGTGGTGCTGATGTCACCAGGATACCATATGATGGGCCCGAGTGCGGTACTAATATTGCTACTTCAGATGTTTTCGGTGGTACTCATGCCACCAAGAGTCTATGTACAGGTACTCTGGTTGTTTTGACTTTTACTCCTGTACCTGAGGATGATGATTTTAGAAAAATACAAAAAAATGGAAAAATTTTGAAAAACAAAAAGATGAATAAAGGAAATGTTTCTATTTCTTCTCCAACATACGATGTGATTCTTAATGATGCTTATATGGATTCCAGTCACTTGTATGTTCAGAGAATATTCCTACTCCAAACCCTCTAGTTTTTGAGGAGGGTCCTTTTATCCTCTTCTCTCAAGCACTTCGCTTAGGGAAGGGCCAAAAAAATCCCAAAAAGAGACAACAATTGGAGTTCAACGAACAAATGACAAACATATTCCATATCCAGCTGATTCTAGAGGAGGTATTAGAGCACATCCCTCTATTCCAGAAGAACCTTACAGAGAAGACCACGGTCCACGGGAAGAAGATGCGCAACCAAAGGGTAGAGATTCATGTGCTCACTTGTGCCATGTGCTTCGCTATTCATAACCGACTGCCATCCAAGAGACTAGATGTAGGGGCTCGATATGTCATATACCATATTCCCGAGTAGCAGTTCGATCGTACTCCATTAGATAGTGATCCTTCGATTAACCTTCTTCTGGTAGCCTTACTTGACCGCTTTGAGTTTGGCCCTCTTCGACAAAGCATGATTGTACTTCAGTTTGTAGATAGATCTGTCAAGAGGTCACATCCACCATGAGTGTGATTTGGTGATTATAGATGATGAGGCAGTTTGGGCAGACCCGATTTCACGATTTCTTGTCACACCTTTAGACTTCGTAGATTCACAGATGCCAACCGATGAGAGTTTGGAGAGCACATTTGTTGTGCAGGATACTTTAGAGGCTCATGATGCAGATTCTGGTAGCGAGGTTGATTTCAGTTCATGTCATTCAGATTCAGATCCCTCAGACCCAGACACAGATTTTGATTGGCAGGATTTTGATGAGTATTTGTCGTGTTTGATGTCTACAGAGCCTATAGATAGGATGGAGATAGAGCCAATGCAGTTGATAGATACACCAGTAGGGTCATCTTCGTTGAGTTCGGATGAGCAGGAGAGTTCTCCCATTCAGATCTGGTGGCCTTCACGCAGACATTTCAGAGACCAGATTTGCCAGCTCCCTCATGCCCAGAATTGAAGACCTTAACACACAACATGAAGTACAGATTCCTTGCAGGCGAGCCAGATATGTTTCCAGTCATTATCTCAACGGATTTGACTGATGGACAAGAATCTCATTTGATGAAGGTTCTTGAGAGGAACCACAAGGAAGTTGATTGATCTGTAGTAGATCTCCAGGGGATAAGAACGGCCATGTGCTCCCACCACATCTATCTTGAGGATGACGCTAAGCCTTCACATGAGTTCTAGCGTAGGCTGAACCTGAATCTTTGAGATGTGGTCATGAAGGAAATATCTAAGTGGTGGAGCACCGATTTTATCTACCCATCTCCAACTCCAAGCGGGTTAGTCCATTACATGTGGTACTCAGGAAGGCGGGTATCACTACAGTTGTGAGTGAGTCTGGAGATGAGATTGTTACCCTTATACCCACTTCTTGGAGGGTTTGTGTGGACTACAAATGATTGAATCATGCCACCAAGAAGGATCACTTCCCGCTACCATTCATTGATCAGATTATCGAGAGATTAGATGGGAAGAGTCATTATTGCTTTTTTGATGGGTACTCAAGGTATAGTCAAGTGGCCATTGAGCTTGAAGGCCAGAATAAGACGACATTCACATGTCCGTTTGGGACATATGCTTTTAGACGGATGACCTTTGGACTAAGTAATGTCCTGGCTACATTACAAAGATGCATGCTTTCCATCTTTTCGGACATGGTCGGTGAATGTTTAGAGGTCTTCATGGATGATTTTTCGATCTACGACGATGGGTTTGATGCTTGTCTTGCTTGCCTAGACCACGTGCTTCAACGGTGCATTGAGGTCAACCTTGTTTTATCTTGGGAGAAGAGTCATTTTATGATGACTCAAGGGATGGTCCTTGGTCATATCATCTTCAATAGGGGCATGGAGGTCGATCTGACCAAGGTGGATATCATCAAGAAGCTCAATCCACCGTCCAATTTGAGGCAGTTGTAGTCTTTTCTGGGGCATGTTGGTTTCTACTGACGGTTCATTCAGGACTTCAGTCATATTGCCCGACTGATTATTGATCTTGTCATGAAAGACATCGAATTCCTTGTAGATGATAAGTGTCTTTCATCATTTGAGACTCTCAAGGACTTGGTTGTGTAGGCTCCTATCTTTCAGCCACACGATTGGTCTCTCCCATTCAAGATCATGAAGGATGCTTCTGATTTTGCCATAGAGGCTATGCTAGGACACAAGAGGGATGGATTGCCTTTTACCATAGCAGGACTTAGGTTGCCATCCAAAGGAATTATACTGTTACAGAGAAGGAGATGCTAGCTGTAGTCTTTGCTTTGGATAAGTTCAGATCTTATATTCTCTGATCTAGAGAGAACTATTTACACTAATCACACCACCATCTGGTACTTCATGGCTAATAAGGATGCCAAGTCACACTTGACTATATGGATCCTTCCACTCCAGAAGTTTGATATTGAGATTAAGGATAAGCCTTGAGTCAAGAATGTGGTAGCGAATCACCTCTCCCGGTTAGAGTATCTTGAGTATTCTGAGACAACCACACCTATCACTAAGACTTTCCCATATGAGGTGATTCTTGCTATCACCTCTCTCCCATGGTATGCTGGCATTGTGAACTATCTTGTCACCAAGAAAGTTCCACAAGGTTAGACCAAGCAACGACTTGAGACTTTCCTTATAAAGGCCAAATCTTACCATTGGGAGGATCCCACACTTTACCATGGGGGGGGTGATGGTGTATGGCATCGGTGTATTCCTTAGGAGGAGCACCACATCATCCTCACCTATTGCCACAAGCTTGAGGTAAGACGACATCACTCTGGGAGATGGAGAATACAAAAGGTTCTCAATCTAGACTTTGGTGGCAAACACTCTTCAAGGATTCAGATGAATTCGTGAAGAGGTGTATTGACTGTCAGAGGATGGGTAGTTGTGGTCATAGAGACATGATGCCGATGCAGCCCATTCACTTCTGTGAGGTTTTTGATGCATGGAGCATCAATTTATGGGCTAATTCCCTAAGAGTTAGGGATTTGAGTACATTTTGTTGGTTGTGGATTATGTGAGTCGTTGGGTTGAGGCCATCCTCGCATGAGTCGCTTATGCGAGGACCATTTGCAAATTCTTGAGGAAGAATATCATATCACGGTTCGGGGTTCCTAGAGTTTTGATTTCTGATGGGGGGACTCATTTATCAAAGACAAGGTAAGGGCCCTTGCTAATGAGTTTAGCATAGACTATAGAGTTGCCATTCCATATCATCCACAGACGAATGGTCTTGATGAAGTTTCGAATCGAGAGATCAAGATGATATCATAGAAGGTTGTTCGCCTAGACCAAAAGGATTGGTCACAACTTTTGAACTCGATCTTGTGGGCCTATAGGACATCCTTCAAGGCGCTTATGGGTACATCTCCATTGGGCAAGCCATGCTACTTACTTCTTGAGATTAAGCACAATTCACTATGGGAAGTTACATAGATATTATTAGATCCAGAGAGTGTAGGAGATCAGAGGAAAGCAGAGTTGGCATCCTTGGAGGAGCTTAGAGATACAACCTTTTCAAGTAGCCTACAGTATAAGGACCGAGTGAAGATATGGCATGATTCTCACATCATCCATAAGCAGTTTGAGCCGAATCAGAGAGTATGGCTATTTGATGCACATATGAGATTATTTCCAGAGAAATTATTGAGCAAATGGAAGGGCCCATATTTGGTCAGAAAGGTGCATGGCAATGACAATATTGACATATCAGAGTTGTCTTCTAAGTTTACCTTTCGAGTCAATGGTCAGTGCCTGAAGCCTTTTCTTGATCATGACCCGTTGATCGTTGATGTTGCCCTGATTCACTTTGTATGAGATGTGTTCTTTGATTATCATCTTTTGCATATCATACCTGAGTTACACTTCTGTCTGCCTCTTTGTATATCTGTATTTTCTATTGTATTCTTTCCTTCTTCCGTTCTATTTAATACACCAGGTCTCGTTTAGGATTCTTGGTATACTTAGGATATGCTCTATCCTATGTATTGTGGGGTGTTGAACTTGTGTTATTCATATTTCTCTTCATTCTATTAGCTCTGTTTTGCTGCTTATACTTAGGGACATCCGACCCTAAGTATAGGGAAGTTAATATCTGTTTTCCCTTTCTTTGATTATTCGTTCACTTGTCCCCCAACTATTGATATTCCTTTCTATATTTAGGGATCTCTTACCCTAAGTATGGAGGGTAAGTCGAGTCGTTGATTTCGTGTAGATTCTCTTCCTCGGGTTTTCCCTTTTGTATGTTCTTCTATACTTAGGATTAGTTGATCCTAAGTATAGGGGGGATCACTGACTTCTATTCATTCATTCATTTTTTCTTTTGAGTTGTAGTATAGGATTCTTTTCAATTTTCTATACTTAGCACGAGTTATGTCTTCCTTTGTCGCTCTTTGATCACTCTGAGGACATCGTTCGAACTAAGTATATGGGGGTGTTGTATATATTGATTATATACTTTAGCCATAATCATACTTTAGGGTTAATAACATGGCTATTATTTATAAAATTGGTATAAAAATATTTTGAAAAATGTATGCAAAAATGTGTGTAAATTTTTTTTAAAAAAGTTTTGCAAATTATTTTGTAAAATGTTTGTAAAAACCTTTATAAAAAATATTTTAGTACATTTTTTGTAAAATGTTTTTAAAAATATTATGTTTGTAAAATGTTTATAAATTATTTTGTATCAAAATTATATATATGGTATAAATGTTTTTAAAATGTGTGAAAGCAAAATGTTTGCAAAACCCTTTTTGAAAACTGTTTATAGTGATTTATAAAATAGTTTGTAAAGTTAGTTTTAAAAAAGGTTTTGAAAAATTTTGTAAAAATATTTGTAAAATATCTCGTCACATGGGTTATAAATTATGGGTATATCAAGTAGCTGTAGATATGTGTTGTAAATTCTTTGTAATTAAAACCTATACTTATGTGTAAACTTTGCATATAAAATCTTATATATAAAATCCCTTTATAAAATTCTTGTAGATAAAATCCACTTGTAAAAATTGTATATGAAACTTGTAAATAAAACTCTTGTAAATATGCACATATTTTTGTAGATATTTGTAAAAACTTTCTTTCTTTTCTTTCATATTAAAAAAATACAATAAAAATTGAAAAAAAAAATAAAATCCATAAAAATTTCCAAAAATTCTTTGAAAAACTTTTCAAAAAGATTTTGTTTTTTTCTTTTATTTTATTTCCTTTCAAATGTTTTATAAATATTCCTTGCATGTACATATGCATTTTTCAGAAAAGTATTGACATTTAAACTACTCTAGAATAAAATTCAAGAATAGAGCTTGGTTAATACCTTAATCCACTTAATTTCAGAGGAGCCTTATTGGAATTGGAGTTGAGACTTGGTCCTAGCGACTTAATTCTTTGAGTCCACAAGACTATGTTCACATATCATCTTGATTGGTCTAAGTAGAATATTTCACAACACACGCATGATTCTTCTATACAATGACCTTAACTTGGACAAGCACTTTACATGTAGCTCCTCATGGATGAGGTGGTGAGGGGGCAAAATCCTTTAGCTTGGGGTAGCACACGGGTGTGTAACAAGTAGTTTGAGCATTCGTCTTCCTCTAGGGAGGGAAGTGCATCTCAACCTGGTCTAGTAGCATTGAGGTCTAACGATAGGATGTCGTGGGGTTGCGATAATGCTTCAAAAGAGGGATAGTCTACTGGCTCAAGAAGAAAAAATCCTTATGTACATGCTGCACCTTGTAGATATGTGTATGTAATGCAAAAACTCCAAAAAAATGAGGATAGGCCTGATTGAAAATAAAATACCTCTCAGAGTGTATATAGTTGAATAAGCAAAGCTTATGTCATACATTGTCTCATCTCATGGAAGCTTGCAGTTGGAGACTTGTCTACACTGGTTAAGGTCAAAGGGATATGTGGCTACATTGGCCACGATCCATTCCCTTCTTTCCCTTCTTCTTGAGCCGGTTGCACTTGAATATAGAAGGGAATACCCTGCTCCTTGAGGAAAGAGTTGCTAGACAGGGGGACTAGAGTTATCTTGTTGAAGGAGGTTGTTTCTTTGTCATTTCTGAGGTGGAGAATTATATCTCACTTACACAGTACAAGTAAAGATTCATAGTCATAAGAGCTTCCGTATGTAGACTTGTTCTGACCTGACTGTTAAGGAGGCCTGAATATGAGTCTTGTGAAACTTAGAGTTTGTTAGGTTTTAAGTCTATTTCTCAAAAAGGTTCCGCCAAATTAATAACCCAAAGGTCTTACCAAGCTCCATACTCTAATTTTATGAAGATAAGTTTAATAATCAATACTATTCTATACTTCTTTTTTTCTTTTCTTTATTCCTTTTTCACTTCTTCAAATAAGTTTTTGCTAGGGGACTAGCAAAGTTAAAGTATAGGGGAAATATGAATACATGATTCACATTATTTATTTTTTTATTTTAGCCAAATTCACTATGCAAAATATATGTAGATATACATTAAATCTAATAAATAAACATTCACCATGCTTGTCTTAATATTGTATATTTAACATTGTTTTTAACCAAAATAAAAAATAAAGAAGAAAATAAAATGAAAGAAAGCAAAATAAGGATGTATTTATGAAATAAATGCAGACTGACCCGAACCTCGAGAGGTCAAATATTGGCCTGATCGACAAATGAATAAAGTAGGGAGAGATAGGGTCCTTATTTACGGTATATATTCATTACTAATCCTCATGTATATACTCTTCACCTATTTTTATTTCTAAATAAAATAATCTCAAAATAATTCAATTTAATTAATAAAATATGCAAATAAAAATGCAACGTAAATAATAAAAATAATTGCAAAATTATTTTGTGTACCATTGTACAACACCTATACTTGCATATATGTGTCTATTTATTTATTTCTTTTGTATATATATTGTGTATATTGTATTTAAAAGAACACTTGTATATATTTCTAGTCATGATATAAAATAAAAATAAAATTCATAAAATACAAAATAAAACAAAAATAAGATCCACTCTTCATTGTATAATAACACCAATATTGTATATATTGTACATAAACTCAATGTATTAACACTTGTAATTAATTCCTAAAAATCAAATAAAAATGTTTTTATACATCTTAAATTATTTTGTAAATAAATAAAATATAAAATTTAATGTATTTTTGTAAAAATAATAAAATAAAAATATGTGTATATAATACATAGGTATATTATACCTATACATAGCAATACATATTGTATATAATACTATATATTATTATAGATAATTAAAGTTCACAGAAAAAAAGTTTGTAAAATAATAAGAATTTTTGTTTTCTTCACTTTTTATTTTAAAACTATTTGCTACTTTTAATTAATTATTCTTTGATTTTGTAAATTCAAATTTTCAGATTGGTCAACCCGGGTCAAGCTCTCCCTTCCTAGGTCCGAAGCTGGGCAAGCTTCACTGGACCGATCTTTTTCCAATTCTTGTGCCCAAATCTGACTACCATCCACCTTGGATTGCAGACCCTTCTCTTCCTTGCAGATCCATGATCTTCACAGATCCTTACACAGGTCCGGATCCCCCTAGTGTTGCGTGCTCTTCCTCGATCTTTCTAGAACTCTAGGGTGCCTATAAATCCTCTCTTCCTCCCCGTCGCGCAGAGTAGCTCATTCCTTGTGCCGTCTTCCCTCCACCAATTCCTATAGGATAGTGACCGAGTCCTCTTGGGCCTTCTCGAAGCTCGGATTGGTGCCGAGTTGAGCGTAGCTCACTTCGTGGCCGAACATCACCGCTGTGACAAGCCTCCTCGATCTTCCGCAGTCGGGTTGAGGCCACGACCTGGCCTTCACCTCCGTCGTTCTTTGCCAATCGTTCACACACTCTCATGTACCTTCAATCATCCTCATTTCACCATTTCACTTCGATTTTATTCATCATAGTCGCCGCATGCCACCACTGCTTCGACACGAGTTTCTGGAGCTCCATCCGACCATTTACCGACATCGATTCGACCCCCACATCACCGTTCATCTTCCAACATACCCTAATCACCCAAAATCTTGCTCATCAGAGTGGGATTAGGCTCAAACGTCCCTCCTCCGCACACGCCAGACGTCGAATACCATCTCCCCTCCGCTTCTTCCTTTTTCACCTGCAAATAACCCATGCTGAGGTTTCAGCCTCGAGCATAGGACATCCTTGCAGGTCCAGGTACGCACGAGGAGTCAAATCGTTCCCGAACTTACATGGTGGAGCACCTCCAGGTGCTGCACCTCCATCTCCCACATCCATCTGTTCTTCGCTCCATCGGAGTACTCTAGTCGATGCAAAACATCTTCAGTTTGGTGTTGAGCCTCTCAGCGAGCTGATCCGACCTTTGGAGCGCCAGAAACACTTGATCGAGGCTCCGTCTGCACCACCTTCTTCTAGTTCATCTAGAGCCACTCAACATCGTCAAATCAAGAGCCCCGCCTCCAGATTGGATCGTGACCATCCATTCACGCTGCCACCTCGGACGCCAGATTCTTTTCCAGGAGCATCTGACACGCACGTCTCACCTGCCATTTGAGCCATCGGATCTTCTCCCCAACGGTTTATTAGGACCGTATGCATGTGCCACGAGCCCCAACCATCGGATCTATCGTAGCTTTTCATCCGGGTCGTATGTCAGAGAGATGCCACGCGTGTGCCAAATGTCCTACAAGGGTATATTGCATTTTTTACATTATCATATCCCTTAGTTCACGTTAATATAATAAATGTAATATATATTTGTGTACATTTGCAGTAAGGACCCTAGGTTTTCTTTATTTGCGTTTATTCCCCCGTAAACATAGAACCATGTTCTGACACGTGTATTTTTCTGGGATATTTGCATCTTTGGCCCTGGATTTCTCTTGCATGTTATTATAAGGCCCCCGAAATTTAAATATTTTCATTTAGGTCCTTTTCTTCCTGTTTAAATTTTATGCTCTTTTATTAATTGCAATAAATAGCATATTAACTCCAAAAATCGCATAAAAATTAAGATAAGCAATAACTAGTGAGTTCTCCTTGTAATCATCTTTGTTTATAATTTTCCTTTTATTTACTATTATTAAAAATTCAAAAACATATCAAAAACTCATTGTTTCCCTTAGAAAATCCATAAAAAGTCGAAAAAGCTTTAAAAATTCTAAAAAATTAGAATGGCTTTGTTTTGATTTGTTTGATTTTCTTTCCAATTTTCATAGGATTTGCTTTTATAAAAATCTAAAAATTTGCAAACCCTAAAAATGCCATAAAAATCATATAAAATTGTTGAAAAATCCAAAAAATACATTTTTTAGTTTTTCTTTGTAGATATTTATCTCTAGTTTGAGACAAATTAACATCCAGGATTTGGATCTTATTTGATATTTTTATCTTGCAAAATACTTCTGGTTGTTCATTATTTCCATTTTCTTTTTATTTATTTATTTGAAGATCATATAAAAACTTACAAGTCTTTGAAAAATTACCAAAAACATTATAAAAACTATAAAACATAAAAATATTTTTATTTAGGATTTTTTAGTATTTATACTATATTTGAAAAATAAAAAGAGAGTGTGTGTTTTCCTTTTTATTCACTATTTTTATTTGCCTTATTTTCAGAAATTGAAAATTTAGAAAATTAAAAACCACTAAAAAAACTTTGAATATTTTTGACTCAACAACCTAGTTTTTAATTGTGCTCCTTCTGTTCGACCCTGATCGCTATACCACGCTAATAAAAGTAGCTTAGACCACTGTTTTACTTGCTTAATTCACTTGTGGTTGAATAAATTTCTCGATTTCAACTCAGTTATCTTGGGTGACAATGACACATCAATTAATCAACTTAACTCTTGTCAGTCTAGCCGTCATCACCTAACCCTTTAACCAAAAATTCTGAGGAGAACCAACAGAGATGGTTAGTAACAGTCAATTTTAATTTTATATCCATCCACTCTGGTCGAGGTCGGCATTTGTCCATTATTAGGGTACGTGTGGTCAGGGAGAATGGTTTTGACCGTCCCTATAGGGAGATTGTACCCATCGTGATAATGCAATAACCTAGGGAAACCCAGCGGGAACGATTATCCACCGTCCCTTGTAAATTTATAGAGGATGGTCAAGCCCATCCCCTTCGTTCGGGGTTTGCTTACTGGTCCATTGTTAGGGTTCGTGGGGATAGGAGGGATGGTTACGATCGTCCCTATAATGCTTCCGTTCCCATCCTTGTAGACCATTACCCTCGGGAGAACAAGAGACAAACTTACTGGTGCAATTTTTGCGAGCACGGGGTGGTTTAAACTATCCCTATGCACATCTGTGACTGTCACTAAATCCCTGAGATGGAGGGGACAATCATCAACCTTCCTTCTAATTTTATAGGGGACGATCAAACTCGTCCCCTCTTATTGAGGTGTGCTTACTGATCCATTTTTATAGGTCATGGGGACATGAGGGATAGTTATGATGAATCTGTGATTCATCACTCTAAAAGTTGAAAATAGAGTCTTGTTCCCGAGTAAATAGATGCATATTTCCCTTTATATTGTAAAATTAGCATTCATGCATGCAAGCATAATATCTGCATTTTAGCATTCATACTTGCATTAAATAAGAAGCCAATTTCACTTGTAAATATTCACCTGTATATTAGATAAAATACCTTATTTGTATATATTTTATACTAACTCCGAATCCAATAAAACCAACTCTATAGTGTATATATTACTAACACTAATAAAGAAAAAATATCAAAAAAATACTAACCTATAAAATTGACCAATAAAACCCGAATAGAAGTTTGAGATCTTAGACCTTAAAATGCACATATCTCTCTCATACAGCCTCCGAATTAGGTCTACTCACTTTTAAAGTAATATACATTCAGAGACCTTCGAAACAAGACCAATTTCATTAAAATCGGAGCTCGTATGCAAAACTTGGGTTTTGGGCCCCTTTTGTACATTGTAATATTGACCGTTTTGCCCCTGTATTTTAACCTTTTATTAAAAATCCAAAAAAATTAGATTAAGTTGTAAATATTCCTTTTATATTTTCTCTATTTTTATTTTTGATTTTTCTTAATTAAAAATGACAAAAAAATTAGAAAAGATAAAATGTGGTATTTTATACCTATAAGGTACCACCCAAAAATACACTTTGTACAGATGATTTCCTTTGATTTTCGGCCCTTCACGAATGTTGTAGATCTCGTCGAGACGAGCAACTTTCGTGTTGACCACTTTTTGATTTAATACCTTTTGTTATTTCTTTTTTATTTTCTTTACATTTAATTTTTGAATTTTCTGGGAGCGACATGTGGCAGCTCATGGAGCCACCACATGTCACCCCAATTTTTGATTTTCGGATTTAGTTTTTATTATTTTCGGATTTTATTATTTTATTATTATTATTTTAATTTTTGTTATTTTTAGTAGCCTACTTATTTTATATTATTAGTCTATTATTATTATATCCTCCTTTTACCTCTTCTCCCTTTTCTTACTCCCCACTCCAAGCCAATAACTCCCCATCTTCACCACTTTCTCCACCTATTTTCTAACTTCCCCCTCCTCTTTATATTCACCTCATCTTCTCCATTATTTTTCATCCACCGTTCTTTCGATAAGAGAGGAGCGAGCCCCCTTGAAGTTTCAGGTGACAACTGCGGCTTTTTCACGGTTGAGCAACAACCTCCTCGAGATTATTCTCAGGTGCGATCCGGCGATCTCTCGCCGTAGTAGCCCCACTCGTGAGGCTACCAAGCTTCGGAGCAACCGCCATCTCCTCGAGGCGACAACCGGAAGCCGCACGACACGGCTCCACCTTCGGCGAATCACAGGTAAGTACTCTATCTCTATCTTGTCATTTCATTTCATTTTTATCTAACTATTGTTTTGTTGAACATCATCACAATCACCATTTTATTCATCAATCACACATCATCATCACAATCACCATCACATACCACCACCATCATTTATCATCTTCATTCATCACCACAAATCATCACATAAATCACATTATCTCCCAAACACCATCAGCATATACCCCCACAACCACCACAATCATCCAAATCACATCTTCATATTTCCATTTCCTGTTTACAACATATAAAAAAAATTCCAAAAAAAATGAAAAAAAGGGACACAGGGAAGAAGCAGCCGTAGCCGCCCCCTCCTTGGCTCTCCACCGCCACCGCAGCAACAGCCAACGGCGGCTGCCACCTCCTCCGACGTCAGCCAGCGGGTGCCGCGCCTCCCGCCCACGCAGAGGCACCAGGCCGCGCGTGGCCTCTCTCCACCCCGCCTCAGGGAGCCCCGCGCTGCCAGGCACTCTCAGCAGCCCCCGGGCGCGGGCGCCTGCCTCCTCCGCCGGCTGCCACAACCACAGCGCGCCCACGGCGCCCGCCAGCCTCGCACCCGCAACCCCCACGTAACGCCGCCGCACCGATCTCCATCACGCACCTGTCCTCCCGCAGCCGTGGCCGAGCTCCGCCGCCGTCGTCCTTGTGCCTCGCCGCCAGCCACGCGTAGCGGCTCCGCCCCTCGCGCGTCTTCCGCCTCCACCGCGCCCAGGGCGACCGGCCACCCAAGTTCCAGCGCGGCGACGCGCTCCGCCATCGCGGCGCCGCTTCCGTGCGCCTCCTCGTCGCCGCTTGGGACCTATCTGCTCGAGCTCCTCGCCCCTCGATCCTCTCCTCCGCCCGCTCATCTCAGCCGCGTCGGCCGTCGACGCGCCGGTCCGTGCGCAGCCCGCACCTCGCGCGGTCGCCCTTCGCGAGCCCTAGCCGCCCTTGCGCCGTACTTGCGGGAGAAGAATAAGCAAAGGTTTATTTTAGTTTTATATTGTGACAATTGCATTTTCATTCTTTCAAGTTTTAGTAATTGCAAAAGCATCCCTGTCCATATTTTAGTTCATTCAACTTCTGCTTTGTATTGCAAGTACACCCCTGACTTTGGTCATTAATTTGGATAGTGTTTTTGCACCATTTTCAATCAAAAAAATAGCATGTTATAGAGCAACTAATTGTTTATCTAGTGACTATTTATTTACATTTTTGTGAGCCTTGGATATTTTATTAAAAATCAGAGATCAAAAATCAAAGATATTTTACCCAATTTAGCTCTGAAATTCGCACAAATCTATTTTTTTGTTCCAAAAATTGTGAAAAATTTGTGAATGATGCCTTTTAGTGTGCTTTAATTACTATCCAAGTTTCATCAAAATTGAAGTTTTAGTTTGCATAAAATAAATTGTAGAGTGATTTCAGTAATTGATTTTTAATTAATTCCATGAATAACATTTTTCAGAAATTTCAACTCTCCTGGATTCATCATTGAAATATCTATTTGAGATAAATCTATCTCTTGATAATTTGATTTCGTGGATTAATTAGGAATTAAATACCCGCAGTCGCTCTATTTTCAGTAAAATATTCATAAATAAATCAAAAAGTGTCAGAAAATTCCAAAAATATCAGAGTAGTTTCATTTCATCATTTTTTACTTCCATTAAATTTTTCATAATTTTTGCATATCATTTGCATGAAAATTTACATAAAACCCCCAAAAAGTTTGTATTTTTCATGTGTGCATCTTAAAGCCAAAAATTCCAAAAAATACATTTCGCACTCATTGTTGGATTAGGTTATTAGGAAAAATATCACTTGGTTAATTTGGTCTTATTTCACATTAAAGTTAAATTTGGCTATGACGGTTCTTTTCGTATTAACTTAATCCAATTCATAGCTTGTATTTGGCATTTTATCGCATAAAAAAATACCAAAAAAATCCCGCTTGGAAAACCGTAATCTAATACATCTAATTTGATCCCGAGTTGTTCCTTTGCCTCCTTGAGTCGACCCTGGGGCTTGCCCAGGCTAAATAAACATAAAACCGCATTTTACATTCATTCGACGAATTAATCAAATTGTGCGGTTATTTTTGACCGATCGCGAATCTATCCGACTGCAACGCACTAGTCAATCATACGACATATAAAGGGTAGGTTACCGCGCTCGTCAAATGGCGCCGTTGCCGGGGAGGCAAACGGCTTAGGATCACTTTAGAAAATTAGATTTAGGTTTTCCACACACTCGGGTAGTCTGATCCCCGATCCATCTTGTAATTATTCCTTTTTTTTCAATTATTTTTCTATTTATTTTTTTAATTTATTTTATCTCTCTAACATTTTTATCTTTTTGTGCGAGGGCCCGGGGGACTTGGAGCGGCTTTCTTGAAGTCGACGCATCTCGAAGTGCATCGTAGGCCGACGATTCGTGGATCAAGTCGGCTGTTGAGACGCCAAAAGGATTTTTCCATTTTTTATTATTAATTTGTAAAAAAAAGTTGCATTTCCAGCGGTTCCCGTTTGGGTTCTCGCGTGTGTAAACATAGTGAAACTGTGTCCCTGTCTGCTGTGTGGTTTGAATTTCTAGACTAGGCTTGCACTAGCGGCTCCTCGAGCCCCACTAGGATTTGCTTGTGCTCGTAATTTTTTAGGACCACACATCACTTAAAAGACGCACTTAGACCGCAGATCTAGTCAAATCAACCTATTCTTCACTCGCTAATAGGACTGCCTGTCTAGGTGCGGCTTTTCATCGCTTGCATATCATTTAGTGTAAAATTTCAATTCAGTTTTGCATCCCGCATTGTAGAGAGCTGGAGGCACTGTAAGTATTCTTACTTAAGCATTCATCATCGTTTTCTCGATTGCATCGGCTTTTTCCGATTCTTTCTCTCACGGTTTTCTAAACCTAGGATAAAGGAATTGGGACTGAACGGTAGACGTGATTGCTTGTATGGATTAATATCAGTGACAACTAATCTCTAAAATTGGGACTGCTAATTGAATTGGACCAAAATAAAATTGACTAAAATTAACCCTTGTTTGCGAGAGATTAACCCCGACCTTGTTTTCAGGCAGAGTGAGGGTACTTGAATGTGTGTGAACACCTTAAGGCAGAGCCCAAATCCCCGCCTTCCATATCACGTTCCGACTAATCCTAGCAAATATCACAAGTCGAATAATTTCAGATTCACTGACTAGTACCAAGTAGCCTCCGCCTGTCTCAGGTAGATAGGGGCGAAATTGCGGTACTTTGCGACAAGCTGCTAGTAACCTCCCGGGGTGAAGTTCCGGCCTTGTCAGCCTCCTCCTGCTTGCAGGTAGATAGGGGTGTGGTCTTTGAATCCATCGACTTGGGATAGGAGCGAAGAAAGGAAGGACCGGCGGTATCTTAGGCGACAGGTTAAACAGGGAAGACGCATCCGGCTCTAAGCCGACTTCCCTATAGGCCACGTAATCCTTGCTATCTTGCTTGAAATTCACACTTAAAATTTACAAGATTAATTGGACTCGGTTTCGGGTCCTTCACCGTGTTGAGTGTGAACTCGGGGTTTGCTCTTGCGTTTGTCTTGGAGTCTGTCTGTGTGTGTATCTTGTGTAATTGCACATTTTCTACCTCAATCTTCTTGCATTCATCCTTTCCTCCTCAAGATGTCGGGATATTGGTCCCCATACCCTGTGACCTCTGGTCACTCCTCCTTGACCATATATCGTTCATCTTCGCTTTCTCCTCCGCCATCCACGGGAGACCCTTACCCGTGGTCGACTTCCCCTCAACCCGATCACGAAGTCAGAACTCCGACTGACTTCTCCACTTCTTCGCATTTCTCACCTACTCCATATTCTGACACTCCGGATCCACTTCCTTCTTGGGTTGACTGTCCTTACTCTCGAGAGCTTGCTGGAATCAAAGAATCGAATGAAGAGCAAGCCATTGCTGAGACAGATGATTGGCAAAACTATATGCCCCCACATACTTCATTCTCACCTCAAGTAGGGACCATACAACAATTTACATATACACATCCCGACTTGACCTTAGGGCATAACTTAGTCAATCGAACAAACCAAATAGAGAGGCCTGAACATCATGATTTCCCAGACTTGATTGACTTTAGTGATCAAGCTCCCATTAATCAGCCTTCATTCAGAAAGCCTATACACTCACAAGATTGGACTCATGAGCTAGACTTATCAGTCTCTATTTCATCATATGAGGCTCCGACCGATACTTTCCATTTAGATGGTCCATACTCGACCCAGAATTACATGCCAGAGTCTAGGTATGTTGAGTATGAGACCCCAATATCTCAGCAGTATCCTCCAATTGAGCAGAATTCTCCCATTATTTGTCATAGGAATTTTGTGGAGGATGACATCTCTAGACTTATTAAGAAAAATGAATCATTTGGTAACAAATTGAGAGATGTCATGGACATGTTGCACTCAATTTCTGCCAGCCTGGGTATGAAAGTAGAGAAGGAAGTAAGTAGAGTTGATGTTGAAAACCGAGCGAGTATCAGGGAACCCACACCGTCTGTACAGCTGGAGTCCATTCTATCTCCCTCTTCTACTAATCCCCTATCTTCCAATCCAGAGTCTGATCATTCATCTATCTAAAATACCAAAAAAATTGAAAAACCAAAAACCCACATAAAAATTGAAAATGAAAATGACCTAAAAAAATTGGATCCTGCCCTAAGGGAAGCACTCGATGAAGAACTGATTTTCAAACTTCCCTTAATAAAGGCCATAGATCACTTTCCCGACCTCAAACGATTTGTGAGAAGTAAATTGATACCCAAGAGGTCGGGTAATAAGAGAACAAGGACTGAAAGACATATAGTGTCTATGGCCACCTCCTTGGTGATGGGGAGAAAGACCAAGAGCCGCAGAGTGAAGCGGTTGCCCCGAGTTGAATGTGAAATCAACGACACCATCTTTACCCATGCAAGAATCAATGATGACTCACCGATAAATATCCTCCCGACCTCTGTGTTTGACAAGCTCAAACTCAGGCCACTTAGGAAGTCAAGAGAGATCATTCAGCTGGCTGACCGATCCATCAAACGGTCGAGAGGAAATATTTCAGTCATCGTTACTTTCCAAGGTGCTCTACTCCAGGTGGACTTCACGATCATTGACATCGAGCACCGAGGAGAGTTTTCCCAGTCTCGGATTATTCTCGGGAAGCCGTTCTTAGCCTTGGCTAAGGCGACTATAGATTGCGAGACTCGGGAAATCGATTTTACAGCATTGGGAGCGCTTCGACCTCATCCATTCTTTGATAAACTTTACTCTAAGATGACCCGCACATCCGCTGACAGTCATGACCATCGAGAGATAGATAAGTCCCACCTCTCTGCTACACCTGAGAAACCGACTGTCCGGACGACCGTTGGATTAGAGACTCCCCACACCTCCACTTTATCAACTGCTTGCACCACCACCGTGACAGCTTCTAAGGAGGACTCACGACCGGAAGCTATCATTGAGTCGGACATGATATTTGAGGATTGCCTTGATTATTTCAATGATCCGACACAAGAGAACAATAATGCCAAGCCGACTGAGACCACTAGAACCTTCCCGAGACATGTGCTGACCCTTCAGGAATATTACAATCTTTATGGTGACTCGTCTGATGAGGAACCCATAGTCAGCACCACACCACGACCTGGACCTTCTAAGGAAACAACCCAGACAAAATTGACTCTACTTAAAAACACGGTTGCTCCCTCTTCTAGTCGGCTATCTAGTGAGAGGAAGTCGAGAATTGATTCCTCGAGGTGTTCCCCTGAACCTCTCAAGGCGCGTCGCTCTCATCTCCCTCTCAATGATTCAAGTTTTAGAAAATCGACTAAGAAAGTCTCCTTCACCACTCCGGAGAAGGAAGCTTCAGAGGAATCCTCATCTGATCCGGATAAGGTGATTTATATGAGTGAGCTCAGTTCGGATGTTCTCAAGCCTTATCTAAGCAAGCAGCCATGCGTCGACCCGCGTTGGACGATCCCTACACCTCACTATTATTCATCTGAGGATGATTCCGACAGCGACACATATGTATATTATCCACCTCCTTGCGTCCGCAAGAAGATTCGTCGCAAACCTTCTTAATCCTTGTATATTCTCACTCTTTCTTGTACATACATTCTCTCCCTCCCTCCCCAGTAATTCGAATCACTCGTCCCGGTTCCATATCATCTCATGACTATACTTAGGATAACCAGATCCTATGTATAGGGGGAGAGTGACCCGCATCTGTTCATTGTACATCCTCCAGATCACATCGGTTCCCACACTCATTCATGTCCTATACTTAGACTGACCAGAGCCTAAGTATAGGGGGGACCGATGCCCGCTGTGTATATACTCATCCATTTCCCATCTTTCCCTCGTCCACCCCATTTCTAATCTTCTTCTACACTTAGGCTGCCAGAGCCTAAGTATAGGGGGGCGAGACGACTTCTATACTTTTGTAATTTTAGCTCTCCTATGCTTAGCCTGAGCTATGTCTTTTTAATCGCTTTCGTGCTCTGAGGACATAGCACACGCTAAGTATAGGGGGGCATGTATATATTACATATATACTTTACCCATAGCTCGTACTTTCGCGTATTTTCGCATTTTTTGTATATATTTTGCAATAATTATGGGTGGGTAAAAAATGAAAAAAAAATTTGTATACTTGTATAATACTTGTAAACTTTTTGTAAAAATTAAAAAAAAATTAAAATTTTGTATACTTGTATAATATGTACTATTGTATAATACTTGTATAAAAAGTTGTAAAATTCTTGTAAAACATACTTTTGTAAAATTTGTTGTATACCAAAAAAAATCGTGTATACTATGTACAAATTGTATCAACTAAAAATTGTTGTAAATAATAAAAAAATTGTTGTATACCAGAAAAATAAAACAAAAAGGCTTTTTATTTACTCTTGCATATTATCTTGCATTTTCAAAAAAAAAAAGACTCTTGCATTTCATTCATAGCATGTCATCTACATCTCATCTGCATATCTTGCATATGCAAAGTGAAAAGCTAGTGGGTTTTGAACCAAGTTATGAGTATATATTGAGGATGGACCTGATTTGACCTTGATCCACCTAATTTAAGAGGAACCTTAAAGGAAGTGGAGTTAAGATTTCTCAGGTCAAGTGACTTAATTCTTCGAGTCCGCAAGTCTATGTTCACATGTCATCTTGATCAGTCTAAGTAGAATATCTCGTGCACACGCATGATTCTTTTAGATAATGACCTAACTTGGACAATCACTATGCACGTAGCTCTTCATTGATGAGGTGGTGAGGAGGTAGAATCCTTTAGCTTGGAGTAGCACACGGGTGGAAACATCCGTCCTCCTCTAGGGAGGGTAGTGCATCTCAACCTAGTCTGGTGGTGTTGACATCTAAGGACAGGATGCTGTGGGTTGCAATAATACTTCAAAAGAGGGATAGTCTACTGGCTCAAGAGGAAAAACTCCTGATGTACATGCTGCACCTTGTATATAGTTCCAAAAAAAAAGAGAAAAAAAAGAAAAAAAATGCAAGAACTCCAAAAAATAAACAGGTCCAAGTGAAAAAAAATAATACCTGTCGGAGTATGTATATTAGCAAAGAAAATGCAGCTGGATGACTTGGTTACACTGGTCGGGCATCCCGGGATAGGTAGCTACACTGGCCACCGTCCATTCTTTTCTCTACCCCCTCCTCTTGAGTTGGTCGCACTTGAACTTAGAAGGGAATACCCCGCTCCTCGAGGAAAGAGTTACTGGACCGGGTTATTGAGTTACCTTTTAGAGGAGGCTGGTTCTGAGCCATTTCTGATGTGAAGAGTTATATTTCACTTACACAGTACAAGTAAGAATCATAGTCATCAGAAATTTACGTTTGAGGATTTGTTCTAACCTGACTGTTAAGGCGTCTTGAATAGAAGACTTGTGGAACTTGAAGTCTGTTAGGTCTTAAATTCAGGTCCCAATAAGGTTCCGCCACACAATTAATCCAAAGGTCGAGTCAAGCTCCATTTTCAACTTTTGTTCATGATCTTGGTATGGAACCCAAAATCATTTCACTCTTGCATTTCATTTTAGTTGCTCGGGGACGAGCAAGGTTTAAGTATAGGGGGTTGATGAATCTGTGATTCATCACTCTAAAAGTTGAAAATAGAGTCTTGTTCCTGAGTAAATAGATGCATATTTCCCTTTATATTGTAAAACTAGCATTCATGCATGCAAGCATAATATCTGCATTTTAGCATTCATACTTCCATTAAATAAGAAGCCAATTTCACTTGTAAATATTCACCTGTATATTAGATAAAATACCTTATTTGTATATATTTTATACTAACTCCTAATCCAATAAAACCAACTCTATAGTGTATATATTACTAACACTAATAAAGAAAAAATATCAAAAAAATACTAACCTATAAAATTGACCAATAAAACCCGAATACAAGTTTGAGATCTTAGACCTTAAAATGCACATATCTCTCTCATACAGCCTCCAATTAGGTCTACTCACTTTTAAAGTAATATACATTCAGAGACCTTCGAAACAAGACCGATTTCATTAAAATCGGAGCTCGTATGCAAAACTTGGGTTTTGGGCCCCTTTTGTACATTGTAATATTGACCGTTTTACCCCTGTATTTTAACCTTTTATTTTTTTAATTATTAAAAATCCAAAAAAATTAGATTAAGTTGTAAATATTCCTTTTATATTTTCTCTATTTTTATTTTTGATTTTTCTTAATTAAAAATGACAAAAAAAATTAGAAAAGATAAAATGTGGTATTTTATACCTATAAGGTACCACCCAAAAATACACTTTGTACAGATGATTTCCTTTGATTTTCGGCCCTTCACGAATGTTGTAGATCTCGTCGAGACGAGCAACTTTCGTGTTGACCACCTTTTGATTTAATACCTTTTGTTATTTCTTTTTGATTTTCTTTACATTTAATTTTTGAATTTTCTGGGAGCGACATGTGGCAGCTCATGGAGCCGCCACATGTCACCCCAATTTTTGATTTTCAGATTTTGTTTTTATTATTTTCAGATTTTATTATTTTATTATTATTATTTTAATTTTTGTTATTTTTAATAGCCTACTTATTTTATATTATTACTATTATTATTATATCCTCCTTTTACCTCTTCTCCCTTTTCTTACTCCCCACTCCAAGCCAATAACTCCCCATCTTCACCACTTTCTCCACCTATTTTCTAACTTCCCCCCTCCTCTTTATATTCACCTCATCTTCTCCATTATTTTTCATCCACCGTTCTTTCCATAAGAGAGGAGCGAGCCCCCTTGAAGTTTCAGGTGACATCTGCGGCTTCTTCACGGTTGAGCAACAACCTCCTCGAGATTATTCTCAGGTGCGATCCGGCGATCTCTCGCTGTAGTAGCCCCACTCGTGAGGCTACCAAGCTTCGGAGCAACCGCCATCTCCTCGAGGCGACAACCGGAAGCCGCACGACACGGCTCCACCTTCGGCGAATCACAGGTAAGTACTCTATCTCTATCTTGTCATTTCATTTCATTTTTATCTAACTATTGTTTTGTTGAACACCATCACAATCACCATTTTATTCATCAATCACACATCATCATCACAATCACCATCACATACCACCACCATCATTTATCATCTTCATTCATCACCACAAATCATCACACAAATCACATTATCTCCCAAACACCATCAGCATATACCCCCACAACCACCACAATCATCCAAATCACATCTTCATATTTCCATTTCCTGTTTACAACATATAAAAAAATTACAAAAAAAAAGGGACACAAGGAAGAAGCAGCTGTAGCCGCCCCCTCCCTGGCTCTCCACCGCCACCGCAGCAACAGCCAGCGGCGGCTGCCACCTCCTCCGACGTCAGCCAGCGGGTGCCACGCCTCCCGCCCACGCAGCGGCACCAGGCCGCGCGTGGCCTCTCTCCACCCCGCCTCAGGGAGCCCCGCGCTGCCAGGCACCCTCAGCAGCCCCCGGGCGCGGGCGCCTGCCTCCTCCGCCGGCTGCCACAACCACAGCGCGCCCACGGCGCCCGCCAGCCTCGCACCCGCAACCCCCACGTAATGCCGCCGCACCGATCTCCATCACGCACCTGTCCTCCCGCAGCCGTGGCCGAGCTCCGCCGCCGCCGTCCTTGTGCCTCGCCGCCAGCCACGCGTAGAGGCTCCGCCCCTCGCGCGTCTTCCGCCTCCACCGCGCCCAGGGCGACCAGCCGCCCAAGTTCCAGCGCGACGACGCGCTCCGCCATCGCGGCGCCGCTTCCGTGCGCCTCCTCGTCGCCGCCTGGGACCTAACTGCTCCAGCTCCTCGCCCCTCGATCCTCTCCTCCGCCCGCTCATCTCAGCCGCGTCGGCCGCCGACGCGCCGGTCCGTGCGCAGCCCGCACCTCGCGCGGCCGCCCTTCGCGAGCCCTAGCCGCCCTTGCGCCGTACTTGCGGGAGAAGAATAAGCAAAGGTTTATTTTAGTTTTATATTGTGACAATTGCATTTTCATTCTTTCAAGTTTTAGTAATTGCAAAAGCATCCCTGTCCATATTTTAGTTCATTCAACTTCTGCTTTGTATTGCAAGTACACCCCTGACTTTGGTCATTAATTTGGATAGTGTTTTTGTACCATTTTCAATCAAAAAAATAGCATGTTATAGAGCAACTAATTGTTTATCTAGTGACTATTTATTTACATTTTTGTGAGCCTTGGATATTTTATTAAAAATCAGAGATCAAAAATCAAAGATATTTTACCCAATTTAGCTCTGAAATTCACACATATCTATTTCTTGCTCCAAAAATTGTGAAAAATTTGTGAATGATGCCTTTTAGTGTGCTTTAATTACTATACAAGTTTCATCAAAATTGAAGTTTTAGTTTGCATAAAATAAATTGTAGAGGGATTTCAGTAATTGATTTTTAATTAATTCCACGAATAACATTTTTCAGAAATTTCAACTCTCCTGGATTCATCATTGAAATATCTATTTGAGATAAATCTATCTCTTGATAATTTGATTTCGTGGATTAATTAGGAATTAAATACCCGCAGTCGCTCTATTTTCAATAAAATATTCATAAATAAATCAAAAAGTGTCAGAAAATTCCAAAAAAATCAAAGTAGTTTCATTTCATCATTTTTTACTTCCAGTAAATTTTTCATAATTTTTGCATATCATTTGCATGAAAATTTACATAAAAACCCCAAAAAAGTTTGTATTTTTCATGTGTGCATCTTAAAGCCAAAAATTCCAAAAAATACATTTCGCACTCATTGTTGGATTAGGTTATTAGGAAAAATATCACTTGGCTAATTTGGTCTTATTTCACATTAAAATTAAATTTGGCTAAGACGGTTCTTTTCGTATTAACTTAATCCAATTCATAGCTTGCATTTGGCATTTTATCGCATAAAAAAAATACCAAAAAAAATCCCGCTTGGAAAACCGTAATCTAATACATCTAATTTGATCCCGAGTTGTTCCTTTGCCTCCTTGAGTCGACCCTGGGGCTTGCCCAGGCTAAATAAACATAAAACCGCATTTTACATTCATTCGACGAATTAATCAAATTGTGCGGTTATTTTTGACCGATCGCGAATCTATCCGACTGCAACGCACTAGTCAATCATACGACATATAAAGGGTAGGTTACCGCGCTCGTCAAGTTACAACCGTCCCTATTGGACTTCTGTGCCTGTCCTTTAAACCTGACAGCCTATGCCGAAGGATTCTAGAGGGGACGGTTTGACAACGTCCCCTCTACCATTGCACGAGACCGTCTGGTTCAATATGTACTATAGGGATGGTTCTGGACCATCCCCTCCGTATATGAATAAGGGATGCTCCGTTTTTGTGTCCCCTTTGGTCAAATGAGATGCAAACATCGGGTATGTCCCTACAACTATTTATCAAAGGGGACGTATGTCTTAGCATATGGGATGGTTATTGACCGTCGCAAAAGATTATATGCTTGTAGTGCTAGGGTCTTGTATGTGGTCTGTGGAGAGGTCTATGAAGTGTTTAACTCAGAGATCTCCTCTGTGTCACACTATCGGTTTCATGTTCGGTGGTCTCAAGGTCAAGTGTGTCCTCGAGAGTTTGATCATTATGGTCCTAATTAAAAAATTTTGTGTCTTGAGTCTCACAATCGATAGTCGCTCTAACAGAGGCTAAGAATGGCTTTCCCAAAATGATGGGAGACTCAAACAAATCTCCCCGGTGTTCAATGTCGAAGACAATAAAGTCCACTCTGTGTTTGACACCTTGGAAGTTCATGAATATAGAAATAATTCCTCTCGATTTTTTGTGGATCGGTCATGAAATTAAACGACCACTCTAGTATTTTTTAGCACTATGAGTTTGAGTTGGTCAAACACATACTTCTAGAGGATGTTCAGGGTTGATTCATCGTCTATTCTAACATGAGTAAACTCAGTGTTCTCAATTTCACAGGTAACCCTAGACAACCTTTTGACTCTGCAACTTTTGCTTTTCTTTGTCATCACCATTGAACTGGCCATAGTGATTAGATGAAATTCAGTTCTAGATCTCTTTCTGCCCGTCTTCTTTGGTGATAATCGACTCTTCACAAATCTCTGAAGATTGGGCACATACTCAATGGCCTTGATTAATGGAAGTTCTAAGATCAGTCTTTTACAAAATGCTTCCATATAAGTGTTGTCTATTTTTTTTTGAATTTTTTATTTTTAAATTTTTTGGTAATTTAATAGAGTCAGCAGAATGGTCAATGGACTGGCCATGTGCCTGTGGTATATGTGTCTGAAAGTTTTGCACAAGAAGTGTCTCGAGTTCGCTCTATGTGGTCCTCACTTCTCCTTGGGTGTTCATCATATTTTTAACCATTTGGATGGCATTATCAAGTTCTCCAGTCAATGCATGGGCTCTTTAATTAATTCGAGCTATGTCATCTGCTATCATCTCATGACTTGAAGATGAATGTCTGTACTCGTCATGTTGTGACTCCGTCATGTAGTCACGAGCTGAGTAATAGTCATAATCTATGGTCGTGGTTGGGTCATGAGTCTTATTTCCTTGACTATGAATCTCAAATATTTGGTCAAAGGAAAATTGGTCGTACTCGAGAAGAGAGTCACCCCGAGTAAGGTATGTTCAAATAATGTATTGTCAATCATAACCGGTAATCATGTTTCTCTCTCAAATTCGGTTATGCTCATATCCATCCTTGAATTCGCTCGCTCCATTTTGTCCATATAATTTTCATTCAGTTCTATGAGTGGTTCACATCTTGAATATTCAATCGAAGAAGGAGTGTGGTGGAATGACGGTGGAGCGTATGATGGCTGGGGATGAATTGACTCAAAGAGAGGGTTCTCTTGATATGAAAATAAAGATGAATATGGTCGGGATCCAGTCATGTAAGTGTGACCCACAGAGTCTGGATATGGATACTAATATCCCGACATCTTCGAAGATTGGAGGTGAAGTATGATTCACGAACCTTGATATATGTGTGCAAGTGCAATGATCTTTGAACACACACAATACACAACGCAAACCCCAGTATTCAACAACTTCACACAATGAACGTCGTAAAAGTTCGACCAATTATCTTTTCAATTTTTAAATTGGTGATAAAATAATCTTTGAATTTGTTACACACAATGAGTCTTCCTTACGTTCAGATATGGTCCTACTACCCCTCAGTCAAAGGAGTGATCTGCCCAGGCTACCGGGTTATATCACACTCCTAAATGAGATAGTAGACGGGAACACCCAAAACATCGACTATGGTCGGAGGCGAGCGCTTGCAGCTCCTAAATCCGTAAGAGTTGGATATGTAGACTTAGGGCGTAGGTCCGGAATTTTGGGCTCTAACCTTAAATCTACGTCCTCACCCACTCGAAGTCTGGAGGTATGTACTTGTGCACAAGGATGGGGTTGCTCTCCCACAATCAATGATGTTCAGTTTTAATTAGTCAATAAAGTTTAGCAATCCCCTTGTTTTAATTTGACTATAGCTTTACATTTGTGTAGAGATCAATATGCGTCTACCCATGGATTCCAATTTCTTTAAATCCTAGATGAGTGAAAATTAAGGGAGAATCCAAAAAGCCACGCATCAGGAAACACAATGATGAATGCAAAGTTAGAAATACTTATAGTGCTTCCTCGCAATATCTGTGCAAGGTGAAGCATAATTGAAATTTCCCTAATAAACATGTCTAATGCATGCACATGAAATCACTCGTAGAACAATAATTTCTATTAGCGAGTGTCAAATACAAATTAATTTGGCTAAGTGAAATCCAATCTAGTGTGTTTAATTAAAGTGAGAGTGTGGACCTAGTCCTATGAGCACAAAAATAAACCTAGTAGCTTTAATAGTTGTGGTGCAATCATAGGACTACCTCAATCACTATAAAAATATAAAGGACCGAAAGGTCGAGTGTCCAGTCTGGATATAAATGTGAGTCTTAAAATGAAGACTATTGTAAATAGGTGGAATAATTATTAATTATTTACAAAATAAAAGAAAAATATTCTCTCTCCAAAAATAAGAAAATAAATTCTTCACGCTTCTCAGTAGATTTGGTCCATTGAGTGGTCTGCCTCCGATCGCTTCGAGTTGCGTCAACTTCCAAGGAAGCCTCTCCAAGTCCACGGGTGACTCACATGAAAAATAAGAGAAATAAATGTTAGAGAGATATTCACAAGAATATATACAAGAAATAAAATAAAATAATGATGAAAAATAAACAGAGGAATATGTACAAGAAACCAGGAATCAGACTACTCGATGATGGAAAACCTAAATTTTAAACTATTTAAAAAATCAATACTAAATCGTATGCCTCCTAAAAAACAACGCCATTTGACATGCTCAAGAAATTTCCCTCTTAATTTTGATAATTTGTTGTTGTATCCCAACAACTCAGAGATTCGTCAAATTTTTATCATATTGAGAGATGATACATGAAATTAAGTCCCAATGCAATAAAAAATTATTTGTTTTACTTCGGTAAGTCCAAAGTACAAATTCAAGGAGGTAATATGCGGGTCTAGAATCGATTATTAAATAAGTTAATAAATTTAGGTTTTCAAAGAGAAATGAATATTTTGGTGTTTTCTATATTTTCAGCTTTTTATGGGTTTTAGAAATTAAAGGATGTAATTATTCAATGAAATAAATATGATGCGTGTATTTTCAAAATAATTTTTAATCCAATGACAAGAATGCTATGTTGTGTGATGAAATAAGGAATAAATAAATTGCAATCTTTTTGTGATTTTTAAATGATGATGAAAATGATGTAATGATGAATATGATAAATACGGGAGCAAGTGAGCAAAACAGAGCAGCCAAGAACAAGTAGCCAGTCAAATAGACTAAACCACACAGATCAATTAATCGTATTAAATAAATTTTCAATGAAGATCTAATTAATTTCCTATAATAAATTCCCCGAATTTATGAGCACATAGTTTTAACAAGAGAGTTTGTATTTGAGAGTAAATGCTCATTCAAACTAAAGTACCTCCTCAATTTAATCAATGATATAAAATGTATCCAAATGAAGGTTTCAATGTTCTAACTTATAGAGAATCAAACAAGGATCAAAACAACACTAAGAACGTAGAAATCCGATATCAGATGCTCAAATTATGATAGATTGAAGTTCAAGGGCCTAATTATAATAAAAATAAATAAATAACTTGCAATTATACCATTCAAGAGGACCTTGTTGCAATTTTCAAGAACTGGCTAGAATCCTATGATATTTATTCCTAGAGGGGGGTATTTGTGTGATTCATGAAACTTTGGAGGACACCATTGTAATTTACCCAAACTCACACATGCTACGTGCATGATCGAGCCTTCTTTTAATTTCTGAAAACTAGGGGGTCAGCCATAAATTGACCCACCATGTGTGTGCGTCGTGCATGGAGAGGTTTACCTAATCACGTTTTGGATGGCGGTCCAACTCGCTCCTCCATATGTCTTCTTCTAGAGGATTCGCTCCCCGCAAGGCACGAGGTTCGGTGGAGAGGCTCGAGAGAGATCTAGTACGCCATAAGCAACTTCGATCAATGATGGAGGATTGGGCGTATCTCGATAGTGTAGATCCTCCGTGTTCCTGATCCAAGGTCATATGTAGGTCGGGGCTGAAACCGCGACTCTACTTGGATTGGGCGGTGATGGTGGATGATGAGTTGGGCGGAGGAGCTATCGACGATGAACTCTTCCAGTGAGGTGGTGGAAGGAACGAGGTAGTGAGAGGCTGCGGTTCTTTGTGAGGAATGAGGTGATCGATGAAGGTGATGGCGGTGCTGAGAGGGAGAAGGAGCAAAAGAAGAAGTAGAAGGGGTTTTTGGTGATTCACCTGGAAGGTGGAGGCATGTAGGGTCTCTCCGTTTAGCGCTTCAATCAGAGGTCAACATGAACCTCGAGAAGCGTGGCTGCTTGTAGGGGGAAGTAACTACAAAGGATGTGATTCCTCTAGATCGAGCTACGGAGGGGGTCTTCGCTGGCAAAGGTGGGGTGTTGTCACCACCCTGTCCTCGAGCTCTCTCTCTCTCCTTGCAAATTGGAGATTATAGAGTTTAATAGGGATAGGGGTTGTAAAGAGATTAGGTGGTTTGTCGTGAAGAGTATAAGGATAGAGTGGCGATGGGGGTTAGGGTTGGTTGATCGGAGAAAGAATAAGCAGATGGAAGGGGTTGTCGGTGACGTTGATGGCAGAGATTATCAACGAGGGATTGGAGTTGATAAAGGTGGTTGGGTTATCGGAACAGTGGGTTGTAGGCGAGAGGATAAGAAGAGGGGTTTGGTTAGAGATGGAGGAGTGATTGCGAGATCAACGGGGGTGTTAAGTGGATATGGAGGATGGATGGCTAGAGATGGGAAGGCAAGAACGATGTAGGATTCGGTGTAGAGGAGTGGTCGAAGATGGCCGACGAGAAGAGGTGCAGGAGATCAACCGGAGGAGGGATCACGTGCCAGGCATGTCTGATGGGATGAAGGCAGTCGCGTGCCTAACATGTGAGGTAGATGTGACATCAGAAAAGAGTACCGTGCAAGCCACATGATTGGGGGGTGGAATAGGTAAGGTGTGGTTAAGTCATGTGCTATGCACATGAGGAGAGAGGCTAGGTGGCTTCAGTGAGTGCGCGCCATGTGGCGCTTTGACCAGATGCAATATAATGTAGATATAAACACATTAAAAATTGCATACAGACTCGAATGCAAAAATGCTCAATAGGAAAAGTTTGTGTCTAAATGTGAACTACAAAATTCAAGGACTCAAGTGCAAATGAAATGATCCATGCAAGATATGATTTTTTTTGAAATATTTATGTGTATAAAATATCATTTTTTATATTTATAATTTTATTTGATTTTCTGCAGATAAATATAGAAATACAAATTTACAACATGATGTGAAATTATGCAAGGGACACAAATACATTTTTTTGGATTTTTTATGAATTAAAAATAAGTCAGAAACTTAGGAAAGGGGATTGTGTACAAGTGGATCAGGTCGATAAACTCAAGTCAGAACCGATCTTTTAATTGCCTTTTTGATTTTTTTTGGATTTTGTTTTTTAGGAAATTTAATAAAATAATGAATAACTTAAAGAAATGAAAAAGAAATAAAATGAATGGAATATGTACCTGAAATGATAGGTCAAAATTAGTAAAAATGTAAAATGCACAGTTAGGTCCCATAACCCAATTTTCACAAATGAACTCCGATTCTTTTTAGTTCGGTCTTGATTTGTAGATAACTGAATGTAAATTAACTCAAAAGCGAGTAGAGTTCATTTGGACATTGTATGAGAGAGAGATAAATATTTTCGTTAGTATGTTTTGAAACTAGGGTTTGAGATTATTTTGAATATGTACAGGTTAGCATTGTTTTAGGATTTTTCATGATTAAGGTTAGTGATATGTACACAATGAAGTTAGATTCATGTCAATTGAAATTAACATGAATTATATAAAAATATGTGAATTTAGGTGAAAATATGCAGATGATTATGAATGCAGAAATGAATGCTAATTTATGCAAATTAATTATAAGTGCATGAAAGTGAATTTTATGAAGTTAACATGTAAATGATCCTAAATTCTTGGGATGAAACACTATTTTCTGCTAATTATAGTGATGAGTCACAGATTCATCACCCTATTAGTTCCGATTAGGATGTGGGAATCCATCAAGCATATGTCCTATGATTATAGATATTCTACCAATGAATAACAGTTGATATGCAATTCACATACTCGATATCGTCTTCAAGAGAAGATATTGTATTACTGATCACTCATTAAATCAAGATAACATGATGCTATAAACCACTCATCATGGAACATGTTCAACCTAAGAAGAAAATGCAACTTTCAAATTTTTCCAAAAATTGTGTGTAAAATACCAAAACAACCTAAGAAAGTTGAAAAATACGAACACATAAATACAAAGAAGAAGGAATCGATTGTGATATACAATGATGACGGGCATATGGAAGATAAAATAGAGAAGATGATCGAGAACCATATCGACCTTCTACGAGTTCGATACCACTATTAGGGCTTCTCATTCTAAAAAAGGAGCAGAAATGTGGGGGACCACATGCGTGATCCCGAAGGTATGTGTAGAGTGGGAAGATGGGTTGTGAAAATTATAGGTTTGGGGGTAAACAATGAGCGAGTAGAAGTAGGAAGGGTTTGGAATAAGGTTGGTAGTGGGGTGGGGTATGGTTGGGCCATGTGTAATGGTGTCTATCGAGCTCAATGAGTCAAGTCAGCCCCAAGTCAGATCCGAACTTGATAAGAAAACTTGGGCTTGATAAAGCCTGAGTCTTAGAATGTTGACTCAGACTCAAACTCATTGAGTTTGAGTTGGTTCATGGGACTCTTAACGAGCCCTACCCATGAAAAAAAGAGAAGCCATGGAGGAAAGATACATGTGAGGAAAAAGGAGGGGGGTCTTACCTTTGGCTTATTGGTAGCTGGGTTCTCAAGGAGGGCCACAACAACAACAACTAGTTCATTCCTGGGGCCAATGAGGGTTGTTGGTAAGTTGGGTGGCTCTGGTTACAACATGGCTGGGAGTTGGTAGCTAGGTTGACAATGGTAGCAGTGAAGGAGAAGGGTGGCTACAATGGTGAGGGAGAAGTGGCCCAATGGAGAAGGAGGACCGCATGCACACCACCTATATTGTATTATTATATACAATGGAAAATAAATTAAAATTATATCGAGTTATCGAGTTGAGAATGACCCAACTCGAGATCGACTCGATAAACATAACGAGTAACAAATCAAACTCGAGCTCGAGCTCATTAGGTTTTCAAGTTAGGCTCACGAGCTCATGCCGAGCTGAGACCGAGTTGAGCTGATCAAGCTCAAGCTTTCCTAACATCCCTAGCCTTGTGTGTGGGATCGTGAATGGGGCAACCTGTATGCGAGTGATAGAGTTGACTGAGCAGAGGTTCCTAACATCCGATCTTGGAGGCATGCGGTGTCCGACAAATCGGATCCGGCAATCGTTGTATCGGTCACTCTCGCGGTACTCAGAATACATCTCAACCAATCATTAAGAATCAACCCACAATAATGATAAACAATAAAGGAATGTGGAGTGAAATTTATTATACCCTACAATAAGATGTGTATAGACAACAAGTGTTGGGGTCGAACCACTGCGAGCAAGTCGCATATAGGTTAATTATTGTCTATTAATAAAAATAAACAATATCATTTTTGTATGTTTTAGCTTTTTGATTTATTATGGGTTTTTAATTATATTTAATTTTTATAATTTTTTATGTTATATATATTTTTATGTTTTGAATTTTTATAATTTTTATTTTATTTTTAAATATATAGTTTTTAGTTTCCTTTTGTTTTTAAGATGTAGTATGTATATATATGTATTATATAAAATATTATGTATATTATAAATACTATGTATATTATATATACTATATATGATCTATATAATAAGTACATAAAAATTTAGAAAATATATACCAAAATGATCCTTTTTATCTTTTTGAAGGTTTTAAATATATAAAGTAATTATAATTATTATTAATAATTATTATTACAAGTATATAAGTAAATATAAGTATACATAACTTACATAGATTTTATATATTTAAATATATCTAAATATACTCAAATTTTACAAAATATTTTTTTTTATGTTTTTTTTATTTTTTTCTATTTTTGTGATTTTCTTGTAACTTTTGCTAAATTTTATGTATTTTTAATGTATTAAATATACCAAACCAATGACTTTAATAATGGGCCAAATTGTTTTGGGTCTCAAGATTAGGTAATAAATTCAAAATGGCCTAAAAATAATTTTAATGTATCGTATATAATATTGATAAAAAACCAGAACGGAAACAAATATATTTAGATTTTTATTTTTTTAATTTTTATAAATTTTCAAGGATTTTTCAAAATTTAGTGTTTTATTTTATATTTATTGTGATTTTTGGTATGGAGTTAGAATATATGGTAATATATACTAGGTAAGTTTTTGAAAAAAATTAAGATAGGTTTTATAATTTTTGTATTTTTAAAGCTAGACAAGGAATAAATATCTCCTATTCTAATTTTTATAATTAAGAAAATGCAATAAAATACTAATAAAAATATGGTTGAACATCAGCTTAACATTAAGCATCTACAATATTTTTTCAAAATTTTTATCATGCAAGATTTATTTACTAAAAATAAAAAGACAAGAAATAAATTACAATGTTGGCATAGTATATTTGCAACAAAAATAAGTATAAGGTGTTTCATGCAAAATACCCAAAATTTTAACACTTATATTACAATTTTTAGTATTAAAATTAAATATAAAAACCCATAGTGGTGTCCTTGCAATTTGCCCGCCTCACATAGGTCGCTATGTGAGCTGAGCTAGCATGGACTTGATAGCAATATTATATAAGTCTAGGGAGGTCCTTGTAATTTTTAAAGAAATATTCACTCTATATAATATTTACAATACTAGATTTAGAACAAAAGAAAGGTGGGGGGTTAGATGCAATTACTCCCAAGTGAAGCATGCTAATAGACAACTGAGTGATCACCACTTAAGCGATGAATGACCACATTTGTCCAATACCGATTCTGTGATGGACGTCGAAGATCAGATCCAAAGCCCGAACGAATGGCTGGCGCATCTCCCCATCGACCGGTGGTTGTACAATCTAGAGAATGGGCTCCTTCAGACAACAGAGGATTCATTCCCAAGAATAGAAAAGAGGTGGAGGTGGTCAGGTGGACGGAGGGGGCGTATTTGATGGACACTGGACGGAGCTTATAAAGCTCCGGTGTATGCTAATCTAAAGATATAAGCTAAAAATGTAGTAAAAACATAAACTACAGACAAAAATGAAATGCATGCATAAAAATCTATACTAGAAGAGAAAGAAAACAACTCGAACATGGGTTCTACACAAGGAGTTGAAGGCATGGCAGAGCGGAGCTTCGGCCATGGGATAAACCTCTCCAAGCCCTTGTCCTTGTCGACAAGGCTGGGGAATTCCATGTTGTCACCATGGGCTTCGACCCAGATGGGTCCTATTGGGGTTACAGACTTGGAATGGTGATCAAAACAAAAATGGGGCGAGATGGGTTTATTTATGCACAAGGCAGAGGTGAAATCAAAAACTGAAGAATAAGATGTATCTACCATCCATACAATTGATCTATGTACACGTCGTATAAGAAGATAGATGGAAGTAGAGGTTGCATGAAGAAATCAAAAGGAAAGGATTGGAATGATGTCCGTAAAAAATGGGAGAAGTTAGGTATGTGTAGCTCTGACACGAGTCACAGAGGAGAGAGGAGGTGGAACAAACAATTGACAATGGGTCAACTGTCCGAGGGTTCTTATTGGTCCACCTAAGCCCGTTGAAGGATAAAATAGGAAAATAATTGAAAAATAAATGAATAAAATATAGAAACTGATTTATTTAGCAAAAACTTAAAAAATATTTATTCTTACATAGTATTTTATTATGATATTTATTTATTTTTACAATAGTATTTATTATGTATTTTTATTTATCTACTTTTTTAAGTATTTATTTATATTCATTTAATGTATTTTGATTTATTTGGTATTATTTTAATAAATATTGATATTATTTCTTATTTTATTTATTTGTAGTATATTTAAATACATGTTTACATATTTTTAATATATTTTTATATTTTTATTTGTTAATTTAAATAAATACATGTCTCTATAATATATGTGTATTTTGTCTGTATTTTTGTATATGTTATTTATTATTATATTTTTACATTGTTTTATTTATGTTTCTATTTTAGTTATGTTGTACACATTATATACAAGTGTATAAAACTTTAAGAACAATAAAAATATAAAGATTGAATAAAATAAATTTTATATACATGTATACAATACACTAAGGACCCAAAAGTCAACTTTGGCATCTCAACTCCAAATTAAATGAAACCCTTCATTGAATAGATAATTAAATTTTATTAATAATAAAAGTGAGTTTGGTTAATTTTGAGTATGCATGGAGGAGATACAGGTTTGGAAAGTTTTTGTGCCTTTTTGTTTTGTGTGTCCCGGGTGCAATGCGTATTATTTTTGAGTGAAATTAATTTTGTATTTTTCTTTTTATTTTTATGTACAAATTTCTTTTAGAGGGTTTATCGATTTGAGGTGTAAAAATAGGAAAATAAAATAGGTCCTAAAATCTTATTATTAATGAATAAAGAATTAGAGTTTTAAGTTGTATTTTGTACAGTTAGTCTGTCCTATCTCCCCTATTTTATTCCTTGCCTACCAAGTCATCAAGATGATTGGGTCTCGGGGCCTAGGGTTGTTCAGTGTCTTTGACACTTCATTCTTTTTCCTTTTCTTTCCTTTATTCTTTTATTTGAAATTAAATACCAATATTTATATAGTATTTAAATGTCTATTATTGAGTGTTATTTTGTACAAATTAATGCATATACATGCATTTGGCTAGGAATTTAAGGCCAAAATAAAAGAATAAAAGTGATGAAGTGGATATTCACCACACCCCTTGACGATCACCTATATTCACCTCTTTAATAATTGATAATTGTAGTATATGAGATGAAAAGCGATCTATCAACAACCACAATTCTTGAATATTGTGGAGTATTTATACTTGGTAAGTATACCAAGGTCGAATACATGGAACGATGATTTTTAGTTGTGTGGTTTCAAGTTAATCTATTATTTAATTTATTACAATATCTATTTTTGTGTGATGCAAATGCATACTGAAAATAAGCAAATGTGATCAATGATGGGAGTGCTATATGAACGTGATGCAATGTTTTTTAAAGGGATTTTTAACCGGCAGACCCTATAAACTTTATCAATTACCTCTACGACCTTTGAAAAAACCTAATTCCCCCTTCGACTCCGTAAACTTGCCAACTCTTACCCCATGAACCCTTCGAGTAATCTGTTTGAAGCCTGTGGGGGTTCTTGGGGTAATTTACAGGGTCGATGGGGGTAATTACGTTGTGCAAAAGATCATAGATGTAATTTAAAAAGTTTAAAGGATCTGCCATGTAAAAATCCCTTTTAAAAAACTAACTAATGATATAATTAGAATTCAATGCAAGAAATAAAATAATCTCAGAGTCTGCTTTGGGTATTCACTTTACCCCTTAGAGTTTAGTGCAAAAACAAAATAATTTGAGTAAGAAATGAAATAGGGGGGTGTGATCCACGACCAATCTATAAAAAATGTTAGAAGATTGATTTTGGTTCGTGGAAAGGTTCCTTTGTCGGTTCCTATGCCTACGAGGGTGTATTTGCAATTTGTCACAAACATGCCTGAATGAAATCTTTGGAATTTTGAAGGTATTGGTGCAACAACAGTTGACTAAGATGGATTTCGATCGGCTTGAGACGCGTGGATGCGCAATGTGCAACGATGGTCTTTAGACTTGGTCTCAGATTTCTTCTTATTACTTCATGCACTCGATGGAATGGAGAAACACAAGAATTTGCAAATGACTTCTTTGTTTCTTTCAGATCATTCACAATCCTCTATTTTCTTCAAATGTTCGAGCACAACAACCTCAGTCTTTGTGTGGATTCAAAGATGGGAGTCCTATGGCTTAAAACTGGGTTCTGATTGGTGCGGTCCGGTCGAGATGGCATGTCAAGATGTTGACTATGAGATCAACTGCTAGGCCATTGTTTACTTTCAGCACTAAGAGCCTTGCGCTACTGCACTGAAAATTTCTAATCATAGTTTTGCATTAAATAAAAAAACTAGTAACGGAACATAATAGATATAATTCTGCCCATGATAGATCAAGTGTGGTTTTATAGTTCGGCTACTAATCAAAGTTGAATCCCACTTATTTTAGAACAAAATAAGTTAGGCACATATGTTATCAAGTTGAATATGGGATTCATGCTCTGGATCCCACTTGAATCAAGCATGCATTAGACAATAGCACCATTGGATTAACCTCTGACATGCATATGCAGATCGGGGCATTCATATACCCAAAACACAGGTCAAGGGGAATTTTGCATACACATTTGGATTCATGTCATCACTAAACTAAAAGTTATCTGAGAGTTTGCACAACAATTTGGCTTCAACATTTAATTATTAAGCTTTATTTGCATAAACATAGTCTAGCCACAAAATGAGATAGCATTTATAAATTGATGATGGATGTTATAGATAGCTTTTGACAACCAATTGTATACACCACATGTGCAATCAAGATAAATTCTATCTTCCCCAAAATAACTCGGCATGGATACTATTAGATAGATCATGCATACCCACATTTCTTATGGCTGGAAAAACTCCATTCACGATTCCCATTAGATTTTTGGGGATAATAATGGTAGAATCCTAACAAAGTTAACAATTACTTGTAATCTAATTGGTCATCAAAATGATATGCTGGAAACAATTGAAAACCAGATTTCTCAGAGTCAAATATGCATAAACGAAAATTCACTCGGAAATGACATGATATGGATGAATCAACTCAAGATGTGGATCGATGGAGTCGGGTTTAAAAACATCAACCCAAAATGCAGGTCAAGGGTGACGGATGGAAAATAGTGAACAGAGTTCGTGATTGGGTAATGGAGCTTGGGATCTAAAACGGAGAAAAGGGGAACAGAGCGCTTCATGTGTATGGTGAAGGACTGAACCTCAAGCTCTGGTGCATTCTTACTGGAGATGAATAAACTCAGAAGAGAAGAACGGGGACATGGCAATGATGAGGAGGTGACGATGGTTGAGTTTGATCTATTTTGGGGGATTACGATTTGGGTTTCTGATTCGAAATGAGTCAATGATGGGGTTTATATTTGGGTGATTTGCAGATCTGGTGGAAAAAGAAAAAGGTTGGGTATGGAGAGGAGAAAGTGGGAATAGGGTTAGAAGAGACGACCTGGTGATGGAGCGAGGGCGAGCGGGGCTTCTCTGGTGATCACTGGCATTGTCAATGGCATTTTGCTCTTGCGTGGAGGTGCAGGTGATGACAACAGTGAAGGTGATGGTGGTGGAGCAAGGATTGGAGCTGTGGTGGACCGACGAGGGCAAGGTACAATTAGGTGGTTCTCGTTGGTTAGGCGAAGAAGAGAAAGTATGATGCAAACACTGAAAGAACAAAAAGAAGAAAAGGGGGAGGAAGGGGAGAGGGTATATCATGGAGATGGAGCGGCTAGAGAAGAACTTCTCTGATTCTTGCCTCAGTGGCTGATAGAGGTAGCCACAAAGCTTGCCTGCATGTGGAGCAGTTGCATGGATTTCGAAGGCTCTGTGGATCTCACCTAAAAGGGGTTCTCATTGGTGGGAGCTCGTTGTCACCGAGCCGCTCCTCAAATCTCTCTCTCTCTCTCTCTGTCTCGGAGAATGGAGGATGAAGAAGGGTGGGGGGGGAGAAGGGAAAAAAGAGGAAAGAGAAAGGGGAACATGAAAAAAATGAAAGTTAAATAAAATTAAAAATTTAAAATAGATAAATAATAATAATATGGAGTAAAATAAAAAAATAAAAGATAAAATAAAATCTATAAAATTAAAAGAAAAATCAAATAGAAGCAGTAAATGAAGTCAAAACAAAAAGTGGTCAACACAAAAGTTTGTTCAACTCGAAGAGATCTACAACTTTTGTTAAGGACCTAAAATCAAAAGAAGTCAACTCTATAAAATGTATTTTTAGAGGCACTCTATAGATTATAAAATACCATATTTTTTCATTTTGTATTTTTTGTATTTTTACTTTGATTTTAATTAGCGAATTAATTTATATATAATATAAACATATCTTATTTTTATGGATTTTATAGGTCAGAAAAAGATAAAATAAAATCAACCAAGATAAAAATATGTACAAATAAATAATATCATATTTTTGTATTTTCTCTTGATTTTATGATTTTATGGGTTTTAATTATTGATGCCAAGTTAGTTAATAAATTAAAGAATAAATTAGAGAAAGAATTAGGTCTAAATACTTTATTTTTGTACATAAAATGATAAGTTCAATTCAGGTAGAAAACAAGGGTTATTTAATTACAGATTTTAACCCTAATTTTAGCACAGTTAGAAAATGTTAATAAATCGATTTTAAGGGGTTTAATTAGTGAGTTATTAAAGGGACTTTGCTAAGAAGTTCATATAAAATAGATGAATCATGGATTCATCACACAACTATAATTAGCTCTTTGCTTGTCCCTAAGCAATTTTTAGTGAGTTAGAAGGTTGAATCCATAATTGTACATGTGTGAATTTCAAGACTTGTCTCATTAAGAATCGTAGGTTTTAATGGTCCTAAAATCCTAAGTTGAACCAAGCTCTAGTCAAAAGGAATCTAACTTCTCTACTCATCAAACTATCGATTTATACATATAGCATAATAGATATGACATTTAGTGTGTACTGCAATCTTGAGAGTCGAGTTGAAATTTCACCCAAAGTTCTGAGCGAAGAGACTCTCCTCAATAACCAACTCTCAATACTTGAGATTAAATCAGTTCTTGCATTCAATCTACCATCTCAGTAGTTTGTCAGACTTGAAAATGTAGATGAACGACTAGTTGATAGAGGGTCTAGGTACGTGTATTTTCTTCTCTCCCTCTCGTTGGAACAAGGATCCTCTCGAGTGCCTTACTACTCAACACAAATATTTTTGATTGTTGACTAGTGTGTCTGTCAAGAGTTGTTGAGTCGCCTATACTTGTTTTTCTAGGAGTACATCAGGGTGTGTCTTCTTTAAGTACCTAATATACTTACACCCAGACTTATATCGCTTACGATGCGAGCCCTTTTTGAGGTACTAGCCCGACTCATTTGGCCTAACAAGTTTTGGTCCAAGTGGACACTTTGAATGGTTGGAAGTGCTCAACTCTTTGAGATTGACTTGTACTTGGGAGCTCTTTTTCGATTAATAAATTTTCATAGGCTAGCTCCACTTATTTTACAAGTTCGCGCACATTGATCAACAAGTTATTTAATGTCATCACACCCTGGCACATAGGTCAGTATCAAAATATAGCATGCGAACTTGTTCACATACTGTCTAGGGTTTGCTAACACTCATGTTTCATAAAATCTTCATCAATTTTCTCCCATCCCCAAGCATTATTAAATCGGTTTTAGATTCAAATCTCCAGTCCTGATTCCTCGAGTGAAATCTCAACTCATCTTATGAATCATGCAGTTGTGCAGGTGATGTGTTGATCATATTCTTAAAAGGGATAGATTGAGAGTGCAATATAGCGCTCGTATCTTTCAAACTAGGGAAGTATATATTATTAAGTCTCAAACCCTAATGATTAAGGCTAGTTAACTCTGAATCAAAGGACCTTAAAAACCCGAGTTTCTTTCATTCCTCAAGTCTTGAGTGATAGTGAAAATGTCAAGGATAAAACGTTAAGTTAGTTTTTTTAAAACCCCTAATTTCATAAAAAGTTTGAAAACTAAAGGAAAACAGTATAGCATACACAATATACACAACTTTTACCCATACCTGATTTTTTATGAAGACAATTAAAGTATGAGCTATGGATAAAGTATATAGAATATATATGCACTCCCTATACTTATCATTGTCTATGTCCTCATGGCACAACGTGAAATCTAGACATAGCTCCTACCAAGCATAGTTGAGTGAAAAAAGAAAAGTAAGTTGACTCATCCCCCTATACTTAGGTTTTTGAGGGCCTAAGCATAACAGAATAACATAAATGGGGATTTCAAGGGTGATAAGAAAGAATAGAAGTAATGTATACACAATGATATCGAGTCCCCTATACTTAGGAACATGTCAACCTAATTATGGTCGAGTACTCACAAGTGGGGGACCGAGTAGATTTGATATGGATGTACAGGGTCAAGGAGGTTTGTGACGAACCTTCTTGCAGAAGTGTGGTGGGAGATAATATGGTGTTGTATAGGGTGGTGAAGAGGGGGAGGATGAAGATGTCCATCCATCGTCAGAGTCGTCCTCAGAAGAATAGTAGTCATATGCAGAGGATCTCCAACTATTGTCAACTAAAGGTAAGCGTCCTTTTATAACTATGGTACTGATTGCACTTACCTGATGAACCACTTCAGGATTAGACGAGGATCCTTAAAAAATCACCTGAATTCTAAGGTCAAAGGTGACTTTCTTGGCTGGCTTATTTCTCTATGAAGCATCAGGAGGAAGATGGTCAGAGTTCTTCCCCTTGTAATGAGTAACTCGTATGGCATTTATGGATTCCTCGTCAGATGAATCTTCATAAAAATTGACCAATTGTTCTAGGGTAATAACATGCTTCAGGAAAGGGAGCTTGTTCCTGGTGGATGGGGATGTTGATGTCATCTTCTGAGTCTGCTCCTTGTATGGTTCAAGTATTTCATGAATGTATGAAGACTCAAAGTTTGGACCACTTAAATAATTATGACAATCTTCATAAACATGGTCTGATTCCTTATAAGCTCATGAATATTGTTCCCTCCTAGGAGCGGTATCAGGGTGGGGGTGGGGTGAGAATCAAAGATCAATCCAATAATCGATCTCTCGGGTGTTTCTCGTAGGGCTTGTGTCTGTGTTTCATGAGGAGAGATCTGGTCATATGAAGTGTTCTTGTCTTGATCATGACTGTCAGTTGATGGTTGGGTTGTCTATGGGCCGGGCATGACATTGAGGGCTTGTTCATTGTTGTCCATGTTAGGGAATCTTATGTCCTGAGTCTCACAATCGATGATTACTTTAGCATAGGCTAAGAATGACTTTCCTAGAATGATAGGAGACTTAGACAACTGTTCGAGGTGCCCAACATCAAGGACAATAAATTCCACTTTGTGTTTGTCACCTCAGAAGTTTACGATGATAGAAACAATTCATTGTGGCCTTTTGGTAGATCGATTTGGCAGTTGAACAATCACCCTCGTATTTTTGAGTTATCTGAACTTGAGTTGATCAAAGATGAACTTTGGGAGGATGTTTAATGTGAAGTCGTCATCCAAGCGAACATGGGTGAATATGGAATTCTTAATCTCACATGTGATTCGAGTCGACTGCTTAATTTGTTTCTTTTGATTTTATGATTCATAAACAAAGAACTAGCCATAGATATGACTTGATATTCGGTCCTCGATCGTTTCTTGCCCGTCTTTTAGGGTTCAATCGAATCTTCACAAATTTCTTAAGACCAGGCACATATTCTGAGGCTTGATTTATGGAATCTCTAAGATCAGACTCTTGCAAAATGTTTCCATTTCATAATTGACCTTTTTTTTAATTTTCTTATTTTTCATTTTTTGGTATTTTCAGCGTGATGGTCAGTAGGTTGGTCAGAGGTCAATGGTGGTTGTGTCTGAGTGCACGTCACATGATGTATTTGTTGTTCACATGGTGGGATCCTCACTTCTTGATTCTTCATTGATTGGATGATATTATATATTTGTCCAGTCAAAGAGTTTTCTCTATGGTTGATCCGAGCAATATCATCCTCAAACATCCCATGACTTGGTGATGAATAAATGTACTCCACATGCTGTGACTCTGGCATGTGGTTTTGAGAGGAGTAGTGTTTATTCATTGTAATCGTGGTTTGGTCATGAGTCATATTTCCTTGACTTTGGATTTCTAGTGAATTGTCGAAGGAAAATTGGTTGTACTCAGGAAGATAGTCAATCTGAGTAGGGGATGGTTCAAAAGATGGGAAGTCCATAGTAACCAGAAATCGTGTTTCTCTATCAAATTGGTTACTCTATTTTCCATCCTCCAACTTGCTCTCTCTATTGTGTTCACGTGAGAGTCAGAATGTGAGAGTTGTCTAATTTAGGAAGAAGTGTGAGCATGGGGCGGAGTGCGTGTGGTGGAGGATAATGATGGCTGAGGAGGACCTGTTTCAAAGAGAGGGTTCTCCTAGAATGAGGGGTATCGGGTCATGGTCGTGAGCTTTAGGCCTGTGGAGTCTGGGTATGAAGACTAATGAACCAACGTCTTCTCAAGAGAGGGATGGGGAAGGTTGTGCGAACCACAATATGCTTGCAATTGCAAGGATTTTGGTGCACATAAGTCAAACACAACACAAACTCGTAGATTCACCCACTCAACACTTGTAAAGGCACGTTATAGTTCGACTGCTTAACTTTTCGATTTAATTTAGTAATAAAATAATCTTTGAGCAGATTAAGTAGAGCTTAGGTTCTGGAGAGTGCCACAAAGACTGGCCCGAATTCATACGGCTAGTTGCATCTACTTTCAGCCAGTATGGGTATAAATACAGACTGTAAAATGGCTATCTGTATTGCTTCAGGACGATGCCTTACACATTGTCCTTTAACCACTCAATCTGCTAAGGGAGACCATAGTTCCCTCATTGAGAAATAGCTAGTTGTTTTTAAATTCAGTAATCAGAGTAAGGCCCCTAGTTTTGTCTCTACCCTAAGCGTGTGATTCTTTTCCTACAAACTATGAATGGGTTCTCTCCACCATTCACAAGGGTTAATTTTATGTCAATTTTATTTACAATCACTTTGATTAGTGGTCCCAATTTTAAATTGGGGTTATCACTTAAGTCTTTTGTGAGCACATAAAATTCACGCTTAATGAGCAGTCCCAAATCCTTTAAATCCTAATTGTAAAACTGAGGTAAGGAGGATCGAGAAAGCCAATGCAAGCGTGAACTCAATAGTGCATGCTAAGAAGAAGACTTACAGTAATTCCTCACGTTGTTCATGCGGGATGCAAAATAAGGAATTAAAATTTACGCTAAATGATATGCACAAATGAAAACATCCTAAACATATAGTTCTATTAGCGAGAAGAATTGATTTAAAATTTGTCTAAGTTGAATGAGATACTAGTACATTTTGTTAGCGAAAAAGTGTGACCTAAAAGTTACGAGCACAAGCAAGGATAAATAACTTAATCTATCGTATGTGGACCTAATTTCTACTCTACTCAAGTCAGATCTCAATCGCATATAAGGGGTTGAAACAAACACGACACACCACAGAAACTCCAGTTCAAATTATTACAAAAATCACGGTTCAGAGAGTCCCTGTAAATGATGCAAAAAATAAAACTAATCCAGGCTCTCTCTCTCACACACGCAAACAAAAATAAAATTAACCATCTTCTTCGTAGATCCTTAATTTTTGTCCAAGAATTTGCTCTGAGTTATCTGTAAAGAGATAAATTGCGGTTAGTATTTAGAGATAAAGAGAAATGAAAATAAAATGCTAAAAATAAAATTTAAAATAAAAAAATGATATTAAAAATAATCTCACAATAATTAATTACAGAAATCAATCTAAAACCTTAAAAATATACCATTCCCTGGTAATGGCGCCATTTGATGATCACGTATTTTCACCTCTTAGTATAGGATATGAAAACCGATCTATCAAAAACTACAATTCTTGAATATTGTGGAGAATTTGTATTTGGTAAGTATACCATGGTCGAACACAGGGAACACTGATTTTTAGTTGTGCGGTTTCAAGTCAATCTATGTATTTAATTTATTGTGGTATCTATTTTTGTGTGATGCAAATGCAGGCTGAAAATATGCAAATGTGATTAATGACGAGAGTGCGATATGAACGTGATGCAATGTTTTTTCTGAAAAAACTAACTAACATCTAATTAGAATTCAATTCAAGAAATAAAATAATCTCAGAGTCTGCTTGGGTATTCATTTTACCTCTCGGAGTTTAGTGGAAAAATAACATAATTTAAGAAAGATATAAAATGGGGGAGTGTGATCCACGACCAATATGCATAAATTGTGTTAAAAGATTGATTTTGGTCTGTGAAAAGGTTCCTTCGCTGGTTCCTATACCCGCGAGGGTGTATTTGCAATTTGTCACCAGCTAGCCTTAATGTAATCTTTAGAATTCTGAAGGTATTGGTGTAGAAGCAGTTGGCTAAGATGGATTTCGACCGGCTTGAGACACATGGATGTGCGATGTGCAACGATGCTCCTTAGACTTGGTCTTGAATTTGGAACGGAGCGACACAAGAATTTGCAAATGATTTCTTTATTACTTTCGGAACATACACAATCCTCTGTTTTCTTCAAGTGGTGTAGCACAACAACCTCGGTCTTTGTGTGGATTCGAAGATGGGAGTCCTATGGCTTAAGGCAAGGTTCTGATTGGTGTGGTCCAGTCGAGATGGCATGTCAAGATGTTGACGATGAGATCAAATGCTTGGCCACTGTTTACTTTCCTGTTTGGTTGCAGGGTTGGGCAGGGTTGGCCCAACCCTGGTTACTATTCACAAGGGTACTTCCTCCTCACAGATTACTATTCACCCATCCCAACCCAGCCCAACCCAACCCTGCCCAACCCTGCAACCAAACAGGACCTAAGAGCCTCGCGCTACAACACTGAAAATTTCTAGTCGTAGTTCTGCATTAAATAAAAAAACTAGTAACCGAACATAATTGATATAATTCTGTCCATGATAGGTCACGTGTGGTTTTATAGATTAGCTACCAATAAAAGTTGAATCCCACTTACTTTAGAACAAAATAAGTTAGGCACATATGTTATCAAGTTGAACATGCGATTCATGTTATCGCTCCCACTTGAATAAAGCATGGATTAGACAGTAGCACCATTGGATTAAACTCTGACATGCATATGCAGACTGGTGCGTTCATATACCCAAAACACAAGTCAAGGGTAATTTTGCATACACATTTGGACTCATCTCATCACTAAACTGAAAGCTATCCGAGAGTTTGCACAACAATTTGGCTTCAACATTTAATTGACAAGCTTTATTGGCATAAATACACTCTAGCCACAAAATGAGATAGCATTTATAAATTGATGATGGACGCTATGGAGAGCTTTTGACAACCAATCGTGCAGTCAAGATAAAGTCTATCTCCTCCAAAATAACTCGACATGGATACTATTAGATAGATCATGCATACCTGCATTTCTTATGGCTGGAATACTCCATTCTCGTTTCCCATTAGAATTTTGGAGATAGTAATGGTAGAATCCTAACAGAATTAACAATTACATGTAATCTCGTTGGTCATCAAAATGATATGCTAGAAACAATTGAAAACCAGAAATCAAAGAGTCAAATATGTAGAAACAGAAATTAACTCGGAAATGACATGATATGGATGAATCAACTCTAGATGCGGATCGATAAAGACAGGTTTAAAAATACCAACCCAAAACACAGGTCAAGGGGAACGAATGGAAAATAGTGAACGTAATTCCTAATTGGGTGATGGAGTTTGGGATCTAAAATAGAGAAAAGGGGAACGGATAGCTTCGTGTGTAGATAAAGGATTGGAACTCAAGCTCCAGTGCATTCTTACCGGAGATGAATAGATCTGGGGAAGAATAACGGGAACGTGGCAAGGATGAGGAGGTGACGATGGTTGAGTTGGTCTATTTTCGGGGGGTTACGATTTGGGTTTCTAATTCAAAATGAGTCAAGGATGGGGTTTAATTCTGGGTGCTTCGCAAATCTGGTGGAACAAGAAAAAGGTTGGGTAAGGAGAGGATAAAGGGGGAATAGGACTAGAAGAGACTACATGGTGATGGGAGCGAGGGCGAGCGGGGCTTCTCTGGTGACCAATGGCATGGTCAATGGCATTGTGCTCCAACGTGGAGGTGCGAGTGACGACGACATTAAAGGTGATGTTGGTGGAGCAAGGGTTGGCGTGGTAGTGGACCGGCAAGGAAAGGTATGATTAGTTGGTTCGCGGTGGTTAGGCGGAGGCGAAGGTGGAGAGGAGGGAGTATCATGCAAAATTGAAAGAATGAAAAGAAGAAAAAGGGGAGGAAGGGGAGAGGGTATCACCTGGAGATGGAGTGGCTGGAGAAGGCCTTCTCCGATTCTTGCCCCAGTGGCCGGAGATGGTAGCCACAGAGCTTGTCTACACGGGGAGTAGCTGCACAGATTTCGAAGGCTTCGTGTATCTCGCCTAAAAGGAGTTCTCATCGGTGGGAGCTCGCTATCACCAAGCTGCTCCTCATCTCTCTCTCTCTCTCTCTATCTCTTTCTCACTCTAATTGAAGAATGACATATAAGGCCGGGGGGGCGCAACGGTCGTACGGGGAGGCTGGCAGCCGGCCGTTGCAGGAGGAGACACTACAACAAGATAGATCTATAGCGGCGGTTTTTTTTGTTAAGACCGCAACGAATAAAACGTCACTATACCATCTCGTGACAAATTTGTTATTCGTTGTAAGAATCGTTGTTATATCAGCCGTTGTTAAATATTTAACAACGATTACTATTCGTTGGGAAAATTAAAATTACAACAAATAATAACCGTCACAATTTGATTTTATCAACACTTTTTGTGTCACTATACAAACCTTAATGTTTGACTCTTCTTATATAGCAACGTTTTTTTGTCACCATTTGAGACAATGCCAACAAATATTTGTCATAAAAAATCAAAGATTGATGAAGTAACGACGATTTAATTGTTGTTATTTCAATTTGTTTAACCATTCTATTTATTGAATATAATTTCATATATTGACTAATAATATATATGAATCTATGAATTATTCCATTCCTACATCATTTATGAAATCTCAAGCAAAGACTGCTAATTAAGAATTTCACTTATGGACAAAAAAAATCAGTCAAATACTAACTAAACATCATACAACCTAAAGGAACATCATAACATGAAATGACAACATCTTGAAAGAATCCAACTGCTCATTTGCCAGAATCACTTGCAGCTAGTTCTGCAATAAATCAAGAGCCTGTAACATTAGAGAAAAAAATAATTAACATAAATCATAACTTCAAGGTACTAATATGATGATATTTTGCATAAAAAGAACTTTATATGACAAGTTAACACAATAAGCATCTTAATTATTGAAAACTCTTACATGAAATTAGGAGCATGCCAGAACCATCTCCCATGGATTTTAAAAAGTTAGCTCAATCCAGCCTAGAAAATTATAATAACATACAAGTTATGAGTTTCTTATGAATCCAAGAAGCTTTTGTTAACAAAACTTTAAAAGAAAGACTAATCTAATAGCATATAGACTGTAATTTTCTTTGTATTCAATTGGAGTATTCAGCTAAAAAACTAACTTTATGACAAAAATCTTATAACTTCATAATCCAATGGAAGGCTACTCATGTATAAAAAAATATCGATCAATGTCTTCCAATAAAAAAGACAAGCACTGAATCATGTAAGTCGCTAAATAGTCTTCCAAACTTTTTTGGAGTTAGAGTTCTCCTAAATAAACATAGCAATTACAAAACTTAATTATAGGAAAGGCTATATTTGAGAAACTAAATCAAAGCATTGCATATACAAAACTAAAAGGAAATCATGCACATGATAAAATAAACCTAGGCACTTATATGCAACTTGATGTACAAGGTGAGTTATTTTATAAGCATGCAGATGACCAACAAGGTTTTTCTATTTGCCTATCCAAACAAGATCAAAAAAAATAAATACCTGAAGCTATGTAGTATTTCCAGAGCAAAAATAACATTTCCCAGCTTTGATTTGGAATCGACAAGCGGTCCACTAAGGATGATGTCTCACCTAACAATCAATTTGTCAAGCAAAGATAAAACCAAAACAAATAAGTATATGTTTGTTAGTATATTCTATAATCCAATATAAATCCTAAAATATTATTTGAGTGATTGTGCATTGTTAAACACTATAGAACAATCTCCAACAACTTCGGTAATAACATTTTCTTTTCAAATTTTAAACTTTCAGTCATTAACATCTAATGTTAGAAAAGCTACAATTTTTATAATCCTACTTGGAAAAAACAAGAACACCAACATGATATCACTTTCTAGGCCCTTGCCAACCTATAGATATTCTAGTACCAACCACTTACAGCCAATCAATAATTAGCACTTTATACATCGCAGGTGGAAGGAAAACAAAATTGATCTCGAGTTCATTACTTCCACTCTATATAATGAATATGGAAAAGAGAGTAAGTCAACATTATGATTTCATCATGGACCCTGAAAGTAACAATATTATATCGATTTCGCCATCAAAAGGAATCTCAACATGACCTTTAGTAGGAAGACACACACACACACCATCACACATCCACGGTTCCATAACCCAACAATCTGTTCAAGTGGCATTACCATCAACAACGATCAAGATGAGCTCACATAAACGATCATGTCTATGATACCATCGATCACGACCACTTTCTTGGATGAATATTGGTGCATGCTTAAGATATTAATTACAGTTGGACTTCCAGACAAGTACGCAACTAATGGTAGAAACCTTCATCCAATTAATGTTCAAACGATATATACGAAATATCACGTGTATTATTATTTTAAGTTTCGCAGATTCAAATGTAGTGACCGAATAGAATTAGAATACATGAGTTCTAGGACATGCTTTTCTCACTCTAGTCTATAGTTAGATGACGAGTTTAAAGTGTGATGTTTCAATGGATGATGAAGGTAGTTGTTCCCAATGATGTTTTGACCACTTACTAGAAGAATGATCAAAGTTAATCATGGAATTACTTGAAGATAAAAATCAATAAGTTGACAACTCATAAGCTCAAAGACTCATGAAGTCAGAACAAGGTAAAGAGGCCAAGGAAGCTCAAAAGCTAAGAACAAGGGTTATTTCGCAAAGGACAAGAGATTAATGCAGACATAAACATGACAAGAATCCAAGATGACATGGTGGAACAAAAATACTTACTTGAAAACTAACTTGATGAGTATCATCACCATTTGATCACATAGCAACTTTGAAACTCCATCATCCTAATATAAATATATCAATTCAAAAATACAACATAATGACAATATTTCAAAACAAAATAATCAACTATTGACAAATAGTACAATGAATAAAAAATTTAAGGCTTACTTGAGATCATCCCATGCTTCTTGATTGTCAAATGTTGCAGCACTTTTTCCTGTAGAATCATGAACTATTATTTTAAAAACTTGTGTCAGTATAAACAGATAGATATTCAGATGAAATAGGTGTAAAGGTTAATATGTAATGGTTTTTATCAGTTATGCCTCTCTAAGATATTGCAATATCAGTTATGCCCCTAACTTCTTGCATTGTTATCGTTTGTGGGCATTTGTTTGCTTGTTCGGGGGCACAATTGATATTGCAAAAGGGCACAAAACGATGCAAGAAGTAGAGGGCACAACTAATACTATAAAAAGGTAGGGGTATAACTGATATTGCAATTTCTCATAGAAGCACAACTGATAAAAATCCTAATATAAAAGCGGACTTTTAAAAAGATACTATTGAGAGGTAGAATAGATATTGTGAAAAGCTACAATGCCCATTCTTAATCAAACATTAGATTGTCAATCGTAAACAACTATGAGATATGTTTATTCTGCAAATATAGACATGTGAGATTTATGCCCATGGTACTTATAGCCATATTTGTAATGCAATAACCAAGAAAAGTATGTACAAAATTGATAGAAGGTAAAATGGAGCCTACATTAAGTAGTTTGAATAAATAAAGATGGGAGGGGATCACCTGCTATGGATGGATTCACATTACTGAGATGGGATTCAGACAAGAGTACAAAACCAGGTAGGTGATGGACCCTGAATTTTTTCATGATATTTTACTTTGCTAAGGTGGGATTCTGATCTCTCCTGAGAATAAGTAGTAGGAGTGAAACCAACAATTCTATCCACTAGTACTCAAATCAATAAACTACATGTACACACATAAAATTGCATGTACTCTACTTGTATCACCCATCACCATATTTTACCATAACCTGTATCTGTGCTTCTAATCCCCAGATGTCCTTATATGCAGGGCCTAAACTGAGATAGAAATTACTAATAGACATTACATACCTTCACAATTCCAATATGGAAGAAGTCAATGCGATGGAAATGATGACCGTACATTGTGGCTACAATTATTAATTTGACATGGGTAGGATTTAAATTCCCAGTTGATATCAATTACAGAAAAAGGCTCTGGTCGGACTGGATTAAGTGCCATGGCCCAATGATATAAAGAGCATAACTGTGCTTCCATAGCCGATTTGCCATGCTTTAATTACTAACGATCAAGATATGCAAGAAACAACAATTATAGGATGAAGGACACCAAGAGGTGAGATTAATAAACAAATTGTACTGCTCACACCAACACATCTCTGTTTATATATTTCGGAAAAAAAATGATATGATGAGCAAATTTACTGTAGAACAAAAGGGTTGCATGAGTTTACAGTTAACTTGATCATGCATATGCAGTGGCAATCAGTCTTCACGTGAGAAACCCAACAAAGTATCCACCAAATTAAATGACCAAGCAAATTGGCCTTTTAATGTTGTCTCAAATAGGCCATACTGCCAATAACCGACCAGTATTTAAGTTTGATTATGATTGGAATATTCAAGTTGAAATGCGTACTCTTTTCTTCTCATTACAATGACGTAGCATACAAATATAGCCACGAATGATCTCTAATATATATCGAGAGACCTGAAGATTAGCTTTATCAGTGCGACCTTAACAAGTTGGAATCGGCCATAACTAAAGCCCACCAAACTCCAACTCGGCATAAACCCATGGTTTTCATGACCATTAAAATATATCTAACCAAACTGAAATTTGTATGATTCAGATTAGGGTGGAGTCAAAGGATATTATTTCTCATCGGAATGCAATTTTCCATTTAAATACAATTGATCATGTAATCCACCAAAATCCAAAATGTGTGAGCCAATGAAATGACAGAAACATAACATATGCAGATCTAAAAAATGCTGGAGATCTAATCATCCAAAATGTTCACCACAAAACACGTGATCGTTGATCATATGTCAATGTATATATTGAATCAGTCAAAATAAAGTTAAAAATTGTATTTATAAGACATTTAGGTGCAACAACATATATCAGCAATCGCAAATCAAGGCAACGAAGGTACATGATACTTCACGGATTCGAACATCATCGGGACCTCGAGGACTAAGGAGGATTTGATCCCAATTCCTAAATCGTAAACTATCACATTAAAATAAGGTCAAGGTAGATCCACTAAAAATGATAAGATTACCTTCACAAATGGAAATCTAAATTAGGATCAACTGAAATCCTATATTTGGGAGGAACATGTGCTTATCCACTCCTTCACGGATTCAAACATCATCATAATCTCGAGGATTGAGAAGACCTCGATCCAAACCTAAACTGTAAACCCTAGGGCGTACCTGGTGCTTTCAACTCCGATGTTGTGGAATCTTGTGCTCTCGACTTGTTTGTTATGGGAGGATCTTCGATCTCCTCCTATAAATCGACACCCGACGAGATCAGAATCTCGATCTCTTCGTTTTGTTGTGGAGGGGACGTTGAAGAGGGGATGGGAGATGGGGAGAACTACGGATGAAGATGGGAATGGGTTGCGGAATGGGCCGGTGGGCAAAAAAATAAACCCTAAAGCTGAATATTTGCTTGCTCTGCGGAAATCAATAACAACGTCTCCTAAATCCGAATACCAACTTTACCCATCAAATATTATAAAAATGTTAGTAAACTAATTTTTAATAAAAACTCACCAACCATTTATCCGTTCCTATGTTAAAAATGGTGACGGATGCAAAAAAATCGTTGTAACTACTAATGTAATTAGCAACGAATAAATATAATCGTAGCTATTTCTAGTATAACTAGCAACGAATAGATATAATCGTCACTATTTTTAATATTGTTAGCGACGGATATATATATATATAAGCGTCACTATATTAATAACTTTACAAATATCGTGATGAATATATGCAATCGTTGTTATCTAATCGTCACTATAGATATATTTTGTTGTAGTGAGAGGGAGCAGCTGGGGAGATGGGGACACATGCTAAGCACGTGACGGGGAGAGAGTAGGGGGCAGGGGCCCGAGAGAGAGAGAGAGTAAGGAGGAGAGAAGAGAGGAAATGAAGAGAGAGATAGAGAAGAGGAGAGAAGAAAAAGAGAGGAGAGAGAAAGGGGGAAAAGAACAAAAATGAAAGTTAAATAAAATTAAAAATAAAATAATAATATGGAGTAAAATAAAATAAAAATTAAAAAGATAAAATAAAAATATCTAAAATTAAAAGAAAAGTTGAAAAGAAATAGTGAAGTCAAAAACAAAAGTGGTGAACACAAAAGTTGTTCGTCTCGAAGAGATCTACAACTTTTGTGAAGGACAAAAAATCAAAAGAAGCAAACTCTATAAAATGCATTTTTATAGGCACTCTATAGATTATAAAATACACATTTTTTCATTTTGTAATTTTTTGTATTTTTACTTTGATTTTAATTAGCGAATTAATTTATATACAATATATGCATAATTATCTTATTTTTATGGATTTTATAGGTCAGAAAAAGATAAAATAAAATCAACCAAGATAAAATATGTACAAATATATAATGTCAGATTTTTGTGTTTTCTCTTGCTTTTTTGATTTTTATGGGTTTTAATTCTTGATGCCAAGTTAGCTAGCTAATAAAAGAATAAATTAGAGGGAGAATTAGGTCCAAATACTTTATTTTTGCACATAAAATTATAAGCTCAATTCAGGTAAAAAATAAGGGTTATTTAATTACAGATTTTAACCTTAATTTTAGCATAATTAGTAAAGTTAATAAATCGATTTTAAGGGGTTTAATTACTGAATTATTCAGAGGATTTTTCTAAGATGTTCATATAAAGTAGATGAATCATGTATCCATCGCCCCTATACTTTCCTTTGCTAGTCCCTAGTAAACACTTATAATAATAAATGTAGAAAAAGAAAATAAAGAAAAGAAAAGAAATAAATTGGATTAATTTTAACCTTTAAACTTATCTTCATAAAATCGAAGTTTGGAACTCAGTCGGACCTTTTGGAATTTAGGTTTGGTCGGAACCTCATTGGGATGTGGACTTGAAACTCAACAACCTCTAAGAACCACAAAACTCTATCAAAGTCTCCTCAAATGCTAGGTCACCTTTATGACTATGAGTCTATCTTGTATTGTGTAAGTGATGTGTAACTTTTCTCGACTGAAGCGGTAAAGAGACAATCTTCTCCAACATGGTGACCCAAATTCCCCCATCCAACAACTCTTTCCTCAAGGAGCAGGGTATCCCCTTTTAAGTTCAAGTGCAACCGGCTCAAGAAGAGGAGGTGGAGAAGAGAATGGATGGTAGCCAGTGTAGCTACATGTCCCAGGATGCTTGATCAGTGTAGCCAAGTCATTCAGCTGCGAGCTCACATGAATACTTTGATTGTGAAGCACAAGGTTGATGATTTCATATATATGTACTCCGATGGGAATTGACTTTTCTTTGATTTTTTTCCTGTGTATTCTTTTTGGAGTTTTTGATTTTGTAATTTTTTTGAATACTATTTACAACAGCATTTGAGCCAATAGACTATCCTTCTTTTGTTGCATTATTGCAACCCACAACGTCCTATTCTTAGACCTCGTCGCTACTGGATCGAGTTGGGGTACAATGACCAGAGACTGTGACTTCGTATGTTTCCATTCGCTTATGTCTCATGTCTGCAAATCCAACCCTCTACCACTTCAACTGAGTTGAGCAAATTGTAAGGTGTAGGTGTACATGTTAGGTTACTGTCAATAAGAGTCATGTGTTTGTTCGAAATATTCTACTTGGACAGTCTAGATGATATATCAACCTAGTCTTGTGGTCTCAAAGAATTAAGTCTAGTACACTTGAAATTCCCGTTCCTTTAAGGTTCATGTGATTAAGTGGATTAAGGTCCAATCAAGTTCCAATCTTCAGATTTTATTGAGACTAGTTCAATTGTCATTATCAATCTGAAAAATGCAAATGCAATGCAGAGAAAAGAAAATATTTTTGTGAAACAATTTTCTATTTGAACTTTTTATGGATTTTTGAAAAAGTTTTACAATTTTTTATGCAATTTTTGAAAATAATTTGCAAAATTTTTATGGGTTTTGAAAATTTTTAAAATTTTAGGAGTTTTTTTATGAAAGTTTGTGAAATAAGTATGTGCAGATAATTACATGGGAGTGCATCAATATTTGCGATTTACACTCGGAATTTATACATGTTTTATAGACAAGGTTTTTGTAAAGGATTTTATTTGCTTCAATTATATATATAGTTCTCAAAATAATTTGAAAATATGTTTACAAACATTTTGAAAACTTTATTTTGCACATACTTTTGATAAACAATTTTGCAGACATTTACAAAAATTTGAAAATTAATTTGCAAAGATTTTTCAAACAATATGTATAGATTTTTTAAAATATTTTTGCAACTATTTTCCAAATCATTTTCATACCGATTTAAAAATGTCAAATAAATGACACAATTTTTTTACAATGATTTAATTTTTTTTACAAAGGTTTGAAAATATCTCACAAAGCTTTTCCAAACGATTTTCAAAATAATTTCCAAGAAATTTTCCAACTATTTTTCAATGTTTTCCTTTTTCAAATCATTTTGCAAGATATTTTTAAACCAGATTATTAATTATATTTACAAAGTTTTTCTGAAAATTATATAGAGAGTGTATTATTTATAATTATTTAATTGTATTCCCTTACCCATATAGTATATTAGCCATATTATTCAAAAATACAAAAGTATGAGTTATGGCTAAAGTATATATAATGTATATACGACCCCCTATATGTAGCTTGAGCTATGTCATCATGGTCATCAAAGAGAGAAAGGAAGACATAACTCGTGTTGAGTATAGGAAATTCTATACTAAAACGACTACATAAAGAACAAGAAGGTGTCGTCCCCCTATACGTAGGATCAAATAATCCAAAGTACAACAAACTGTATGTACAATGTAGGGAGGATCGAGGGTGAGAAGAATTTACGAAATCAACAGCTCATCCTGTCCCCTTATACTTAGGGTAAAATATCTTAAGTATAGCAGAGAAAATCAAGAAGAGAGGAGACGGGTGAGGGGACGAATGAAATAAAAATGAATAAGAATAGATATAACACTCCCCCCTATACTTAGGGTAAAAGATCCCTAAGTATTGGCAATAACATTAGTGAGGAAATAAAACAGATATGAACGACACGGTGGCTATACCCCCTATACTTAGGACAAAGTACGTCCTAAGTATAGACACACATATATGACGAATGATATGGGTTGTAGGTCTTCATACAGAAGAGAGTAGGGATGAAAAGATGAAAAATAGTATATACAAGCAGTAAGGAATAGTGAAGTGGAGGATGGTATCTAACAATCGAATACAATACTCTTATTGTCATCTCGCTATGAGGATGGCAACGTAGTCAGAAGAAAAACAACAGCCGAATATGCAATCGAGTGAGTGTCGACTGCCGAGAAAAGCAGATCGGCAACTAGTTCAGGGTCCGGTAGTGGGAAACAGGTTATCGACTCATAATAACATAATGAAAGGACAAAGATGATATAGTAAGAAGTGGAGGAGGAAGGAACAGTACGTAATCCTCTACGTCAATCATAGTCTCAAAAATATATGAAAAGTAAAGATCAGAAGGCTCTCAACGTAGCTCGATATCCTGTAGGTGTAAGGTCGAAAGATCAAAGATAACACCGAATATCGCAAGACACGGCTCATACTTATGAGGGTCGTCAAGGAGAGAAGACTCAGATGAGTCAGAGATCCAAAAAAATCAGAAGACTCCGTCTCGTGATTTGCCATATCGGATAACCAGAGATGAGACGAGTACACAGTACAGAAGACTTGATTTCATGCTCCACTAAATCGGAGGCATAAACAGAAATGAAATCGAGTATCCATAAAGTGATGTATCCTTCCGCAGATAACCCTCAAAGAGTGATACAACCTAAGCAATGAATAATCAGAACAACAATCAACTCTATCAAATGGTACTGTTGTCATGTTTTGGAGGGCTTGTTGTGTCTGACAAATCAGATCCGGCAATCGTTGTATAGACCGCTCTCGCGGTACTCGGAACATATCTCAACCAATCATCAACAATGAACCCACAATAATGATAAACAATAAAATAATTTGGGGTGAAATTGATTACACCCTACATTAAGATGTGTATAGACAGAAAGTGTAGGGGTCGAACCACTGAGATCAAGTCGCAGGTAGGTCAATTGTTTTCTATTAATAAAAATAAACAACAATTGTTTTTGTACTTTTTAGCTTTTTGATTTTTTGTGGGGTTTTTATTATATTTATTTTTTTATGGAATTTTACTGTTATATATGTTATGTTGTGAATTTTATAATTATTTCTTTTTAATTTTCAAACTTTTAGTTTCTTTTTTTAAGACGTAGTATGTATGTATATATCTCTATATTATACTATCTATAATAAAAATAATACATATGATATACAATAAATATATAAAAATTCAGGACATCTATACCAGAATGGTCCTTTTATTTTGAAGATTTTAAATATATATATAAGGAAATTATAATTAATTATTATTATTATTACAAGTATATAAGTAAATATAGTAGATATATGTTTTATATTTTTAAATATAGCTATATATACTCAAAAGTTACAAAATAAAAAGTTTTTATATTCTTTCTAATTTTTCTCTATTTTTTGATTTTCTTGTAATTTCTGCATACTTTTATGTATTTTTAATGTATTAATATAGCAATACATTGACTTTAATAATACAGAGAATTGCTTTGGGTTTTATAATAGGTAATAAATCTGAAATTGCCCAAAACTATTTTTAATATATATTATATAATATAGATAAAAATACAGAACATTAACAAACATTTTTAAGATTTTTAAATAAATTTTTATTTTTATAAGTTTTTAGGGTTATTATTTTTTAGTGTTTTTCTTTTATATTTTTGTCACTTTTGGTCTAGATTAGAATATATGGTAATATTTACTAGATAATTTTTTGGAAGTTTTAAGATAAGTTTACTATTTTTTGTATTTTTATAGCTAGACGAGGAATAAATAACTCATTTTTATTTTTAATAGTTGGGAAAATGCACTATACAAAATAAAAATATGTGTGAACATCAGCACAAGATTAAGCATCTACCAAAAGTTCTACAAAATTTTAACATGCAGAAGCTATTTGCTAAAAATAAAAAGACAAGAAATAAATTACAATGATGGCAGGGTATATTTGCAATAAAAATAGGTACAAGGTGTTCTGTGAAAAATACCCAAAACTTTACAATTTTTAGTATTAAAATTAAATATAGGAACCTCGAGGGGTTTCCTTGCATTTTCCCGCCTCACGTTGTCCACCACGTAAATGAGACAGTGTGGACCTGATTACAATATGAAATAAGTCTAGCAGGGGTCCTTGTATTTTTTCATACATATTTATACTATAGATAATATTTACAATACTAGAAATAAAACAAAAGAAAGGCAGGGGCTTCGATGCAATTACCCCCAAACGAAGTGCGCTAACGGACGGTTGGATGATCATCACTTAAGTGATGAACGACCATGATTGGTTGATACTGCTTGAGTGATGGATGCTGAAGATCAGATCTGAAGCTCTATCGAACGGATGGCGCATCTCCCCATCAGATGGTGGTTGTACAGTATAGAGAATGGGCTCCATCAGTCGGTAGAGGATTCATTCCCAAGAACAAGGAAGAGGTGAGGTGGTCAGGTGGACGGAACGAGGCATACATGATGGACACTGGTCGAAGCTTCTAAAGCTCCAACATGTGCTAATATAAAGATCTAATCTATAAAATGCATTAAAAATATAAACTAATGATGGAAATGAAATGCAGGAATAAAAATATACACTAGGAGAGCAAGAAAACATCTCACACTTGATTGATACACCAAGGAAAAGAGGGCACGACAGAGCAAAGCTCTAACCATGGGATCAACCTCTACAAGCCCTTGTCCTTACCGATAAGGCTAGGGAATCCATGTTGTCACCATGGGCTTCGACCCAGATGGATCCTATTGGGGCTACAGACCTAGAATGGTGATCAAAAACAAAAATGGGGTGAGGCGGGTTTATTTATACACAAGGCAGAGAAGGCATGAAAACTGGAGAATAATATGTATCTACCATCCGTATAATTGATCTATGTACACGACGTGTAAGAAGATGGATGGAAGCAGAGGTTGCATGAAGAAATTAGAAGGAAAGGAGTGGAGTGATGTCCATAAAAATGGGAGAACTGAGGGGTGTGCAGCTTTGACATGAGTCAGAGAGGAGAGGGGAGGTGGAGGATTGGACAGTTGACCAGGGGTCAACTATCTGAGGGTTCTTATTGGTCCACCTAAGCTAACTAAAGGACAAAATAGGAAAATAATTGAAAATAAATGGCTAAAAAAATAAAAAAATGATTTTTTTATCAGAAACTTAAAATAAGAAAATAATTACTTATTTACATAATAATTTATTATATTTTTATTTATTTTTACAATAATTTTTTTATATATTAATATTTATTTACTCTTATTTAAATATATATTTATAAATATGTAAGATATTTTGATTTATTTGGTGTTATTTTAATAAATAATGATATTATTTCTTATTTTATTTATTAATAGTATATTTAAATATATATTTATGTATTTTTATTATATTTTATATTTTTGTTTGTTAACTTAAATAATACAGGTCTCAACAATATGAGTGTATTATGTCTGTATTTTTGTATATGTTATTTATTTAACAATATTTTACACCTTTTTATTTATGTTTCTATTTTGATTATGTTGTATACATTATATACAAGTATATAAAAATATATGAATAATAAAAATATAAAGAGTGACTAAAATGTATTTTATGTACAAGTATATAGTACAATAGTGACCCAAAAGCTAACTTTTTCATATCAACTCCAAATTAAATGAAAAAACAATTCATTAAATATGCAATTAAATTTTATGAACAATAAAGGTGAGTTTGGTCAATTTTGAGTATGTATGGAGGAGATACCGATCTGGAAAGGTTTCTTTGCATCTTTTATTTTGCATGTCTCGGGTGTAATGTGTATTATTTTTTAGTGAAATTAATATTGTATTTTTATTTTTATGTATAATTTTAGTATCGAGGGCTTATCGATTTGAGATGTAAAAACAAGAAAATAAAATAGGTTCCAAAAGCATGTTATTGGTGAATAAAGAATTGGGATTTTGAGTTGTATTCTATACAATTAGTCTTCCCTACAACCCCCCCACTTTATTCCTTGTTGACCAAGTCATCATGACGATTAGGTCTGGGGTCTAGGGTCACATAGTGTCTTTGACATTTCATTCATTTTTTTACTTTTCTTTCCTTTATTATTTTATTTTGGAATTAAATACCACTATTTATATAGTATTTAAGTATCTATTGTTGAGTGTTATTTTGTACAATAAATGCTATATACACGCATTTGGCTAGGGAATTAAGAGGAAAATGAAATAATAAAGACGATGAAGTAGAGATTCGTCAATGAGCTTGAGGTCGGACCGAGAAGATATGCCTTGGGTTTGGGCTAAACAATGCTCAATCCCAACTCGATGTTGCAAATGGGACTAAAACTTAGCTTAGGTCCGCACCTCCATTGCACCCCCTCGCCTTTGCTGCAAGCCTCCCTGTCAGCTCGCAAGACAGGTCAAACCTCTGTCATGATGCACCTCCTCACATCTCTGCTATCTCAATACGGGGCCTTCGAGCCCTAATCACCTCTGCTACTTTGACGTTCTACACCGCCTTCTATCCTCAGTGGCAGGCTTCCCCCCATGATGGTGTTGTTGCCACGTTGGCTGTAGCTACCTAAGATCTAGGCTACCTTGCCATTGTTCTCTGTTAGTGGGGATGAACACATCGACCTCCTCTATCGCTGTCTAGGGAGAAGGGGCCTTGGGTACTCCTTCGTAATTTCCTCTTTATTTAAGATTTTGTTATCTCAATTTGGACTTGAATGTAATTTTATAAGACTTTAATGTATTCTCTACAACTTTTCCATTTCAAAATATTCTATTCTATGAATTTTGTACATTTTATACAAGGTTTTGGCTATTTTATTTTTCAGTCCCTTTAAGGAACTTTTTGTAATTTTCATAATTTTATCTCCACCATATGCAATTTTTTGTATTAAAAGTTGGAAAATTTTCACTTTTTCCAAAGGTACTTATGCATAATTTCAACTATGATCCTAGATTTAGTTTTGTTTACAAACAAGCCTTTGAGATTTTTCAAAAATCACATAAATACACATGGCACTTCAAAATTCACCAAAAATAATAGCAAATTTAAAAAAACTCTAAAATTTTTAGTAGCATAGTGATGATGTCTAGAATCGAACGACATAGGATTCATCTTATTTTAAGGTTCAATATTAAAAAGAAAAATAATATTTCATTTGAGATAATAAAGTCAAAAATGTCTTTATAAGTACAATAGAATATTTAAGTAGCATGATCGAGTCCCTACGGATTGATCCCCTACATTCCACATACATTGTTTGATTTCTCTCAGCTTTTAATTATAATTAGAAAATTTATGAAATCCATTACTTTTTGTATGGGAGCAATAAAACATAAAAATTACTTTTTAACGCATCGAATAACGCATTCTCTGGAGATCTCGTGGAATGAGGGAGTTGGATCTATCGCTCAATGGAGGGTTGCACAAATGAAGAAGGCGACGAGGTTCAAAAGAGTTCTGTTGAGTTTTGATTTGGGCTTTCTTCAATAGAGGCTAAGGGAGAAAAAAGGGGGAAGAGGGATGCATCAAAGAAATTAAAGACAAAAGTGAAAATAAGAGAAAGATCTAGCGAGGAAGACAAAATTGGAAGATGAGTCGAGGTTTTACCTGGGGAGAAGCTACGAAAGGGGAGTTTCAATCTTTGTTCGAGGGTGGTGCCATGATAGAGCTAAGCGGCTATGGTAGGGTGCTGCAATGATGAGGAGGGTATGTCACTGAATCACGTTGTGATATTCTTGCTCGAAGGTAGCACTTCTGCCATCAAGTTCTTGTCGTCATGAGCTACCTGCAAAGATGATGGATGAGGAGCAATGGAGTTAGTCGATGGGTTTTGGTCCTTGGAAATTTACGTTCATATGAGAGGTATTGTGCATAAGGTGGTGGCTCAGTTGACGATGGAGTGGAGGATGATTGGGAGTTACGGAAGAAGATGCAAGGATTGAGGGACGACAGGGAGTGGTTTGGGTAATTTTGGGGTGTGGATTTCCACTCTAGGTCATGTGAGAAAGAAGCCACTGTAGATCGTAGGGGAGGAAACTGTTGACCTAAAGGTTCGACACTTCACTTGAGGTGGTGCAGTTTTATTGTCCAACGAAGGGTAGTAGCACTCGTTGACCAAGTTCAATAGTGCAGATGAGGTGGAGTGAAGCCGACGGATGCGTAGCAACCACATGGTCATTGACTGGTCAAAATCAACTAAGAAAAAGGAAAACAAAGATGAAAAATAAAAATAACTATAAAATTACACTAACAGAAAAATGGTCAAAATGAAAAATGTAGATCGGTATTTTTTATGAAGACCTCAAAAGCAAAATAAACTAATGTATACAAGATTCAAATGTTTAAAGGTATTTTAAATTTCACTATTATATTTTTCTTTTATTCTTAATTAAAATTGTATAAAGAGAAGTCAAACAAAATATTATAAATAAAAATATGCATTAATCTATTTTTGGATTTTTAATAATTACGAAAACATCAAATAAAATCAAAAAAGAAAATATGTATGGGTGAAAACAATAATATATACACAGTCAAAACTTAGAATTTTCTTTGGTTTTTAGATTTTTATGTAAGTTTTTATGTAGTTTAATCAAATATAAAATAAATAAAATAAATAAAATAAATGAGAATGAAATAAATAAAAAACGGTTAACTATGTGCACAAAATAATAGATCAAAGTTTGTAAATATTTACAATATACAAATTGGTCCAAAAATTCGAGTTTCACATGTGAACTCTGATTCCTTTGGATTTGGTCTTCTTTTATAGGGAATTTAATGTACATTAATTCAAAATTTAATATTGTGTTCGTATGACTGTATGAGATGATATGCGGTTGTATGACTTTTTGTTGCAAAACTAGGATTTTGGTTTATTCACCACATATACAAGCTAGTATTTATTTAGCATTTTTCATTTACTTATGTTAAGTTGTGTGCACAATGGAGTTAACTTCATTCAATTCAAATTTAACATGAATTTTTAAAATATTAGATAACTTTGGACCATTTACAGGTGATTATATGTACATTTTCCACTCCTTACTTTTACAATTTTTATTATGATTTATTTCTTGAACTTATTTACAAGATAAGTATATGCAATTAGCTCAATTTTATTCCAAGTATTGTTTTTGTTATTTAATGATTTTTAGTGATTTTTTAGTGTTTTTATTAATAATTTAGACAAAATTTTGATTTTAAATTAGTGATCTCTGATTCATCAGCAAACATCCCTTGTTGTAACTTCTTTTTGGTATAAGTTTTATGGCATTGAGCATCAAGAGTATACATGTATATAATTTGACTTATGGGTACACTGCACAAGGAAGGTTTGTTGACATACCGAGACTTATAGAGAATAAGTGGTTCCCAAACTTAGTTCACTAAATTTCCTTTCCTTAACCATGCATTGGTTTAAGCATTGGGTACTACATTCATAGTCAATCGCTTCCCTTGGTAAAGATTAAAATGGTCCCTTGTACATGTAAACTAAGTTGAGATACATGTAAAGTGCATATTGTTGAAAAATCAATCAAGAATAATAAAAAGTGCTATGTCAACTCAAGTCGATCTAGACAGACACATAATTTTGGTCGTGCATAAAACTAGAGGAACTCAAGGAGTTAAGTCTGAAGTGGGCATGAAGTACTAGAGTACTCAAGCCTAATGAAGTTTTCTGGGATCAAGTAGATTAAGGCATTCTCAACCAGGTCTAAAACTTGTAAAAACTAGACTTTAAATCTCAAAAAACAAGGAGAAAGCTGGAAGAACATATTTTGGAATTTTTAAAAAATTGTTAATTTTTTGAACAAAAAGTTTTTGGGAATTTTTGTAAATTATATATATTTTTGTATACGCAAATATTTTTGGTAGTTTAAGAACATGTAGAAAAAGATGCAAATAATTTTGATTTTTTTAAATTTTAAAAATTTTTATGTAAAATAAATAAAATGCAAGATGAACAAATGAGATGCATTCTCCCATGCTTACGTCAAGACATGTCCCCGCGGTGATAGAAGGGTGTAAAAAATGACGTGCAAAAAATCAGTGAAGAGTGTGCAAGATGCAATAGATAAAAGATGCTTCTTTTTGTTTTTGGAGTTTATGATTTTTTTTTTGAGTTTTTACGTGGTTTTCCCCAATCTTAACTTGAATTAAAACTGAAATAAATGCAAGAAAAAAATATCTGAAAGATAATTGTGGGAGGCATCCCACAATATGTGTTGGATTTAATGTCCTCAGATGGGCTTCAAGGTTAGTATTAACCCGTGTCACAAGATTAGTCCACATATGTGTTCCAAAAACCATGATGATGTGTATAGTTTGCCTCGAGGGACAGGAAAGTGAAGAAACCCATATCGTGGAGTTCAGGCTGGGTGGGTGGGAGCAGTAGTTAGAGGCACACAGTGAATGATGGTATCGAAACGATGAAAGGGAAAGTCGACTCGAGTAAAGATGTGAGTGAGATGTATGAAGTTAGCTTTAACAATGTTATCTCTGAACAATAAGTGAGCGAGTGGTATGAGAGAAAATGATCGAAGATAGACAAAGAACCTATAAAAATGGGCAGGAAAAATTTTTGGTCTAACTTGGAATGGTTGAAATTTGTTGAAACTCCTCACTCTCTACTCCTATTTTATTCCTTGAATCCAAGAGTCTTTCTAGTCCTAATTCCAAGAGAAAAATGGAGAGGAGAGTTCAACCTATATGCTTCTTTCTCAAGTAAGTCCCCAATATTTTCTGATCCACCACCATTCATCATCTCTCACATCCCATTGTCTCTCCTATTGGCATGTCCAATTACGAGAGGATTTATCTTTCTCTTCGTGCTTGGTGATTGAAAAGAAGGAGTCGATTTCATGAGATGAAATCAGGAGGAAGGTGATCCATCTAGATCGCTTCCATCATGGATAATTGGTGTAGAGAATCATCTATCAAGTTCACGAGAAGATTGTGATCCATCATCGTGCTTGTGAGTGCAAGCATCGATGGATCAATCTTGAATTAGAAGGCTTTTTCTTACACATATCGAAGTTATAAATTCCTATCTCATGTGGTTCACCAAAAGGTGGCATCGTAATTAAAATTTAATGTAGGATTACAATATCACTCATATGAAAAGCCTATTAAATGTCAAAATTGATTCATATTTTTCATGTTCGGTGATGTGCGAGGTCAAACCTCCTATGAAGGTGATCTATTTAGTTCATCTTTAGCATGGACGATCAGTGAATAGAATCATCTCTCAAGTTCGCATAAGGATCATGATCCATCATCTTGCCTACGAGTGCAAGAACACATCATATCAGACTTCAATTAGATGTCACTTCTTTGTGCATCAATGGTATTATTTCCTTACTCTTGTGGTTTGCAAAATAGTGCATAAATTACTTTCATGCATATATGCTTCGCATTGTACACGAAATTTTGTTTCACAATTTCTATATCGTTCATATGGTGATCCTATTATTCGTCAAATTTGATTCTTACTTTCCATGTTTCCGTGATGTGCGAGATCAAACCTCCCATTAGTTTATCAATTCAATTGAAATTTGGTTATTTACAATGTACGATGATCAGTGTTAAGCATTCATGGTTGAATGGTTAAGTTTATCAATCAAATGGGACAAGTTCATTAATCATGAAAACATGAATAATTGATCGCACTAAGATGATTGATCGCTCACATATACTTACGAGAAATTATTTCGTATACATAGTGAACAAGGTTGGTCGATCACCTGACTGATCAATCAATGGGGTTTTCTACTGTAGAAGAAGTTAAAACTGAGGTTTTAAGAGTCCTATATGCTATGAAATGTTATAGAGATGGTAAATTTATTTCTACTAAAGTTGTAGAAAGAGAATCTAAGCTATTGTTGGTTTTCAGTCTTCTCATCATTTTATTTGAATAACTTGATGGAGATTTAACTTTAGTCATCTTACCTCAACTACAACTTAATCCAAGATTTAATATCTAGCATTCTTCCTTGTATTGTTTTCATCCAAGTCAAGTTTGTATGTTTGCTTAACCTAAAATGATTCTTTGTAGATACAAGCTATAAACTGGTTTTTTTGTATGATTAAAAAATTGTGCAAATGTATGTTATAACAACATAAACCTTATAAGACATAAAAATATAATGTGTAGCATCACAGCAAGAAGAAAATATTTATGTGGTCAAGGTGTCCATTATGACCAACCTACTCAACAAAAGAAGGGACCTCCTAAGTCATATTTTCGTAATAAACTTCTAAGAGATGCAAGAGGTGTGTGACTATTTAATAGTCCCACCAAAAGACATAAATCCCACAACTAAGCAATGTATGACTAAACAATGAATAGTGTAATTAGTCCTTAGATAGATCTAATTATCTATTTGATTATATACTCTAACACTACCCGTCAGTATATAAATGGAAAACATGCAACTTCTTCAAAAGAAAATAGTTGACATATCTTCAATAGACGCATCTTCAAGAGAGTTGGAAGAGACTTGCCTGAAGTAGTCATTGGTGGGAGGAGAATTGTATGTAGGACATAGTTATGGGAGTAGACTCATGCTTCGAGTGGATGCTCAGTGAAGATAACTCATTACAATTAGATGGGATGGAGAGTGATTTTTGTGTCATAAATTAATGGTATATAGAAGACTAAGATGTTCATGAGAAATAATAATAGAAGTGAAGTCCATCCAAATTAGCAGTAGGTGATACCAAGAATCATAGGTAGAGTTATCCTTGATGAAATGCATTTTCACCACATTAATAATCATGTTTTATCGTAGTACAGGCGGTGAAAATGATTCATGCATAACCACACTTTTGAATATGTGGAGAATTTAACTTGGTTAGTGTACCAAGGTCGAACACAGGGACACAAGCCTCCTCGTCTATTTATCAGAAATTGAAGATTAAATTTCAACAGTTAAATTCATTGATATAGATCTTCATATATAGATACAAAATATATCCCAAAATAATGCAACAACATGCAGACAAATATGCACATGAAACTCTGCAAAGACATGCACGTATTGAATGAGAAGTATGTTACTTTTATGAGATTTTTTTAGCAATATAGAATGATGTGGGATGATATGATGATGCGAATTCAAAAAAATCCCTAAATTAGTTCAACTATTGAGCAATTAAAAGAGAAGAAATTTCAATGTCCTTTCAAGCGCATATACAATTTACAGTTCGAAGAAGGGCATAAAAATGAGGAGCACGTGACACAAAATATCTAAAAACAAGCCTCCTAAATTAAGTGTCAAATCAGTGAACAAAATATGCCATCAAGAAGAGGATAAAATTTATAATCTAATGAAACTGAAATCATCTAATTTAGAGTTTAAATGCTCAATTTTTGAAGATAATAAGGCAGGGACATAAATTCAATAAAAATATGGAAATAAAAAGAAAATTTATGCAAAAGGTCCCTATCAGGGCATTTTTGTAATTAATAAGACCCGATGGGTCCTTGTTGCAAATTCTCCAAAAGCACCACGTAAGGCATGTGTGGAGGTACCTATTTGTAATATCTAGAAAGTGGTGGGACACTGACGTGAAATACCCATCTCACACATGCCTTGCATGCGTGTGGGCTAGGTTCGGGGCGAGGCTCAAGTCTGCATGGAGGCATGGTGATCGGAGCAGGTGCCTCAAGTCACGTGGCGATCCGAGGGTACTTGAGACGAGGCTCGACCCCACCGAGCCTCCACGCTTTAGCAGGGTGATTTGGTTGCTTCCTAGCCGTTGGGCGACCACCAGAGGGGTGACATCCAACGACACATGTACGATCTGGCATATCCCCTTTGCAAGGCTGACAGCACGACTGGAGCTCTAGCGAGGGAGCCATAGCTCCACCGCCCCCATTTGAGCACTTGGAAGGTTTGAAAACCTCCAAGGACGTCAGGCGATGAAGATCGATGGAAGGAGGAGCCACAGGGTTGACTGGAAGGTGATATTGATGAAGCCATTCCAGAGGCAGAGCTCTAGATGTGAGCTCCACCTGAATTAGGCAGAGGTGAGTGGCGGGCTGAGAGTGAAGAAGGCGGTGCTTGGAGCGGGTCTTCCTCTGCCTCCGACGGAGGAAGATGCCTGGAGCAACAAGGTTGTGAAGGAGACAGGGAGGCAATCAGAAGGTGTCGTAAAGGTGGAGGTTGTGAGGTGAAGGTGATGGTGCAACAAATTAAAGGGTGGAGTAAGTGTGTGCGTGGGGAAATTAAGAGAAAATTAGAGGAGGAGAGGGGATAGGATGTATCTGGTCAGAGCAGGGAATTAGTGAAGGAGGAGCTTGGGTTGAGCTTCTTGCGAAACTCCAGTCATCACTCATACCTGGGCAGCTACACTAGGGAGCTCAACGATAGCGGAGCCACCGTGACTTGGCCGATGAGGCCAAGGGTCAACACCAGAGGCTCCAGCCATCATCGCGCCTCCATTCATCCATCCTCTGTCATAGGAGGAGGAGGGCTAGGTGGGAGCTCCTTGAATTGGTGGACCACCGATATCGGTGGCAGATGAGAGGTATTTAAGGAGGGGTTCTGCCGTTATATGATGGTGGAGAGGGTGATTTGTAATCATCGCCCATTCACCGTAGGAATAGGATCGAGGGGAGTAATGACCGGGCGAGATTCAGGATGTTAGGGTTAGGCAAGGGTGGCGTTACTGAGTGAAGAGAGTGGTTGAATTGGATGTCAAAATAGGAAGGGGTGCAAGTTCAACTAGGTGTAACGCTCAACGCGGAGAATGCAGTCGATAGAAACGGGGTGGCGGTCGTTGGATCTCGTGATCCAACAGTTGCGATGAAGGCTTAGGTAAGCGGGTGAGATCAAATCAGGGGTGTGCATCCGATGGTGGAGAGGTGTGGGGGTGTGGACGGTCATAATCGGATAAGGGGTTGGTCTTATTGCTAGGAGGAGTGAGGGTGATGTGGAGGGTGCTCGATAGTTGGATGGCGTCGCCATCCAACGGTAGAGGTTAAGGAGGAAGGATGTAGTGTGGATGAAGAAGGGGGAAATATCTAACGGTTGATGGAGAGGCGGAGATCAACAGTGGAGATGGAGGTTGGAGGTAAAGATCCAAGGGCAGAGGGGAGTGGCACGTGGAGCACGGGGAAGCGAGCCACGTGGTGGCTCCAGAGAGCGCCACGTGGCCTAATTAGATTATTCAGAAACAAGAAAAGAAATAGAAAATAAGAAAGAAATAAAATGAAGTTACAAAAAGTCAAAACATGAAAGTTGTAGATCTCGAGGAGATCTACAATTTTTATGTTGAGCAAAAAGTCAATAGAGATAGAATACGCAAGAAAATATTTTTTGGAAGTATTTTAATATATACAAATACTATTTTTTAATGGTTTTGTTATTTTTTATTTTAAATTCCACCAAAATAAATATATACAATAATTACTCTAATTTTTAGGGGATTTTATTATGGAATAAAATAAGGAAAATTAAAGAAAATAAAAGGATTAATACCCGTACAATAATTAGGGCTAATTACATGAGAAGCATTTATTGTTAATGATGTGCAATTAATGAAGATTTGGTTGAAGGTGATTATGCTCTGAGGATAATAAGGGAGTATAGTGATGATAAATCAAAGATTCATCATTCCTCTCCTACGTAAAAACTCCATGGAATGCCATATTCTGTATGGAAGCACCAATAGTAGTTTCTCTCATACGAAGACCAAAACAAGTGGTTTTGATCATATACAAACCTCAAAGAGTTTCACTCATATAAAGATATAAAGAAGTAGATCTCTCACATATGAAACTCAGATAAAATCTCATATTTGATGCAACGAGCTGAAGAGGATGAACAAACTTATCTTTGCTAGTGATCTTCGGTAGTTGAAAACTTATACCATGCTCTTGGACTCTCTTTCTCTAATAAGTTTTAGAAACATGAGAAAATTTGGAAGAACGCGTGGGATAAACAATATTTCTTATTCTTCTCTTTTTCTATTTTTCGCTTTGTCTTGTCTAGGAACACTTTCTCTTCTCTCGTCTTAATTGCTACCATTTTCATAACAACTTTTCCTTCTTTCTCTTTTTTCACAATTCACACATTTTTGAGATGTTTTCTTTGCATTTTTTATCAGAGATTCCTTTATTTGTTTTGGAGGATTTTTACACCACAACCCCTATAAACATTTTTATTTCCGTCATAAAACCTGACTTCTTCATATTATCCCACAATCCATATAAACTTACTAATTCTTGCACAACAACCCCTATGGTTAACTGCCATGTATTTAATTATTAAAGGGAACTGTATTTGTCAAAAATAGATCATATTAACTCTTCTTATTTTTTCAAAAATAAAATGTAATGCCCTTCTCCATCCTTGTCCTCCTTCCAACCATCCTCCTTGGTTGTCACTAACTCCTCCCCCTACCATACCTTGCATTGTCACCTCCACCTCTTCCCCGTGCCATTGCCCCTCTCCCTCGCCCCACCCTTGCTTCATTGCTCACTCCCCTTTACCCATTATGCGGCCACAATCCCCTGCCCCACAACACTGCACCCCTTCACCCCCACAACACCCTTCTCCACCTAATTTTGCAAAAGGTAATATTAAGTATTCAATTGATTGGACCACTGATTAAGGATTAATTGACAGTTGTTTGACTAATGAGATTCAATCTAACTTTAGTCATTTTGTATTTTCAATTAATATATATATATATATATATATAATTTTTGTAAATATATTCATATATCGTTAAAATATTTAGACATTTTTAATATTATCATAATGAAATAAAAGGAACGTTTGAATTACAATCAAACATAAAACACCTTAGATTTGGGGTACTATTAAAAATGTTATAATAAATAAAAAATATTGTAAAAAGGTATATTGTAAAAAGGTATAGGCCGATAAATCGTATTGATTAGTCAGTTTGTCGGCTAGTGGCCAACTAATCTATATTCATTTCGCCACCCCACCAAACTGAAAAAATGGACCAACTTGTCATCTTAGTCTGTTGATTTTTACAAGCTTGCATGTGTCTTTTCCTCCACGCATCCCCACCCTCCCCTTCTCCACTATATACTCCCCACTCCCTTCTCCAGCACCGCCTCCGCCCACTCTCCCTTCCACTTTGTCCTAACCCTAGTCGGTGGAACAAATTGTAGCCACACCTGCAATGTTCACATCTTATTTGATCCTATCTAAGCTTGCACCTCTGATATACATCCACAAGACAAGCCATGCCACTCGTGCCTCAAATAACTTGACCCCTCACTCCTCCATCTCACGTGCTAGCACCACCTCTCCTCCTTGCTTTCCATTGTTGTTTGCTCCAATATCTCCCCCTGTTGTTGCCTCACCAACTGCATGAGTTCGATCTTGTGAAGTTTACAAGGGTTGTGCTCCAATATCTCCCCTTGTTGTTGCCTTAAGAAGAGTTAAATTGACGGTAGGGGTCATGTTGTTTCCATTGTTGTGGTGTAAAAATCCCTTATTTTCTAACTTTCATCCTCTCCCCTTCTTTTTTGAATCCAACAGATGCTAGACCTACAAAATAATGGGTCAAAACCCTATTACAGTGAATGCAAGCATCGACCCCTTCATCCTCATTTTCTTCTTAAAGAAAATAGAGCCCATATGCCTCTTCTTTTTTAGGGCTTGAGATGAAACCATCATCTTTATAGCACTGCCACTTTCTCTCTAGTCTTCTTCATTTATTGTGCCAGTAATGTAGAGATGAAATCTGAGGAGAAGTGGAAATTCGATAAGTCATCACCCCCAAACATGTTGTTGCCGCTGCGAGGCCTCATCGCCTCCCTCTAAAGGTAGGTTTATCATTCTGGTGCCACTTGTCGATTACCTACTAATCATTAATCTTGTTTCTTCTCCACAAGATTGCTTACAATCTCTCTATAGTTGACGATTTAACAACTTACTACCATCATCGTAATTTTTTTCTTCATTGGATCATTGTGTTGATGCATTGGGTCTTTATTTCCTATAGAAAATGCAGTAGACCATCATTGACTTTCTATCATTGGTGGCGTCGTGCAGCCACTGCCATCTTATGAGGCTTACAGTGTCCCTACCTCACAAACCTGGTGATGATGTCGTCTCTTTTCCCTCTACAATGCAACATGATTGTGGGTTGGCTCCTCAAGGTAGAAACCTTACTATGTTAACTTGGAAAAACAAAAATCACAGTATGGTCTTAGAGAAATTGGATTAAAATAACAATAACAAATCATCAAAGATGAACATGTGGTTGATTTAATTTGATACAACGTGAAATTATTAAAGATACAATACGTATCATTGTGAATCAGAACAGAAGTTTGCATGGTTTAAGATGGTCATTGTGATTGTCATATTCCATCGAAGGGACCCTCTAGGTCAAATTTTTCTAATAAACTTCTTAAGATATACAAGAGAGGTGGGGTTCCTTCTTTATATAGCCCTACAACTCACATAAGTCCCACACTAAGCAACATGGGGCTAAAATAATTGGATTTTGAAAAGAGCTAATTAATCATTTAAAAACGTGCTTTAACATACCTAACATGTATTTTCTTCCACTTTTTTTATACCAGTGATTGGCCGAATGTGAGGAGCATTTGAAAAAATATTCATGCAGGTAATAACCATAACTTGTTGTCTTTTTATAGTTTAAACACAAATGTAACAACCTTAACTTGTTGGCTTTTTATTGTTTAAAGTGGGCAATGATGAGGTGCCTCTCAACAAGCACAAGAGTTTACGCCCCTAGCTGGGTGCAAAGGCTAGGACAAATTAATATCAAGGTTCAGGACGTAATCTTTAAGGGGAATGACATACTGTCCTTGGCCTATCAGTGTGAGAACAATAATGAAATCAACAACAGAAACAAGGACACTCGAATAAACAATCACATGGGTGTCTACCACCGGATAAATAGATGAGATAATAATGTCAGGATCTGGTAGTACAAAAGGTACCATTGGCTCAAGATCGGAATGGAGTGAAAGAATTGAACCTATAAAGTTGAACGTCGAGAAAGAAGTATCAGCCAAGGATTTCTCCATGTCAATCACCATCCTAGAAAAATATGTGAAGTCAAGATCAAGAGACTCCCTAAGAAAACTGATATCTGATGCACCAAATATAGAAAACCAGAGAACACATCGAATATCTCAAAATACGGCTCATCCATGAGAGGGTCGTCAAGGAGAGACAACTCAGAGTTAGAATTAGAATCAGAATCAGAACCAAAAGACTCAGCCTCGTGATCTGACATATCAGAAACACAACTCAAGGGGTAAAACTGAGTACACAGAACATGATGTTTCCTCCCACAGATAACCCTCGGGAAGAAATCAAAATCATCGCAGAAGAAGACAGAATAATCAGAGTCTAACCGGGCATCTATATCGTTGTCGATCACCCACTCCTAGCACCAAAATGTCACATTGGCTGAAGACTACCTCTGAACAATCCGAAAACAAGAAATGGTACTAGCCCACCGCGCAGTTGTTGAAGAAGTATCTAAAATCAATTCGCGAGGTGTGGTATCGCTGGAAAATGTCTGGTTCTCAACAAATGTATCAATCTCATCAAACAAGAGGACAATATTCTCAAAAATGGGACTATCCATATCTGGCATGTTGAAATAGTATCCCTCATCTAACTCAGGTTGGTCATGACATGGAAACTGAGAAAGCTGAAAAGACAACTGAGACATCTTGTGCTCCTCCTATGTTTCTTGGAATACTGTAATAGTTGGTATCTAAGGATCCTGAACTATGAAATGTGGTACTGACTCAAACTCTTGTCGAAAAACCCATGGAAACTCGGTTAGTGTCTGAAGAGATAGACTCATGATGTTCGTCTCATCATCTAATGTCCATGTTGTTATAGTCAATGGACTCCAAGTAGAAACTGATTGTGCTCCTTAGTCTCATTGCTCATCCACGTCTCCAAAAGAATGCATCGTTATTCCACCATGTATTCTACCCATGTCTCGTATTTGATCAATTTCATCTCCAAGGGCCTCAACTCATGGCTTAGTATGCCCATAAGACTATGAGTGGAAGAGAATACAGAGGGAGGGAACTGGGGAAGAGAAATACGAGACAAGGAAAGAGACGAGAAGTCGGTCGAAGTTCCAACCTCTAGACATGATAAACAAGGATAATGGGACTGTAAAGAAGAAGTCGCAAGATCTGGCAGAAATGAATACTAACCCATCATCACGACTCAAGAAAGCAAAAATAAAGTAAAAGAGACAAGCTAAAAGTGAACCAGATAAAAGTGAGAGATGTGTAAAAGAAAAGAAAAAGCTACCGGACTCAACACCAATCAAACACAAAGCAAAACACCAAATTCACCAACTTCACGAAATGATGACCGTAAAAGATTGGACTTTTGTCTTTTAAATTTTAATGTTAGGTGATAAAGCAGGTGTTTAACAAGATCACAGGTGTAGTCTCCTCGAGTAGTTCATGTTTAAGCCGACGGTGCACACCGACCTAAAAAAGACTACTACTAACGTCCGAGGCAAGTGCTTGTAGCATCTAACAGGAACCGAAGAGTGAGTCCAAGCGATTAGGGCACAAGTCCAGGGATTTGGGCTCTATTCGTTAAGTGTATATGCCTCGCTCCATCTGAAGAATACCTGCAAACAATGAGGTGATTGCACCCCCAATACAAATTTTTAAGTCCATATTTTTTAGTTTTTGTCAAATTTTGTTTATTTTTTTTTATGATTTTCACTTTTTGGATATTTTCAGCAATAACTAGCAGTGTATTGGACATGCGAGCCCACGGCGAGCCATTATGCAATAAATGTTATTGCGAATATCATTCCCTGATCTGAAATGAAGAATAACTAATCTGCATAATAGGTCCCTTAGTACAATTAGGGTTATGTACCATGGCCATCTTGTTGATCATATAGCTGTTGATTCAATAGTTGGATCATAGAGGCTGGTGCTTGGATGAGTATCTAAGGAGTTAGATTGAGGACTCATCAAGCAGCGTCAAATGATTATTAAGAGATGATCTCCATCCTGAGTAGGTGATGGCAATCCTTTCTCATATAGGCTGATATCTGATCAACTTCTTGATGCAGGTTCTCTACATATGAATAGATATTCGAAGGTGTCAAATTAGTTAGGTCAAGGAGTTGACTTAACGAGATCGAGATAACCAAAGTCCTATATCGAATACTATCATGATATAGGCATGCATCCTCTGATCAGAGATAGATGTATTGCTATATGTCTAAGTATGTGCATTTGGCAGACCAATAGCTTGATGACCTAACCAAGGTATATACACTGGCGAGCTGTTGTGCATATAAAGGGCATATGAGTAATACGATCTCTCAAAGGAATCATACAGGTTCAATTCTAAATCGGAAGACATGAGCTCACTCAGGAGGTAGTGGGACCAATCAAATTCCATGCATGGTCATCATGTTTTAGAAGCATGACACGAATTTGAAGGTATGATATATGCTTCTGGAAAGCATATGATCAATACCATATCCCAATGACCAAGATTGAGAAACTTGTTGATGAAACCCTGAAGATGACAGTGTAAAATTGATCTATATATTTGGGTTGATAAAAGGTCTTCCAGTATGTAGGATGTACAGGTACTAGGAATACCTGAGGGTGATGTGATCAATAATCGATTGTATAACCACGACGCTTCCATTCTGAGGGAGTGATGAAACAGGTCTGGATTTTAGTGACTCCTCTCAGTAGAGAAGCAATCTGATCTTGGTCCAAGTATTGGACATTAATCTGAATGAGATTCAGATGCAATGAGAAGATTAGATTTACGACATTGATTAAATCAAGCATCTCTGAGAGATACGTGAGCTCTAGATTTGAGATATGATCTCAATATTCAAGTCACTATACGTGGAATAATATAATCGCTCTGTCCTTATCTCCAAGTATCTGCGGAGAAATCTCATTATTCTTGAAAGAGTTCAAGAATAATTACAATGTTGAATTATATCTGAGCATTGATAAATGGATAATTAAATGTGATTTAGTTATCACGAATAATGTGAATTCGATTCACATTCTGAATGCATGAGAATGAGTATCCAATATTATTAAATGTTTTTTAATTAATGTGGATATGGATAATGTGGATAGCGCTATCCAATTATCCATGTATATTATAAATACAATTTATAATATACATTAGAGAGAGACTTGTGTGATTTATATTTAGTTATTAATTGTTAATGTGAATGGCATTCACAATTGAATAATTAATTGAAAATATAATTACATTTAGTTTTGGGTTGTGATTGAGATTCTCAATTTTTCAATGACTTAATTTATATTTTCTAAAAGATAATTTGGAATTATTTTTTGTGAAAATTATTTTTGACAAGAGTTATAGGGGATATCATGAGATAATGAAATCTCATGATATATTAGGAGATTGACCAAGTTCTATCTAACAAGAGAGTACAGCTATAATTCTCCAAGTGGAGAGGAGTAGTCGTCCCCCTTATTTAGGAGTGGGCCATGCTCTTCTCATTATCCTATCTCTATTCAAATGTGATTTAATTTGAGATTAATTATATTGATTTATCACTATTAATTAATTTATATTAAAAGCACTTGTTGTTATGTTTTACCAACAACATCCTAGCCGTTAAAAGGAACACAAATCAATCTCATCCGTTGATTGTGTGTTGTCCATGGATTGGGATCCGTGGACTCCCAAAACCCTATATAAGAAGAGGCATGCCTTGCACTTCGACGCAAACACACTGACTTGATGAAGTGTCTCTACTCTCTCTCTAATTCTCTCATGCCCTCTTCCTCCTCTCTTGGGTGGTCGTCCACCCTACCCTAGAAGGAAGAAGGCCCCCATCGTCGCCTTGCGTTGTGCTTCGACGACTCTCGCTACTCCATCTTCTTTGGTGCTTCTCGCTCGTGAAGAAGACATACGATCTCATGTGATGAGATCAGGAGTTCCCTTGCTAGGACAGCTACTTGGATTGCGAGATCATCGCGACTCATCCCCACGCACGCAAGCGTCTCCTCCGAAGGTAGGACTTGAGACAGGAGGCTTCTTCTCTTAGAAGCTCGATCGCAACCACGCTACATCAGGTATCCCTATATCTACCATGTGGTTAGACGAAACGATTCATAAATGATTTATGGATCATGTGGTTTTGTCGTTTATTTTTTTTAATTCCGTTGCATCGAGCAACTAGTATGACTACTCGCTCTTGATCGTATGTGATACGATCATCACGCTTCTGTGATGCACTTAAAGATCCTCTCGTATCCTTCAAGTGGTATCAGAGCCAGGATTACAGATGTTTTGGATATGATCCATGAACCTACGAAGATTTGGGCTCGTTTCGGTTCGTGAAGATTTTAGCGTTTCAATTTTCGCAGCCCTGTCTTGTGATATTTTTTCGACCCTATTTAAATGTTTAAACATGATTTTATCACTTGGATAATGTTCACCATTAAATAAAAAAAATGTGAAATTTGAGTTTGCGTAATTTGGATTCTGCTGGCTCAAGATATGATCGTTTTAATGACCATATGTCCATTGTTTCGGGGATGGCGGTTAGAGACGTAATTAAGATGTTAATTACTATTTTAAAATGACTAGAAATACGTGTTTATCATGTATTTCTGTTTTAAACCAAATTATCAATCTCTAGAAATTGATTTTTCTTAATTTGGATTTAAAATGAAAGAGATATGCTAATATTAGTTAGTGAGGGTCACTGCTGGAAATTGCATGTTTTATCATGAACCTTGTGATTGTCATTTATGAATCTTGTGAAATAAATTTTTAATTTTTTGGAATAGTTATATATAATATTTGGAAAATATTAGAATAATAATTATTCCCTTAAATGACATTGCCTCAACCAATGAATGATTAGATTAGATCTAGATCACCAATTTATTACTTGATACACTTTCATCAAACTTGTTACTTGAATAGATTTTGGGAATTAGTCTAGAAAATTTCTTTATAATCAAAATGGTTTTTATTATTACTATATGGTATAATTTTGGGAGGAAACCCCGATGATCATCTCAAGTACAAAGTGATTGACTCGGCATTGTTTTTTTTCCCAAGGCTGATATGGTGTCTGGTCAGGGAGCGTTGGGGTAGCAGGTTGCTCCGGGTGTGGTCTGTCCAACTCCCGTCTGTACTGGCCATGACATCGGGTAGGGAATGGATGATGCCTGAGAGATCATGATGTATTTTTCTAATTATTAAAATTCGAATAATACGTACTTTGAGATAATACCACTAATTCAAGTAACAATAAAGTTTGATGATTGAATTGGATTGATAATTGATTTAATGAGATTAGATTAATTATATCCAATTGAAATACACTATTATGAATAGATGTGTATTTCCCTTGGAAGAATTAATTGCATGAATGTAATTCATGATAATTAGTTGAATTTGAATAAGAGGTGGAGGATCACATAAGTGACATCCATGGTCTCTCGTCAAGGGAAGGGTTTCCGTCGCCTGGGATTGTATGTAGGAGATGCCTGTCCGTAGTGACAGCTCATGCATTCAAGCGCGTCTGGATCGGGCTCTTTTCTTCTCGAAAGAGTAAGGCCATATGCGTAGTGATCCCAATATCGAGTCCTCATATTATTGGGGCCATATTGGATTGCGCATAGCGAGTATTAATCCTGTTGACGGTTGGCTAAATTAACAACGAGTCAACATCACCTTAGGGGTGGTGGGCTCGGGCGTTAAAGACCGAATTGGGAGATGCAAGTTGGACTTGCAAGGCGGAATGTGTTCCCGGTTCTTTTTATCCGAGCTACAAGTTCTCATATTATTGGGATGTAACAAGGATAAGAAAGGAGATCTTAGATCTTGCTTGAGATAGATTGGTAAGTATATCTCTTACATTGAAAGTGATTAAGGGAATGAACTTTCAGTGTTGACAAGGCAAGACAACTTTGATATAAAATTCTTAAATCAAAGTAAAATGTATATATAAATTTATATATATTTATTCAAATTTCTTATTTCAGATAATCCTCATAAAACCCACTCAGTACTATATCCATGATCAAGATAATGTACTTGCAGTTGGACACATAATGTATGTGGTTGCAATGTGCAAGTTTCCCCGTACTAATGAGGAATGACTATTAAATAGATAATAGTCCTACAACCCTAGGGTTTATATGTCTCTATAATCTTGATCTCTCATCGAATGAACTTTGGAAGTGACATGTCGATGATGATCGTGATTGTCAATTGATCCTTATAAAATCTAAGAAGATGTTCTGGCATACATATGTGCTCTTGACATTTAATCATGAATGACATGGTTCACTGCATCATGTAGAATGGTAGATTTATAAAAGATAATGTATTCACAATGTTTGAATACCTACCTGAATCTAAGTCTTTAAGAGTTAAGATGTATATAGATATGATGAGTGTCATCATCCTACTATCTATACTCTAGTCATTCATGAAGCTTCATAATGTTCATATTGTATGAATTAAATGAAGCATATATAAATGCCGAAATGATTTCCACACACATATAACATCCAAATAGTTGGATGAATGCCAATATTGCAATGAGCCGATGCATTGATAGTATGACTATCAAGTCTATCTAGAATCCTTAGAGAAGGACTTGGATAGTGCATCGAAATAATTTACATGTACATATAATAATTGAAATTGACTTTCTTATTTGATAAGATCGAAGTCTAATAATTGTATATCATTCTTCTAATAACACTTGCAATTGGTTGCATATGTATTAGAAGACTGAAATTTGATCTAAAGGTTTAACAATCATCCATGGATATTGATGCAATGGTTGCAACAACCTCTATTGGATAAATAGACTTCATTTTTTCAGTGGGAGAGCCCTTAGTCTAGAGAATGTCTCTATGACCTGGATATTATAATACACTCATTGTTTATTTCTAAATGTTGGAAATAAACATAAATTCTCAAATAAACATATCATAAAGAGTTATGATGGATATATTTCAGATAGTATTTTGATATATGAAGGACTCTACTTAAGGAGAAAAGTAATGAATGGTTCATTAACATTTCTAAATACTAAAAATTAAACCTTACAAGATCAATAGGAGGATAAAGATCATTTGACAATGATCTAGCATCAGACCTTGGACATTAGTCTACTGATGAGATCAATAGACTAATAAGATATTAACCTTAGAATGTCTAAAATCTCAAATCTTGCATACTTTTGAATATTGTATTCAAAGTAAAATTGTCCAATGTGCCCATCTCTAGGAATGGTGTAAGATGCAAAGGTATTAAACATCTCATACATACTGATGTATGTGGATCATCTGTATCATAATGAACATTGATGATATGTAATATCACTTAATGATTATTTGTGATATGAGATCTCTTCCCTTCACCTTAGAAAGCTTTGAAATGTTCAAAGATTTCACAATTTTTGGTTTAGAACCAAAGTTTTAAGGAAGATGAAATGAATTTGATCTAACCTAGGTAGCTTGTACCTACTTGAGAATTCAAAGGAATACCTTATGTAGATATGAATCCTCCTAATGCACCTAAACTCAATAGAGTTATAGGGAGATACAATTGATCATGTGTGACATGGATTGATCAATGATTAATCTTAGCATTGTTATCTCTTAGTTTCCAGGTATATATATGTGGTAGAGACTAGATTATATTTCCTTATAAGGTTCCATGCTAGTAAGCCGGAATCTAGCACCAAAGAATGCTACTTCATTAGGAAAATGAAGGATGGTATTGGATACCTACTTTATGACGTTGAGATTCTTAAAAGATCTCATCTCTAAGGATATGATTCTTAGAGGATGACTCTCTTGAGAATCAAGATGAAAATGAAGTGAAGGAACTCATTTAATCTTGAGAAGATAATGAGGCTCCTAAAATCGGAAACTAAAAGGATAGATGAACCACTAATACATCTTCAAACGAGTTTGAGGATAAAATCCATGTGTCACAGAAATCTGACAATGATCCAACTTCATGAGATGAAGCTTCTGAAGATCATGTCATGGAAAAATGGATGTTAGCAGTAAAGTCTATAGTAGACTTCATATACAAGTGTTGTATACGGACCCACGAGGATCCACCTATATGGGTAAGACCCGTTAAGGTGTAAATGGATCTTTAAGAGAGAGGAAACTTGATGAGAAGGTAGAGACCTTCAAAGCACGGCTCGTAGCCATGAGCTACACACTGAATAGAAGACACCGCTTGCGATGAGACTTGCTCTCCATTGACCTTGCTTAAACCCATCAGTATATTGCTAACTATAGCTACACAACTTGACTTTGACATCTTCAAGATGGAAGTCAAGATTGCATTCCTCCACGAATATCTCTCCGAGGATATTCACATGAAGTATCCCCAGGGCTTCGTGGTTGAGGAAAGCATGGTGTGCAAGCTAAAGAAACTCCATCTATGGACTCGAATAAGCTTCTTGTAGTTGGAACATAAGATTTGATGAAATTATAAATGTTATGCATTCAGATAGAATCTTGATGTACCATGTGAAGCTTAGTGGGAGTGCCAGTGTGTTCGTCATGCTATATGTAGATAATAGCCTAATCATTTGGAATGATATAAGGATAATAATAAGTGTTTTATAGATTGGCTATTCCATGCCTTGAGATATGATCTCAAGGATACCTCTTAGATCTTAGTTCTGAAGATGTTAAGAAGCAAAGAGAAGAGGGTATTGGGACTGTCACAATAGTAGTACACCTTGGACATGTTCCATTTTCTGGAAAATTCCAAGAAAGGCTTCCTTCCCTTAAGATATGGTATCGGCCTATCTAAAGGGATAGCACCTCAAAGAATTGAGGAAGTAAATGCTAGAACTACTTGTATTGGACATGCGAGCCCACGATGAGCCATTATACAATAAATGTTATTGCAAATATCATTCCCTGATCTAAAATGAAGAATAAATAATTTACATAATAGGTCCCTTGGTACAATTAGGGTTATGTACCATGGCCATCTTAATGATCATACAGATGTTGATTCAATTATTGAATCATAGAGGCTGGTGCTTGGATGAATATCTAAAGAGTTAGATTGAGGACTCATCAAGGACCATCAAATGATTGTTGAGAGATGTTCTCCAGCCTGAGTAGAAGATGGCAATCCTCTCTCATTTAGGCTGATATCTGACCAACCTCTTGATGCAGGTCCTCTTCATAGGAATAGAGATTCGAAGGTGTCAGATTAGTTAGGTCAAAGAGTTGACTTAACGAGATCGAGATAACCAAAGTCTTATAACGTAAGCTGTCATGATATAGGCACGCATCCTCTGACCGGAGACAGATGTGTTACTGATGAATCTCAAATTCATCACTCTATATCTCATTAATTAAGCCCAAATCCCTCAAAATCATCAGCGTTTCTGCATTTATTTGGCATAATTAGCATTCATGCATGTTTTTTTATAAGAATTGCATTTTAGCACGAATTTCTGCGCAAAATAAAAAGCCAAAAATCACAACCAAAATTGACCTGTAAATAGCCTAACTTCCCTGGTTTTTGACTCATTCATGCTAACTCCGAATGACCCAAAACCACCTCCACTATGTACATATCACTAACAAGAATAAACAAAAAATAAAAAAATCTCTAACCTAAATAAGTGGACCAAAAACCCAAACCCTAATTTCAGGATTTTCGGACTAAAAAGCTCATATCTTCCCCATCCAGTGTCCCTTTTAATCCTACTCACTTTTTAACTAATGTACATTCAATTACCTTCAAAACAATACCAAGTTCAAGTGATTTGGAGCTCATATGTGAAAGTTGGGTTTTGGGCTTCTTTTGTACATTTTGTATTTTAGCGGTTTTTGACCTATTATTTTATGTACATACTTAACCTATTTTAGTTAATTTCTCTTTCATTTGTCTTCTTTGATAAAAGTCTTATTAAAATGCACAATAATCCAAATCCAAATTGAGCTCAAAATCAAAGAAACAAATAGGGTCTGAGTGTTCACTAACTGTCTGTACAAAATTGGTCTTTGTCTTGTTTTATTTTATTTTTTCTTTTTCTTAATAAATAAAAATCCAAAAAAATAGATCAATGTGTAAATATTTATCTTTAATTTTATCATATTTTTTTGGATTTTTATCTGGTTTAAAAATGACAAAAAAATTATAAAACCCAAAAAATATAGGTATTCTATGTACATGGGATGCCCCAAAAATATCACTTTATGCAATTGATCGATTGGTTTTGATGTCTTCATGAAAGTTGTAGATCTCATCGAGACGAGTAATTTTTGTGAAGATACATTTTCGATCTGAAACCGTTTACTGTTTCTTTTTTATTTTTTAAACTATTTATTCTCTGAATTTGTGGTGCTGACACGTGGCCGCTCCTAGAGCTGCCACGTGTCAGCCATTTTTGGGTTTACATTTATTAGTTTTTTATAAAAAAAATTAATAAAGCCTGGCACATTCAAGGCACGTGCCTCCTAGGGACGCGCCAAGCACGTGCACCGCCTATGCCCCACCCCATTCTCTTGCCGCCACGTGCAGCCTTCATGGTCGTCCGATCTCAGCCAATCGGACGGCCATCATCCGTCGACTACTTCCGCACTTCCCCCTTTGGAAACCGCCGCCGCCCAGCCGCGATTTCATCGCGTATCTCGCACCCACCGCACCACCGCCTTCCCGCAATCTTGTCCCCACATATCAATCTCCGAACACCGACCTTCAATCGAATCTCATCTCGCGCATCTCGATCAGATCCCATCTACGTTCTCCCATCAATCCCCGATCTTCTCCCTGGACCTTCGTTCTCGACGTATCACCTCCCTCTATAAAAATGACGCCACTGCCCCCAATTCGAGCATCTGTCGATTCCTCCAGGTAAGGCTCGGTGATGACAGCACCAAGGCCTTGTCGTCGACGAGATCTGAGCCCCCCCCCCCCCCGGCCCTTGTTGTAGACGCGGCACCTCCTTGCCATCGATGCTTCAGCTCTAGCCCTCCTTCGCTATCAAGCCAATGGATTTCACCTCCGACCACCAATGTCTCTGCCTCTCCACCATTACATCCACAATGCTATGCCACCTACTTCGCCTCCGACTTCATCGCCACTGATCTTCTCCGACAATGCCTCGACTCTACTACGACAATATCTTTTTCGACAGAAGCCGCCTCCACCGTCATCATCATCGACAACATGTCAACCCCCGAGCCAGCTCCCCAGCCGACGCTTCGACATCCGGAGCACGCATCAACGCTACTCTGGTTGTCGTAGCCCTCATCAAGCGTGGGAATCCCGCCAACCCCTCCGCTTCACCACCCAAAGCACCACGCATCCATCGGAGCTCCCGCCAGAGCAGACGACAACCAACCATCGCCGGACCTTCGCAGACCCTCCGCCCCTCCACAGCCGCGTCGCCAGGGGCTGGCCCGAGACCCCCCACGCACATGCGAGGCACGTGCGTCCCGGGGTTGGGGGGGATGTCATCACTACGTCACCAGGGGACGCGTGCGTTGCACGTGCCCACTGGGCAAATTACAAATAGCACCTCGAACCTCCTAGTAATTGCTGATTCGTCCAGACCCAAGGAGCATGTGCACCACACGTGTTGCCTTGGGAATTTTGTGAGAGACCCCCCTAGTTATCTGTAACTATATTTAGGTCCCCCTATGCATTTTTATAATTAATTTATTTATTGCTATTATACCCCTGTATTCTTCTACTATTCTGGACCATTTCATTACATTATTTAATTATCCAAAAATAACATTTTGTTTGTCAATTAATTCTCTATGTCTTGATATGTTGTGGATATTTTTGTGATCAATGGGTAATTAATAATTAATTGTTCTGTGGAAAATTGCATACTTTACCCATTTCGTACTATTAAATTTGCCAATGATTAACTATTGCTCTAAAAATTTCAAAAAAATCATATATTGTAGAGTTAGATGTGTTTAACAATGTGCCCAAAAAGAATTGCATTTGCATGTATAGTTTGTCTTGTAAAAATCATTTTGCATATTTCAGTGTTTGATTTTTAATAGGTCCTGGAACTAGTATTTTTGAGGTTTAGGATTTTTTTGAGGTCCATTACCTAGTGATAGATCTTAGATAATTTTATTACTTGAAAATAATTAGATTTATATTTATTATAATTAAATATTGAAACTCACTTTGTTTGCATTTAAAAATTCATAAAAAAAATTCATATTGCATCCAAAATTTCAAAAAATAATATAGTGCATTCATTTCATCATATTTTGCATCGTGGCCAAGTTTTATATATTTTGGACATCGTTTGATTGATAATTATATTTTAGTCCCTAAAATAGGCCAAAATTGCACTTTGCATCTTTAATTGCATTAAAAATTACAAAAAAACTGCCTCTAAAACTGCGCACGAATTTTGATAGACATAATTCTTGGCTGTTCCTTTGCCGCCTTGTGTTCGACCTTGGGACTTGCCCAAGTAAAATAAACATAAAACCATGTGATTGAAAATTGATTAAATAATTGTGGTTATTTTCTTAACCGATTCCGATTGCTGCCTTCAACGAAATGACAAATCACATTTTTTTACGCACGATCAAATACAACACATATTTCTTAACAAGCGCAATTCCAGACCCGTCTTATGGCACAATTGCCGGGGAGGCAAATGACTTAGTTTTATGTTTTGAAAATTTTTGTTTGGTTTTCTGCATTTGGGTATTCTGTCCCCCAAATTTTTCATTGTAAATTCCATATTTTTTGCATTTATTGTCAGCATTTATTTTTCTTATTTTATTTTGATATATTTTTGAATCACTCTCTTACACCATCTCTCTTATTTTTCTTGCGAGGTACCCGACGTACGGGGAGCAGTTTTGCAAGAACCGACGCATCTTCATCGACTTTCGAAAAAGCTGCAATTAATTTAAGATCGAGTCGAGTCGTGAGAGAGCGTAGAGTCTAGGATTTTAATTTTTGCAAATTTTTAATTTATGTAATTAATTGCTTATTTACATTGGTGTCCATTTGGACTCTCGCGTGTGTAAAAAGACCTTGAACTATTCTTGTGGTGTGTCGTGACCTATTTCACTCTCCGGTGAGGGTGGGGCCCGACTTAAGTGGCGCTTAGGGTAGACCCGCACATACGGCTCTCGAAGCATTTTTATTTTTTGATTGTACTCATAGGATCTAAGGCCATACTTCACTGTAATTGAGATGCACATAGATCGTTCAATTTAGCCAAATTTAACTCAATTCTTTCCTTTTAATAGAACTTTCTGCTAGGTGCTGTTTTTCGTCGGCTTGCATCCATATAGAATAAATTTTTTAATTCTTGTATTGCATCCCACATGGAGATTGAAAGGATTCACTGTATGTCTTCTAACTAAGCTTTCATCATAGTTTCTCACTGCATCGGCTTTTCCCGAATTTCTCCCTCTTGTTTTGTCTCATAATTTTAAGAGAATTGCAAAAGGACGGTAGACATGCATTTGTGCGCATTCAAATCTTCAGTGACCGCCTAATTAAAATTAGGACTGCTAAATATAGTCGATTCTAAATAACCCATAAAATCAAGAATTTTTGCGGGAGAGCAACCCCGACCTTGGATGCTGTTATTTTTCTGAGTGAGCAAGAGATGACACTTAAGGCTAGAGCCCAAACCTGGATTTTCATATTGACTACTGATTCTACCAAAAACAATTAGGTACTTCTCAGTGATGATCTCCGGGTAGCCGGTAAACGGTCCGGATTTCCTTAGCAGAGTGGGTGGTTTAGAGGACACTGCGTAAGGCTCCGTCCTCAAGTAATGGGTAGCCATTCTACAGTTTGCACTTACTCCCATACTAGCTGAAAGTAGGTGCAACTAGTCATAAGAATTCGGGCCAGTCATTACGAAAATTTCGGCACCTAACAACTTGCTAAATTTTTGCTAAGATTGATTTATCACCAACTAAAATTGAAAAGAAAATAACCAAACTCTTACAGCTTCATTGTGTGAGTTAGTGAACCCGGGGTTTGATCTGTGTTTGCATTGGTATGCGTGAACCGATATCGAAGATCAAAAGCCACACATTTGATAAAAATTTCTTTTGACTATTTCGTGCAATCATCTCTCTCCTATCTTGATTTAAACCTCACTATGGAACTGTTGTTCAAAAACTCTCCGCATCCATATCATAAAAATCATTGCAAACCCAAACCATCATTCCTTTCAGCTCTTTCAAAAATAGCCGAACATTTATCTAAAAATTCATCAGAGCTATACTATGAAAATGAATTTATCTCGGTTAGGACCAAATCAACTAAATCCTCTTCTTTCAATAATCCTCCAACATTTGCAGGAGACTTTCACCCGTGGATGAATTCGACCCCTCATTGAATTCCTACTTGAATCATCCGACCGCACATGACCACCTACCATCTTGGACTGAATCGTCTTATTCTCGGTTTCTTGCTAATGAACCATTTTAAGATCAAAATACCTTTGAGACTCATGACTGGCCGAGAAACCAAACCCAGATGGAAAGACATGCACTTAATGATCATCAGCGTTGGATTGACCGCAATAATAAAATCCCTATTGACCAACCTAAATATCATTCATTTGATCAACATACTCATATAGAGGACTGGACTAACAACATAGAAACACATAACCCCTGTATGTTGACTCCACAATATTGAAGTCCAACTAAACATAATCAAAGGATTGAACTCTACTCAGATCAACTCCACATGCATGAACTATATGAGCAGCCTCCTTTCATAATTTTTGAGGAGAAATTTTCAGAAAATAACGATCATATATTGTATAGAGACTCTTCTCCTAGCACATACAGGAAAATGGAAGAGGAAGTTATTGAATCTCAAAAACACACCTCGATTGCTCCCACGATTGATCATGAACTGAACTTTGAGAATGATATTTCGAGGATAAATAAGAGATTTGAATTAATGGAGGATAGATTTCTAAAATTTGCTGACCGACTGATTTCACTCTCTGAGAGCTCAGAAATAAAAATAAATGAGGAAATGATTGGATCTCATGCTGAAAATTTGAGGATATTCAGAAACCAAGGAACGATTCCGACATCGACACCTCTGCATATTTCTTCCCTAGAAATGACCATGCCTCTGACATTTACTCAGAACATCAAAGCCCCTACTCATCTGAGGAACACACCACATCACCACACCACACAAAAAATACCAAAAATGGAATATTCAAAAAACCCAAAAAATCGAAAATCCTGAAAAATACATAAAAATTGAGACTGAAGAAGATCTGAAAAATTTGGATCCTACTTTACGGGAAGCAATGGAAAAAAGATTGATGTTTGAACTTCACTTTATACAGTCCATTGAACACTTCCCCGACCTTAAACGATTTCTAATGGACAAATTAATGACAAAAAAGTCGGGCATGATAAGAACAAAGAGTGAAAGACATATCTTATCAATGGCCTCCTCCTTGGTATTGAGGAGAAAAACCAAGAGCCGTATAGTGGAGCAATTGCCCAGATTTGACTGTATAATCAAAGACACAATTTTCACCCATGCTCAAGTTGATGACGATTCACCGATCAATATCCTCCTGACCTTAGTATTTCACGAACTCAAACTCGGACCGATCAAGAAGATACGAGAGATTGTTCAATTAGCTGATCGATAGATAGAGGCCGAAAGGAACCATTTCTATCATCATGGCATTCCAAGGTGCTTCATTTAAAGTAGAATTCACGATTATTGATATTGAGCATCAAGGAGAATTTACCCAGTCTCCAATTATTCTCGGAAAGCCATTCTTAGCATTGGCTAAGGCAATTATTGATTGTGAGACTCGGGAAATCAATTTTACAGCATTGGAAGCACTTCGATCTGACCCAGTCTTTGAGGACCATGATTTCCTGAGATGACCCACGAAGTCCCCGACAATTGTAATCATGAAGCGGTAGAAGAGCCCTACTCCGCTACGACACCTGAGATAGCGGTTGTTGATTAGACTATTGGTTTAGAGACTCTCCCTCCTGCTCCATTCCCAACTGCTCTTACCATGGAGATTTAAGTATATGAATCATATTATCCAGATACTTATGCATGGTCACACCCTGGGTCAACCTATTCTGACTACCTTGATCACATCAACTCGAAACAGGAATGCTCCAATGTAAAATCAATTGAAAACGAACATGCAGAAATTCTCCCCAATATTTCAATTCCTGCAGATCTCAAAATAGACAAATGTTTTTTCTACAATCCTGAGACATATGCATGGTCGCACCAAGGGCTACCTACTCTGAATATCTTGACCAAATAATCCCAAATTAAGAGTGCACCAACATTCAGAATACTAAAAACAAACACACAGGACGAACACCGACCAAGGAGAAGAATTCCAATGGTTATTCATCTGGATACTCAAGTGGATCGACACCTTCACATAACAAGAAAAAGAAAGTCACCTTTGACCTTTTGGAAGAGAAATTAGCTGATGATCCCTCATCAGGTCCAGAAAAGGTAATCTACATGAGTGAAGTATGCTCGGCAGTTCTAAAACCATATCTTTGCAAGGATCCAAAATTCGATTCTCGTTGGACAACTCATGTTCCTCACTACTATTAATCCAAAGCTGATACTCCTGTCCTCTTCAAATACACTAAAATTATCTCTTATGAGCTGACTGAGACTGGTGCTTCAGAATATTCATCCGAGAACAAATCGCTTGACCCCCAAGAAGGAACGAATTCTGAGGAAACAACTGAAGAAAAAAAAGACCAGAACATTTGGAGTATGTCCACTTTTAAATACTATTCCTCTGAGGATAACTCTGATGATGGATACCTTTCATCTAACTCAAATGCTTCATCTACTATCCATCATGATTTTTCTGAGGATGACACTGAAAATAGTTGGGAATCATATGCTTCATCTCCGTCTCGTCATTACGATCTCCAACTATAGGCTTACAAAAAGATCAGTCGAAAACTGCCTTAATCATCGGCTACCCACCCTCTCTCCCCTCTACTTAGGCCAAGACCTAAGTATAGGGGGGACCGATGCCATCTATGCATACCACCCTTCTCCTATCTCCCGATCGCCTCACTTCCACCCTTCTTCTATACTTAGGCTGACCAGAGCCTAAGTATAGGGGGAACTGACACCCATCTGTATATACTCTCCTCATTCACATATCCCAACCGTTTCATTTTTTTGCTCTTCTTCTATACTTATTGTTCACAGTTGAAGTATAGGGGGCATCCCGATTCCTTTTTCACTCTCTTACTCTTAGCCCGAGCTATGTCTTCTTTACACTTCTTGTGCTCTGAGGACACATCACTCGCTAGGTATAGGGGGTCTGCTTATATACTCTGTATATATATTTTACACATATCTCGTACTTTCACGTAAGTCTATATGTATTTACGGGATTGGTAATTAATTCAAAAAAAAGAAAAGAAAAGAAAACAAAAAGAAAAAGAGTTTTGCTACTAACACTTAATGTGCCCAAAATTGTTGAAAAATTGTCTTCTTATTCATTTTTGCATTAAAAAAACAAAAAAATCCCTTGCATAAAAAATCCACAAAAAACATGTCTGCATTTCACCCACCTGCACTTCATCCAGCATTTCATTCATTTGCATGTGAAAAGTCATTGGGTTATGAACCGAGTTATGAGCAGAAATCGAGAGTGGTATGGACTTGACCTTAATCCACCTAATTTTCAGAGGAACTTCATCGAGAAATAGGATTTAAGAAACTTTAGGTCTTTGACTTAATTCTTTGAGTTCGACATAACAATGTGCAGCGTTTGACTCTTAGTATCTAACCTGGTCTCTTCATTCTGGGTACAACTCTGGAATAGGGAATTAATTTGTAATCTCGCACTATGCACTTAGCTCAACTCAGACGGGATGTTGGAAGAGTGTGTGAGTTTCTTTTCTAGTAGCGTAGAGATCTAAAGACCGGAGTACGGGTTGAAATAAATCTTCGGAAAAGGGATGGACGGCTGGGCACAATTTTGTCTAAGACCCCAAAAAATGTACGGAAACAAAAAGATTCTATATCCATAGGGGCACAACAAGATCCAAGCTGAACCATCAAAAATTCCAAATACAAAGAAGCATTCTACCAAATAAATATTTGACCAAAAAGGTCCAGGATTCAAGAAAACCTGCATATCATGGTGGAGACTCGGCTACACTGGCCAGCTTCACAAGGAGAGGTGACTACACTGGCCACCCTCCAGTTCTTTTCTCCTTCTTCTAACTTCCCCCCCAATTCGATTGTGAACACAACGTGACAGACCTTAGAAGGAAATACCTGACTCCCCGAGGATGAGTTACTGGAGAGGAGATGAGCATATTAGTCTAGCATTCTGGATGGGAAGAGATAAAACCTTTCACTCACATGAGTTGATTGTTCAATATTCATAGGGTATGCTTTGGGAAGAGGATTGTTCTAAGATGACTTCTGAGCCGAAACTGTGACAATGATGTGTACAACTTGAATGCTATTGATTTTAAAATTCTAAGTCTCACAGATGTTCTGCCATACTAATAATTCAAAGATCGAGTCTAGTTTCATTTTCACCTTCACCTCATGGTCTTGGTATGGAACCCAATCTCATTTCACCTCATGGCATTTCTTTTTGATGCTCAGGGACGAGCATGGTTTAAGTATAGGGAGATGATGAATCTCATACTCATCACTCTAAACCTCATTAATTAAGCTCAAATCCCTCAAAATCATTAGCATTTCTGCATTTATTCGACATAATTACCATTCATGCATGTTTTTATAAGAATTGTATTTTAGCACGAATATCTGTGCAAAATAAGAAGCCAAAAAACACAGCCAAAATTGACCTGTAAAGAGCCTAACATCCCTGGTTTTTAACTCATTCATGCTAACTCCGAATGATCCAAAACCACTCCATTGTGTACATATCACTAACAAGAATAAATGAAAAATACAAAAAAATCACTAACCCAAATAAGTGGACCAAAAACTCAAACCCTAATTTCAGGATTTCCGGACTAAAAACATCATATCTTCTCCCACATAGTGTTCATTTTAATCCTACTCACTTTTGAACTAATGTACATTCAATTTCCTTCAAAATAAGACCAAGTTCAAGTGATTCAGAGCTCATATGTGAAAGTTGGGTTTTGGGCCTCTCTTGTACATTTCGTATTTTAGTGGTTTTTGACCTATTATTTTATGTACATACTTAACATATTTTAGTTTATTTCTCTTTCATTTATCTTCTTTGATAAAAGTCTTATTACAATGCGTAAAAAATCCAAATCCAAATTGAGCTCGAAATCAAAGAAATAAAGTGGGTCCAAGTCTTCACTAACTGTCTATACAAAATTGGGTCTTTGCCTTGTTTTATTTTATTTCTTCTTTTTCTTAATTAATAAATATCCAAAAAATAATTATATCAATGTGTAAATATTTATCTTTAATTTTATCATATTTTTTCTAGATTTTGACCTGGTTTAAAAAATTATAAAACCCCAAAAATAAAGGTATTCTATATACAAGGGATACCCCAAAAATATCACTTTATGGAATTGATCAATTTTTGATGTCTTCATGAAAGTTGTAGATCTCATCGAGACGAGCAAATTTTCATGACGAAATGTTTTCGATCCGAATCCGTTTACTATTTCTTTTGGATTTTTTAAACTATTTATTCTCTGAATTTTGTGGTGCTGACACATTTTTGGGTTTATATTTATTAGTTTTTACTAAAAAAATTAATTATTTAAGCCTCGCACGTGCAAGACACGTACCTCCCAGGCACACGCCAAGCACGTGCACCACCTGCGCCCCACCCCATTCTCTTACCGCCACGTGCAGCCTTCATGGCTGTCCGATCTCGGTCGATCGCATGACCATCATCCATCGCCTACCTCCGCACTTCCCCATTTGGAAACCTCCGCCGCTCACCCGCGATTCGTCGCGTATCTTGTGCCGACCGCACCACCGCCTTCCCACAATCTTCTCCCCACGCATCAATCTTCGAACATCGACCTTCAATCGAATCTCGTCTCGCGCATCTCGATCAGATCCCATCTTCATTCTCCCATCAGTCATTGTTCTTCTCCTAGGACCTTCCTTCTCTGGCGCATCACCTCCCTCTATAAAAAATGACGTCGCCGCCCCCAATTCAAGCATCTACCGATTCCTCCTGGCAAGGCCGGATGGTGACAGCACCAAGGCCTTGCCGTCGATGAGATCCGAGCACCCCCCCCCCCCCCCCCCCCGGCCCTCATTGCAGACGCAGCACCTCCTCGCCATCGCTGCTTCAGCTCCATCCCTCCTTGGCTGTCGAGCCAACAACATTCACCTCCGACCACCAACGTCTCCACCTCTCCACTGTTACATCAAAGACGATACGCCACCTGCTTCGCCACCGATCTTCTCCGACCACACCTCGACTCCACTACGACAACCATCTTCTTCGACAGACGCCGCCTCCACCGTCATCATCATCGACAATACGTCAACCCCCGGGCTAGCTCCCCAGTCGACGCTTCGACATCTGGCACGCATCTCCACTGTTCCGGCTGCCGGAAAACCTGCCAGCCCCTCCGCTTCACAACCCGAAGCGCCATGTGTCCACCGGAGCACCTGCTAGAGAAGACGACAACCAAACATCGTCGGACCTTCGCATACCCTCCGCCCCTCCACAGTCGTGCCGAAGGGGGCTAGCCTGAGACCCCCCACGCACATGCGTCCCGGGGGGGGAGGGGACGTCAGCACTACTTCACCAGGGGACGCGTGCGTTGCACGTACCCACTGGGCAAATTGCAAATAGGCCCCCAAACCTCCTAGTAATTGATGATTCGTCCAGACCCAAGGAGCACGTGCGCCGCACTTGTTGCATTGGGAATTTTGTGAAAGACCCCCCCCCAGTTATCGGTAACTATATATGGGTCCCCCTTTTTCATTTTAATAATTAATTTATTTATTGCAGTTATACCTCTGTATTCTTCTATTATTCTGGACCATTTCATTACATTATTTAATTATCTAAAAATAGCATTTTGTTTGTCAATTAATTCTCTACGTCTTTATATATTGTGGATATTTTTGTTATCAATGGGTAATTAATAATTACTTGTTCTGTGGAAAATTGCATACTTTGCCAATTTCGTACTCTTAAATTTACCATTGATTAACCATTGATCAAAAAACTCCCAAAAAATCAGAGATTGTAGAGTTAATTATGTTTAACATTGTGCCAAAAAAGAATTGCATTTGTATGCATAGTTTGTCTTGTAAAAACCATTTTGCATATTTTAGTGATTATCTTTTAATAGGTATTGAAACTAGTATTTTCGAGGTTTAGGATTTTTCTGAGGTCCATTACCTAGTGATAGATCTTAGATAATTTTATTAATAAAAAATAATTAGATTTAATATTTATTATAATTAAATATTGAAATTCAATTTATTTACATTTAAAAAGTCATAAAAAAATCATATTGCATTCAAAAATTATAAAAAAAATACAGTGCATTCATTTCATCATATTTTGCATCGTGGCCAAGTTTTATATTTTCCGGACATTGTTTGATTGAAAATTACATTTTAGTCCCTAAAATAGGCTAAAATTGCACTTTGCGTCTTTAATTACATTAAAACAGGTGGATAATGAGGTGGAATAGAATCAAGGATCGGAACATTGGTGAAAGAGGTGGATTCCGAAGGAACGGTCGGCCTGCCTTCCTTTAAGGGTATTGAAAGGGGGCCCTAAAATACAGGAAACAAGCGGCAAGACACACCTTAACTGCTTTCGCTCTTCCCCCCCTCTGTCTGACTCCCCCCGGAACCCCCTGCAGTGCGGTAGTGACGACTTGACTTTCACGATAGATGGGGGGCTATGGAATACACTATTGTGGTAGCCGACCGCCTCTAAAACCGCACACGAATTTTGATAGACATAATTCTAGGTTGTTCCTTTGCCTCCTTGTGTTCGACCTTGGAACTTGCCCAAGTAAAATAAACATAAAACCACGTGATTGAAAATTGATTAAACAATTGTGGTTATTTTCTTGACCGATTCCGATTGCCGCCTACAACGAAACGACAAATCACATCTTTTACGCACGATCAAATACAACACATATTTTTTAACAAGTGCAATTCCAGACCTGTCAGTTACTATATGCCTGAGTATGTACATTTTGCAGACCAATAGGTTGATGACCTAATCAAGGTCTATACACCGGCGCGCTAGTGTGCATATAAGGGCATATGAGTAATACGATCTCTCAAAGGAATCATACATGTTCATTATTAAACTGGAAGACATGAGCTCACTCATGAGATATTGGGGAGAACCAAATTCCATGCACGGTCATCTCACTTTGGAAGCTTGACTAAATTTACAGGTTTGATATATGTTTTTGGAATGTATATAATCAACACCTGGGTATGATATATGCTTTTGGAAAGCATATGATCAATACCGACTCCCAATGATCGAATGAGAAACTTAATGATGAAAACTCTGAAGTATACAATGTAAAATTGATCTTATACTTCAAGTTTATTCTGGGTCTTCCAGTATGCATTATGTACAGGTGTTAGGAATACCTGAGGGTGATGTGATCATAAACGGTTGTATAACCATGACGCTTCCATTCCTAAGGAGTGATGAAACGGGTCTGGATTTTAGTGACTCCTCATAGTAGAGAAGTAATCTGATCTTAGTCCAAATGTTGGACATTGATCTGAATGTGATTCAGATGTAATGAGAAGATTAAATTTGCGGTCTTGATTTAATCAAGCGTCTATGGGAGACCCGAGATCTGGATTTGAGATGTGATCTCAATATCCAAGTCACTATATGTGGAACAATACAATCGCCCTATCCTTATCTCCAAGTATCTGCGGAGAAATCGTACTATTCTTGAAAGTGTTCAAGAATAATTCCATAGTTGAATTATATCTAAGCATTGGGGAATTGATAATTAAATGTGATTTAATTATCTTGATGTATGTGGAAATTATCCAATATAATTGAATGTGATTTGATTATTGTGGATAAGAATAATGTGGATAGCAATATCCAATTATACATAATATATTATAAATGTGATTTATAATGTATTAGAGAGAGAGTTAATTATAGTTTACATTTGTTAATTAATTATTGATGTATATTTGATACACATTGTGTAATCAATTAAAAATGTAAATAATACTTTGTTTTTGGTTGTGAATGTGATTCACAAATTTCCAATGGCAAGATTGCAATATTCTCAAAATTAATTGTGAATTATTTTTGAAGAATAAATCACAACAAAAGTTGTTGGATATTATGGGAGAATCTCATGGAGATATGCAATCTCATGAGATTGCCTCCACCATGAGGACATGGTGGACGGCCACCAATTCCCACATGGAAATTGGTAGCAGTCCTACCTATTCCCTATGGGTAGCAATCTCCATGCTAATCTCTCCAAAATTGTATGATTTAATTTAGGATAGAATTGTATTTGATTTATCAAATATATTTGATCTAAATTAAGTCATTAAGTTGTTGGCTTTTACCAACAACAATCTTGACCATTGGATTAAACATAAATAAATCTCATCCATTGATTTTATGTGTCCCATGGATTAAGATCCATGCATCCCAAAAACCTATAAATAGAGAGGCATACCATGCTCTCTAAGGTTATGCTTTTGAAGCACATCTCTCTTCTGTCCCTCATTCTACACGTCAACTCTCTTCTCTCCTTCTTGGTGGTCATCCACCAAACCCTAGAGGAGAGAAGTTGTCGTCGCTTCACCACCGCACCGCCGCTTCGACGTTCTTCGGTTCTCCATCTTCTTTGGAGTGCTACGATCGCAGAGAAGACATTAAATCTCGAACTATGAGATCAAAAGTTCACTATGCTTGGATCAACTCGTTGGATTGTGAGGATCACGTGACTCATCCCCGCGCTCGCAAGCATCTTCTCCGACGATCAGACTTGAGACAGGAGGTCTCTTTTTGTAGGGACTCGATAAACCACACTTCAAGAGGTATTCCTCTATACTTGTTGTGGTTCTAGATGAAACGATCTGAAAATCATCCTTGGATCATGTGGTTTTTTCGCATGAAAAAAAATTTAAATTCCGCTGCATAGAACAACTAGTTCGACTAGTCGTTCTTCATCGTATTCGATACGATGCTCACACTTCCATGATGCGCTTGAGTATTATTCCATATCTTTCAAGTGGTATCAGAGCCAGGTTGAAGGTTTTGGATACGATCTGCAAACGTAGGACAACTTGGGTTTGTTAAGGTCGCGAAAGTTTTTGTCGCATTTGATTTTCGCACATCTGTTTAGTGAATAAATTCGGCTTTGTTTAAAATGTTTAAACACGAATTAATCACTTGTTTTTTTTCCCATTAAATAAAGAAACCATAGGATCTGAGTTTACGTAATTTGGATTTCGTTTGCTCGAGATATGGTTGTCTTAATGAACATGTATTCACTGTTGCGGGAACTACGATTCTTAACATGATTAATGAGTTAATTACTGTTTTATCCACCTAGAAGTGCGTGAAATATCACTTAGGTTCTGTCATAAATCAAATTAGAAATCTTTGAAAATTGATTTTGTCTAATTTGTGTTTAATTTGATTGAAATATATCAATTTTAGTAAGTAGGGGTCACTGCTGAAATTACATTCCTAATCAAGAACCATGTGATTGTCAATTAGTGAAATTTATTGTTAATTTCATGAAATAATTATGGAAAATATTTGAGAAATAGTTAATGATGATTATTTCCTTAATTGACTTGGCCTCAACTAATAAATTGATTAGATTTGATCTAGATCATAATTGGAAACACAATCAACAAACAACTTGCTTGAATAGGATTGGGAATTTGTCTAGCAAATTTCCTTATAATCAAAAATGTTTTGATTATTACTATATGATATAATTTCGATTGAAGAACCAATGATCATCTCAAGTACATATTTATCTATTTGGCATTATCCTTTCCTGAGGTGGATATGGTGTCTAGTCGGGAAGCATTGGGGTTGCGCCCACTTTCGTCGGTCCTGGCCAAGACAGCGGGTAGGGATCGATAATACCAGAGAAGTCAAGATGCATTTTTCTAATTATTAAAATTCGAAATAATACGTACTTTGATATAATACCATATATGTAATCAAGTAAAAACAATAAAGTTTGTTGATTGAATTGGATTAAAAATTAATTTAATGTGATTAAGTTAATTATATCCAATTAAAAACACTCTATTATGAATAGATGTGTATTTCCCTTGAAAGAATTTATTATATGAATGTGATTCATAATAATTGATTAAAATTTGAATTAGATATGGAGGATAACATAAGTGACATCCATGGTCTCCCGTCAAGGCGAAGGATTTCCATCGCCAGGGATTGCATATTGGAGACGCCTGTACGAAGTGACAACTCCTATATGCAAGCGCATATGGATCGGGCTCTTTGCTTCTCGAAAGAGTAAGGTCGCATGCGTAGTGACCCCAATATCGGATCCTCATATTATTGGGGCGATATTGGATTGCATATAGCGAGTACTAATCTTGTTGATGGTTGGTTCAATTAACGACGGGTCAACATCACCTTAGGGGTGATGGGCTCGGATGTTAAAGACCAAATTGGGAATGCAAGTTGGACTTGCAAGGCCGAATATGTTCTCGCTTTTTTTTATCAGAGTTGCAGATTCTCATATTATTGGGATGTAAAAAATATAAGGAAGGAGATCCCAGATCTTGCTTGAGATATAACGGTAAGTATATCTCTTACATTGAAAGTGATTAAGGGAATGAACTTTCAGTGTTGACAAGGCAAGACAACTTTGATATAAAAATTCATAAATCAAAGTAAAATGTGTGTATATATATTATATATATTTATGTAAATTTCTTATTTCAGATAAATTTTCATTAAACCCACTCAATACTATACTCAATAATAACCACTAAAATATCATGGATTGGATCCATTATTAAGATATTGTACTTGCAGTTGGACACATATTGTATGTGGTTGCAATGTGCAAGTTTCCTCATAATAATAAGGAGTGACAATTAAATAGACAATAGGACTACAACCCTATGGATTGTATGTTTCTATAATCTTGATCCCTCATTGAATGTACTTCGGAAGTGACATGTCAATGATGATCGTAATTGTCAAATAATCCTTATAAAATCTAAGAGGATGTTCTGGCATACATATGTGCTCTTGACATTTAATCATGAATGACATGGTTCTCTGCATCATGCAGAATGGTAGCTCTATAAGAGATGATGTATTCAAATCGTTTGAGTACCTGCCTGAACCTAAGTCTTTAAGAGTTAAGATGTATGCATATATGATGAGTGTCATCATTCTACTATCTATACTCTGATCATTCATGAAGCTTCAGAATATTCATATTGTATGAACTGAATGAAGCATGTACAAATGATGAAATGCTCTTATATTGAAATCTTTTGAATTCAGCATAAGAGATCCTTCATCTAAAGCAATGGTTGTTTTATAGATAAAGGGAGCATAGTGGAAGCTAAGGTCAGACCCAGATTAGAAGGAAAGTCAAGAGTTGACTGCACTTCTATGGTTTCCACACACATATGACATCCAAAGGGTTGGATGAATGCCAATATTGCATTGAGCCGATGTGTTGATAGTATGACTATAAATCTATCTAGATTCCTTAGAGAAAGAATTAGATAGTACAACAGAATAATCTGCATATAATCATTGAAATTGGCTTACTTCTTTTATAAGATAAGGTCTAATAATTGTATCTCAATCTTCTAATGACACTTGCTAGTTGCATATGTATTAGAAGATTAGAAACTTGATCTTATTGGTTTAAGAGTCATCCACATGGATATTGATGCAATTGTTGCAACAATCTCTATTGGATTGATAGACTTCATAATTTCAGTGGAAGAGCCCTTAGTCTTACAGAATGTCTCTATGACCTAGATATTAGAGTACCTTCATTGTTTATTTCTAAATGTTGGAAATAAACGTGAATTCTGTAATACACCTATCATAAGGAGTATGATGGAGATATTTCAAATAGTAATCTAAAATCTTGTGGACTCTACTAAATTAGAAAAAATAATGAATTGTTCATTAACATTTCTAATACTGAAATTAAACCTTAAAAGATCAATAGGAGAATGAAGATCATTTGATGATGATCTGGCATCAAGCCTTGGACATTTGTCTGTTGATGTGATCAATAGATTAGTGAGAGATGAAACTTTAGATTATATAAAAGGTTCAAATCTTACATACTTGTGAATATTGTATTCAAAAGTAAAAATGTCCAATACACCCTTCCTTAGAATGGTGTAAGATGTCATGGTATTCAAGATCTCATGCATATTGATGTATGTGAATCATCTATATCAGAATAAACATTATGGATATGTGATATCTATTAATGATTATTTGTGATATGAGATTTCTTCTCTTCACTTAGAAAACTTTGAAATGTTCAAAGATTTCACAATTTTGGTTTAGATAAAAAGTTTGAAGTAAGATTAAATGAATATTTGATCTAATCTAGGTAGTCACTACCTAATAGATAAATTCATGGAATACCTTATAGAGATATGAATGTCATTTCTAGCTCAATCCTCCTAATGTACCTAAACTCAAGAGAGTTGTGGGGAGATACAATTAGATCATGTATGACATGATTTGATCAATGATGAATTTTAGTATAATTACCTATTAGTTTCCAGGTATATATGAAGTAGAGACTACAATATTTCCCTAATAAGATTCCATGCAAGTAAGCTGGAACTTAGCACTTGAGAGAGCTGCTTCATTAGAAAAATAAAGGATGGTATTGGATACCTACTTTATGACCTTGAGATTCTTAAAAGATTTCATATCTAAGAATGTGATTCTTAGATGATGAGACTCTTGAGAATCAAGATGAAAATGAAGTAAAGGAGCTTATGTGGTCTTGAGAAGATAATGAGGCTCCTAAAATTGGAAACTAAAAAGACAATTAAAGATGAAACACTAATGCCTATTCAAATAAGTTTGAAGATGGATTCCATGTGTCAGTTGAATCTGACAATGATCTGACTTCATGTGATGAAGCTTCTGAAGATCATAGCATGGAAATATGGATGTTAGCAATAAAGTCTAAAGTAGACTTCATATACAAGTGGTGTATATGGACTCTTGAGGATCCACCTATATGGGTAAGATCCATTAAGGTGTAAATGGATCTTCAAGAGAAAGAGGATATCTGATGAAAAAGTAGAGACCTTCAAAGCACGGTTTGTGGCCATGAGTTGCATACCGAAGAGAAGACATCGCTTGCGATGAGACTTTCTCTCCATTGACCTTGCTTTAACCCATCATAATATTGCTAACCATAGCTACACAACTTGACTAAGACATCTTCATGATGTGAGTCAAGATTGCATTCCTATATGAATACCTCTCTGAGGATATTCACATGAAGTAGCCCAGGGCTTCATGGTTGAGGAAAGAAAGGTGTGCAAGCTAGAGAACTCCATCTGTGGACTCAAATATGCTTCTTGTAGTTGGAATATTGGATTTGATAAAACCATAAATGTTATGGTTTCAGATAGAATCTTGATAAACCATGTGAAGCTTAGTGGGAGTGCCATTGTGTTCATCGTGCTAAATGTTGATATCCTAATCATTTGGAATGATCTAAGGATGATAATAATAAGTGTTTTATAATCTGGTTGTTCCATACCTTGAGATATGATCTCAAGGATACCAATTAGATTATAGATCTGAAGTTGTTCAGAAGCAAAGAAAAGAGGGTATTGGGACTGTCACATTAATGGTATACCTTGGACATTTCCATGGAAAATTCCAAGAAAGGATTCTTTCCCTCAAGATATGGTACTGACCTATCTAAAGGAATAGAACCTCAAATCAAGAATCCAGGTGTATGCTAGATGTGTACAAAAGCCAGATGTCTTCCATGCAGTGGGAGTAGTAAACGGTTATTGATCCTACTATGATGATTAAATACTTGATTGCAGTAATAACAATATCTTCAAAAATGATGAAACTTAGAGATAGTAATCTCAAAGTCTTATCTTCAAAAGTTTAAGACCTTGTAGATAGTGATATGTAAGGGTCTTAACTGTAGATACCATATGAGATAGAGATGTCTGGGAATAAAGGTATTCTGTTAAGGATTGTGGGAATACTATTTATAATAATTATCGAGTTATAGTGTCAATAACACTATAACAAAATTTAGTATTGGTTGCATAAGATGCAAGATTCGTATTAGATGCGAGCACTATTACTAGGGGATATGCAAGTGCCGTAAAAGGACTTGGCGTAGTCTCTTGGAAATAGAGTGACTGATCAACTTACCTGGCTATTTTCTAAATAGCTTATGATTGTCACATGAGTGTGGGTTTAAATGATTAAGCTCATTAATGGCTCTTTGGGCTAGTGGGAGATTGTAGGACATGTGAGCCCACAGTGAGCCATTATGCAATAAATATTATTGCGAATATCATTCCCGAATCTAAAATGAAGAATAAATAATTTGCATAATAGGTCCCTTAGTACAATTAGGGTTATGTACCTTGGCCATCTTAATGATCATACAGCTGTTGATTCAATTATTGAATCATAGAGGCTGGTGCTTGGATGAATATCTAAAGAGTTAGAATGAGGACTCATCAAGCACCGTCAAATGATTGTTGAGAGATGATCTCCAGTCTGAGTAGGAGATGAAAATCCTTTCTCATTTAGGCTAATATCTGACAAACCTCTTGATGCAGTTCCTCTTAAAGAGTTGACTTAACGAGATCGAGAAAGCCAAAGTCCTATATCGTAAGCTGTCACGATATAGGCATGCATCCTCTGATCAGAGACAGATGTGTTACTATATGTCTGAGTATGTACATTTGACAGACCAATAGCTTGATGACCTAATCAAGGTCTATACATCGGCGTACTGGTGTGCATATAAGGGCATATGAGTAATACGATCTCTCAAAGGGAACATACAGGTTCATTATTGAACCGGAAGACATGAGCTCACTCATGACATATTGGGGAGAACCAAATTCTGTGCACGGTCGTCTCGCTTTGGAAGCTTGACTGAATTTTTAGGTTTGATATATGTTTTTGGAAAGTATATGATCAACACTTGAGTATGATATATGCTTTTGGAAAGCATATGATCGATACCGACTCCCAATGATCGAATGAGAAACTTAATGATGAAAACTCTGATGTAGACAGTGTAAAATTGATCTTATACTTCAAGTTTATCCTGGGTCTTCTAGTATGCAGGATGTACAGGTGTTAGGAATACCTAAGGGTGATGTGATCATAAACGGTTGTATAACCATGACGCTTCCATTCCTAGGGAGTGATGAAACGGGTCTAGATTTTAGTGACTCCTCTCAGTAGAGAAGTAAGCTGATCTTAGTCCAAATGTTGGACATTGATCTGAATGTGATTCAGATGCAATGAGAAGATTATATTTGCGGTCTTGATGTAGTCAAGCATCTATGGGAGGCCCGAGATCTGGATTTGAGATGTGATCTCAATATCCAAGTCACTATACATGGAACAATATTATCGCCCTGTCCTTATCTCCAAGTATCTGCGGAGAAATCGCATTATTCTTGAAAGTGTTCAAGAATAATTCCATAGTTGAATTATATCTAAGCATTGAGAAATCGACAATTAAATGTGATTTAATTATCTTGATGTATGTGAAAATTATCCAATATAAATAAATGTGATTTAATTATTATGGATAAGAATAATGTGGATAGCAATATTCAGTTATTCATAATATATTATAAATGTGATTTATATTGTATTAGAGAGAGAGAGCTAATTATATGTATTAATAAATATATTATAAATGTGTTAATTAAATATTTATGTGTATTGGATACACATAGTGTAATTAATTGAAAATGTAAGTTATATTTTGTTTTGGGTTGTGAATGTGATTCACAAATTTCCAGAGGCAAGATTGCAATATTCTCAAAATTAATTGTGAATGTTTTTTGAAGAATAAATCATAACAATTTTTTTTGGAAATTATGGGAGAATCTCATGGAGATATGCAGTCTCATGAGATTGCATGAGATTGCCTCCACCATGAGGACATGGTGGACGGCCACCAATTCCCACAAGGAAATTGGTAGCCATCCTACCTATTCCTTATGGGGAGCAATCTCCATGCTAATCTCTCCATAATAGTATGATTTAATTTAGGATTGATTTGTATTTGATTTATTAAATTTATTTGATCTAAATTAAGTCATTAACTTGTTGGCTTTTATCAACAACAATCTTGGCCAATAGATTAAACATAAATCAATCTCATCCATTGATTTTATGTGTCCCATGGATTAAGATCCATGGATCCCAAAACCTTATAAATAGAGAGGAATACCATGCTTTCTAAGGTTTATGCTTTTGAAACACATCTCTCTTCTCTCCCTCATTCTACACGTCAACTCTCTTCTCTCCTTCTTGGTGGTCGTCCACCAACCCTAGAGGAGAGAAGCCGTCGTCGCTTCGCCACCACACTGCCACTTCGACGTTCTTAGGTTCTACGTCTTCTTTGTAGTTCTACGTTCATGAAAAAGGCATTCGATCTCGAACTACGAGATCAGGAGTTCACCGTGTTTGTATCAACTCGTTGGATTGCGAGGATCATGACTCATCCCCGCGCTCGCAAGCATCTTCTCCAACGATTGGACTTGAGACAGGAGGTCTCTTTTTGTAGAGACTCGATCAACCATGCTTCAAGAGGTCTTCCTTTATACTTGTTGTGGTTCTAGATGAAACGATCTGAGAATCGTTCTTGGATCATGTTGTTTCATCACATGAAAAAAATTTAAATTACCCTGCATAGAACAACTTGTTCGACTAGTCGTTCTTCGTCATATTCGATACGACACTCACGCTTCCGTGATGCGCTTGAGGATTATTCCATATCCTTCAACTTGCACTTGTACATTAGTTATGGGAAGCCGAGTGTTTGCTAGATGTGTACAAAAGATAGATATCTGCCATGCAGTGGGAGTAGTAAATATTACTAATCCTACTAAGGAGATAAAACACTTGATTGCAGTGATTGCAGTGATCTCAAAGTTTTATCTTCAAGAACTTAAGACTTTATAGATAGTGATCTAAAAGATCTTAATTATGGATACCTTAGGAGATAAAGATCTCCAGGAATAAGGGTATTCTGATAAGGATTATGGAAATACTAGTTATAATACCTATTAAGTTGGTGTCAAGGACACTATACTTGACAAGATTGAGTATTGATTGCATAATATGCAACATTCGCATTGGATGTGAGCACTGTTACTAGGGGATATGCAAGTGTCGTAAAATAACTTAGTGTAGTCTCTCGGAAATAGAGTGACTGATTAGCTTACCTAGATATTTTTCTAAATAGCCTATGATTGTCACATAAGTGAGGGTTTAAATGATTAGCCCATTAATGGCTCTTTAGGCTAGTGAGAGATTGTTGGACATGCGAGCCCATGACGAGCCATTATGCAATAAATGTTATTGCAAATATCATTCCCTAATCTGAAATGAAGAATAACTAATTTGCATAATAGGTTCCTTAGTGTAATTAGGGTTATGTACCATGGCCATCTTGATGATCATACAACTGTTGATTCAATAGTTGGATCATAGAGGCTGGTGCTTGGATGAATATCTAAGGAGTTAGATTGAGGACTCATCAAGCACCGTCAAATGATTGTTAAGAGATGATCTCCAGTCTGAGTAGGAGATGGCAATCCTTTATCATATAGGCTGATAGCTGACCGACATCTTGATGCAGGTCCTCTACATAGGAATAGAGATTCGGAGATGTAAGATTAGTTAGGTCAAAGAGTTGACTTAACGAGATTGAGATAACCAAAGTCCTATATCGAATACAGTCACGATATAGACACGCATCCTCTAATTAGAGAAAGATGTATTAATATATGTCTGAGTATGTACATTTGGCAGACCAATAGGTTGATGACCTAACCAAGGTCTATACACCTACGAGATGGTGTGCATATAAGGGCATATGAGTAATACGATCTCTCAAAGGAATCATATAGGTTCAATTCTGAACCGGAAGACATGAGCTCACTCATGAGGTATTGGGACAGATCAAATTCCATGCATGGTCATCATATTTTATAAGCATAACACGAATTTGAAGGTATCATATACGCTTTTGGAAAGCATATGATCAATACCAAATCCCAATAACCAAGATTGAGAAACTTGTTGATGAAACCCTGAAGATGACAGTGTAAAATTGATCTATATCTTCGAGTTGATCACAGGTCTTCCAGTATAATGTACAGGTACTAAGAATACATGAGGGTGATGTGATCAACAATCGATTGTATAACCATGATGCTTCCATTCTGAGGGACTGATGAAACATGTCTGAATTTTAGTGACTCCTCTCAGTAGAGAAGCAATCTGATCTTGGTCCAAGTGTTGGACATTGATCTAAATGAGATTCAGATGCAATGAGAAGATTAGATTTGCGGCTTTGATTAAATCAAGCATCTCTGAGGGATACGTGATATCTGGATTTGAGATATGCTCTCAATATCCAAGCCACTATACATGGATCATACAATCACCATGTCCTTATCTCCAAATATCTACGGAGAAAGCGCATTATTCTTGAAAGAGTTCAAGAATAATTCCAAGGTTGAATTATATCTAAGCATTGAGAAATGGATAATTAAATGTGATCTAGTCAAATGTGATTTAATTTGAGATTAATTACATTGATTTATAAATATTAATTAATTTAAATTAAATCACTTGTTGTTGTATTTTACCAACAACATCCTAACCGTTGAAAGGAACACAAATGAACCTCATTTGTTGATTGTGTGTTGTCCATGGATTGGGATCCATGCTCCCAAAACCCTATATAAGAAGAGGCATGCCTTGTTCTTCGACGCAAACACACCGACTTGATGAAGTATCTCTACTCTCTCTCTCATTCTCTCGTGCCCTCTTCCTCCTCTCTCTTGGGTGGCCGTCCACCCTACCCTAGAAGCAAGAAGGCCCTCATCGTCGCCTTGCGTTGTGCTTTCAAGACTCTTAGTACTCCATCTTCTTTGGTGCTTCTCGCTCACGAAGAAGACATATGATCTCGTGTGACGAGATCAGGAGTTCCCTTGCTTGGACTTATGAGATCACCGCGACTCATCCCCGCACTCGCAAGCATCTCCTCCAAAGATCGGACTTGAGACAGGAGGCTTCTTCTCTTAGAAGCTCGATCGCAACCATGCTACAACAGATGTTCCTATATCTACCATGTGGTTAGACAAAACGATTCATAAATGGTTTATGGATCATGAGGTTTCGTCGTTTAATTTTTTGAAAATTCTACTGCACCGAGCAACTAGTATGTCTAGTCGCTCTTGATCGTATATGATACGATCATCACGCTTCCATGATGCGCTTAAGAATCCTCCCATATCCTTCACAGGGATTGTTTCTTTTTAAAATTTTTCAAAAAGATGTCTCATGAGGGGAGAATCATGGAATGCGGTGGAAAAACATGATGCATGTAGAGATAGAGATCATACATGATGCCAACAAACTACATGCAAGTGATCTGCACAGAATTGAAAACCTAAGCTAACACAAGCAAAAAGCAGTAAAAACCGTATCCTAAATCAAAAGCTCCAACTTAAGAATGAATTGTTTTTTAAAATCAGTGAATTATGCCTAAATGTGGATTAGGGATAGTTTACTTTAGTCATTTAATCAATCAGTCATGCACCCCTAGGCTCCATGAAATCACGTGAAACAAATAAAACTCGGTAAAAACCAAAAACATAAGGTGAGGTCCCCCTACTACATCGTCACCTGGCGAAACAGACCTTGAAGAATATGTTAAAGTCCAGGTACAACTCGTAATGTCCTTAGTGTACCCCTTCTATAAAAGTCAAAAACAGGCAATCACCCCTTCCTCTCTCACAAAATACAAAAAATATCTAACAAAAGATAAAAAATAAAAAATAAACTACTAACTAATTATGCTCCTATACAACCAACTCATAGAGAAAGAGTCAGTCTCTGCACTCTCAACTGGTTCGGCTTCTGAAGAAGCCGACTGATCCTGTAGGTCCTGCAAAATTTCATTAGCCAACACAAATACAAAAACCGTAAAAATCAAAGAAAACACAAAAACTATAAAAATCAAAGAAAATCGATGAAAACCATAAAAGTTGTAAAACAAAATGAAAGAAAAATCAAAGAAACTAAAAAACCATAAGAAATCACGAAGAAAGAAAAATCACAAAGTAAAGTCAAAAACTGAAGTATATCTAATGCCTCCCCAACAATAGCGTCATTATGATAATCGGATTTTGTCGGTGGTTAATAAAGGTCAGAGTCCATGTAGAAGAAAATGTAGAGACAAAACCGATTGATCAAACAAAAATTCAAGAAAATATGAGAGAGAGAGAAAATGAAGTGAATACATGGCTTTTCTCTCTTATTTTACCTACACTTTAATATTTATCTAGATAAGTATGCCTGGGTTGAACTCAAGGAGAAGAATATATATCTCACTATTTTTGAAGAAAAAGAGGTATTTCGTGATTTTTATTTCTTCCTAACAGAAAGGAAGAAAAGAACTCAAAACATCTACGACTTGAGAAAATCAAAGCATAATGATAACGCAATGAAAATTCACGAAAAATACCAAGAAACCTCGCTCGGGTAATTGTGTAACTACCCTAGAGAAATCAATGAAAAATTATGTTAAAAAGAGGTCCAAATGGTCTAAAGAGTACAAGGGTAGAATTGTAAAGAAAACAAGAAATTAGTCTTGCAATTTGGTCCTTGTTCAAGGTCTAAAATGAAAAGAAACTAAAATTATTACATTTAGGTCCCTGTGCGAAGACCTAAATGTAATATCTGGAAACTTTTCTGGAGAGGCTGAATTTCTAGAACTGGCGATGATTTCTCGACAAATGTTCTGCCAGTTCACGCGAACGCCGAGATTAGATTACAAGACGCGATCATGGTTGTTGAAGCTGGACACGGGGCGTAAGACTACGTGCCTGGTTTGTTCTTAATGTTATTCCCTCTTCTGACACAAGTGACGACTAGGGCATCTTCTCAGAAGTATATCCGTCCTATAGTTGCTTGAATAGACCTCCTACAGGGCTATAGGGGTGACTCCTTCACCCATCGAGCTCGCTTGCGGTGGAAATGTTTCAAGGATGACGGAGATGACTGCTACGACGACTGTAAACACTTACGATTTCAAACCATAAGTTCCTGATTGTGTCACGATCGATTGATGAAGAAGAAGTTGAATGCAACTCTAGACGATGAAAGGAAGATGCTCTAGAGGTCTTGATGCTCCTGTAAGAAAATTAATGCCCGGTCCTCTATCGAATTGGCCAAGAAATGTTAAGGTTTATAGTTAAGAGATAGCTTCCAGACAATGATGTTTCACATGATGGTGCGAGGCATTTTGATAGAAATTGAATTGGATGTGGAGTGGATTTTTGAGTGTAATTGAAAGTTGTATGATTAACCTATCTTATGATGTGATTAGATACTCTAATCAATACACGTTGATCTAGGAATTAAAAGGGAAAATTGGATGAATTCACCTAGGAAGAAGAAGGTATATTACCTTCCTGGTTGTCGCTCGACGGGGCGGTGTTCCCGGAGCTCAATGTCACGTACAGTGGCGATGCAAGGACGAAGACGTCCTTGGAACCCTCCTCTGACGATTATACTTCCATATAGAGAAAGCCTCAGGCCATGTCATGGCTGGAATGAGGCGGAGCAAAGCGAGGAAGGTAGTTGGTTGGCCACTGGTTACTGGAACTGGAAATAGTTAGGATAGTTGGTTGACGCCAACTTTGGAGAATTTTATAGGAAGATCTGTAGGGAGTTAGGTGGAGATCGATGGAGGGCGTATAACTAGGATGTTAGGGGGTAGATTAAAGGATTATGATTGAGCGAGGAGGTTAAGATGAGAGCGGGATAATTATGTGAAGATAGGCAGGTAGAACAGAAGTAAATTGCTTCTTGTTGGGGAAGAAGCACCAGGTGCTGACACGTATCAGCTCGTGGTTGGCCAGATGGAATAATACAGTGTAAATTATAGAATAAATAGTAAATCATTGTATTTTAAATAGGTATAAAATAAAAAGTGTAAATAATTAATTTATCTAATCTATGGAATAATTAGTTTTTTGCAAATAATAAATAATTAATAAAATATATAAATTATATTAACAAATAAAAATATAGTATACTTAATAAATAGCTAATTGATTTTTTAATTCAATAAATTAATAAATATTATACCCTTTTTACATTTTTTAATTAATAAGATTATAAATAAAGTATTTGTGAATTTCTGTGGATTTTAATAAATTAATTTAAATATATTAATATATACAAGTATAAGTTATGTAGTTCAATTTAATCTATAAATTAGGGTTTTTGATTAATTTAAAATAATAAACAAGCTCTAAAAATTCTGATATAAATCATGGTTAAAATACAAGATAAGAAAATAATTAATAATTATAGAATCATTAAAACTATAATATAATGTTCTAAATAAAATAAATAACCCAAAACCCCATTGTCACTAGGTTCTAAAGCTGACTTTTTGTAAACTTCAATTTTAGTGAAATTAGTTCCACTAATTAGAAAATATTATTTTATGAAGTTCAAAGGTGAGTAGAGTAAAATTAGTGTTCGTATGAGAAAGTTCTGATGTTCGGATTTTGAGATTTTGATAATTAACTAGTTGAATTTCTTTGTATATATATAAGATATTATTTTTAACTTATTTCTATATTTTTCTATGCATTTTTAGAAATAAGTAGGAAAAGGATTTGGTGAAAAATATTTTCATATGAATTAGTTAAAAATTAATGAAGATTTGATAATTATTTTATAAATAGTGAAGAGTGTATATAGAGTGAATAATTAATTTTTTTATTGTTTTCTTTCTTGATCTCCCTCTCCTTATTTATTTGTCGACCATTCCATGCTGACTTGATCTTGGGGGTTAGGTTATAAATATATCTTTTAGCTATATTTTTTTTATGAGTCACATTGTACATATACATAGTTACAATATGCCTTCATTTTGTTTTCTTTATTTTTATTTTTTAATTATTTACAAGTTTTGACTGCATAAAAGCACATTTTTATTCATGAATGTGGTTTTATTAAAAGATGGAAATTAATGAGTATTTACATGTATTTGTTAAGGGTTTTAAAGTAAAATGCAGACAGAATGATAATGAATCATGGATTCATCAATTGAGTACTTTGGAGAGCTTCTGAGATTGGAAGTTTTGGTGATATTTTTATTCTACTCTCATTATTGCAGTATATACTAAGACATATCTCTTACACACACATTGAGAGTGACAATTAGAGGGGTTGAATTCCTTTTTATTAATCCTTAGATCAACATAGAGTTTTAAGATTCCTAAAGCCTAGCGTTCTAGGTTAAAACAAGACTTATAAATTCACTTGCACATGTCAGGGATCTCACTAATTAAACTGACTCTCTAATTCATTCTTTATTTATTATCTCGAGGAAGAGCTTAGATTAACTATAGGGGGTGATAAATCACAGATTTATCACCATTAATCAACAATATTATCTCTCTTGCTTAAGTTAATCATCATGAATCATTATCTAATTAGCACTATTTACTAATTATTGTATTGTACATAATTGACATTAATTAATATATAATAATATAACCCTATTATTATGCTAATATTTTATATATTTATTTCTCATTAAAAATCAAATAAAATTAGATTATATTTTCTAAAAATAAATTAACACAAAATAAAAATAAAAATACAAAATAAAAAAATAAAAAAAATCAAAGAAAGATGTTTAATATTATTTTAGTTATATTTTAATCTTTTTATGAATATATTACCTCTGATCTCTTTGACTTCTACATGAAAGTTGTAGATCTCATTGAGATCTACAACTTTCATGTTCATAACTTTTTTTCTTTCATCTTCTAACTATTTCTTTATAATTATTCTATATTTTCTCTAATTTCTTCAATTCTGATTGGGCCACGTGGCATCTTCATATTGAGTCACATGGCCCAGTTCTTTTATCGCCAACTGTACCTATTGTTAATCGTTAGATCATCTCGCCTTTGCATCATGACCGTTCTTTTGTGCCCTGATTACGACCGCTTGATCTGATGTGATCAAAAGCTCATCATTCGCCCTTCCATGCCTAAATCTAGGCCATTGGATCTTAATCCAGAAGTCATCACTAACTTCCAATTGTTCACTCTCCTAGTCCAGACCACCCCATCTTCTCCTAATTATTCCAACCACCTCTAGTAGTTTTCTGACCAACTGCCACTGCTATCCTCTTCTCCTAACATCAGTGATCCTCGCCCTAATACTAACTTCCCTTAATTTCTAACCTACTTTCATCTACAATTGGTTGAAACCACCACCTTTGTTTGACAACTCCGAAACTTCCATCCTATCAAAAATTTAACGCTGAACAACTTCCCATCCATCCAGCCACTCAGAGAAAAACTTTCGAGCTTCACCAACCCTTCCAGTGACAGAGGAATTTGGTTTTAACAACGTCGGCCGAGGGTGTTCTCCGACGAAATGCATGTCCCTATCGACGTGTTGTAGCGAAGCTATTTGCTGCTCGAGCTTCATCTCCTAGATAGAGATCTGGAGCGAAGATCATAGTTCGTGGAACTCCAATCCAGGTCGTCTTCTTCTTCGTTCTACTCCATTCTTTATTACTTTAGGTAAGAAGATATATTTCTTTTCTATGGTATTCTTTAATTTTCACAGCTCTTTAGAATGATCCAAGATCAGAATCATGATGATTAGATTCTTTACCATGGATCCTTAATACACGCAGAAGAGGTCAATCTCAGTGCTTCTTATTCTATCGCAACCTCCACCTCATTCCATATTCTCCTTCACTACTGGAGGAGAACCCAAAAGGGTGTCATCTTCTACATTCAATCGACCCTCCATTTCACTCACTATCGTATCCGAATACTTCCATTTTGCCTCGATTATTGTCATCTAACCATGCAGGTTCAAGAATACCTTCATTGGTTGGAAAAGATAGAGGAGCTCCAATCTGGTGTTTAATTCCTAGTGCTCCTCTTTCTCCATCGATCGTATGACGGTCACGCTCCTTCGGTGACATAGCACCATCTTTGCGAGCCTATCAAACCTCTTCCTCGACCTTCAAAGCACCTTTTAGACGACACCGAGGCTGTGGGACTCTAGTCAGATCCTCATCTCTGCGCAGTTGTGCAAGGTAGAGAAGAAGATCCAAGATGCGCAGTTGCCATTAGATCAAGCCAAATTGGGCGTGATCTAACAGCTGATCAGAGGCCATGTCATCAACTACAGACCTCAGTTTAGGATATCAAGCCTGCAGCCTCGTAAGCACCCTAGCCAAAGTCAAAGCACAGCAGATTGCCACATGGCTCAAGCCACTCCTTTGACCCGAACATAAGGTCACATGCTTTCTTGGACATGATTGTGGAAAATTTGCAGTTGTTTCCTTGCTGGTCTTCTTAGTTGCAAAAATACCCCAACGTCAGGGGTATCTAATAAAATCCAAGGCTTTTTTATTAATTGCATATTAGTCCTTCTAGGGACATGTTTGTTAGACATGTGCTATGTTTTCTTAAATTTTTATTACATTTATGCATATTGGTTGTTGATTATCTTTTCATTTATAGATCCAATTAAAGTGATTTTGGTCTCATTTGAAAGTTATCTTGTTGCTTTACCTATTGATGTGCTTAATTGATGTTTTTGTTGAAACAATCATGTTTCTTCTAAGTGCTCAATTTGATTCTTAAATGAAGTAGAAAATGAAGTCTTAATGATTAATTGAACTTGATATCCTTACTAATTCTTGAAGACCAATTAATAATTGATTTTGATCATTATTGATAAACTAATAACTTGTTTAATTATTGGCTAAACTTATTTGAGTAACCAAGTGAAATTATATACCAATTTTCCTGTGAAACTACTTTCAAGATTAAGAATTGCTCAAATCTATCGGTGGACCATTCCACCATAATTGATATTAAAAAATTCACGAAATTCATGTGGTCAACTGTATTCATTTATTGTGTTTCTAATTGCATTGTGAGAGACTTAAGTTCACGTATTGTGAATTATTGTTTCCATCTAATTTAAGTGCATAAAGATGTGTTGAAAATCGACACTCTTGTGTATTGTGCATTTGCTCAACATGATAACCCTAAGAATTGCTATCTAAAATATTTGACATTTAAATTTCTTCACTAAATTGCTCGGATGCTTGTGTTCGACCCTAGACTTCCCAGGTTATAAAATAAAGCCGAATCCTCCTCGCGGAGATTACGCATTCGGTTCTATATGACACGCTAAGTGCTTGTACTACAACGAATCAATATTAATACATGAATTTAGCTCTCCATCACATGTGGGAAAATACCAGGGCCAGCCACTAACCAATAGGCCTTACCACCAACCTTAGGGTGGTCGTTTTGTATCGTACTTTCAACTTCAGTCTCAATACCAGCATCACACATCTCTATAGTACAAAGGCAACTTGAGATAGTCTCAACCGTACCCACAGCCGCAGTACCATCATCCACAGTCACACCATCATTATGTGGCTGGACAACAGTTGTACCCCACTCCTCCATACAAACAATATCAGCTTACTCCTCCTCAACAATCACATCAGCAGACCCAGCCTCAGCCTCCCAGCCAATAGCCACAACATGGTCTGCACGGTGAAACTTCTGAGGCGATTCCATTGAACCCCAACCTTGATTGCTTGTCCCAACTCGTGAAGGGTCTAGTAGAGATGCGAAAGAATCTAGATGACCTGATGGTCACAAAAACTCCTATCCAACTCCAGGTCGAAGCAAATCCCAATATTTCCAGACAAAAGAGTAGGTAGAATGTTATATACCGGCAGTGCCTGTAGAGTCAGATGATTGTAATATTGCTTTAGCTAATGTTGTAAATCTGGAGCGGTAGGGCTTTGCCTCCATCTGCTACAAGAAAAGGGAAGAATAAATCTTTGATAGGTGAATCGTCATCTTCTGCATCAGCCGCACCAGCTACACGTTCAGGTGTGGAAGAAGAAGGAGGCGGAGCCATGCCACTATCACCCACCACCATATCCACCAACAAAAAGAACAAAAAAATCAAAAAAATAAACATACCAAAAATGTAATCACAATCGATGTGAAGCCACACAAGTCATAGAGGAGCTAGCACCAACAACCGATCCAACGGTAGCCGACAGAGAAGAGACCACACTGTTTGCTTGTCCACCAACAACAACACTTTCACTTCCACTAAGTACACCTTTTTGTAATTCGGATGGACAAAATATCATGGACAAGCATTTTGTTGTAAAGAAGAACACTAATTCTGATTTTGGCACTGTAAATATTCCTTTTCCTGATGCAATAGAAAAATCCAAAAAAATGCAACGAAAAAGTGCATTATATGATCGAGTTGTGGATATTCTAAAAAACATGATAGTTGAAATACCATTGATAAAATCCATGGAATGCATGCCCGCTGTAAAGAAGGGCTTGAAGGATATGAGTACAAACAAGCGTCAATCGAACAATAATAACAGATTCCATCAAGTTGAGAGGCACATCCTCACCATGGCTACAGTTGCAGCCATCAGCAATCTCCTACAGAAGAAGCAAGATAATAGAACACCTTTAATCAGATGTGATATTTTCAACCAAGTCTTTGAGCGAACACTTCTTGACAGTGGTTATTCCATCAACCTCTTGCCCTCATCATTATTACAAGAATTTGGGCTGGGTCCATTGAAGCATACACACATGATCCTTCAATTCACTGATCCATCATCGAGAGATCCTGAAGTCTGTTGGAAGACATTGTGATAAAGGTGCAAGATATGCAGTTTCCTGTTGACTTTCTGGTCCTTGACATGTACTTCCCTACACCATTACTTCAGAACCCTATTATCCTTAGATGATCATTCTTGTGCATCACAGAGGCGTAGTTGACTATGGGTTTGGAAAGATCACATTCGGCTTGAGCAATCAAAGAGTTACCATAGACATGGTTAGCGAGCCAAAAGTAATATTTGATGAAAGTCATGTAGCACTGCCTAAAGCAAACTGCGACTTTATTACAGAGTATAGAGTTACAATACAATCTTTGAATGACTCATGGACTCTAGAAATCTGCACCAGAGGAGGATTGGGAAAGCACAGTCGACACAAGCCTCGATGGCACTTCAAAGACAGAATCTGATTTGTTGATGCATCTCTTTGAGTCAGACGATTCATGTCATGGCCCTGCGTGATTACTCATGGACTTTGGGTGGCTCCTCTTCCTTCAATGTTGCACCGCCAGGCGCCCGCATCTCCAGTTCCGACGATGTCGTGGCCCTGCGCGACCTCCGCGCCGCCCGTGTGAGGCCGTATCGCCCTTCACCACCGCCCATGTGTTGCGCCTCCTCCCGCTGAGCCCTCCGCCGCCAAGGACCGCCTTCAGCCGCCCCGCGTGTGCGGCCCGATCTACAACAACCACCACCGGCTTTTCATGCGCGCCCCATGTGCGAACCACTCGCCGTTGACCTCCGTGCTCCGCCGACCTCCGTGATCTCCCGCAGCCGCCACGCCATTCTAGTGAGGAAGGAGAGGGGGGCGACGGCCAGGCCCCTCTCATCTTTTTGGGAATGAAAATAGAAACGGCCAGGAACCCTAAAGGTGGGAATATTTTAATTGGAAAATTTACATGAAAGCCCCTCAAGGGTTTCCGAATTTATAGAAACATCCCCGAGCTTCAGAAACATTTGGGTAATTTTCACTTTTTACCCGAAACGTTTATGTTTTTATGCCATTTACTCATGGACTTTGGGCGTCTCCTCTTCCTTCAATGTTGCGCCGCCAGGCGCCCGCATCTCCAGTTCTGACAATGTCGTGGCCCTGCGCGACCTCCGCGCCGCCCGCGTGAGGTCGTATCGCCCTTCACCACCGCCCATATGTTGCGCCTCCTCCCGCTGAGCCCTCCTCCGCGAAGGACCACGTTCAGCCACCCCGCGTGTGCGGCCCGATCTACAACAACCACCACCGGCTTTTCATGCGCGCCCCATGCGCGAACCACCCGCCGTTGATCTCCGCGCTCCACCGACCTCCGTGCTCTCCATCAGCCGCCACGCCATTCAAGTGAGGAAGGAGGGGGGCGACGGCCAGGCCCCTCTCATCTTTTTGGGAATGAAAACAGCAACGGCCAGGAACCCTAAAGGTGGGAATATTTTAATTGGAAAATTTACATGAAAGCCCCTCAAGGGTTTCCGAATTTATAGAAACATCCCCGAGCTTCAGAAACATTTGGGTAATTTTCACTTTTTACCCGAAACGTTTATGTTTTTATCATTTTATGCAAAAACTTTTAATAATTGCATAATTAGTCCCTATATTGCAGAACATAAACTTTACATGCTCTTTTTCATCAAAATAAATGTTTTTATTTTTCGAAAAATTCTAAAAAAAATGGCATATGTTCCTGCTGTAATTCTCATCATTGCATAATCTTTTCATGAATTTTGATTGACATTTAGTATTTTAAAAAAAATCAAAAATAGAGATATTTTGTCTGCCCGAAATTTGAAAATTCATAAAAATTCAAAAAATTGCTTAAAAATCCCAAAAAAATTTAGTGTAGGTGTATTTTGGTGTCTTTTTATTTCTGACCAATTTTTATGCATTAACTTTTTAGAAAAAAATAAAAAAATGTGAAAAATGAAAATTCTTAAAAAAATGAAAATTAAAGAAAAATCAAAAATTCTGATTTCAGTTTATGTTTGTAGATATTTGCATATAGTTTGTTAAAAAAAAATAATTTCCAGGAGTTTTGAAACTTAAAATATTTTTAAGTTGCAAATTACTCCAGGCTGTGCATAATTTAGTATTTTCTCATTATTTGATTTTTAGACAAAATACAAAAACATCTGAAAATTCCACAAAAACTCTCAAAAATATTTCAAAACTTTTAAAACCCAAAAATATTTTCTTTGGATTTTTTTAAGCATTTTTTATAAATTAAAATATTAGAAAAAGAGTTGGTGCGTGTATTTCATATCTCGTGCATTTTTTCTCCATTCTTTTTTAAAATAAAAAATTGCAAAACTAAAAATCACTAAAAATTTGAAAATCAGAAAAAATAAAAAAATTATAAATTAACAAAAATTAAAAAAATATAAAAGATAAAAAAATCACAAAAACGAAGGATAGTTGTCCTTTGAGATTCCTGTTTTCTCTTAATTAATTCTTGATTAATTGAATAACCCTCGGGATTTGTAGCCTCCCTGAGTTTGACCCTGTCCGCTATACATGTTAATAAGTAGCAAAATAAAAAAATATTTATTTGTTTGATGCGGGATTTTTATGGATAGCAACGACATATTTAATCACTAATTTATCCGATCCACCGAGAATCCTTTCTCAACAACAATGCATATGTCTCAGGATCATATAAGAAACATTCTTCTATTTTGAGATCCGAAGGAATTGAAATATTGGGGAGAGTCTCTGCATGTTCGTTCTCAATTAATTTGATGTTGGAGCATTCTTGTGTCGAGTTGATGTGATCAAGGTAGTCAGAATAGGTTGACCCAGGGTGCGACCATGCATAAGTCTCTGGATCATATGATTCATATCAAGTCGATGGTGAGAGCAGCTAGGAATGGAGCACGGGGGAGAGTCTCTAAACCAATAGTCGCATTAACAACCGTTATCTCAGATGTAGCAATGGGGTTGGGCTCTTCTACCTTTTGGTGGTTACGGTTGTCGAGGACTTCGTGGGTTGCCTCAGAAAATCGTGGTTCCTCAAAGACTGGGTGAGATCGAAGTGCTTACAATGCTGTAAAATTGATTTCCCGAGTCTCACAGTCAATAATTGCCTTGGTCAATGCTAAGAATGGCTTTTCGAGAATAATTGGAGACTGGGTGAGTTCTCCTTGATGCTCAATATCAATGAACGTGAATTCTACTTTGAGCGGAGCACCTTGGAATGTCATGATGGCAGAAAAGGGTTCCTCTCGGCCGCTTTTATTGATCTGTCAGCCAATTGAACAATCTCTTGTATCTTCCTGATCGGTCCGAGTTTGAGTTCGTGAGATACAGAGGTCGAGAAGATACAGATCGGTGAATCGTTATCAATTCGAGCATGGGTAAAAATTTTGTCCTTGATTTCACAGTCAAATCTGGGCAACCGCTTCACTATGTGTCTCTTGATTTTTCTCCTCAACACCAAGGAGGAGGTCATTGACAAGATATGTCATTATGTCTATTTTCTTATCTTGCCCAACTTTTTCATCATCAATTTGTCCATTACAAATCCTTTAAGGTCAGGGAAGTGTCCAATGGCCTGTATAAAGGGAAGTTCAAAAATTAGTTTCTTTTTCAGTGCTTCCCATACAACAGGATCCAAATTCTTCATATCTTCTTCGGTTTCAATTTTTATGTATTTTTCATTTTTTTCGTTTATTTTTTATTTTTTTTAATATTCCAAATTTTTCGGTATTTTCTATGTGGTGTAGTGATGTGGTGTGTTCTGTAGATGAGTAGGGTCTTTGATGTTCCGAGTAAGAGTTAGAGGCATAGTCATTTCTAGGGGGAGTACGTGCCGCTGTCAGAATCGTCCCTAGGTTTCTGAATATCCTCAAAATTTTCAACATGAGATCCAATCTTTTCCGCATCCATTTTTATGTCCGAGCTACCAGAGATTGAAATTAATCGATTGGCAAACTTTCAAAATCTATCCTCCATTAAATCAAATTTCTTATTTATACTCAAAATATCATCCTCCAAAATCTTTTCATGAGCAATCATGAGAGCAGTCAGGGTGCGTATTTGTATTTGAGATTCAATAATTTCATCTTCCATTTTCCTGTATGTGCTAGGAGAAGAGTCTCTTAAAATATCCAATATATGGTCTTTATTTTCTGAAAATTTCTCCTCAAAAATTATGGAAGGATGCTGCTCATGTGATTCATGCATGTTGAGTTGGTCCGAGTAGATTTCAATCCTTTGATCATGATTGGTCATACCTTGATATTGTAGAGTCAACACACAAGGGTCCTGTGTTTCTATGTTGTTAGTCCAGTCCTCTATATGAGTGTTATCTCTGAAAAGGGGGTTGTCATGGTCAATCCAATATAATGGTCGTTCATTGGTGTTCAAGGGTGGGGAAGATGGAAGATGTGAAGAAGTTTTAAATTCGATCATGTGCTTATAATCTCCCATGAATGACGGATTGACATTTACTGAATATGAAGGATGAATTGTATGATCGGGATAGAGAGGATTGACATATGGAGAAGTGGAGACCTCAGTCGGTTGTTGGTTTGTATGATCTGAATACAAAGGGTTGTCATTCATGAAGTAGATCGGATTTGTAGAGAGTGTTGGATCTATTAATGGTTGAGAGTCTCTTGTGGAAGTTGGAGGAGGTTCTGAAACTTTGGGTCTAGCCGATACGAATTCATTTTCATAGTATAGATCTGATTGATTCTCGGATAAATGTTTCGTCATTTTTGAAAGAGCTGAAATAAATGACGGTTTGGGTTTTTAAGATGAATTGATTTTCATTATCTGGATCTGGAGAGTTCTTGGACAAAAGTTCCATGATTTTCGAAAGAGGTTTATTAGCTGACAAATCAAGAAAGGAGAGAGATGGAACAAGTGTGCGGCTTTTGATTTTCGAAATTGGTTCACGCACGCAAATCAAATACAAGTCAAAACTTGGTTTCACCAACTCGCACAATGAAGCCGTAAGAGTTCGGCTATTATCTTTTCAATTTAAATTGGTGATAAAACAATCTTGGAAAATAATTAACGAGTTGTTAGGTGTCGAAATTTTCGTAATGACTGGCCCGAATTCTTACGACTAGTTGCACCTACTTTCAGCCAGTATGGAAGTAAGTACGGACCATAGAACGGCTACCCGTTACTTAAGGACGGAGCCTTACACAGTGTCCTCCAAACCACCCACTCTGCTAAGGAAATCCGGACCGTTTGCCGGCTACCTGTTAGATCCTCACTGAGAAGTAGCTAATCATTTTTGTTAGAATCAGTAGTCAATATGAAAATCCAGTTCGGGTTCTAGCCTTCAGTGTCGTCTCTCGCTCACTCAGAAAAGTAAAAGAATCCAAGGTCGGGGTTGCTCTCCCGCAAAAATTTTCGATTTTATGAGTTATAAAGTTGGCTATATTTAGCAGTCCTAATTTTTATTAGGCGATCACTGAAGAATTAAATGAGCACAAATGCATGTCTACCATCCAATCCCCATTTCCTTTAAAATTATTTGGCAAAACAAGAGGGAGAAAATCAGGAAAAGCCGATGCATGCGAAAAACTTTGATGTATGCATAGTTAGAAGACTTATAGTGAATTCTCGCTATCTACATGTGGGATGCAATACAATAATTGAAAAATTATTCTAAACGAATGCAAGCCGATTTCCTAAATTGCCCTATTTAAATATCGTTGTGTATTGTCGTTCGCTTAAAAATGTATCGTTTCATTGTAGGTGGGCAATCAGAATCGGTCAAGAAATAACAACAATTATTTAATCAAATTTTAATCATTTGGTTTTATGTTTATTTTACTTGGGCAAGTCCCAAGGTCGAACACAAGGAAGCAAAGGAACAACCTAGAATTTTGTCTATCCAAGTTTATGCACAGTTTTCGAGGCTTTTTCTTTTTTATTTTTTTAATGCAATAAGGGGTGCAAAATGCCATTTTGGCCTATTTTAGGTACTAAAATGTGAATATTGAACTAATGATGTCCTAAAAATACGAAACTTGGTCAATATGATAATTATGATGAAATGAATGCACTGTAAATTTTTTGTAATTGTTTGATGCAATATGATTTTTTTTATGAATTTTTAAATGCAAACAAAGTGAATTTCAATATTTAATTATAATAAATACTAAACCTAATTTTTTTCAAGGGACAAAATTATTTAAGTTCTATCACTAGGCGATGGATCTCAGAAAAATCCTAAACCTCGAAAGTGCGAGATTCAATACCTATTAAAAATTAAATATTGAATTATGCAAAATGATTTTTACAGGGCAAATTATGCATGCAAATGCAATTCTTTTTGGGCACAATGTTAAACATAATTATTTCTACAATCCTTGATTTTTCGATAATTGTTAGAGCAACGGTTAATTAATGATAAATTTCAGAGCACAAAGTGGGCAAAAAATGTAATTTTCCACAAAATAATTAATTATTAATTAACCAATGATCACAGAAATGTCAGGCATATGCCATAATATAGAGAATTAATTGTAAAAGAAAATGCCTATTTTTGAATAATAAAATAATGCAATGTAGAGGTCCAAGTACATGGGTGATTCTACAATATTTAAATAATTATAAATAAAACAAAATGCAAAGGAGAGCTACAATGTAATTACCATTAAGTACGAGGGGCTCTTGCAAAATTTCCAGAGGGTCACGTGCGAGGCACGTAACCTCTGGTTGGGGACTGAGTAGCAATATAGAGTAGAACTAGGGGCTTTATTGAAATTTTCCCACGTCGGAATGTGGGGTTCATGTGCAGTGTCAGGCTTGGATAGAGCGTCGGCACGAGCCTCCACGTGGCACGTTCGCGTGCTTTGGAGTGGCTCGAGGCTCCAAGCTTGGAGGTTGGTTTGGGGCTAACTTCAGAGCAAATCAGGACCATTGATGAAGATGGATCTGATGCTAATCTGACGGGTGCTACTGGCCGACACATGGCCGACAGACGTCGGTGGAGAGGCAGCGCAGCGGCGCTCCGGTGGTCGTCGATTGGTTGATGCGAAGGAGTAGATGGCGGGGCACCGCCTCCTACGGCACGTCGAAGGTGGAGGGAGTGGCTACCGGCCAACTGGAGTCGACGAAGATGGCGATGCATTGGTTCTCGGAGACAGTGAGTCCAGTCGTCGAAGATGGCTGTCGGAGAAGAGATGATAGTTGTTGTAGTCGCTGGAGGTGAAGCATCATTGGCGAAGCAGTGGAGGTCGAAGATAGTGGTATATAGGTCGGTGGAGTTGATCATTGTTGGCTCGACAGCCACGAAGGCCGGAGTAGAGTAGCAGCAGAAGGACACCGCTGGGCTACGATGAGGCTATGAGCCTCGGAATTCGCCGGAGGGAAGGGGGAGGAGCTCGGGCTGTCACCACCGAGTTGGTCCTTGTTTAGGTGATAATAGCGGATGCAGTTGCAGGTCGGAGGTGAGGTCTTTAAATAGGAGAGGTGTTGGCCGGAGATGGAAGGTCCTGGAGGCGAGGATTGCATGAAAGAAGGGATCGCGGGGAAGACGAAAATGGGATCTGAGTTGGCTTCGACGATATTTTTATGAAGATGACGATCGACGACGAGATTTGATTGATGATGAGATCGGAGATACGCGGGTGAAGTTTGTGAGATCTCCGGTGGAGATCTTGAGGGGCGGCGGCGGTCGAATCAGGAAAGAGGGGGGAAGATGACGGAGGAGGGAGGCGGTCCCTAGGACATCCGATCGGCTGAAGATCGGATGGCCCAGATGGAGCTATGTGGTGGCAGGAGGTCGGGTGGAGGTGGCACATGTAGGGAACGTGCGCGGAGGAACGTGCTGCGCACGTGCGGATCTTTTCATTTTTTTATAAAAAATGAGTAATAAAACCCTAAAAATGGCTAAAAATAAATAGAAAATAAAATAGCTCGGACCGAAAAATCATAAAATACATAGAAAAAAATAGAAAAGAATTAGTAAACAACCTTGGACCGAAAAAGTTTTTTTACGAAAATTGCTCGACTCGATGAGATCTACAACTTTCATGTAGACATCAAAATCAAAATCGATCAATTGCACAAAGTGATATTTTTGGGGTATCCCATGTACATAGAATACCTTGATTTTTGGGTTTTATCATTTTTTGTCACTTTTAAACTAGATAAAAATCCGAAAAAAATATGGTAAAATCAAAGATAAATATTTACACATTAATATATTTTTTCGGATTTTTATTAATTAAGAAAAAGAAGAAATAAAATAAACACAAAAAAGACCAATTTTGTACAAACTGTTAGCGAAGACTTGGACTCAATTTGTTACTTTGATTTCAAGCTCAGTTTGGATTTGGATTTTTGCGTATTTTAATAAAACTTTTATCAAAGAAGACAAATGAAATGAAATACAATAAAGTAGGTCAAATATGTACATAAAATAATAGGTCAAAATCAGCTAAAATACAAAATGTACAAAAGAGGCCCAAAAACCCAACTTTCACATATGAGCTCTGATTCACTAGAACTTGGTCTTGTTTTGAAGGTAATTGAATGTACATTAGTTCAAAAATGAGTAGGATCAAAACGGACACTAGATGTGGAAGATATGAGGGTTTTAGTTCGAGAATCCTAGAACTAGGGTTTTTGGTCCACTTATTTGGGTTAATGAATTTTTTTGTATTTTTCATTTATTTTTGTTAGTGATATGTACACAGTGGAGGTGGTTTTGGGTCATTCGGAGTTAGCTTGAGTGAAGTTAGGCTATTTACAGGTCAATTTTGGCTAGGATTTTTGGCTTCTTATTTTGTGCATAAATGAGTGATAAAATGCAATTCTTATTAAAACATGCATGAATGATAATTATGCAGAATAAATAAAGAAATGCCAATGATTTTGAGGGGTTTGAGCTTAATAAATGAGATTTAGAGTGATGAATCTGAGATTCATCTACTGGTCACAATCTATTTTCTTCTCTACCCCATCTTCTTGGAGCCAATTGAACATGAACATAGAAGGGAATACCCACCTCTTGGAGGTAAAAGAAGATATATTGGGAAATTGAGATTACCTTACTGGAGAATGTTGTTTCTTTGCCACTTTTAGATGTGGGGAGCTACCATTTCACATTCACTGTATAAGTAGGATTCATAGTCATGAGAATTTGTGTATGAAGAACTTGTTTTGACCTAACTATTTAGGTGAACTGAATTGAGAAATGTGTAACTTACGGGTTATTGAGTCAAAATCCTATTCCCAATAAGGTTCTAACATACTAATAATCCAAAGTTCTGCTCGAGATACATACTTCGATTTTATACAGAATAGTTTAAAAATCAAAATTGTTCTATGTTATTTTTCTTTTTTTATGTTTAGTCAATTATTCTTCTAATATATGTTTGCTAAGGGACTAGCAAAGATAATGTATAGGGGGATGATGAATCACCAATTCATCATCTTTATTCTTTTATTTTGTTTTAAATTACTTATAAAACACATGTAAATATCACTAATCATCTTTTATTAAACTAACATCATCTGTTAATATTGCATTATTATCGTTATTGTAAGCAAAGAGAAAAAGAAAGAAAATAAGGTTGTATATATGCAATAAATATAGACTGATCTGATCCTAAGAGTAGGTCAAGTATTGACCTAATCAACATGGAATAAAGTAGGGGAGATAGTGTCAATAACCTACAAAAAGATCAGAAATCCAAGTTCACAATATACATATTCATCATATTCATTGTGTGTATATCTTGTACTATTTTATTTATCATTAAAACAAACTCGAACTAAAATATTTTCTAAGGATACTTGTACATAAAATTTTGTTTTAAATAATAAAAATAAATCATGTATAGAATAAAACGTGCAACACTCAGAAAAAGCTATAAAATCAAAATTAAAAGCTTTATGTCTTCTCCATATGAACTAAAAAATGAACCTAACTCTCTTTCACTGTGTTAAAAATAAATTAATCTTCAAAATGAGATTGTTTCATAAAATTTAGAGTTAATTTGTGAAAGTCAGCTTTTTGGGGGTTTACTATAATTGTACAAATGTATATTTCATGTATGTATTTCATTCTCGATAGTTTTGTACATATTGTATTTTTAATATTTTGTACATATTTTACATGATTTATAAAATATAAATGAAAAGATCAACAATTAAATATAATCAAAATAAAAAAATAAATGGATTTATTGTATAGGTATAATGTACCAATATTGTACATATTATTATTTATTTATACTACTAATAAACCAATAAAAATAAAATAAAAATATGTCTATAAACCTTAAATTATTCCCTAAATGAAGAAAATATAAAACATATTGTATATATGTAGAAATAAATAAGTAAAAATATGTATGTAGTGTATATATTTCTTATACGTGTAAATACTTGTATTTTAATAATTTAACCTTGTAAAAAGTATTTAATTTATTAAAAACTAACATAAAATATTTAATTTAAAATTTTGTTATTTTAACAAGTTTTAAATTTTATGCCAATTTATTTTTATTTCCCATTTTTTTCATTTTTATTTTAATATTCTTCTATTTTTCTATTTGTCATTATTCAGACAAGCATCTCATTGCCTATACCCGGATTCATTTATTAGGCGAGACAACTGCCCCTCTTCTCCTACCAGCATGATTAAACCACCAACCTGCCAACGTCTCCGAAATTTTTCCAGCTCGATTCCTTGACCCATTTCACCTGATTTCTCTACCCATTTATCCTCCTAACAATTAAGATGCTCGCCCGTGTATTTGTTCCTCGATTCGACCTCAATTTGCACACCTAAATTCAATTTTATTTTGTTACCTCTCCTTCACCCTATAAATAGCTCCAAGTGCCCTTCTTTCATATCTGATATGTTTTTTTGCCATCTTCTCCTTAAGATCGAGTACTTGGAGAGAAAGCATCATGATAAGAACCAATTCCTCATCGAGGGGAGCATGAGGAATGATCCGAGGTGTGGTACATTGCCAATGACCACTTGGGAGTTTAGCTTAGTCTCGAAGACCTTTCCATCTCTATCTTGAAGGTGAAGATCTAAACCGAACCATTCCCATATTCTGTAGGTAATCATAGCTATAATTTCTTTAATTTTGTTTTAGTTTCGTTTAATTTTGATTGCAATAGTAGTAGATCATGGATTTAATCTCCTATCACAATGATCAGAGGTCCTTCACCATTCATTGAATCTCCCTGATCCGATCCATCTCATCCAATTGTCATCCGCTTCTTCATAATCCGATTCACTACCTATCGACTCAGATCTGCAGATTTTAGAGTTGATCTCTTTCATTCATGAACACATGAAATCAAATCCACCCATTCCACTTCTTCTATGTTTGGAATAATACCAATGGCCAAGGACCTGGTTCTTCAAGCTTGATTAACACTTGCGATCCAAGTGGAGAAGCAAGTGGCGCGATCAGGAGTAGCCATTGAACATTACCATACGAACAACCTCGCACCACATCCAAGTATTCGATCAAAAAGTTCTAGAACCTCATATACATCCATTCAATGTGGAATCGAAGAAGGAATAGACAGGACCCATCAGAACTGAGATCTATCCAAGATTGGTTGAGATTGAGGTTATAGAAGTTCATTTGAAGCTATCTTCATTCTTGTTCTTGCATCGTCCCTCAACATCATCCGATCTAAGGAGAGGCGCTCTAGATCCGATAAACACCTTTCGTTCGTTCCCAAAACTTGGACATCTGATCATATCTGAAGGGGGTCATTTCCACCTGCCTGACGTAGCACGTGTATCACACGAATATCTCTATGAATTTACGCTCTTCCTTCAATAAGTTATACTAATTACAAATTAGTCCTTCATCTGTATATATAACATTGAAATAATGCATGAATAGCCCTTATTATTTGTTTTTCTCATTTAAGTCCACTCTGCTTGAAATCACGTGATTTGTCACGTGCATTGCGAATAATTGCATACTTTCTCTCATAGAATTTTATAGTGGTTAATAAATTTGGAAAAACTTTTGAATAATTGCATTTAAGCCCTGTTGAATTGAACTTACTTGCGTATATATGTGATTCGGTGGGTAAATTGCATATTTGATACTAGTATTTTTTGTGGTAAATATCTGAATGCTAAATTTTCATTAATTTCTTGTTAGTCTTTTTAGTGCTTATCACGTGTAGCTTCATGTGTACCCTTAGAATTTTGGCACATTTTCCCTAGAAATTTTTAATTTGTTAATAAATGCTCTAATTGTTTTTGTTAATCGCATTATGTCCCTTCAAAGTTGTATATACTTTCCTTGTTTATTTTGTTTGGCTTAATTAGTCTTATTATTCTAAAAATCTCTCAAAAATCCTATTAGGCACCAAATAACCATATCTAGCTCTAGTAGTTTTAGTTTTAACAATTAAATTTATTTTCTATTTTAAAATACAAAACACATTGCATTTCACTATTTTAATTTTGAAAATACATACATTTTTTTGAAAAATGGTAAAATATTTTTGTAGCTTATTTTTACTATATTTTATCACATATACAAAAATCAAAACAAAAATACAAACAAAAACCTTAAAATTTTCAATAATATCAAAACCTTATAAAAATCCTATTAAATCATATAAATTAGAAAAGTGCATTTCTGTACTTGTTTTAAAGATTAATAAAAACTCTGTTGTATAAAATTTATTTCTAGAAATTTTTAATTTGTTTTCTATTTTAAAAATTACATAAATGGTAACTTATTTTCACTTCAATTTTTTTCAACTTTTATTCAGTAAAAAATCCATAAAAACATAAATAGGACCATAAAATCACGAGTAAATAGTAAAAATATTATAAAACACAAAAACATTTTTTCCAATATTTTATTTCTTCACATATTTTAAAAAATCTTAAGGCTTATATTTCATTTTGGTATATATCTTATTCTTAAAATTGATTTTTATAAATTAAAATATATAACAAATTAGCAAAACTAAAATCAATTACAAATTAACAAAAAGAAAGTATGAAAATATGAAAAAGTAATTCTAAAATATATAAAATTCATTAAAAACCATAAAAATTCATGAAAATCTATATAAAGACATAAAAATCAGAAAAAGGAAAGAAATTAAAAATCTTTATTAATTAGCAAAAGTTAATCTCCCTTATTTCTTTGTAGCCTCCATGAGTTCGACCCTGGATGATATACCAAGTTAAATAGAAAGCAAATCTCTTAGATAAATTTGTTATGGAAATAGTTTTATGTTGAAACGACATAATTACACATTCATTATCTTCTTAAAATAAAACCTCATAGAAAATCGTCGACTAGTCATATTACTCGTATGCCCTCGTATGCACACCAGCTCGCATGTGTATAAACCTTGGTTAGGTCATCAACCTAATGGTCTGCCTAATGTACATACTTAGACATATAGTAATACAGCTATCACTGGTTAGAGGAAGCGTGCCAAAACGTGGCAATTGTTGAACAGGGAAATCAGGGTTTTAATTTGATGCATTATTTGCAATGTCACTACAACTCTAAAAATCCCTCAATAAAAAATATTTAAGAAATCTCCAGCTAAAATAAAATGAAGAAATGTAGTAAAAGAGTTTTGTAATTTATTTACCTATATAGCATACAAGATCGATCTCAGGGATGCTACGAAATCCTGAGGGTTATTTAATTCAACAAAAAACAATGAAAGTAACGAGGAAATTCTATGCACTGGTGAATATGCATTTCATCATCTTTATTCATTTATTTTAGGTTAAAGTCTCTTATAAAATATCTATATATAATACTAACTCCATATTCTTACTAACTTGCATCTGTGTGTAAATATTGTACATATTTTTATTATTTTAACCTAAAGTAAATAAATAAAGGAATAAAGGAAAAATAAAGAAAATAAAGAAGAGGAAGAAGAAGAAGATTGTATATATGTCATTGATACAGACTGACCTAAACCCCAAGAGAAGGTCAACACTTGACCAGATCGACTAGGAACAAAGTAGGGGTAGATAGGGTCCTTAATCAAAAAATTAAAAAATGTGTTTTAAATGTTTTTCTGATTATATTTGTATACTTACACTATTTTATTTTGTACATAAATTGACCTCAAATTAAATAATTTTCAAAACAGAAATTGTAAATAAAATCCATAAATAATAAAAATAATTGCAAAATATAATCATGTACAGAATAAAAGCAACCATACTTGGAAAAAAAGGTGTAAAGCGATAGTTGAAAGAACAATTCCGTCTACATATAAACTCGAATTAAATCAAACTCACTTCCATTGTATTCTAAATTAAATTATCTTTAAATTGGTTATGGTTTCATAATTTTTGGAGTTATGGTTAAAAATCGGTTTTATGGGGTGGTCTATGCAATTTTACCATTTTTTGTATTTATTATTTTATTTTATTTTTGTACATTATATTTTTAATAATTATAAATATTGTTTATTGTAATTTAAGGTAAATAAAAAAGTTTTAATAAAAAAATTTTGTATAAAGTTATTTCCTTATTTGTACCTATATATAATGTGCATTATGTATATATGATATGTATACAATTAACCTCCTTATATAAAAACCACAAAAAATTATTATCTAACATTAATTAGTTAAACTAATGTAATTACAAAATTTTTATTTATTTATTTATTGAATTGAAAACCTACCATGTATATAGGATTTGATTTTTTTACCTTAAATAACCACCATTAAGGTGGCTAAATAATTTTTGCAAATTAATTATATTATTTTATTTAATTCTGAATTTCAATTTAAATTCATTTATTAATTTATTATTTTAATTTATTTTTTTAGTTAGCCACTAAACACTTTCTTTTTTGTACATATTTCCCTTTTTTATCCTTCTTCTCCTTTTTATTGAGCTCCTCTCCTTCTTGTTTCTCTTGATCAATCTTTGGTGAGAGGAGCTCATTCTCCAAGAGTCATCTTGTCGTAGAAGGGTGCCTCACCTCCGAGCTGTCTGGTGCCAGCGAGTCGGCCTTTGTCAATGTGATCACGGCGTTCATCCGCTCCCACGGTGATATCCATATTTTATTTCTCATTTTTTCCCATCTAGGTTAATTGCAGTGTAATTTGTAGTTTAGTTTTGTCATCATTTTCTTAATTTTAGTTATTATATTTTAATCGCAGTTAATTGTCCTCATCATCTTTGGTTCCGATGCGATCCAATTTTTTACTCACATCAAGAACCCTACATTTCGCGTTCTACCTCCACGATCTCTCACCTCCGACCACGCACGGTAGTCGAAGACCCGGTTCCATCCGCCATTTTTCTCGGAACTGCAACCACTCACGTATCTCGATTTATTTTTTTCTAATAATAATCAGAACCATGCCATCATGCTTGCATCCTAATTTGTTTATAAAAAAAATAAAAAAAACAAAAAATATAGCTTTTCTTTTTAGCATTTGTTTTGCAGGAATAAAGAAAAAAGAATACAAAATAAATAAATATATATGATAAAAATGGAGCTGCCCCCACCCCATTTATTGTGAAAATTTTTAATTTTTTTTGTAAAAATATCACCATGTAAATTCATCCCTATATCCCTCCTATATGTCATTCGAATTTTGTCAGAAACAGAGACTCCTACGGCCTCCATCCAGACGTCATTTTTTAACTATCGCAGGATTTTTTAAATCGGCCCTATCTGGATGGAGGCCGTAGGAGTCTCTGTTTCTGACGAAATTCAAATGGCATATAGGAGGGATATAGGGAGGAATATATATGGCACTATTTCTCAAAAAAAATAATTGCTCAAAAATGGGGCAGGGCAGCCATGTTGGCTGCCCCCAGAGTGCAGCCCCATCAACCCCTATATATATACATTCTGCAATTTCTATTTTTAAAAAAATATACAAAAAATAATAAAAGTTTTCTTTTATGTTTCTGTTTTATAAAAAACAATAAGAACGCGGCAGGCACCGCCCATCCAGCCGGCAGGCAGCGCCCGCCGCTCTTCCTCCATTGCAGGAGCGTGGCCGCCGCCAGTGCGAGTCATCTCCAGCGTCGCATTGAGCGCCCACACCGGCCAGCCTCTTTGCCTCATCCATCACCGCCATCTGGAGCCGTCTGGACCCCACATGCGCCCCCATTCCCAGATCTGGGCGTGTGTCGCCCAGAACTTCTTCTCTGCCTTGGTTGCACCTTCCATTGCCGCACGCACCCATCATCACCCACTGCCGTCGATTGCGAGCCGTCGACCACCATCGCCCTTCCACCGTAGCCACATGCGACTCCTCAGCAGTCCACCGATCACTGGCTGCAAGCCACTCGACGTAGGATCTGCCACCTTCCAGACCAACAGAAGGTCGTGTGTCGGCCGCCATGCCATTCGCGCAGGCCGCCCACCATCCTCCTGCTCCTACGCAGCACCACGCAACATCCACCATCTAAGGAGCGCAAAGCCCCCATCACCACCATCACCGCTCCTCCGCCTGGGAGGAGCAACACCCTCAACTGTCACCCTTGCTCCATCCAGAACTGCCGCCACCCACTTTCCCTTTTGATTTAGGGAAAGAATAAAGAATAAAAACCCCCATGTTTTACTTGGCAAAATTCTAGATCTAGCCTCTAAGTTTCAGAATTTGCACATAACCCCTGCCCAATTTTAAGCATGTGCAGCACACACTCTTTCTCAATAAATTGTGATTTTTATCCCACAATTAAATTCTATTATTTTTTAATGCAACGACATTGAATAACTACTATTAAGTCTCTATTTATTCCAAACTTGATTTGCATGATTTTATCATTGAAATAAATATGTTTATTAGTCAATAATTTCCTAAAAAATCAAGTCATGCTCATGTTGTGTACTACTTCTTAGTATAAAATTTTCATTGCATTTTATTACAGTTTAATATTATTAAAAAAAATTTGCATTTTTTTCTTGTTTTAAATTTGAAAAATCAGAACAATTTGAATATTGCTTCAAATATTCTAAAAAATTTAGATTAGTTTTATTTGTATGCCTTTAAATTTCTATGCAGATTTCCAGCATTAATTCGTTTTAAAATCCCAAAAATGAAAAATACTCAAAATCTTATAAAAATCATAAAAAATTGTAGAAAAATCCAAAAAAGTGATTTCAATTGCCATGTGTAGATAATTCCTTTAGTTTATAGGAAAAATAATTTTCCTGATTTTTGATTTCATTTCATATTTTTAAATTGTGAAATAATCTTGTTTGATCACAGATAGATTTTTCCCCTATTTTTATTCATTTTAAAATTCCTAAAAAATCGAGAAAATATCTAAAAATTTACAAAAACAATTACAATTTATCAAAAAAACACAGAAAAATATATTTACTGGAATTTTCTGGATATTTTACCATATTTGAAAACTACAAAAAGAATGTGCTTGTGTGGCTTTACTCCATTGTCTTTATTTGCTTTATTTGGAAAGTTAAAATATAAAAATTTGCAAACTTAAAAACCACAAAAAATTAAAAAATAGAAAATAAAAAAATTTACAAAATAAAAAAGCCCATAAAAATATAAAAAGACAAAAATCTCATGAAAGCCAAGGATAGTATTCATAGGATTCCTTATTCTTTCATTGATTATTTCATTGCATAGAATAACCATTGGGAATTGTAGCCTCCCAGAGTTCGATCCCGTTAGCTATACAAGTAAATAAGTAGCAGAAAATTTCTCTTACTCATATTATTTTCTATAATTAATTCTTCTTAAGAAGATAAAAAATAATTTTGTTTGTTAACGCTTGATTGGGTTGCAACAACTTGTTCATAATTCATTAATCTAAAAACTCGTGAAAAGCGTGCCAACATGCATTCTACTCTTGGTTTTTGTGAAATTTTTTCTTTTTTGATTAATTTTCTTATGAAATTCTAAATTTTTTAATTCTTTTTATGTTTTCTGATTTGTAATTTTTAAATATTTTAAATGTTTTGCAAATATTTTTCATTTTTGAAATAAAAGAAAATAAAAACAAAGAAAAGAAATAGAGAAAGAAGAAGAAGGCATTTTTTTAGATTTTTAAAGTATAGAAAAATAGACAAAAATAATATAAAATTATTTTTATTTTTTAATAGTTTTTGATGTTTTTGTGATTTTTCTAAAATTTTAGATTTTTTAAAGATTTCTAAATAAAAAAATATGAAAAAATAAGATAAAAATATGAAACTGAAAATGCAACAAGTGATTTTGGATTTTAAAAGTTGAAAACAAAATCAAAAATTAAGGAAACATGCATAATAAGATAAAATATTTTTCAAAATTTTCCACAAACCATTTCTACAACTTTTTGGATTTTCTGTGATTTAAAATGAATTTTTAAGAGTTTTTAACATTTTTCTATTTTTTTCATTTTATGATGAATTAGAGAATGAAAATTGGTCATAAAATAAACAAAATCATAACAAATAACTATTTTTTGGGGGGAATTTTAGAAAAGTTTTCCTATTTTTTTATTGATTTTTTACTCCAGATACAAAATATTTTTGGAGTTTTTGATTTATTAAAAGTAGTAAATATAATAAAAATGCAAAATAAAAAATAGCATGAATAAATGAGATTAACAAGAGGTCATTGTAAATTTGTGGGATTTTTTAATGGAGTTTTGTTTTTTTCAATTTAACATGTAAAATTAAATGCAGACTCATAGGGATTTAATTGCAGAGAAACTTAATTTATGGACTAAATGATAATAAATAAATAAATAAGTGCATGGATGCAACGTGCAATTCACCCAATAAAACGCATGCGATTGCACATAACACACGCTAGATTGGATCTAATTGTAATAACTTTAATTCTATGGTCCAAATAATAACACATAAACACGTAGATTCATATTGCAAAATACCCAAGAAATTACATGTTGTGCATGTGTTGCAGTTCAAGGAAGGCTAGAAAATAATTAAAATAAATAGCGGGGACAATAGTGCAATTGTTCAAATGATTACAAATAGACATGTGTCTCGAGAAGGACTTATTTACAAAATAAACAAACAATAGGGTTGGAGATGCGAATGTACCCTTAATCCATGTGGTTGCGTGGATAGTTGGATCTATCTTGAGTTCTGATCTTATTGTTGAGGATGAAGCCTGCTCGAGCGACGTGGATTAAATCTAGAGCTTTTATCCACAACTAGGATTTGGGCAAAACTTGATGCTCGTGATTCGATTTGGGAAGACTGTTCTTGATCGAAGGGCAACAAAGATCTCTGGAAGAACTGGCATGAATGGCTCTGCCCGATGAACTTGAATCAACTAAGGCTAGGTCGATATAACTCAACGATGGCTCCTAAAGGTGAGTGCACGTGCCTACGATTCTACGCCGTCGATCGAAAGGATCAAGAACAACCGCTAATGGCCTGAGAAGAATTTGGAGGTCAGAAGGTGTTCCGCTCCAGGTGGACCTCCAAATCCTGATCTACTAACCTTGATATAATCAAGAATCCTGCAAATAACTTAGTGCTCGGAGGGGGTTCTATGGATTACTTTATTAGCGAAAAACAAAGAGAATGGCGAATGGAATGGGGAACTCCGGCAAAAGTGAATGGAGAGGAGGTCGAACCTCATATTTGGAGTAATATGAGAAGGATCGGATGTGGAGGATCATGAAGAAAGGTCGTATAAAGGTTGAAGGATATGGGAAAGTCCTTAAGCACATAACAGAAGCGTGAGGATTGCATTGTATGCAATCGGAGCGACTAGTCGTACTTGTAGCTCGGGGCAGCATAATTTAAAAAATTTTAATACGATGAAATCATATGATCCAAGAACACTTCTTGGATCATTTTATCTAAACCACAAACAAGTATTAGCTTTACCTCTTGAAGCGTGGTGGAGAATGAGTCTCTAAATGAAGAGACCTCCTGTCTCAAGTTTGATCCGACAGAGGAGATGCTTGCGAGCGTGTTGATGATTCACGTGCTCCTCGCAATCCATGTTGATAATCCAAGCAACGAATCTCCTAATCTCGTCTCACGAGATCTGACGTCTTCTTAATGAGGGAGGCGCACTGAAGGAGATGGAGATCCACAAGCAAACAATCCGGCAGTATAATGACTATCCTGCAATGATGGCAACTCTCTCTAGGGCTACAAGGTGGAAGGCCATAACGAGAGAGAGAGAGAGAGAGTTGTCGTGTAGAGAGAGAGAGGGAGAGAGTTTAATTTCTCATGGAATTATTTGTAGTTTTCAAAGGCAAGGGCTACCCTTCGTTTTATACCAGTTGGATGCATATGGATCTCCATCCATGTGCTCTCTTAATCTACTGTGTAGATTAAAAGTTTATTAATCAATGGACATGATTTGTTGCTCCAAAAATACAACAATTATTAGTTTAAAATATATTAACTATATCATTTTCAAGATACTAATTAATTCATTTTAAAATTAATTAATATACATAGATAACATTGAAGACAAAGTCTCTTTACTATAAATATGGTGGTCGTCCCCACCTTTGAACAAGTCAAGGTGGGCAGCCACCATTAAAGAGATAATGCCTTCATTTATCTATATATATGTATTAGTTAATATGTAATAGCAACTATTGCATTTATCTTAAAAAAAATAATTCCAAATTAAATTTGCAAATACTTCAATCATGCCATTGATAAATATGAATTATATTCAAATATTCAAAATAATATGTAAATTAGATTTACAATTAGTTTGTTAATGTGAATCCCATTCAGAACAACATATAATTTGTAAATTCTATTTACAATCAAATATGTCCATCATATTATAAATCATATTTATAATATCCATGAGTACTATGGATAGTGATATCCACATCAGTAATATCCTTGATAATTAAATCATATTTAATCATCTTGGATCTATATTCTCATGTGCCCAAATAACATGCATCACATTCACATTATTCACATCTTTGATAATTAAATCACAATTAGTTATCTTAGATAACTCTCCTTATTTGGCCAAATATGAATCAAATTCATATTATTCATGATAATTATATCACATTTAAATTTAGGCCTTATTTCCCCACACTTTATTCCTTGTCGGTCAGGTCAGGTCTTGACCTCATCTCCAGGTCAGAGTAGCATGTATCTATTACATATAAACAATCTTTGATCTTATTTATTTTTCTTTTGTTTCTTTCTTTATTTAGCTTAGGTTAAAAAATAGTGATAAATATACAATATTTACACCAGAATAAGGGTTAGTAAAAGAATAGATCTAGTTATATTTACAGGTGTTTTAGAAGGGATTTTAAGCTAAAATAGGTGAGTAAAGATGATGAAATGCAGATTCATCAACAATATATGAACATAGGTCTTAGTTATATCGATTTCGTTAAGTCAAGTCTTTGTCCTAACTCACCCAACACCTCTGAATCGCTATTCCAATGTAAAGAATCTACATCAAGAGGTCAGTAAGATGTCATCATTTAAGTAAGGTTTGCCATCTCATTCTCAGGATGGAGATCCCTTCTTGATAATCACTTGACGGTGTGATTGAGTTCTCAATCTTATTCGTTAAATATTCAACCCTACACCATCCTTTGTGATCGAACCTTTGGATCAATAGCTTTTATGATATAAACATGGACATAGTATATAATCCTAATTGTATTAAGGGACCTATTATCCAAATTAGTTATTCTGCATTTTATATTAAGGAGCGAATTGTAATAACTTTTATTGCATAATAGCACATTGTGGGCGCACATGTCCAACAACGTGGGGGGCCCGAGGTGCACGAGGCTGGTGATGGAGGTCACGGGTCCAATACATGCTACACAAAGCGCATGTCGTGCACGAATTACGTCGAAGGGCGTAACTGGGCATGGGGCTGGCATGGCTTGATGCAAGAGGGTTGAGACCAAATGGGTTGACATTTGGTGGTGATGTCGTTGTTGGGTTCTCTCTCAAATCATGGTGATGGTGATGAAATCGGAAGATGATGATGTTCCTGTGTGTCTCTTCTCCCCATTGTTCTTCTCTTGTTCATCTCTTTTATAATCTGCTCTTGATTTTGTTCGAATAATACGCATCAACCAATCATCTTTCAATTCCATAGATTTGAATGGGGAAGATGGTAGTTGGCATCATAGAAAGATGTATGACTGCCACGAGGAGTAAAGATTTGCCTTCCTAGTAGTGGTTTGTAGTTGAGGCTATCTCTCTTCAAAAGAAGAGAAAAGATCAGATAGTAGTAGATATTTTTTCAAATAAAATCAAATATCGGATAGTTGGTTTCTATAAAGGACATCATTTGTGGGGTTTATAAAGGTAGACTATGTTTGAAATATGGTGGATTCAATTGTTTATGGGCTAAAATAAGTAATGAGATTTAGTGGGACCAATTGATACATCCATACAATGCAATTTTTCTTATTCCAATGTTTGCATAATCGACGTATAGTTCAAATAAAAACTTGTGACCCCAATATCCATTATAAGATGGAGTGTCCTAAATAAATTATTTTCAACATAAGAATAATGGCATTTTTGTGTTGGTGATTGATATAGGCAATTATAGACACATTATATCCTAATTAATGTGATATGCACGATGATAATTGAGTGCTAAATTTGCATACTATGTAGTGAAAGTAAGCGTAGAAATAGATATATGTTGCGTAATTTAAATGTGTTAATGCGACAAATCGTGAATTCAATAGTTTTCCTCGTCGATCCTGGATGAGGTAATCATCATGAGTGAGCTTAATTCAATTGTTCGAAAGCATTATCGGAGCAAGCGTCTGTGTGTCTTTTCTCATTGGGCATCATACACTCCTCATTATTCTTATTCTGGGGATTATTCCGACAGCAACATACTTGTATATTGCCTCCCTCATTGTTTATGCAAGAAGGTTTTCCACAAACTTTCTTGATCTATGTAAATTCTCGCTCTGTTGTGTCTTTTTGTTCATTCTATCACCCGTGTTTTGCAGCACTCACACCGATTTCATCTCGTTTTTATTTGTGGTTATAATTAGGATGACTAAATCTTAAGTATACGTGTGTAAGCGACCCAAGTTGCTTCTTTGTTTTCTTTTCCTTTTTCTTTTTTTATATCCCCCATCCCACATTTTCTTCCTTACCTTGTCTTCTTTCCCATATTTAGGCTGGACAGAGCCTAAGTAAGGCAAATGTCCAATGTATATACATCCACTTATATGCTTTATTCTTTTCTTGCCATCAATCGCCTCAATTTTATCTTCTTCTATATTTAAGCTGGACAGAGCCTAAGTATATGGGCAGTTGACTTCTCTTCTTCAATTATTTTCACTCTCCTTTGCTTATTATAAGTTATGTCTTCCTTTCTTTCTATGCTTTAAGGACATAACACAAACTAAATATAAGTTGTGTGTGTATATTTTACATATATACTTTACCCATAACTCATACTTTCATGTATTTTCTGCATGTAATATTCAATATATATGGTGATGTGGATAAAAATCTGTAAAATTTATAAAATATGATAAGCTTATAAAATTTGTAAAATTCCTGCTATACATGTAAATAATACTCTTTTTCGTGAAAAATTATTATAAAATAAAGGTAATAGCAAACATCTTGAAAATCAAATAACTTTTTGAAAGAACTTTTTGAAAGAAAATAGAAAAAAATTGCAAAGAATTTATTGAGAAAAATAAGCAAAAAATCCATTAATACAGTGTTATTCCTAAAAATTGCACATGCACACAAGACTTGTTGTACATCGTGTTTCATGATTTAAAGAACTCTCAACTTCGAGTCTCAATCACTCTTAGTCATTAGGGTCTTAGTATTAATGTACTCAAAGGACCTGGATTGAGGATATACGTGTTATATTGCACATAGAATCTTTCTACCTAAACTAAGTATGATCAACACCTCACATGCATTATTTCTTCTACTCAGATAAGCCAACGTTTCACCTAAGGAACTAGGATTTGATAGCTTAAACTGAAAGATGATCTTATGATTCTCGAAGATGGGAAGGAGCTTGGAATTGATTCATGAAACTTGAGTGTCAACATGAAGCCATTATGGGGACAAGGTTCCTCTACTATCTTGACTTGTCCTAGGTGCATGTTTGTTTAAGATCTTAAAATTGTGGATCAATAGAGGCCAACTTGGTAAGAACTGAGGTGTTACTAGTACCCTTTGTATTATAAAAAATAGTCTCAATATAAATATGTATATATAATATTTCCACTAAAAATAAGCTGAATAAAATGGAAGTGCTCCTAACTTTTTTGAGTGTCCATTGAAGGATATGGAAGAATCCTTTAGCGCATCACGAAAGAGTGAGTATTTGATCATATACGATCAAGAGCGACTAGTAGCACTAGTTGCTCGGTGTTGCAGAATTTTAAAAAAATTAATCAATAAAATCACATGATCCAGTAACACTTCTTGGATTGCTTCATCTAATCACATAGTAGATAAAGGAATACCTCTTGTAGTGTGGTTGCGATCGATCCTCTAAGAGAGCATATCTCCTGTCTCAAGTTCGATCTATCGGAGGAGACACTTGCAAGCGTGGAGATGAATTGTGTGCTTCTCGTAATCCAAGTCGTTGATCCAAGTGATGGATCTCCTGATCTTGTCTCACAAGATGGAACGTCTTCTTCACAAGCGAGACACACCAAAGAAGACAGGGAACCATGAGTTGTTGAAGCGGCAACACAACGACGATGCGACGATGGCGACGACCTTCTTATTTTAAGAATCATTATCATTCTAAGTTATTCATTTTTCTTTTCTTTTCTTTTCGTTCTTTTTATGCACTCATTATCATAAGTGTTTGCTAGAGACTAGCAAAGTGAAATATAATAGAGTGATGAATTTCCATTCATGCACATTTATTCATTTATTTTAGGCTTTAATCACTAGATAAATGCATGTAAATAGCAATAAGACACCTGAACTAACACTTGCATATTGATCTATATAATTTGTATAAATACTTGTAATTAAACCCTAAAATGAAGGAATTAATAAAAAGAAAAGAAAAATAAAGGAGGTATCATGGATACTGACTAACCCTGACCCTCGAGACTAAGTCAATCAGTGACTTGGTCGACAAAGAATAAAGTAGGGGGAGATAGAGCAGAGAACCTACACAAAAATTAGAATAAAAACCCAAATTCTTTTTGTCAATATATACATTTTGGAACCTATTTTATTTCCATATTTTTATACCTAGTAAACTTTGAAAATGAACTTTGACATAAAAATATGAAGAAAAATACAAAATTTATTTCACTCAAAAATAACGCACAATGTACCCGGGACACACAGAATAAAAGGCTGCAAAGAAAACTTCTCAAGCGTGTATCTTCTCCAACATCTCCGACTTGTATATTCTTCGTACGTACTCAAAATTCATCAAACTCACCTTTATTGTTAATAAAATTAAATTATCTATTTAATGAAGGTGGTTTCATTTAATTTGGAGTTGAGATGCAGAAGTTGGCTTTTGGTCCCTCATTGTGTAATATACATGTATATAATATTAAATATATTTTTCCTTTATATTTTTCACCTTCTTATATTTTTAAAAAGCTATAAATATTACTTAAAATACATGTCCATAATTAAACTAAAATAAAACCATTAAAAATCGTTAAAATAAATAATGAGCTTTATTACATAGGTAATTATATCTATGAAATACCTATAATATATGTATATATATTTATTTAAGTACATAAATAACTTCAGAAAAATAAAAATTATGTATGTATTTAAATATAATGTAAATTTAAAAACTATGTATATAAAATAATAAAATAAAAAATAAAACATAAAACATAAAGGTATTTCTATGTATATTATTACATGTAAAAATTAACCCTTTATAAATTAACTTGTATAAATAAATAAATATCACTTAAAATTAGTTTCTTAAATATGGAACATATATGTTCTAGGTTTATTTAAATAAAATCATTTTCTAATTTAATTTTAATTTTCTATTCTTTTATTATCAGTTTTGTCGTCTTGTGCTTGCATGGCGCCCACGTGGCCCAATCGCAAGCTTGGGAGTGTTGACCCTAGATATACACCCCCTCCTTCTCTGCTACTTGTCAGATCTTGTCGGGGCATCGACTTCTCTAATTTTTCATGTGAATCCTATTGCCCCTTTGGGCCCGATCCTTTTGGAAAGTTGGAGGTCGGATCATGCTCCTTCTCGCGGATCCTTTTGATTTGATCTTTGTCGATCTATTTGGCCAAAAACACTAATTCCCCTTTTTACATTTTTAGCTAGTATAAAATAACCTCCCACTTCTCCTTTGCTCCTTTGATCGTCTATCTCCATTTTTAACCCCTTAAAACCCCCTAGGGAGCTTTGCCTTTGTGACAGGAAGTCAAGATACTAGTTTTTGGGCGTGGAAAAAGGAGGAGGAGGCGCACCCACTTCATCGGAGCTCTTCTCGGTGTAGCTCTGCACCCAAGCGCTCCACCTTGATGAGTTGTGTTTTCTTTACATCTTTTCATCCTTAGCTTAGTAGTAGTGTTGGTTTACTTCCTGCTTGCTTGTATTTTGTTGATATTACTCAAAAATACCAAAAATAGTTCTTCACTGGTGCTCGAATTTCTAGCTCTTATCTCCGATCATCTACACCTTCTATGCCGCTCCTTTTGTCCCCATCAACTTCTTGTCCCCTTCTCCAGCTACCAAATCACCTTAGCCACCCTGATCTTACAAAGATTCGGTCCCCTGGTCACCTTCCGCCACCCATCGTCGGAGACCCTCTGACCCAACTCATCCAGGATTCCCCTCTGGCCATTTTAGGCCGGGAAGCTCCGCATCTAGGCCCTTATTCTAACCGTGCAGACTCCCGCTATAAAGGACCCCATTTGAGGGGTCCCAAGTCAGAACAAATGTGCTCTAGGTCTGGCTTCCATCTTCGACCTCCAGGACCCAATCAGTGGGTCCCAGACTTGATTTCGACCATGAGCAAGCTTGACCACCTCCTAGAAGCATTTCTCGACCATCAACAAGGCGGGATGTGGCCGGAGCTGCTCAGGTGCTCAGATCCAAAGTCGTCAAGCAGTTGTTCTTCAGCCATTCTTCTTGTTGTCGTCTCCACCGTCCGATGAAAAATCGTTCTCTAGATCGCATAGTAGATGTTCAATAAAGTGCCTCTTCGGTTGTAGGATCGTGCGTCAGATCTAATCTCGGTCGCAAATGCTCGAACTAATATCGACGCTCCACGCTTGTTGATCACTTTAAGTAAATCAATCTCAATCGTCTGTTAGCGTGCAAGGAGAGGGTATTTTGCACCTAACCCCTCCTATTTTTTCCATTTATATTTTGGTCCTATAAATATTTATTGCACTATAAAAAACTTGGGTTATTTTGCGATTTTAACTCTAAGGTTTATGCTATTTACCTTCTAGTCATGACCACGACACCTCATGTGCCATCCCACATTAGAGTTTTGTGGGTATTTTGCATATTATGCCCTACAGTTTCTTAGACTTGTTATGAAACTTTGAAAATATTTTTGGAAATTACATGTTGGTCCCTGCTAGTTTAAAGTGAATTTATATTTTTATTGGTATATTTGCACAGATAGCACTGGACCATTGTTTATTTACAAAAATACCCCTCCCAGGTGGTTTTTAATTACTTAATTAATTGGCCAATTACGGATTGGCCCTAGTAATTAATTGGCCAATTACAGATTGACCCTAGACTTTTTTATTTTGTTATAAATGCATACCTAGAGGTTTTAAATTGTAGAATGGTCCTTTTGATGTTGTATTAATTGTTTGTTTAGATTTTAATAATATTAATTAGTTAGTTAACTCTAAAAAAATCTAGGAAAACTATTTTAAATAACTTATATTATTTTATATCATATATTTTTTATTAAGGTGTTTATTGTTATTTTCCTATTTTAAAAAATTGCAAAAAAATAAAAATAGAAACCTTAAAAATTATAAAATATAGAAAAACAAAAAAATATAAAAAAAAATAGTACAAAATAATAAAAATATGTTCTAAGACTTCAAATTTTCTTTGTTTTGTGTACTATACACGAAACATAATTTTGGGCCCAATTTAATTTCAAGTATTTTCTATTTAGATTATTTTGTGTTTTGAAATTTTTAAAAATCTGTAGAACTCAAAAATACCCTAAAAATACCATAAACAACCAAAAACATTTCATTTTTTGTATTTTGACTTTATTTACTATATTTTGAAAATATAAAAAGACTCCCTTTTTCTCTCTCGTTATATATATATATATATCACCTATATATTAGTATATATTTAATATAAATATAAATTAAGAAATATTTGTATATTAAAATTCATAAAAAAATAAAGTAAAAAATTAAATAAAAAATCATAAAAAATTAAAAACCCACAAAAATATAAAAATCCAATAGGTTGTAAACCCAACAAATTTTATGCTTGATTTTCTGAGTTGGGTTCCAATTATGTGATCCATCCATGTTTCCTCCAGGGGACAACACTCTAACAACTTGCCTCATACACATTTCATGTATAGTTAAATAAATTTCATCACTCACACCTGCATGATCTTTTTACCCATACATATATGTAGGTTTTGATCATTGTCTCAGTTGATTGATTGGATCCGAGAGCGAAGAGGGGCGCTGATACAACGATTTTCGGAACTGACTTGTCGGGCACTATAGGCCCTTCAAGACCAGACGTTAGGACTCCCTCATTCCATCATTTATCTTGAATCAACAGTTACCTAGATTATCTTGACATTTACCTTGTCGTTGCTAGAGCAAAAGGTAATCTTTCCAGTGGCATAGTATGTTACTGCTTCGGCAGTTCGAAGGAACGACCATCCCAATATGATCATGGTTTGGATAAATGGATAGAGGTATCTATATATAGGACAATGAAGTCCACTGAGAATTGCATCCCTTGGATTTTGACAACGGTATCCTCTAAAATCACTCTTAATCGCTTAACTGAAGTATATGCAAACTGCGGAATCATTCTGGTGGGTTTCAACAGTCCTAACCTAAATTATTTGAGTAGCAAAGTAGGCATCATATTGATAGATGACCCGCTATCAAGAAGTGTTCATTCAAACTCTTGATTAAACATTATGCATCAGACGAGAGGTGCTCCATGGTCCTTTTTTCTTAGGAGGTTGCTGATAGCGTGAACGGTTGCCATGGTTAGAATGTGTTTCACTGCTCTCTCGCATCAGCTTTTGCGGGGTTGACGCTTCGAAGTACATGCCTCTTTCAGTCCTTTCTTTAGAGTTTGCATGTATTCCATGTCTTTCAAAAGTGTCATTTCCAGGAAGATATTTTGTAAAATTTCAATCCCACCTGGATCAAACAAAGTTGTTTTGAATTTTCTAATTTTCTTATTATTTTTCATTGCTTCGGGGAATGACATATGTACATAATTATTCAAAAAGTGTTCATTTGAATTATCTTTTACACGCAAATGATCAGAAGGGTTACAATCATTTGCCCTAGTGGAAAAGCTAAAAAGAGGAACATTAGCTTCGTCGGCTCGTACAGAATCAGCTGCTGGTGTTGGCGTCTCCTTGGATACATCAGCTCGGCCTTGGCTTTTATTACTGAAGTTTGGTTTTTGGTTTTCATCATTTTTGTATTTTTTGTGCTTCCGATGTTGCATGATATTCTTTCTCATCTCCTCCTCCAGAACTTAATGTGGGCACAGCTGATGAAGATCCGCCCTATGAAGCTTTATTCTTTCCCTTTGCATTTACAGACGGGTGTAGTTTCCTACTACTCCTAAGAGTTAAAGAGTTAGATAATATAATCGATCATTCATACTTGACTTGGTCAGGGATTGGACATTGCAAACTACCTTCTCATTGTGTTGGAATTGCTTAGGTTGGACTCAACTTGTGCTGGGATAATCGTCTTCATATGTTGAGGTCATCTAGATACTGTCTCATTTCACTCAAGCTCTTGACCAACTATGTCAGGCAGTCAAGTACAAGATTTACATGAGTTGCCTAATTCTACTCAGCAGACTACGCTCGCTTACTCAGATACTGGTATAGAGGTGGTGATCAGTAACTCTAATAAGAATGAGGGGGGAACAAATGATAGTTATGCTAAAGAGGGTATTGATGCTGATAGTGGGCACCCAGCAGCTAATGGTATTGTTGCTGGTATGATGCATATTGGTTCTGATAATCCGATCTTCCGGGTCGGGGTTCCTATGGAGATTGATGGTTATGATTCTTTTCAAAGCTCCTTCCACCTTGTTGTGGGTGGTATGGCCAGATCACCAAGTTCTAACCCTGGTTTTGTCCACTGCGATGGGTCAGATTCTGATCATTGGCCCATGAAGCGTTCACCTCTTGGATTTGCAGTGGAGGTGGATAGAAGTGTTTGACAAAAGTCGGGGCCTCAGGGTGATATACAACCATCTGCATCTGCGATGGTGATGATGATCCCTAGTCTGGAGCTAGCACGTAGTATACGTGATGAATGAAATGGGGTTATGATGAATCTCCATTTCATCACCTGCATTCTTTCATTTTGACCTTTACACCCTCGCTAAATGCATGTAAATAGCATTATTTTGCATAAAAACACATATTATTTATTACGTAAATATTGTATAAAATATTTTATTTCAAGCCAAAATAAAAGAATAAAGAAAGGAAAAGAAAAGGAAATGAAATATCAATGGTATTGAATGATCCTAAACCCCAAAACCTAGGCATCATGATGACTGGATCGACAAGGAATAGAATAGGGGAAATAAGGGCTAAAAAGACAATAAAAACCACAATTTTTTTGCCAAATAATTAAGTTTTTGGACCTATTTTATTCTTTATTATTCATATCTCAAATCCATAAACTTTATACATGAAAGTTGTAGATAAAAATACATAGGAAAATATAAAATTTATTTCACACACAAAAATGCATATTATGCTTTCTACACTCAGAATAAAAATACAAAATCCAAACTTCCCAGACTCACCTCTTCTCTATATGAACTAAAGCTTCATCAAAATCACCTTTAATTGTATATAACTTTTTATTAGCTATTTAATGAAGGTGTTTCAGTTAATTTGGAGTTAATATGCAAAAGCTAGGTTTTGGACCTCTATTTCACAATATACTTGAATAAAATATTCATTTTATGAATTCTTTATATTCTTTGATATTTTAAATTTTTATAATTTTGTAAATATTAATTATAACATATGTACATAATTAAAACAAAATAAAACCATTAGAAATACACTAAAATAAATAAGTATACAAAAATACATAGATGAATTGTGTGTGATTGTATATATATAATAGATAGCTATAATTAATTAAGTATACATATACTATTAGAAAAATAAAATAAAAAATTGTTTATGTATATTAATTTATTTATAATTATATAAAATATGTAGAAACAATAATAAAATCTAAAATACAAAACAAAAATAAAATACATGTTATATAGGTAAATATACCTATAAATACATTTGTAAAAAGCAACCTATAATAAACTAACTAGTATAAATAAATAAAAATCATATTAAAATGCTACAAAAAATAACAAAAACATTTCATGTTTTAAAAATGATAAAAATATTTTTTGAATTATTTTTATTTTTTTCATTATGTTTTGTCTTTTTATGAGGGGGACGTGGCCCAATCAAAGACGGTCCACTATTGACTCGCAGTCAACTCTTCTGACCTTAGGTTTAGGCATGTTAGAATGGCGATACACCATCTTCCATGGATTTTTCCTGCTTGATGCGTGCATCAAGCTTGAAGTCTTCTTGACTTTTGTACCTCGATCAATGAACTTTCGCGTGCCCTCGATTCCTCGGTCGGAGGAGCACTGCATCAATCACTCTCTTCCCAATTCAACCCTCGCCTATACATATACCTCTCGCCAGGCATCCTTTTGATTTTGATCCCATTGGCCCATGAAATCCTCAAATTTCTTGGTGTTGAAACTCCCTAGTGACAGCAACGAGCGAGCCAAGGCATTTGGCGTGGAGGAAGAGGTGCGGGAGTGGTGATTTGAGCTCATGAACCAAGCTTGCCTCGCGTAGGCTCCTCGTCTTGAGGTTGGGCCTTAGTTTTAATGTTTTTTATTCCTAGGCATAGCGAACCCCTTCATTGTTCCCAACCATGCTTCGACCCAACAATCACCTCCATATCACTCGTCATTGCTGCTTCTACGCCTCACGCACCTCCAGTCGTCTCGATCTTGCTTATATCGAGCAATCCGACCTCCAACTCGGTCGCATCATCGAAGGTCACCATCGCACCCCCTTTCTCTCTATTTTCCCCAAATAAAACCATCGAATCTATCGCCCTTCCGTGTTTGAGCTCATAGTGCAAGTCTGCGAGGTTGAAAGCCTTGTTAGAGGCGATTTTGATTGTAGCCAAAGCTTCCCAGGAACAAAACCTATTCCGGCCCTCCAGAGCCCCACCGATGAGCTCCGGAGCTTTATGAGACCACCAGTAGATGCAGACCATGAGGGTTGATCGAAGCTCGCACGATGCAGGCTTCTTCCTGGTTCTTTCAGGCCATCTTCGAGTCGTCCGATCAAGATTCATCCATCGTGAGCAGCAGCAACCGTCCGATCAAGAGTGTCACTACCGTAGAATCTCTAGTGATGATCTAAAACTAGTGTTTGATCTCGAACCGTCATCGCGCGCCCTCTAGCCGCCACATGTTTAAGTCAAAGCTCCCAGTCGTTGGATTGCCTAGTGGGTGTATTTTGCACTCTAACCCCTACGTTTTTTGTCCTTTAATTTCTGTACAAAAACTTTCATCTATAATGTATTGATTTTTGTAATATTTATAATTTTCCCCATGTACTTTCCATATTCATACTTACATCCAGTCCATGTCACTTCACATGCCAGCACGGAGGGGACTTGTATTTTGCACCTAGACCCTCCTCATTTTTGTATTTCATTGTAGTCCACATTTTTCAATACTAGTGTAATATTTTCTAGATATTTTGCATTTGGCCCTCTTAACTTTATATTAATTGCAGAAATGCCCCTCTAGATATAAATTATTGGGAATTTTTTTAGAAATTTGCATTTTTAGCCGTGGACTTCTCTGTTGGAAATAGTGCATAAACTTTTTAAAATTAGAAAAATACCCCTACCAGGCTGTATTCCTTTTTTTATTTTTGTTAAAAATAGTTCCTTTCCCTAAAACTTTGTAGAAAATTGGGATAAATACCTTATGTAATATTCCATAACATATATTTTTATTAGTGTATTATATTTGATATTTCTATTTATTAAAAATCAATCAGTGTACGGCCACTCCCTATTAGATGTAAAAAATACAAAAAATATAAAATCATATTTAAAAATTCCAGAAAAAAATAGTAGTTGCTTATTATTTTATTATATACCTCTATACCAAAAATCCTTTAAAATAGAAAAGGGAAATTACTAAAAATTAAAAAAACCTCCAAAATTATTATAAAAAATATAAAAAAAATCCATTAAAATCCAAAAATATTTGCTTTGTTCCTAAATTTTTCTACTATATGTATTATATATTAAAAATAGTTTTGGAAAATTTTGAGACCTTTATCCATTTTTAAGTTCCAAAATAATTTGGCCTATTTACTTTTGTCACTGTTTTGACCTTTTAATTAAATTAAAAATCAAAAAATAGTAAAAATTACAAGAAAATACAAAAAATAGATAAAAACCTAAAAAGATGAAAACATTTTATTTTCTCATTTTTAGGTATTTATAGCTATATCTTTAAATATAAAATTCGTATTATATATATAGTTATATTTACTTATATTATTATTTATAATTATTAAAATTATCAAAAATCTCAATTTCTAAAAATTTAAAAAAGTAAAAGGATGGTACCTTAGGGTATTTTCCTAATTTTGCCTTCATTTTATATTTTTACTACATATATTATCTATAGTAGACCCCTATATTATATATACTTGTATTATACTTAATAAAGAAAAAGAAAACTAAAAATCAAAAAATATAAAAAAGAATTATAAAAATATAAAATTAAAAATCTAAAAATATATAAAAATAAAAATTGAAAAAACAGATAACTAAAAAGCCATAAAAATCGTAAAGACTCAAAAACCCAAAAACATCTCTTGTCTTTTTAGTCAACTCCATTCTCCCTGTGTTCGACACCCTATACATACTTCCACTATACATCTATATATATGGTTATAAGAAATTTTGACCCTCATTTTGATTGATTATTTAATTGCTTGTGTGGGTTGATTGTTGATGATAACTTGACTTTAGTGAGTGGTCGCCTCAGCGACACTCTATTATCACTCTCAATGAAGATATTCTTTAGACCCTTACCAAAGTTGAGCCCCTCAAATGGCACCCTTGCTGGGAGCAACGTGTAGGATAGATTTTTGGGTCCACATACTCCTTTTATTATTTCTATTTGTTTATTTTATCTTTATTTGATGTAATTATTTCATTGTGTTAATACATTCTCTTCTATTTTTCTTGCGAGGGACCTCGAGGCGACGACAACTACTTATGTGGTTAGAGCACCCAAGCTACGAGGAGAGTAATTATTCCACTACCTAGCTACTTGAAGATAACAAGAGAGAGAGAATAGAATCATTAGCATAGTGCCCTTATTTTTTTGTGGGAGAATGACCTTTATTTTTGCACAATTAATTTTCAATAATACAGGTGGACTGGGACTTGGACACTCGGGCCCAAATTTCATGTGTTTGTTCACTTGGGGGCTCACTGGATTTTGTCGTGATTCCATCACCTTTATTTTCTTTGTTTTCTGCATTTAAAGCATTCCATCTTATTTTTATTTATTTTGTGGAATGAGCCCTTAGTTTTGTAGGATTGCTTGCGCAATAGTCTAAGCCAAATACCTAATATCTTGCATGTACACGTAGTTTTCGCAGTTGGACATAGATCAAAATTAATTGTTGAATACTTGAACTTGAAACAATGTGTCATGAGAGGTCTCCATACATCGCTTGTAGGACCCAGTATGGTGGGCACCAAGGAGCCTCCAAGATCGGACTATATGTTTATTTTCTTGTATTTAACATTTGGTTCTTCCCGTTAATAGTAATTTCTGTTTAGGGCGAATTCTTCTTATGCATATCATCATATAGATTAGGTTTAAAAAATCTTTGCCTTGCATCCTGCATGGAGAGCGCTAGGAAGCATTGTAAGTCTTCTAACTGAGCATTCATCAATTAGGCACTAAGGAGAGATTTCCATCTTAGTGTCACTTTGCATTGCTTTGTCATTATCTCCCTCTGATTTTGAGTGCTTAGGGTAAAAAGAAAATAAAAAAACGTCATTAGGCATTTTGATATTGAAAATACTCAAAAAAAGTGAAAACCAAAAATTAAAATAAGGGGATCGTTTGTTGTTGTTTGACCTAAAATAAAATTCATAATGAACACCATTGTTTGGGTTTCACAAAGCCCACCTTGTATTCAGGTACATTACAGACTGAGTGAGGCATGACCCTTAAGAAATAGAGCCATAAACTCGATCTGTGGTTGCCTTAACTATCACCTAGGACCGACAAAGCATTGGCGCTTCTATTGTACATGGTCGATTGGGCCTTGTCGATGACAGTGTTCTCATCTTATGTGGAGCACCTGACTTGGTCTAAAGTACTGAGCCTAGAACATGCCCTCATGGGTGTGTCTATCTCATTTGTTTGCATCCTATTACCTCGCTTACGAAGGAAGTAATGGTTTTGCCTATTGGCTTCCTCTCTCTTTTCTTTGGCTGAGTAGTCACCTAGGACCGATATTAAGAACCTTAAAAAGTGCAGATCACTGGATACAAAGGAGGTAGAATAAGTACGGGGATACTTTCTTAGTAGTACATGCTCTCCTCTAGGGCTAGCCATTAAGGACTCATGACAACTTTTACCTGAATCAACAACTTTAAAATTGAAAGATAAAAATAGCTGAACTCTTACAGCTTCACATTGAGTTGAGTTGGTGAATCCAATTTTGTTTGGTATTTGTGTGTTTGTTTAGAATAGGTTCAGCGATCAAAGTCCCATTCATTTGCGCATTTTTGCTATTGTTCTTTTCTTACTTCCCCTCTAACCCCCGCTCATCGTGAGCCTTCTACTGTTTTACACTCCTTTTATTTCTCGTTCATCACCATATCCTTCATACTTCATTGATCTTCTTCTTTTCTCTCATGATGTTGACCCCTGGATGGTTTAGTCAGGACTCCGCCAACAACTACATCTTGGGTTTGACTTATGCCCAAATAAGGGGTGATCTCCAAGAAGACAGGATGGACCCTACCAACTTCTCGTCAGATTCACCTATTTTCATTTTCTTCGGACACTAATAAGACTCTTATCTTAGTCTCCTTCCTTCTACCACCTTTCTTTTGCCAATAAATCCCCTGTTCGAGACAGACTCTCATCTCGAACTTGCCCCATCATTTCTGAGGATTGATCGAGTATTATTTCCCAATCTAGATTCACAACCCAATCTCGAGCTCATGCATTCACAGATAACATTAGAGATGGCTCCAATAGGAAGAGGAAAGGGACCACAGCAGCCGAATACAGAATAAGATACTAAGCATGGCAGTAGCCTGAGTCAGAAAGAAGTGAACAATCTGGTCTTGGTCTCCATTCAGGCCATTCAGCAGCAGCTTACTGACCAAGCTCTAGTTAAGGTCACCATTAAAGATATGTTGAACGACCTGAAGTGGAGATCGGAAGAGAGGGAAACACCTCGAGGAGGAGGTGATGATGATGATAGAGATGATTGCTCTGTAGATGGACTCATACAACCCTAGGGCCAGCTGCATCAATGAGTGGATCCAGATTCCACCGACCCACAGACATTTCAAGCTAAAGCCTCAGCTCCTTTCACTCCTCCCCAGCTTATATGGGAATTCCAACGAGGAGCCATACATCCTTCTACAACACTTCTGCCGCATCTACAGCACAACTCACTACCCCAACATCCTCTTGGGTGTACTCAAGATGATCGCATTCACATTCAGCCTTTAGGGCAAAGCACTATACTGGATCAACCATAAGGGGAAGGGGATAACGACTTGGGAGGATTTGAAGTATGCATTCCTACACAAGTACTATCCTCTCGGTCATCCCGATCTCAAGCGATTGAAGGTCACTGGCATTTCTCAAAGACCCCAAGAGTCCTTTTATGAAACCTAGGAGTGGTTCGACAATTTGATCGAGAAGTGCCCCCACCATGACATCCCGAGGACCAACCTGGTTCAACCAGGTTCAATGCTTCTTTGGGGGTCTGACAGAAGCTAGTCAACATCTGGTTGACACATCTTGTGGAGGATCATACTTCAACAAGGACAAGGACACAGTATGGCGAGTCTTTGAGGAGATAGCTGAAGGAGAGGTCGTGTTATCCTAATCTCGTTCCTTCCATATCTAGCCGCCACCACAGGTTCTCTGCGAGAATGTGAACATGATGGATATGCATGAAGTTGACAGGTGTTACAACTCCGACTTGACCATCATTGGGAACCACATGTTAAAGGTTGGTATCACTGAAAAGAGGTCATTGGATCTAGAGAATCTTGTCGGGATCGAGCAAAGAATGAAGGGCTTAGACAAGCTCGATATTATCACCAAGCAGCTAGAGCTGCTAGAGAACACCATCAGTGCCTACAACATAGTGACTACCGCATCCGAGCCTCTAGCAGAGAAGAAGGAGCAACCATAAACACAGCCGCCTCAGCTGAGTCCTAGTCAACCTCCGATCCAGCATGCATACTACGTGCAAGCCTTGAAACAACTGCCGCCACAACCGCAAACTCAGATGGTTGTTTACCAACCACCTGAATTCCAGCATCAGTATCTCGAGCCTTGTTTTCCACCTTCCCCACTCATTCAACAGGTGAATGGCTTCTGACAACCTCAAGGTCAACACAATGCCAGCCATACATATCATCAACAACAAGGAGGGCAGAATTTCCAACCCATCCCGGCCCAACAGCGGCCTCTGCAGCATGGATAAAACTGGAAGCAGAACAACTACCAGCAGTAGTCTGGATACCACAATCAGTTGTACCAGCAACTGACTGCTTAGTACAACCACTAGTACTCATCACCAAAGTACCAAGATTACCCTTCTCTTCCTCCTCCTTACTATTCTCGGGGTTACCAACAGCAGCCTCCCTCATACCATGAAAATTAGTTGTTCCATCAAGCCAAACCTTTTGAAGTTACCCTGATTAACCCTACCAATATTGTCTAGCTAAGCTTGTGAAGAACATGGCTAAGATGAGCGTAAAGATAGATGACCAGACAGCTTAAGACTATCATCCCGGCTTAGGTCAAAGCAAACCCGAACAACTTCCATCGTAAGGAGCAGGTAGCCTGCAGTGCCCAACCCGGCTCAGGTGAAAATAATTTCTTTTTATATAGTGTTGTATATCTCAAGAGCAGTAGGACACTCCAGCCATCTGTGATGGTGAAAGGGAAGAACAAAGCATCTGACGGTGAGGGAATCAGCTAAGCCGACACCAGGGCCATCACAATTTTTAATTGGAGCTACACCACTCAGATCAAAAGATAAAAAAATGCAAAAAAATACAAAAAACAAAAAAAAATAATAGTCCCAATGAAGTCGTGCCAGCCTTGGAGATGACGGCACCCATAGTAGAACCAAAGTCAGCCGTCGGAGCCGAACTTGTCATTTTTGGTCCACCAGTTGTAGATGATTGTTTCCTTTTTGCCATCTACCTATACAAAAAGATATAAATGGAAATTTGAATGAAAAAATTTTTGTTGGTGTACATATGCCTTTTCCTTCAGCAATCAAATCAAAAATAGTAAAAAATTAAAAAAAAAAGCTTTGTCTGATCTTGAATTAGTCCAAATTTTGCAAAATTTGATCCTTGAATTGCCGTTGTTAAAAGCCATGGAATACATTCTTGTAGGGAAATGATGACATAAAGAGGCATGTACCACAAAACATCTGAGCTGCAAGAAAAAGAAACCAGATACAAACGTTCTTACCATGGCTACAGTAAATGACGTCAACAATCTCCTACACAAACAGAAAGACATGGGAGCACCACTCATCAGATGCACCATCTTTAATCAAGAGTTCAAGCGCACTTTGCTTGATAGTAGGCCTTCTATCAACATTCTACCAGCATCATTACTCACAAAATTTGGGTTAGGTCCGCTCAAGCCAACAGAGATGATTCTGTAATTCACAGATCGATCAGTCAAGTGGCTTAAGCGCATGTTGGAGCATGTATCGTCATTGTTCAAGAGATGCAATCCCTTGTTCATTTCATTATCATAGATATGGGCATCTCCGCACCTCTTCTCCATACCCCAATCATTCTTAGCCGGTTGTTCCTTCGAACGATCGAGGCAGTAGTTGACTATGGCACTAGAGAGATCACATTCTACTCCAGCACCGACAAGATCCAAATAGAGACTGTGCCTGAACTAAAGTCGACAGTAGCAGTATCTGAAATGAGAGTGTTTGAATCTCAATGTCCTGAGGACTGTGACTTTTAGCATAGATGAGAGATACAGGTCCATTCTTGGATAACAAAGAAGCCCTAGAACTCCTCTCCCCAGAGGAAGGACGGGAAAGCACAGTCCAATTAAACGAGGTCTTTGAAGATGAGATTTTCGCTGATATAACAATAGAGGAATTTGATCAATCCCTCTCGTTTGAGCAGGAAGATTTCATTGTCGATCTGTGTGATATACTAAATGATGAAGCTAAATTGCTAGAGGTGGATAGACAATAGTTGAAAGAACTATCACTTGCAGTTGTCGTCAAAGTTACCACTAAAGTAGCTCACATGCCACCATAGCTCAAACCCTTGCCCTCCAACATGAAGTATACCTTCCTTGCTGTTGAATCAAACATGTACCTAGTAATTATCAATGCTTATTTGACCGAAGACCAAGATTTTCGTATGATGGATGTTCTTGAATGAAACCGCAAGGCGATAGGACAAAATATATCAGAACTCCATGGGATTAATCCATCTTTATGCCCACATCACATTTAACTGAAGAATACAACAAACCTTCCTGTGAATTCCAGCCAGAATTCAAACCTTTGGGAGGTTGTGATGAAAGAAATTCAGAAATGGTGTGAAGCGGGACTCATATATCCCATCTTCGACTCCAAGTGGGTGAGTCCCCTACACGTAGTGCCAAAGAATTCTGGGATCACCATTGTGATGAATGACAAGGGAGAGGAGATTCTGACCAGAGTACTGACATCCTAGCGAGTCTGTGTGGATTACAAATGTCTCAACCTTGCCACCAAGAAGGACCATTTTTTGTTGCCCTTCATTGACCAGATTCTCGAGAGACTAGTCATGAAGGAATATTTTTGCTTCTTGGACGGTTAATCTGGATATAAACAAGTGGCAGTCGCACCTAAATATCAAGAGAAGACCATAATCACATGTCCTTTTGGGATGTACGCCTTTCTATGGATTTCATTCGGGCTGTGTGACGCCCTCACTTGTTTCATAGATGTGTGATGGCCATATTTGCAGACATGATGGGTAGTTTTCTTGAGGTTTTCATGGATGATTGCTCAGTCTACGGGGATTCATTTGATCAATGCATGGACTATCTAGACCGAGTTTTGAGGAGGTGCTATGAAGTGAACCTCATGCTCTCATGGGAGAAGAACAACTTCAAGGTGACTGAAGGGATCATGTTGGGTCACATAGTATGAAAACGTGGCATGGAAGTGGACCCATACAAGGTGGAAATAATTTCAAAACTTGAACCACCTACCAATCTAAAACAGGTCCAGTCGTTTTTGGGGCATGTCGGTTTCTACCAACGATTTATCAAAGACTTCAGCAAGCCCTCCTAACCATTAACTGAATTGCTAGGAAAGGAGATTGATTTCGTTGTGAATGATAGTATTCTCCAAGCCTTTAATCACTTGAAAGATCTGATCACACATGCTCCTTTCCTGCAGCCACGTGATTGGTCTCTACCCTTTGAGATCATGACGGCCACGTCTGATTTTGCAATTGTTGCTCTTCTACGAAAAAGACGAGGTGGGATTCCGTTTGTTATTCATTACACTAGTCGAACACTAGATGAAGCTCAGAAAAAATATACAATAACAGAGAAAGAGATGTAAGCTGTAGTTTTTACCTTGGAAAACTTCAGATCACATCTCCTCAGATCAGAGGTGATTATCTACATTGAGCATTCTGCCATCAAATACCTTCAAAGCAACAAAGACTCTAAGCCTCGTCTGATTCATTGGATCCTTCTACTCCAAGATTTTGACATGTAAATTCGTGACAAACCAGGCGTAAAAATGTGGTAGCAGACCATTTTTCCAGAATCATCAATGCAGAGCCTCTTGCGCAAAATTCAATTCCAATCAAAGAGACAATCTTGGATAATGCAGTCTTGTCTATATTCTCTCTCCCCTGGTATGCAAGCATTGTGAATTATCTCGTCTACAAAAACACTCTGCTAGACTGGCAAAAGTTCAAATGAGACAAATTCTTGGCTGACATCCATTTCTACCAGTGGTAAGAGCCACATCTATTCCGAGAGGGCAGAGACTGCATCTGGATGAGGTGTATACCTCGAGAGGAGATTATGAGTGTCCTAGAACAGTTTCACAAGCTTGAAGCTGGTGGACAACATTCTGGAAAGAGAACGACATCAAAAGTTCTTCAATGTGGCCTTTGGTGGATAACTCTATTTAAGGATGCAGATGATTATGTAAAGAAGTGCATTGATTGTCAGAGAATGGTTGGGAACATCAACATGTGTGATACAATACCTCTGAAGTACATTCAGATATCCAACGTCTTCGATGCCTGGGCCATTTACTTCATGGGACCATTCCCTAATAGACAAGGATTTGAGTACATCCTACTTGTTGTCGATTACGTCAGTAGATGGGTGAAGGCAATCCCTTCCCAAACCGCATACAGTCACACAGTCTGTCGCTTCTTGAAAGATAACATCATCTCGCAGTTCAGAATCCCCAAAATTCTCATTTCGGATAGGGAATCTATTTCATCAAGAAGGAGGTTAAGAAGTTTACCAAAGAATACAACATTGAACATCATGTTGCTGCATCATACCACCCACATTCCAATGTCTTAGATGAATATTCAAACAAGAAGATTAAAACAATACTACAGAAACTTGTACGTGTGGATCGCAAGAGTTGGTCTCAATTACTGGATTCAGTTCTTTGGGCTTATTGCACGGCATACAAGTCTTCACTCGGCATGTCTCCTATTGCTTTTTCTATGGCAAGACTTGCTACCTACCCATGGAATTAATTCATAAATTCTTGTGGGCATTGAACATTTGCAACCTTGATTCCGAGTGAGAAGGATAGAACTGAAATGTTGATCTAAATAAAGTACTTCAATTCAGAGACTATGCATACGATAACAGCCTGATATATAAAGAGGAAGTCAAGAAAATGGATGACAAACACATCTAAAGGAACTTTCGAACCTGGATAGAAGGTGTTGTTATTTGATGTGAAATTAAATATTTGTCTAGACAAGCTGAAAAGCCAATGGACATGACCATTTATAGTGAAAATTGTGCGTGAGAATAGAAGTCTACTAATCAGAATTTTCACCTGAGATACAACCCTTCGTAGTCAATGGACAGTTGCTGAAGCCAAATTTAGAGCAGGACACATTCCTGACCGTTGTTGATTCAATCGAAGTGGTATTTCAATAGGATCTCATGGATATGAATGGATCAGACATTTGAGCTAAAACTCACAAAAGATTTTGTTTTCTTCTTTTTGTTTTCATTCTTCCATTTCTTCTGAAAAGGTGTTTACCCCTTTCATCATTGCTATACTTAGGGTGTACTTTGCCCTAAGTATAGGGGGTGAGAGCCATGAATTGTTCGTTTCTTAATCCCTCACCTGTCCCCTCAACCTTTGATATTTTGTCTATACTTAGGGTTATTTTACCCTAAGTATAGGGGGGACATGTCGAGCTAATGATTTCATATATTCCAACCCTTGACCCTCCCTGATCTGTGTATAGCCTGCTATATTTAGGATTATTTCATCCTAAGTATAGGAGGACGGTCGACTTCTCATTCAATCATTCTTTTATTGATGTAGTATAGACTTTTCTATACTTAGTACGAGTTTTGTTTTCCTTTTTCTCTCTGATCTATGAGGACATAGCTCAAGCTAAGTATAGGGGGCCGTATATACGTTGTTTATACTTTAGTCATAACTTACACTTTTGTAATTTTAATAATATGGCTAATCATAAAACACACATTAATTCTATGAAAACACGTGTAATAAACAATTTAAAAATGTTTGAAAAATGGTTGGAAAATCTCTTTCAGAAATCTTTTGAAAATAGTTTGGAAAATATTTTGTAAAATATTTTCAAACCTTTGTAAAAATGTTTTATTTGTAAAAACTTCTTTCATTTATTTGAATAAAATATTTTGAAAATCTATTTGCAAATTATTTGAAAAATGGTGAAAATTTGTTTGAAAAATATATATATTATTAGGAAAATATTTACAAAATGATTTTCAAAGTTTGTAAATGTTTGTAAAAATGTTTGTCAAAATTATTTGCAGAAATAAACTTTTAAAATGTTTGTGAAAATGTTTATAAAAATGTTTTGGAAATTATGTGTAAATAGACACTTGTAAAAATCCCTTGTAAATACAGATGCACTCCCATGTAAATAGTTGTACATTTTCCTTTTCCAGAAGCCCCTAAAATTTGCAAAATGCAAAAATCCATAAACATTAGTAAAATCTTTTCAAAACATTGCATAAAAAATTGTAAAACTTTTTCGAAAATTCATAAAAAGATCAAAATCATAAAATTGCATCACAAAAATATTTTTCTTTCATAGCATTTGCATTTTTCAGATTGATAGTGACAATTTAACTAGTCTAAGTAAAATCCAAAGATTGGAGCTTGGATGGACCTTAATCCACTTAATCACAGGAATATTATAGGAACTGATGTTGAGATTCTTCAGGTATACTAGACTTAATTCTTTGAGACCACAAGACATAGTTCAGTGTCATCTTGATTGCCTAAGTAGAATATTTCGAAACACAAGCATGACTCTTGTCGACAGTTACCTAACTTGCACACATGCACCTTGCACTTTGCTCACCTCAGTCGATGTGGTAAAGGGTTGGATTTGTTGGCATGAGACACAAGCCAATGGAAACATCAGAAGTAGCACATTTGTGGCCAACCTGATCCTATAGCCATGAGGTCTAATGACAAAAGTTGTGGGTTACAATAATGCTTCAAAAGAGGGATAGTCTACTTGCTCAAGAGGAAAAAGTCCTTATGTAAATGTTGTTGTATATAGTATTAAAAAAATACATATTCAAAAGCTCCAAAAGAATAGATAGGAAAAAGTCCAACAAAAATCAATTCCCGTTGGAGTATGTATGTATATATCTAATAAGCAACCTTGAGCTTCAAACTCAAATCCATGTGAGCCTGCATCCAGATGAACTGACTACACTAGTCAAGCATCCTAAGAGGTAGATACATTGGTTACCTTCCATTCTCTTCTCCACCTCCTCTTATTGAGTCGATTGCACTTGAAATTAGAAGAGAATACTGAAGTATACGGAGAGATCCTTAAGCGCATCACGGAAGTGTGAATACCGCATCATATGCAATCGGAGCGACTAGTCACACTAGTTGCTCGATGCAGCGAAATTTAAAATTTTAAATAATGAAGCCACATGACCTGAGAAAATTTCTCGAATTATTTCATCTAAACCACAAATAAGATGTAGGATTAACTCTTGGAGCATGGTTGTGATTGTGTCTCTAAAGCAAGAGACCTACTATCTCAAGTCTGATCCGACGGAGGAGACGCTAGCGAGTGCGTCGATGAAACATGTGCTCCTCGCAATCCAAGTCGATGAAGATCCAAGAACCAGAACTCATGATTTCATCACACAAAATCTAACATCTTCTCCACGAGCAAGAAGCACCAAAGAAGGTAGAGATCCGCAAGTAGTCAATCCGGCAGCACAAAAGCGTCATGTTGACTACGATTCTCTCTAGTTGAAGGGGTGGATGGGCACACTTTAGAGAGAGAGAGAGAGGGACATATGATGATAATGAGAGAGAGAGTTGCAAACAAATGTTGTAAAAGAAGAACTAGGGTTGCCTTTTCTTTTATAGTATTTTAGGAGTCCATGGATCACAATCCATGGGAAACACAAAATCAATGGTTGAGATTGATTTGTGTTTCACACGATTTTGTTGTATAAAATACAATGATAATTAATTCAAATCAAATTAAATGTACAGAGACATTATCAATATTATTTAATTTGACTAAATCAACATCCAATAAAAGATAAGGAAGGTGGCTAGCCACTTCCCATATATGTAGGGGACGACTGCCTTAAATAAGTCAAGGGTAGCAGTCCACCCTCCATATTAAGAATGTGGCTCCTTTCCAATTATGTGAGATTATTATATCTCACATAATCCTTTATTTATTTACAACATCCTTTTGTTGTAAATAAATTCACAAAAAATAATTTCAAATTAATTTTTGAATATTTCAATCAAGCCATTAAATAATTATGAATTGTATTCACACGTCTAAAATAAAATGTATATTGTATTTCTAATTAATTTACAATGTAAAAACAATTCACATCAACAATTAATTTGTAGATACTATTTACAATAATCTCCCTATATAATATAATAAATCACATTTATAATATATATAATATGGATAATACTATCAACATTATTCATATCCTTGATAATTAAATCACATTTAATTATCTTGGATCATCATTCTCATATATTTAAATAATATGAATCATATTCACATTATTCAAGATAATTAAATCACATTTATTATCAATATCTCAATGCTCAGATACATAATTCATTAATGGAATTATTCTTGAACTCTTTCAAGAATAACGTGTTTACTACGCGGATACTTGGAGATAAGGACAAGACAATTGTACGTTCCACATATAGTGACTTAGATATTGAGATCAGATCTCAAATCCAGATTTCGGGGACCTCTCATAGATGCTTGATTAAATCAAGGTCCTAGATCTAATCTCCTCATGCATCTGAATCACATTCAGATCAATGTCCAACATTTGGACAAAGAATAGATCACTTATCTACTGAGAAGAGACATTAAAATACAGACATGTTTCATCACTCCCTTGGAATGGAAGCATCGTGGTTATACAATTATTTATGATCACATCACCCTCAGGTATTCCTAGTACATGTACATCATGCATACTGGAAGACGTAGAACAAACCCGAAGATATATTAATTTTACACTGTCATCTTTTGGGTTTTATCATTATGTTTCTCATTCGGTCATTGGGAGTTGGTATCAATCATAAATTTCCAAAAGCATATAGCATACCTACAAATTCTTGTCATGCTTCCAAAGCAAGATGACCATGCATGGAATTTGATCGGGCCCAAATACGTCATGAGTGAGCTCATGTCTTCTAGTTCACAAGTGAACATGTATAATCCCTTTAAGAGATCTTATTACTCATATGCCCTTGACCAGTTCGCCAGTGTATAGACCTTGATTAGGCCATCAATCTATCGGACTGCCAAATGTACATATTTAGACATATAGCAATACACACGTCTCCGATCAGAGGATGCATGCCTATATCGTGACAGCATACGACATAGGTCTTGGTTATCTCGATCTCATTAAGTCAACTCTTTGACCTAACTTATCTAACACCTCCGAATTTCTATTCCTATGTAGAGGACCTACATCAAGAGGTTGGTCAGATATCAGCCAAAAGAAAAAGGATCACCATCTCCTATTCAGGCTGGAGATCATCTCTTAACAATCATTTGACGGTGCTTGATGAGTCCTCAATCTAACTCATTAGATATCATCCAAGCACCAACCTCTATGATTCAACGATTGAATCAACAGTTGTACGATCATTAAGAAGGCCATGGTACATAAACCTAATTGTACTAAGGGACTTATTATGCAAATTTGTTATTCTTCATTTCAGATCAGGGATTGATTTGCACTAACATTTATTGCATAATGGCTCATCGTGGGCTAGCATGTCCAACAAATACCGTGCTTCTCGAGGAAAGAGTTGTTGAATAGGGGAATTAGGGTCACCATGTTGGAGAAGACTGACTTTTACCGCTTCAACCAAGATGAGCTACATATCACTGACACTATACAAGGTAGGCTCATAGTCATAATGGTCTGTGTATGACATCGACTTGCTCTGACCTGGTTTTTGGGGAGACTTGGGCGGAGTCTTGTGGGACTTAGAGGTTGTTGTGTTTCAAATCCATTTCCCAATGAGGTTCTGACCAAACCTAAATGCTAAAGGTCTGGTCGAGCTCCAAACCTTGATTTTATGAAGATATGTTTAAACTTAAAATCATTCCAAATTCTCTTTTCTCTGTTTTCTTTTTCTGCACTTATAAGTATAAGTGTTTGCTAGGGACTAGCAAAGGCAAGTATATGGGTGATGAATCTCCATTTCATCACCTTTATTCTTTCATTTTGGCCTTTAAACCCTAGCTAAATGCATGTAAATTGCATTATTTTGCATAAAATAACACATATTATTTATTGTGTAAATATGGTATAAAATATTGTATTTAAATCCAAAATAAAAGAATAAAGAAAAGAGAAGAAAAAGAAATGAAATACCAAAGGTAAATGACCCTAAACCCTGAGACCTAGGCATCATGATGATTGGGTTGACAAGGAATAAAGTAGTGGGAGATAAGTGTCAAAAATACAATAAAAACCTCAATTTATTATGGCAAATAATTGAGTTTTTGAGCCTATTTTATTCTTTACTATTTATACCTCAAATCAATAAACTTTGACATGAAAGTTGTAGATAAAAATACATAGAAAAACACAAAATTTATTTCACACAAAAAATACATATTATGCTTTCTACACTCAAAATAAAAATCCAAAATCCAAACTTCCCAACCCCATATCTTCTCCATATGAACTCAAATATATCAAAATCATCTTTAATGGTATATAACTTTTTGTTAGCTATTTAATGAAGTGGTTTCATTTAGTTTGTACGTAAGATGCAAAAGTTAGGTTTTGGAACTCTATTTTACAATATACCTCAATAAATATTCATTTTATTTTTCTTTACATTCTTTAATATTTTATTTTTTTATAATTTTGTAATAATTAATTATAACATATGTACATAATTATAACAAAACAAACCTATTAAAACACTAAAATAAATAAGTATACAAAAATACATAGATGAATTATATATATATATACCTATATAATAAATAGCTATTATTAATTGAGTGTACATATAATATCAGAAAAATAAAATAAAAATATGTTTATGTATATTTAAATTAGTTATAATTATATAAATTATGTAGATAAAATTATAAAATCTAAAATAAAAAATAAAAATAAAATACATGTTATATATGTAAATATACCTATAAATATACTTGTAAAAAGAAACCTATAATAAATTAACTTGTATAAATAAATAAAAATAAGATTAAATGCTATAAAAACATAACAAAAACATTTCATGTTTAAGAAAAAATGATAAAATCAATTTATATTTCTTTTTGAACCATCTATATTTTTGCATTTGATTTATTTTTTTGCGGGGGGGCGTGGCCCAATCAGAGTTGGTCCACCGTTGACTCGCAGTCAACTCTTCTGACATCAGATCTAAGCATGTCAGAATGGTGATACCCCATCTTACTAGGATTTTTCCCGATTGATGCTTGCATCAATTCAGCTTGAAGTCTTCTTGACTTTCGTACCTCAATGAACTTTCATGCGCCCTCAATTCCTCGATGGGAGGAGCACCGCAAAGATCACTCTTCCCAATTCAACCATTGCTTGTACATATACCTCTCGTTGGGCCTCCTTTTGATTTTGATCCCATTAGGTCCTCGAAATCATTGAATTTATTGGTGTTGAAACTCCATGGTGACAAAAACGAGTGAGCCAAGGCGTTTGGAAAGGAGGAAGAGGTAATGGAGTGGTGACCCGAGCTCGCCGCCCAAGCTTCTCTGAGTTCCGACTGGCCTCCTTCGTCTTGAGGTTGAGCCTTAGTTTTAATGTTTTGTATTCCTAAGCATAGCAGTAGCGTAGATTAGCTTTAATTTCTCATTAAAATTTCCTTTTATTCCATTAAAACCTAAGAATCGTAGTTCGTCAGAGCTGAGCTACGGCGAACCCTTCGTTGTGCATGATCGTGATTCGACCGACCAATCACCTCCATATCGTTCCCCATCACTGCTTCTATGCCCCATGCACCTCCATCCATCTCAATCTTGCTCAGATCGAGAATTTGGCCTCTATCTCCATCACATCGTCGGAGGTCGCCGCTGCACACCCATTTCGCTCCATTTTTCCTAAATAAATCCACCGGAACGATCGCCTTTATGTGTTTGAGCTCACTGTGTAGTTCTACGAGGTCGGAAGCCTCGTTAGAAGTGATTTTGATTCAAGCCAAAGCTTCCCACAACCCTCTCCAACCCTCTAGAGCTCCACCAATGAGCTCTGGATCTTCCTAAGACCACCAACAAACGTGGAATGCTTCCAGACAACTTTTGAGCCGCTGGTGAGACTCCCAAGTGCTCGGAGTTGACCAGGAGGGTTGATCAAAGCTCGTAGGAGGTGAGATTCTTACAAGTTCTATCAGATCAACTTGGAGTCGTTCGATCAAGATCTGTTCATCGTGAGCAGCAGCAACCGTCCGATCAAGCACGCCAATACAGTAGAATCTCCAATGATATTCTAATCCTAGCACTTGAATGGTGAACCGTCATCGCATGCCCTCCAGCCAACACTTTGTTTAAGTTAGAGCTCCCAACTGTTGGATAGCCTAGCAGGGGTATTTTGCACTCTAACCCTCACGATTTTTATCTTTTAATTTTAGTATAAAAACTTTCATTTATCGTGTATTAATTTTTGTAATATTTATGATATGCCCTATATACTTTCTATATACGTACTTAGGTCCAGTCCACATCACCTCACGTGTTGATGTGCGTGAGGGGATTGGATATTTTGCACTTGGACCCTCGTCATTTTTGTATTTCGTTTTAGTCCACATTTTTTGTAATATTAGTGTAATATTTTCGGGATATTTTGCATCTGGCCCCCCAAACATTGTATTAATACAAAAATGCCCCTCTTGGTATAAATGATTGGGAATATTTGGGAAATTTGCATTTTTAGCCCTGAACTTCTTTGGGATGTTCTAAAATAATGCCTAATTTTTTATATTTTCAAAAATACCCATGTCAGGCTAGATTTCCTTTTTTATTTTATTTTTGTTAAAAATAGTTCATGTACCATAAAAATTCGAAGAAATTAGGATAAATACATTATATAATATTCTATAACATATATTTTTATTAAGGTATTCTATCTTATATTTATATTTATTAAAAATCAATCAGTGCATGGTTGTTCTCTGCTATCCTTTAAAACATCAAAAAAAATTAAAATCATATTTTGAAATTCCAAAAAAGTGCCTATTATTGTGATTTGTACCTCCATCCAAAAATCGCTAAAAATAGAAAAATAAGGAATGCTAAACTGAGTCTGAGTCATAGTTTGACTAGCCAATTTAAACCCAATTAGCAAGCAAAGATAATCGCAATGTCTAATTATTTGATGGTAAAATAATAAAAAAAGATCCACAAATTGTTGAAAATATCAATCTTACTCAGTCGGCAACGACGAGGCACACCATCACTATGCCTACCATAGCAAAGTAAAAAATGTAAGTCATGATCAGGCCGCCAAAGTGTTTTTAAAAAATATACTCATGAAAGTAGTCAATACCCCATGTCGTAAACTAGAAGTCAAAACTATATACTCATCTTTGTTAACCTGAGAGCATCTAGTAGTTACCTCCCAAAAACAAACATTATCCGACTGACAGTCAGATATACCAATAACTAAAGTTACGACTCGTCCAAATCATCCAAACGATAAACACATTCAAACCGCACAATTATCATTTCCTTGAAAAAAAACACATCTCCTCTGACCTTGCCTTTTCATGGGTAAGAATCAACGGGACCCATAAGCCACAACAACGGTTGAGGGCACCAACAACTGGACAAACCAGAGCACCAGCAAACAAGAACACCAACAAGGGCGAATGGGGAGGCCATCTCGAACCAACAACGGCCAGTGCCATGACCTGATGGCAAACTTGACGATGCATTCATTTGCTCAAAAAAAACCATTATGGGTAAATGGACGTTACGTAGTGAGACACTTTAGCAACACAAATCACAATATATAAGCTGTCGGTATTTTATGATATCGTTTATTGATGGAATTGAATGACTGAGCTTGGGCAAAGAGCATCAAGATCCAACTTTATGTATGGGATTAAGTGCATGAGATGAGATGGCCTAAGTTTGTGGACACGATTGGGCTGCCAAAGAATATTCCAAGGATAAGGTACACCAGATATCTATCATTTTCTATCAATATGTTTGTGTGCTTCCTTTTGTTGAGAAAACACCAAAGATGCCTATAAATTAAGATTAATAGTCATACAAACACTTGTTGAAATATCACTATATGTTAAGTAATATGTTTAAGAGCCTATAATTGACGCAATGAAGTAATACTGGGCTCCCCAATTTATAGAAGGCAGACAACTGAGAAGATGAAAAGGGGAATGAAGAGAATCATCATCATGACCACCAATAAAACCTGTAAAAAGGGATGGAAATTTTCCCTTTTAAGTGTTTCTTTAAGGCAAAAGAAAGAGTGTTAAAAGGGGGACAGCCAGATAAAATACATGTAACTCACTGAAACTCGCAATGGTACGCATCACTTGTCAAAAAATTAACTCTATCACATCACGGGCAAGAAGATAATCGTTTGTAGACTCCAAGAGGACCGACCAATTCAAACTCCTAAATTTTCTCTGGTCATGTTTTTCCGGTAGGGTTTTGACTATATGTTTGAACACTGTATCACCCAAAGAAGCCACATTTAAAAGTAAGAAGATGGGTACTGAAGGTTAGTATACATCCAATTCTTTGAAGTGGAAAAAAGGAATACATGGAATAATTGCACGCCAAAAAACATAAAAATATTTATAAGAATAAAAGTACATAACTACATGCGAAAGTAGCTAATATAAATTACATAAACCAATACCAAGACTCCGACAATCTCTTACCATGCTCAATGACATTATCTACATAAGTTCTTTCCTATCAAAAAAAAACAACCCATTTCTAACCAGCCAGAGTCCACATAAAAACAAGAGCCAGAATTCTCTCCATTTTCGATCCCCTCCAATCTGCACCCACAGACGTCCAAAGATAGCGGGCTCCAATTTTACGGAACCAATCTCGCATATGGCAATAATTCCCCATGCCTCCTTAGATTTTGCACATGTGAAGAAGAGGTGGCCCACATATTCCATCTCAACCGAGCAACACACACGAGTCACCAGCGCCCTGGAAAATCCCTAGCATCGTGTGTAACTGTCAAAATCCGTCCACACATCAAGAGCCACAGAAAGATCTTGACTCAGGTTGCGATTTGTCCATCCTATATTATCTTGGCGTCTGGGCACATCCACTGAGGGTCAAAATCACATTACCACATTGTAGGCCTTCTTGATAGAAAGCCTACCATCAAACTAGGTCCAGTGATCCCTGCAAAGGAAGGCAAGTTACAACCTAACAGAGAACCAACCATAGACAACTACTCTAAAATCTTTGATTAGAAAGATCCGTCCTAGATTCTAGTATGAAACTCCCACCATCCCACATTTCGCAACACGTGCCTCCTGATTCAAAGCCAACACGAAAAACAGAAAAAACCACTCACGCAGTGGCCCATCCTCTGTCCAATCACCACGCCAAATGTTAAAACCTCAACCATCCCCCCAAAGCACACCACAGGGAGGGCAAAATAACTTGAAGCACCAAAAATATACCCCTCCGAAACGTCGAGGGAGAGAACCATTTCCATGCACAACCGGAAGTTGGGAGAGACTCTGGTAATCCTCCTAACTAAATAGCAAAGGTCTGAAACATCCCCCCCCCCCCCCAAATATTCATCCCCTTCAGGCTGACACCAAGTCTACTATCGTGCTTCTGCAAGTAACTGCCTTCCTATATACAAATGAAATTACTGACGAATCCCCCGATAATGATCAGAAGAGCCTCTACTCTACCACTTCTACCAACTGGGAGCAACCGAGAAGAGAAGGAAAAAATTGGGATAGCAGAGAAAACGAACTTCAACAACAGCAAACATCCTCCCTAGACAGACAGACACAAACTTCCAGTCAGCCTCAGCTTTTGATTGTTTCCACCAACAGTTTTAGCCAACCTACAGCAACCTACCACAGACCAAATGCAGCACAAGGTATGTCAAACGCAAGCTAGCACTAAGAGTCCTCGACCAAAACAGTAACGTCCTAGGACTTGACCTGAGTCCTTATCAAGGATAACTTGCGCTCACAACTTGTTGAAATCAAGCCCAATTGAACCCGTTGACCGCAGCCCAAAATACATAAGCTTAAGTTGTGATATCGCAGTCTCCATAACTTATAACGCGCTTTCATGCTTTGTGAGTGTAAAATACAGGGAATATGTTTGGACTATTACAAACCGCTCGCCCCCCAACTTATACATTGTGATATATCCCATCACTTATTACAAGTAATAGTTGTGGATGCACACTATCTCTTTGGTAAGGTGGCTCCACCTCTTAGATATTGGTTCCACTGTTAGAGGGACCTTGATAAATCATAATCGTACCACATAATCGTAGGTTTTGGATAAGGCTACCTTCCACATCATCCCTTTGATCTTGTGACTTCTCTAACCAAAAATGATTTGTGAAGCCACCAGTACGTTGTCCATCAACTGCCTTCCTGGGAGGAAGGTGGACTGAGCCGAAGAGATGGTAGCGGCGTAGCACTATGTACACCTCTCAGGCAGTATGCCAACAGCTTTGCCAGGTTGAGGTATGTGGCGTTAGACAAAGCAATAGTGTGGAAATCCTCCACCTTATATGAGACTTTTTTTTGAAAGAGAAAGATGAAAGAGCAATTGAGACAATGCAAACCATGGTTTCCCGGCCCAAACTCTGAGATATACAAAACATATGTCGCAACCGCATCCCAAAATCCCCTAAAAAGAAGACGGGAAAGTCACCTAGTCCAAGTCCCCCATCTGAGTTCACACTAAATACAACATCTCAAATCTCCTGCAGATCAAAAGGAGGCATCAACTTTTCCACAGCAACCACGAATATCTGTGTGACCCCATGTCCAAGCCACCTGCTACTCGAGAAAGATTGACATCTTGCTCATTGGTCCGTGTTAGAAATCAAGAATGCGGAAGCATAATATCAGAGATAAAGAATAAGAACACTGTGATTTTTACGTGGAACCCTATTCCCTAAGGAGAGGGATGAAACCATGAGAGAACGCCTCAAAGGGATGATGTTTCTATTGAACTTTCTCATCCGGTACAATTAGTATGGGACTTCTTATATAGCCACCGCTGACTCTCCAGGTCCCACGAATAGTAGATGTGGGACTAAACTACTAGATGTGGTAACTGAACCCTGGAGGGATCTAATTACTCATCACTACAAGTGGCGCACATAGTATGTTGGAGTATAGTGTTATGCGTCACTTGTGGTGTAGATGGGTAATTGGATCACTCCAAGATCCGTTTACCACATCCACTTGTTTAGTCCCACATCTACCAACTGTGGGACGTGGAGACTCGGTGAGGGATATATAAGAAACCCCAGACTCCTTGTACCTGATGAGAAAGTGCAATGCATAAATCATCCCTTTGAGGCATTCTGTTGTGGTTTCATATCGTTTCTTAGGGATTAGGGTTCCACGTTAAATCCCGGTGTTCATATTGTTTTATTCTCTATTTCTACGATACGATTCCGCATTATATTTTTTAATATGGTATCAATCTATCAGAGCAGGTCGTTCTTGGTTGATTTGAAGTTTGTTCACTAATATTATTTTTTTAAGACCGTTCCAAGTTCGAGTTTTAGGGTTTTCTTGAAACCCTAATTTTTTCATAGATCAAGATTTCGTTGGAGATTGGAGATTGTTATTCTACAAGATCATTCAAGTTCAAGTTCAGGGTTTCATTGAAAACCTAATTTTTGACCACCAGCAGGCATCTCCAGGGGCTCTTTCTCATACCGTGATTGTCTTCCAACAGGCACGTGTACGACACCATGGCAACACTGCATTACAGCCTCCAAGCAGAGCATCACAATGAATCCAAGCAGCAGTTGTTGTCCTCCCAGGCGGGTGCACCAAGAAACCCTAGCCCAGGCGGCAAGGGTTTCTGGAAGATCCCAGGCGGCAAAGATCCCTGCAGCCCCCCTCCTAGCAATGAAGAAGTCCATGCGGCGATGAAAGGAGCCCCATTGGGGAGAGGCTCCAGGCAACAAGCTCTAGCGGCGAGCTTCCTCTCGTGCCCCCTCTGATTGTCGCACCCACCTCGCGTCCGATCTCCTCCTTGGACTTGGGGGCACGATACCCATCGGCGGCGACTCCTCCAGTTCCAAGAAACCCAAGCCGTCGTTCTTTTAAAAAAGGAGGGGAGGATGGTCAGCCCTCTGATCACCATCTCCAGATTCCAGAAAGCGACTGATCCTCGCGCACCTCCTCCGATCACGCGATCCTCGCGCACCTCCTTCTGTACGAGCTCCAACCCTCGACCATCAGGACCCCAAGGCCGCAGCAGCGAAGGCTCCAGGCGGCGCCTCTACTCCAGCCGAAGAAGATACCAGTCCCTCCACCTCCTCCACTTGAAGACCTCCAGGCGGCCTTCCAGATCTGCTCCTCCAAGGCGACAACGGCAAAAGAAGAACCCCCATCGGGGGTGGCAGATCCTGGAGAAAGGGGTTCCCAATTGAGAACACTAGATAAGCAGGAATAAAAGGGGGACAAGTGGCTCGTGCTCTGTTTAGAGAAAAAATGTGAAAAAAAAGGAGAGAGCAGACCGTATTTTTCAAAAAAAAACAGGGATTGGACTCAAGTGGGTCGTCAGTTCAAAAAAAGGAGGCCGTAAGTTTAGAATAAAAGAAAGGAAAAGCCGTAAAAATGATGAGTTGACTAAATGAAAAGCCGTAAAAAAATCATGTGATACGGCTACAAAAAAGGGAAGAAGAGACAGCTATATATATAGCTTCGAAAAAAAATTGTGATGTTTATATTTTCTCCCCATTTTATTCTCTTCTCCCAACTTTGTCGATGTCACTATTTTCCGACAAGTGTGGGAGAAAAGGAGAAAATATTGTTTAGAGTCGCAAGTCTGTTCCATTTCAGACGTCAGATTCCAAACCAACGAGAATTTTTCAGACTCTACAGTTCAGTTTCAGACTCGACGATTGGTTCCGAGTCTTCAGTTCAGACGCGCACATGTATGTGGTCTTTAGTTTGATGTACACATGTTTGCCATCTTTTGTGTGGTCCCCATCTTTTGTTTCGGACAGAGTTTTTCATGTGATCCATAGAGACTCCAGAGTAAACATCTCATTCCCTATGTCATGTGGGCTAGAGTTTTCATGTGATTTCATAAGGACTCTAGAGTAGAGATCCCATTCTCTGAGCCAGTATGGGAGAGACCCAGTTCTCTGACAAGGAGACTTTTCCATACTCCATTCTCCAGCGACCGTGGACTCCGACGAGGATTGTCTCCACGGCTTTTTCAGTTTGTCCCTTTCAGAGATGGAGCAGTTGTCCACATGTTGCGGCGGGCCAGAGTTCTCCAATTGGAGACTCATTTCCAGTTGCAGTGACATGTACTCTGATAGTTGAAGTACAGAGCACACTTAGTTTGACTCACACTCCAACCTGTTTGGTCATCCTCACATGCACGGCATAAGAAGCAACATACTCGACAACAGCCGACAGTTGTGTGCATTGAGTTGATATTGTCCGTAGTGTCTTGTAGCGTGAGTTTGAGATTTCTTTTATTTGTCCAAGCTGAGCATTGCATACTCCAGCTTGAGCGAGAGAGTTGGAGTATATGTGTTGTGCATCACTTGTGGTGTAGATGGGTAAACGGATCACTCTAAGATCCATTTATCACATCCAGTTGTTTAGTCCCACATCTACCAGTTGTGGGATGTGGAGATTCATTGAGGGCTATATAGGAAGTCTCATACCCCATGTATCTGATGAGAAAGTGTAATGCATAAATCTGCCCTTTGAGGTGTTCTCCTGTGGTTTCATCATGCTCCTTAGGAGTAGGGTTTCGCGTTAAATTACAATGTTCATATTGTTTTATTCTTTATTTCTCTGATATGCTTCCGCATTATATTTTCTAACATACTCCAATACTCCCCCTCAAGCTGGAGGATGCAATGCTCAGCTTAGACACATAGACAGAACTCTCAAACTCACAATACAAGGCACTTCAGACAATATCAACTCAATGCATACTCTACTATCGATTGTTGTCGAGGATGTTGTTTCTCATGATGTGCAGGTAAGGAGGAACAACAGGGCAGGAGTGTGAGTTGAACTGGGTCTCCTCGTCGAAGAACATGTGTTGTGTACTGTGTCAGTCAGAGTCACTGAAATTGGAATAAATCTCCTCGTCGGAGTACTCTGGCCCACCACATGTAGAAGACTGTGCATCATATGGACAATTGCTCCATCTCTGAAGGTCTGAACTGAAAAAGCCGTAGAAACATCCTCGTCGGAGTCCACGGGCATTGGAGAATGGAATCTGAAAGTCTCCTCGCTCGTGGGAGAACTGGGTCTCTCCCATATTGGCTCAGAGAATGGGATCTCTACTTTGGAGTCCCTATAAAATCATATGGAAACCCTAACCCACAACGGCATCGAGAATGGGAACTCTACTCTGGAGTCCCTATAAATCACATGAAAACTCCGAGACCAACAACAAAGATCGAGACCACACAAATAATGATCACATACTCTTGCGCATCATATTGAAGACTCGGAACCAATCTGAACGTCGAGTCTGAATCTGAAAATCTGTAAAGTCTGACAACTGACATGGAATCTGGAAAATCTGTCCTGGAATGTGGAAAATCTGATACGAGCTATAGAACTCTACACAATACTCCTCCCATACTAGTCAGAATTGAAGACATCGACCATGTTTGGAGAAGAAAAGAAAATGCATTTTTTGTGCTTCTTTTTTTCACAAATCAATCTCTTTTTTTACTTAACCATTCCTTTTTATTTTTTTGATGAAAGATCGGGTGAGATCCCAAAAGCGGGATTCACCACTCTATGAGATTCAATTAGTGACGATTAAAGTACATTACCGTGATAGCTAGAGGTTGTATAAGGAGTTTATATGGCAAATTACATTTCATAGCGAAATGTTTGACTTCTGAAGATAACCTCGTTCTTGCAAGCCAAATGCACCATAAAAACAGCGAAAGGCCTCGCGCAATCAGCTTGGAATTGCCTCCTACATCTCTAATGGAGGTCCAAAACTCCGTCGAACTGCCCGCTGCGACCCAATCGCACCCAATCCCGCTCCACACCTGAGCGAGGACGGGCACGTGAAGAAGAGATGATCGGAGTCCTTCATTTCTCCAAGGCATCTGTCACAAGATACATCGTCCAGGTGAAGAAGGCAGTTCCTCCTTGCCTTATCGATCAACCGTCCTCTTCTGAAGCACCCACAGGAAAAACTTGACGTGGCTAGGAATGTTAGTCACCCACACAATTTTCAGATCTTGTAGCCACGCTACATCCCGGTTCTCCAAGTCACTTCGCATCTCTTTATACAGCTTCTTCACCGACATGCCGGAACCACCCCACGTAAAATGATCATGCTCCCACGAAAAGGCTACCGAGTGCGGGATCTCCCCAACCATCTCGATGAAATCCTTCGAGCGTTGGTCAGACAAAACGTTGCAGAAACACGGCCACCAATTACCCGCATCCGCCGTCTGCACAAGCGAGCACTCCTTCTCCGACGCCAGAGTGAAAAGACGTGGGTATCTATCCTTCAAGGGGCCATCTCCTGACCAATTGTCAAGCCAGAATCTAAACTCATTTCCATCCCCAACACACGAGTGCATCTTCTGTGCTAACAACGGCAACACCACATTCGTGCCCGCCACAAGCCCACCCTTGACCGCGTACAATTTTCTGAGCAGAGAGATCGCAAGCCCCAGACGCGCACCGCCCATTTAGCGAGCAAGGCCTTGTTCATGTATTCAATGTCCCGCACCCTAAGGCCCCCTTCCTCCCGCTCCCTAGTGATCTCGTCCCAACTCACAAGGTGCAACCCAAACCTCTGTTGATTCCCACTCGACCAAAGGAATCTCTTCATCAAAGCCTTCACCTTCTTCCAAACCCCAACTGGCATGAGACGGGTTGAGAAGAAGATCGAGATTGCCGCAAGGACATGTTGAAGCAGAACGAGCTTCCTCCCCTTCGAGAGCATGGACGCCATCCATCCGGCGAGCCTTTGTTCCATCTTATGGATTACCCCATCCCAGTCCAACTTCTTTAGTTTTTCCGTAGCCAGGGGAAGCCCCAGGTAGGAGATGGGCAGCTCACCCGATCGGCAACCAATCACATCCTCTATCTCAGAACGTTCGACCACCTCTAGATGGAATGGCACCACCGTCGACTTGCTCCTATTAATCTGAAGCCCAGAAGATACTGATGAATATCTGCACGATTTGCGTCGTATTAGTGTTCTGCTCCGGAGATCCTCTAAGGAATAGAAGCATGTCGTCCGTATATTGTAGAATCGGGATAGAGATGTTCTCCACCCGAAAGCCTTCACACCAGCCAACCTCAACCGCCCGCTCCAATAGCACAGCCAACGCGCGTCCGCAACAAGTACAAACAACATAGGCGCCAGCGGGCAGCCCTAGCGCACTCCACATTGGGGTTGGAAATAACCCCCCTCCGGCTTCCCGTTGATTAGGATCGAGAAGGAAGATGTGGTCACGCAACGTTTCATCCAGTCAACCCACAGGTCAAGGAAGCCCCTCCTCTGAAGGGACGTCCATAGGAATCTCCAATCAACACAGTCATAGGCCTTTGCGTAGTCAATTTTTCCACAATGAGCCCTTTTTCTTCAACCGTTTCCATTCCAAGCAGATCTCAGACGCCATCACTTGACCATCAGCAAGTTGTCTTCCCGGGATGAACGCAGACTGCCCAGGTAACACATAATCCATCACCAACTTCAGTCTGTTAGCCAGGATCTTGGCCACAATCAAGTAAATGGCATTGGAGAGTGCGATCAGCCTGAAGTCATCGACAGACAGATGTGACTCCTTCTTAGGGAGTAGAAAAGTAACGCCCTATTAATCCTCTCGAGGCCTCTATTGCCTTCATTAAATTCATTTACCATTTGGAGGACTTCATCCTTGACCATACTCCAAAATTCCTTGTAAAAAAGCACCTGAAATCCGTCCGGGCCTGGGGCGCCATCGGCCTTTAGACCCCACACCGCCCTTTTAGCCTCCTCCTCGGAGAATGGAGCAATAAGAGAAGCAGCCTGGTCACCAGTCAAAAAGCGCGCACCTCTACCCATCCATCCCCAGCCCTCACTGTTCTTTCTTCTCGACGCGTGAAGGAAATGGTTCCTCAGGACCCTCCCAATCCGCGCCTCCCCTGTGATACGCTCCCCACCAATCTCGATTTTGTGGAGAAAGTTCTTTCTTCTCCTCCCCGAGGCCATTGCATGGAAAAACTTTGTATTAGCGTCTCCCTCTTTGAGCCAACGCTGAAGGGATTTCTACCTCAATTCAATTTCGTCTTTCTTGTCCTCCTGCCACAGATCCGCAGTATGCCCAGCTCTCTCAATCAACTCCTCAGTCGTGAGCCCACGCTTGTCATCCAAAGCATCCAACCAGGCCACCCCAGCTTGAGCGAAATCCCGCTTGGTCTTCCTTCTGAGCTTGATCTCCTTGCCGAAGCTGATAACGTGTTTACGCGGCAATTATAGCTTAGTCGCAAGCCTGACCACGGTGAGCCCTCTGGCGCCCACTCGTTCGAAAGCTTCACCACCTCGTCCTTGAAGCCATCCTCTAGGAGCCAGCTTCGTTCGAAACGAAAGAAGAATCTACCCTTCATCTCCTTCCCAGAGTGCCACAAAATTGGTGTGTGATCGGAGAGAGTCCTCGGTAGCGCCCAAGCCCTCGAGAGGGGGAACGCCGCCGCAGCCTCAGAGGAAAGGAAAAACCAATCCAATCTGGATTTCGCGTGCGCATTCCGTCAAGTGAAAGCGCACCCAGCCGTGCCGATGATGGAAAGACCAAGCGAGTGGATCACCTGACGAAGCGGCTCCGAGCCAGGGTTGCCACCACCGCTCCGTTGCGGGCGGTCGTCTGGGAGAAGGGTGACATTGAAGTCCCCACCCACCAGCCAAAGCTCCGACGCATGTGCAGTTCCCGATTGCTCCAGCTCGGCCGCCAGCGAGCCATTGTCGCTCCCGGGAGGCCCGTAAACATTTGTGATGAAAATAACCGCATCATCGCTCCTCCTTTTGAGGCCGACCGTTAAGCATACATCCGAGGAAGAACACGGAAAAGGAGTCAAAAGAGTCCTTCCACCCAGTCAGCAGGCCACCCGTGGTTCCTCGGGCAGATCGCTCGGCCAGCTCAAAATCTATCGCCACCGTCCAGATCCCTCCGAATCTCGTCAAGACCATGCGACAACTTCGTCTCCTGTAGTATGAAAATGTCTGCACCAGCTTCAAAGACCATATTCTTGACGCCTAACCTCTTCTCAAGGCGCCTCAGCCCTCTAACGTTCCAAGATAGAAGTTTCATTTATCACCTTGTTGGGCTCTCTTTTCTGCGGAGGGATTACCCCCAACTACACTGATATGTTCCTCTCCAGGATAGAGAATCGATTCCGCTGGGCGTCGGGTTGTGAGTGATAATACGCATCCCTCTATGTCTGATCCTCGTAGCCAGACGCACGAAGCGTCGCTGCTCTCCTCAACCTCCTCTCCGCTCCTCCGGCTCTTCTTCTCTGGTAGTAATTGCCAAATCTAGTATTTTCGTCTTCGTGGCCTTGCTGGATCAGAACAGTTTCCAATGCCTCTGGTTGATCGGGCAGGCAAGCACCTGCAGTAGTTTCGTCCCCCTGAGCCTCCCCTGCAAGCTGAGCCGGACCGATAAGAGAGACCGGCCCCTGGACACCTCTAGTTGCCCGCCCTTCTGGTTGTCATGCGTCGGTGCGTCATTGTCAAATTCAATCCCCCACCATACGTCTGATTGGGGGTGAGAAACGTGAGGAGTACAAACATTATCTTTTTCGTTAGGTCCTCTTGATTGATGTGGAAAATGCACAGGGGAGAGCTCCGGAGGTCTATCGCTCGTACCCCCCTCCCCCTCCATCGCGTCGCACAAAGACGGGCCGCAGACACCATCTGTTTGGTGATGGATTTTATGAGTTAGCGGTGAGAGGGCCAAAGAAGGTTGGGCCCACGGGCTGGCCTCTGTGGATGACTTTTGATGGGGCATTTCCATTGAAGCGACAGGATCAAAGATAAAAAGGCTCGAGTTCAGCGTTTGGGGCTCCGTACCGCACCCATGGGAAATGGGTCCCTTCTCACAAGCGAAAACGACACTCGGGTATAAAGTCTCGAATCGTAAATGGAGTTGCAATTCGGATAATGGGAGAGATGGACTCGCGTAACCCGATAAAGCCCGTGATCCATCGCCCACGAACAACATAGGAGAGACGCAGCTTTCTCGGGGAGCAAATCTAACCATCTCAGACTCCTCGTGACTCGTGTTGTGTGGCCTCAAAAAGGCGCCAAACTGAATACGAGGTGGGAGACGAACCAGCAGGACCGACATTTGAGCTGCCTCGCCGGAGGGCTACTGGTTCCCGTCTCCTCTGGCCCTTCCCCGTGCTGATGTAACAGAGGAGTCGGACATCTCGCCTCCGGACCTAGAGACGCAACTTCATCCTCGTACATCTGCACATGTTTCCCCGCGCCCCTCTGTAGATCTCCAGGTTGAAGATGCGACCTTTGAACGGTACTTTCCAGCATCCGAGCATCGTCGAGCAGAGGCCTCTCACGTGCACGATTGGATCAATCGGTTCCCCCAGAAAGCACCCCGTGCTTTCAATCTCCTCCACCTCCGCGAATTTGCTGAGCAAAGATCAAATAGTGGATATACACCGGTCACCAAAAGGGATGCCTTTAACACATATACAGTCAATCGGTTCGGTGATCAAACGTCCATCCATGGCCACCACCCTCCGTCATTTGAGGTGGGCCCAACCCTCCCCCATCCCACCGAAGTAATTAGTCAGCCTCATCCTTCCAAAGCCCTCTAGCAATCACCTACCACGGAGTGGAAAGAACGATGTCACCACGAAACTGCGCAGTAGAGATCGCGTCAACATCTGAGGAGCCCAGGAACAAAGTGTCTTTTCCTCCGCCTTCACCCACTAGCAAGTCTAGCAGAGTGCCTCCCACTACGCCCCCCCCCCCCGCCTTGCAATTTCTACTCCTAAGAGAACTTCGGACGCAACGAAAGCACCGGATAGGTTCGCGGCAATGGCGAGCCTAATGACTTTGTAGAGATAGATATTATTATATGTTATGTACCTGTTCGTAATTTTTATTTTTCTCTGGACTACTATGTATTTTACCCTTGAGGTCTCTCCCTATATAAGAGAGCCTAGAATTCCCTTGAATATTAGATTACTCATTTTTCACAACATGGTATCAGAGCCTAAACCCTAGGGCTCCCTGCCCCTCTCCCCACCCCGCCGCCCTCCCTCCCTTCGTCTCTTTCAACCTCCGTCGTCGCTGCCTTCTCGGCCCCTCTCCGCCACCCTTCTCTCGGCCTCCTCTCGGGCCCCTCTCCGCCGTCCCCAATCCCGCCGGCCCCCAGTCTCGGCCAAGGATCTCGCCTCCAGTCCCTGCCCCGGGATCTCGCCTCCACCTCCCAGCCGGCCCCCGGTCCCCGGCGTGCCCTAGCCGGACCCCTGCCACCCGTCGTCGGCCGGCTTTTGTTCTAGCCGGCACCGCGGCGCCTCCTGTCGCCTTGATCGTAGTTGTCTCTTCCTCCAAATATATGGATTTGGGTGCGTAACGTCTGCATACGCACTCGAATCCTATGCAGTTTGTGTAGACATCTGTCACTTGTCTACAAACCCTAGTTCTTCTCCAGCTGCGATATGTCAGAATCAAAGGTTGATATGCCCTCCATAGGCGCGTTCAAAGGTCTCGCCAATAGTAAAGATGGACGGGTCGAATTATGAGCTCTGGGCGATGCAGTTCATGAGTCTCATGAAGTCGAACGGTAAAAAGCACATTCTTACCGAGGATGAGCCAGCAGAGAAGACAGGGATATATGCCTTGTGGGAGGCTGATGATTATGCCAAGGTCTGGTTGTCAGGTACACTGTCGATGGAGATTGCCAATGATGTCCTCCATCAGCCCACTACCAAGGCAATGTGGGATATTCTGGCTACTATGTATTCCCAAGTGCGAAATGAGACCAAGATGTTGCAGCTTCAGCATGATATATTCACGATGAAGCAGAACGGCAGACCTCTTCACTCCTTGTACACATCCCTAAGAGGGATGTTTGAGAAGTTATACAGTACCATTCCACTCACAGCGACTCCTGAACAGCAGAAGACATTTCGGAATGCCACCATGGTGAGTGTTCTACTTGCAGCCCTAGATCCTGAGTATGAGGCCGTCCACTCTCAGATTTTGGCCGATGCAGTATTCCTCCAATGGAGGATGTTTACAGGAGGCTCAGTCGCATATCAGTTTCTTCCAGCTCATCTACTCCACTCCCATCGGCGATGGCAGTATCGCGTGGGAGAGATGGTCAGTCTTCTGGTCGTGAACGTGGACCCCGGGGTAGGGGTGGTCGCTTTCGTCAGCCGTGTTCAACTGTCACCGCACAGGCCACTCGGAGGAGACATGCTACTCTAAGCATGGGTTCCCAGCATCGGCATGTGTAGCAGAGCATTCTCAGCCCCAATTGGCATCTATTGCAGACAATCGTTTCAAGGAACTTGTGGCACGTCTACGTGATATTATGCCACAATCATCTGGTGATTCTTCTGGTGGACCTTCAGACGTTGCTACTACAGCATCTGTCAGTTCCTCTGCTGCTGCTAGTACCTCAGGTAGTGCTACTGCATTGACATCTTCTCATGATATATCTGATTGGATTATAGATTCTGGTGTCACACATCATCTCTGCCGAGATCGAGAGAGGCTTGAGTCCTACAGGGACATTCCCCATGGTCGTTCAGTACAGATCGCAGATGGTACTCATCCCCCCCTTGTTGGACAGGGGGAGGTCTTCCTATCTCCTTCTATGCATCTACAGAATGTCCTACATGCTCCTGAGTTCTCGATGAATCTGTTGTCTATTAGTCAGATTACGAAGGATTTGCACTGTCGTGCTAAATTTGACCTGTCTTCTCTTATTTTTCAGGACATACTAATGGGCAGGGTGATTGGTTGTGGCTCTGAGCAGAATGGTATGTATCGGCTGGTCCGGAACTCTTATGCTGGCGTCTCTTCTCATTCTGCCGGACCAGTATCTCCGTACATCTGGCATCTCCGCTTTGGTCATCTCCCGCTCCAGAAATGTGACATCTTCTACCTCAGATCTCTCCCAGTTCTTCCTTTCGCTGTGAAGCGTGTCAGTTGGGAAAGCATCATCGGTCTAGCTTTCCTAGTCGTCAGAGTCGGAGCAGTAGCTCCCCTTTCGAGTTGTTTTAAATAGATATATGGGGTCCAAGTCGTGTACCCGATCATCAGGGACACAGATTTTATCTAGTGGTAGTGGATGATTTCTCTCGTGTATCTTGGGTCTTCCTTTTAAAGAATAAATCTGAAGCAGGAGATGTGATTAAAATTTTGATTAATGAAGTAAAAAATGTGTTTTCTTCTACTGTCAAATATGTTCGTACCGATAATGCTCTAAAATTCTGCAGACGATCCCTCTCTCAGTTTCTTTCGTCAAAGGGTATAATTCACCAAACCACTTGTGCTTACACATCTCAGCAGAATGGTGTGGCAGAAAGAAAGCATTGTCACCTTCTTGATATTACTCGAACCCTACTGATTCAGAGTTGTGCTCCTATCTCTTTCTGGGGGGATGCTGTTCTTACTGCTTGCTACCTGGTCAATCGTATGCCGTCTTCTGTCCTCGGTGAGAAAATTCCTTTTTCTATCATTTTTCCTGACAAGGAATATTCTCACTTACTCGTGTCTTTGGTACTGTTGCTTTTGTTCATCTCCTGACTAATGGACTTGAGAAACTCTCTTGTCAAGTGTGTCTTTGTCGGTTACTCTCGGACTCAAAAGGGCTATCGTTGTTATGACCCCATAAACAAGAAATACTTTGTTAGTGTTGATGTCACGTTCTTTGAGTCTGTTATGTATTTTTCCCCTGCAGGTGACAGACTGGTACCATCTACTACCAACGATGATGTCTATGTCCCTCTGTCTCCTAGTTGGAGTTCACCTGAGTCCACTCTGTTTCTACGTCATCTTCACCACCACCACCACCTCAACCACTTCCACAACCTCATATTCCACCTTTACCAAAATTCTATACGCGTCGGTCAGGTCCTGCTCAGGCTACACGTCAGACATCCATTACGCCTCAGGTATGTTCAGATGGCATTACTACTGACGGGTCAGATATAGTACATGTGCAGGATTCTTCATTGCAGGAGGAGACTACACCATCCAGTTAGTGAAAGATTATCTTGATATTCCTGTTGCTATCCGGAAGCAGAAGCGGACGTGTGCATCTTATCCCTTTGCTTCACAGGTGTCTTTTTATCGCATCACAGGCGACTTTCAGAGATTTGTTGCAGCTTTGTCTTCCGTGGACATACCACGGACCTATCAGGAAGCTATGAAGATTGATTGCTGGAGAATGGCTATGGAAGACGAGATGCGTACCTTACAGTCTCGTGGCACATGAACCTTGGTTATTGCTCCTCCTGATTCATCTATTGTGAGTTGTAAGTGGGTATTCACAGTTAAATACCACGCTGATGGCAGTCTAGATCGGTACAAAGCACGGTTGGTCGCGCGAGGTTTTACACAAACCTATGGCGTGGACTATATGGATACATTTTCTCCGGTGGCTCGTCATTCTACTCTTTGCATTCTCTTATCAGTTGTTGTGGTACGTGAATGGAGTATATCTCAGCTGGATGTCAAGAACACCTTCTTGTAGAAGGAAGTCTACATGCAGCAGCCACTACGGTTCACTGCTGAGGGGGAGAAGCATATGGTGTGTAGACTTCACAAGGCAATTTATGGCCTCAAACAGAGCCCAAGAGCGTGGTTCCAGAAGCTTTCCAATCTGATTGAATGACAGGGATTCAAGAGGTCGAATGCAGACCCACTCGTTGTTTATTCAGAAGTCATCGGCAGGTACGGTTGTCATCATGGTCTATGTTGATGATATTCTGGTTACAGGAGATGATGTTCAGGGCATAGAGAGGGCAAAGGTATTCCTAGGCCGTCAGTTCGTCACGAAGGATCTTGGAACCCTAAGATACTTTCTGGGGTTGGAATTTGCCAGGAATGCACAGGGTCTGGTGATGACCCAAAGGAAGTACATTACAGATTTTTTGACTGAAACAGGCATGGCTGGATGCAAACCATCAAGTATTCCCATGGATCCAAGCATGAAGCTGTATGATGATGACACTGCTGAAGTGGACAAGAGGAGATATAGAGAAATGGTGGGTAAGCTCCTTTATATTACCATAACTCGACCCGATATTGCCTTTGCAGTAAGCCGGGTGAGCCAATTTATAAAGCAACCAAGACAAGTTCATATGGATGCCATATACATGATACTGAGGTATCTGAAGTCTTCTCGAGGTTCAGGGTTGCTATTCCGAAAGGGCACAGATTTATCTATTTCAGCATGTGCAGATGCCGATTATGCAGGATGCCCTAAGGATCGCAAAATCGACCTCAGGATTTGCAGTTTTTGTTGGGAGCTCTCTGATTTCTTGGAAAAGCAAGAACAAACTGTTGTGGCGAGGTCCAGTGCTGAATCCGAATATAGGGCCATGGCGCAAGCAAGCACGGAGATGATGTGGGTTCGATCTGTACTAGAGGATCTACATGTGACAATCAGGCAGCTTCAATATAGAGGATCTGTACCTCTACCCATGCAGCTTCAGTGTGACAATCAGGCAGCTTTGTTTATTGCCAACAATCCAGCATTTCAGGAAAGAACAAAGCATATTGAAGTTGACTGCCACTATACTAGAGATTTGATCCAGAGAGGATTGATATCTACAGTTGACGTGAGCTCAGGGATCAGACTGTTGACGTACTCACCAAGCCGTTGCTCAGAGAACCCTTTCAGGGATATTCTTCCAAGCTGAGCATGATAGACATCTATGCTCCACCTTGAGGGGGAGTGTAGAGATAGATATTATTATATGTTATGTACCTGTTCGTAATTTTTTTTGTTCTCTGGACTACTATGTATTTTACCCTTGAGGTCTCTCCCTATATAAGAGAGCCTAAGGTTCCCTTGAATATTAGATTACTCATTTTTCACAACAGACTTTCAGCACCGCATCGAAAACAGCCGTTCCCGAATAGGTTAGTGAACGACCGGCTCTGCTTCCCCCCTTGGAGCGGCTTGTATGACACCCGCTTCTTGTGCGAGACCAGAGTCCAGCCGCCTTCTGTCGGAGGCCCTCGTATGCCGCCCCTCTCGGTGTCGCGTCTTTGTTTTCCCAACGTCAGACCCTCTCCAAACGTAGGGTATTGCTTCCGACCACCAGCGCTAGACCGGAAGCGCCCCCGTAGCCGCACTCTCTCTCTCTCTCTGCTCCCTCTCTCTCCGCTCCCTCATCTCCCCCTAACCATTCCGTTTTTTTCTAGCTATTCTCCTCTTTTTTCGTACAATGTTTTTCTACATAACCTTTTTTAGCCATTCATCATCATTTTTTCTCTTTTTTTTGCAAATAGGCCTCTCATTTTTTCAAAGAACCCACAACGGGCCCTTACAGTATCAGCCTTTTTCTTTTTTTCCCTCTCTTCTTTTTTTGGAATATAATATCATCCTTTTCTTTTTAACCGAAGGGTACTTGTGTGCCCTTTCTGCTCTTTAAAAGACCAATTAAGGTTCCAGATGGGAACCAATCGCTACAGTCATAGATAGGCATGCGTCGTTGAGGGTAAGGAGGTTCGACAAGGGGGTCTACCAAGGGAACTTGAAGGAAGGTCCTCTATATACGTCATGGAGTTGAAGATGGGGGCAGGAGCCATCGTCGGCTTGAAGTTGGGGCTCGGCCTAGGGTGTTGGCGGTGCACGCGAAGGCTGAAGTTGTATCGTCATCGCATGGATCTTTTCTTGCAAAGGAGGGGATGCACGAGCGTCGCCGCACAGGGATGGTAGCCTCGCCTTCGTTTCTGGCGAGAACCCTTCTGCAATTGAGGCCGTTTATGGGACCGAAGAGCGAGTTGGTTGGCGGTGTTGTGGCGGATCGGAGCAAGGGGAGCGTTATGGAACCACCTTGCATTGAGCAAACACATCGCATGATCGTGTGGGAAGAGAAGACGCCCCCTTTTCTACTTCTTCAAGGATTAGCGACAGCTATATCGGGCGTGCACCGCCTCCTAGAGGGAATCCCTGCTTGGAAGAAGATGATGCCACTGTCAAGGTTCCATTGGGGAATCCTTGATTCATGATGATCCCACAGAAAGATATAGGGTTTCAAGAATGAAACCACCAATATTTATGAAGAAAAAATCTTAGGTGAAAAAAAGAACGGTATCCAAAACCAATTTGCTTCAATATTACATCATCTTCCAAGCATAATGAGCTACTCGTAATTTGAATGACAGGAATAATAATCTGACTTTGAAAAAAATGAATCCCCCAAAAGACTGATTTTCTCTGATACCATGCTAGAAATCGAGAATGTGGAAGCATAATATCATAGATAAAGAATAAGAACGACAAAGAACACTAGGAATTTTACGTGGAACCCATAAGAAGCGGATGAAACCACGAGAGAACGCCTCAAAGGGTTGATGGTTCTATTGAAATTTCTCATATGGTACAATGGGTGTGGGGCTTCTTATATAACCCTCTCCAAGTCCCACTAACAGTAGATGTGGGACTAAACTATTGGATGTAGTAATTGATCCATGGAGGGATCCAATTTACCATCACTTTAAGTGACACACATACTCCAACAGTCATTAATGTCATGTGATAGCCTCGGCCCCAACATCTTCCCCGTTAAATACCTCCCCCCCCGATGGAATGAATGGGATTTCTCTGACCAGTGTTGTAAAAGTCACCCGACTGGCCCGACTAGTAGGTCCGACTAGTCTAGTCAGTGGGGTGGCTGACCGAGTACCGACTAATTCCGACTAGGTACGCTAATCGACCAATTTTTGCTTGGAGATACCATGTTTTTTTAATGTTTTGCTTTTTTTTTATAAGCAAACTTATCATAATATGCTTAATGTTTTATTTAAATTCAATTACTTCTTCTATTTTATTATTGTAGTATAAAAATGTATAAAATCTATGTAAATATATGTATAAAAATGAGTTATATATTTAAAATAATCATAAAATTCAAGGCCGATTAAAGTCCGACTAAATCCGATTAGTCGCCCGACTACCGAGTAATCCTTAGTCAGTGACCCAACCGACCGAGTACCGACTACCGACTTTGCAACCTTGTCTCTGACACCTCCCACCATCCACCGCATCAAGAAGATCTGGCATGTCTCCTTCCATCAAACACCCTCTACCTCAACTACGGCCTCCACTTGACCCCCCACTTCCGATCCTCCTCA